>VHKM01000462.1:107500-707500 GCA_007210695.1 Neogobius melanostomus | reverse complement strand
TTGGAACACGGTGAATGGTTTAAGTTTTTTTAGGTGGATCAGCTATAATTCAAGATACTGCAAGGTACTGACTTATAATTTTAGTTCAACAATGGCCATTGTGTGCTAATAAGGTATTTAAATTTAATATAATTGTATAAAACTATTAATTTTTAGATTTGATAGTGTTTGTAAAAATGACAGCCCGTTGACCTCATAGACGAAACAACCTGATGCCCTTTTGTTATTTAACGCACCTGTTTGTGTTTTTAAATCACGTGCCCTGATGAAGACCGTACCAGGTCGAAACGCTACTCATTAAAGGACTTTTATCTTACTATTCAGAGTGCCTCGGACATTTTCTTCTTTTTCTCTTAGTCCATGTTCTCCATGTTTTTGTTCTCGAAGAGCACCTGAATTTTCTACAACTCTGGACCCACTGATGCACTCATCTTCAATTTCAATTGCACCTTCACCGACTTGTTCTGCGGCCACAGTTCCTCTATGTATTTCACTCAGTACCAACCCGTTTGCCTGTCAGTCATCTCTGCACTTGTCTGACAAAGCCGTTTCAGTTTATTGTCGTACTCGTGTGTGGCTTAGAAGCCTCTCGACAACAATGGGCTGAGTTTGTGTCCGACGGCCGCGGCTGCAGCACATTTCACGTTTCCTCAAAGTCCTTCTGCACAAAGACAAACACACGCTCTTCCCTGGAGCACTTCACGGTGTTTAGTCCCTTTCCCTCGAGGTATCCACTGAACGTGTCATTACCAAATCTACGGCGAGCTATTTCCGACCGGACCCCGCGCAGTTTGACCGTTCATTCTTGTGGAATTTTAAACAAACCGCGTCTTCCCTTTGAGTGAAACCAGAGGAGCAATACTGCGATATGAACGGAGCCAGACGGACTCGCCCATGTTCTGTTCACAAGCTGGAGCATCTGGGACTCTTTCCTCAGACTGTATTATTGATCTGATCACTGCTGCAAAATCAGGGCTGGGCACCGTTACGATCTTTTTTCGATATCGGTGCTTTTTTAATACCTGAACGAGCATAATTTCACTTGTTCTGTGATGTTTCTGACTCGTTTCAATTCATTTTGTCGTTATTTCAGGTAGGGATGGCCCGATATGAAAATTTTCTGCCGATATCGATATCCAATATTTGCCTCGCTGCTGTGGCCGATATCCGATATAGTTTTCAAATCATCGTTCCACTATTGGATAATAAAGAATACAATGCTTATGCCTGGGACTCACTGTCTCACACACTATGATGGAACAAACAATCCTTTTTATTAGAAAAATATGAAAAAGATCAATGTTGGAGTGAAATGTCATTTTGTTTTTGGCTAAATATTCACTCAGACCTACAGTACTTATTATTATACTTTCACCCATCTCCTCTATTAATGGGAAACAGTGACACTGGGAATATGCTAGGCTACTAAACATGTAGCCTACCATGTTGTTTAAGTTACATGTTTTAACTTTAAACAAATCTGATGGACGTCTCTGAGGACAGCTCTGTATGAAGCTTTGGAATTACAAAAAAATAGCATCTTATACTGAACTTATGAGGCCAGACTGAAGATTTAGAGTTGGTTTAGAGCAGGCAAAAGGCAAACAGTAGATTTACAAGATTAGCATGAGCTACAGTAATCCTGTAAATGCATTTAATTAAATATACACGAAAATGCGACATAACGCCTCGTTTTCACGGGTCATTCACATGACAAAAGTGGGCACAGTAAACATGAATACAGTCATTATCATCACTGTAGTAAACCTACATGATGACAGAAAGCCAATGTTTACATGTTGTAGCCTTTAGCCTGCGAGAAGCTATGCTACGCTAACAAACAAAGTTATAAATCTGGCGTCAGGACGGAGAAACTTTTGCAACACTCACCACTCAGATGTAGCGACAATCCATCAGAAAAAGATTCCTGTTAATCCTGACTCAAAATAATGTCCATGGAGGCAGTTTCAGTCCAGTTTGTAACAGCAGTAACTTGTGTCTCTGTGTCTCTGTGGTGTCCAAGTGTCCACTTTGTTTAAACTTAGTAAAAACATACTTTCTTTTGGAGACGTGTGAGTTTATGCTGGAGTTTCTTTATTTTTAGGAGCCACTGTTTATTTCAGATCATTTGAATAAACTGTTGCCCCAGTCAGGTCAGTGCAGCCCGTCTACACTGCTGCTGCATTCAAGTGCGCTACGAAATTACGGCTCAGTAAATAATTAAAAGAAAAAAATAAATATCGGCCGATATTTTCCCATATCGGACCGATACCGATATGTGAAAAAAAATGACAAATATCGGCCGATAATATCGGCGGCGCTGATATATCGGCCATCCCTAATTTCAGATTAATTTCTTAATGGGAAGAAAATTGTTCTTGTTCCATTGTGATATTAATTTAGAACCATCTGAAATGTCGTCAAACAAATAATCTCAGGAAAAACAGCTAAATGAGTGAAACCCGCTCAAAACAAGATAAATATTCTCAATTCAAGTCATTGAAACCCACGCTTGATATTCTTTTTGTAGTGTTTAATGATACGCCCGTATACGCCGATGATCGGAAGCCATTGTTCTGATTGTTCACGTGAGTTAATTAGAAGCTCGTTTAAGTAAAAGTAAGTCCTCAACAAAAACACTGCTCATGTAAAGTAAAACAATCATTACTGTGTAGAGAATGCAAACATTTCTTAAGTCAGTCCAGGAAGTGTTTTCACAGTTATATCCGTCCTGTCGCGCTGAGGTCAGGGAGGTATTTGCTGCTACAGAATGATGAGGTCTGAGTAAAACTGACCCACAGCTTTTTTATTCTAAGAAGCACCTTGTTTTTTGCTGTTGTAAGTCACTTTGAAAATTATACTTGATGTTTGCGCGTTGTTAGTTTGACTCTCTGCTCCCTGTATAAACCCTGGATTATGAAGAAAAGGTTATGATATAAGCCCTTTAAAGGAACAGGCCAGCGTTCTTCCACACTGAGATATGTTCTTACCTGAGCTTAGACGAGTTGATCTGTACCTGTCTGGTCTTTGTGCCCGTGGAAGAGCTTGGTCGCTTCCAACTTCACCCCCGTTTGGAGCTATAGGAATATACTGGGAGAGGACAAATGCTAACAACATCTTTGGCCTGTTCCTTTAACATTTGTTTTTTACCGAGCTGGAGGATTAGTCTTCAGTGCATGTTTCTCTTGATATCCGAAAACAAAAGACGCGAGGAGAAAGGCCATGAATCAAGATAAGAACAAATGAAAATAGCAATACAGACCTGTGCACAGGAGCTCTTCATTAGCGTGGACGTTTGAACAAAGCCGGCGTCGACCATATGTCCCCCAGACTGTGACGTCTCTGATGTGACCACAGCAGCGGCGCGAGTCTCTCTTTTCATGTTCAGAGAAGTGATGCACTTTGTGACGTAAGCGCCGCGTCTGGCATGAAAGCTGCTCAGGCCCTTCTTTTAATCACAAAGAAGTAGAAACATGTTTTCAGAATGAACTCATACTTCATGGCTATGAGGATGATCATCAGATGGCATTATTGGCGCCTGTGTTTTATGTGTTCCAGCTTTAAATCTGGTGCCTCCAAAAACAAAAGAAACCGGCTCTGGACGCTTCCCCCTCGTCACGTCTCTTGCTCGGTCAACATTTTATATCCCCTCGGCTCCACTACAGGCTCTCGTAAAGACTTTAAAGATGCTAAAATTATATTATTCCAGACCACAATAGCTGCACGTCCCATTTTGAATATGAGCGAAACCCCTCATTATCAAAGCTTTATTCTAGTCTGCACTGCAGCGACTTAGATGTGTCTTTGAGGTTGGCCCCGCCCTCTTTGGCCCCGCCCTTCACTTCAAAGATGATAGGTCGAGTCATTTTTGGAAGAAATAGACCATCTAAATGCGGAATACAACACCTACAAGCAAATAAACTGTGAAAATGGCATAGATTTTTGTTTCCTCCTCTGTTGCCGAAACGTCCTCCCATCTTATCTTCATCGTGTTGAGAATCTGGAAGTTCCCAACACGTTTTCAAAGCCCATAAACCTTCACCGGAGTCGTTTCTTTGCAGTTTTGCGCTCAAGCTGCATTCGTGACGACGCCATTGATTTGTCAAGATGCTGTTATGAGCAAAAATACTGCATGTCAAAGCTTTTTAAATACTAAAAACTCACACTGCTGCGACACTGAGCTTCTGACCTCACAACAGACATTCGCAGACATCGTTTTTAAAGCAGTACTAAGTAACTCTTGTCCCTAGAGGCCATAAGCGCAACTGCAGGTGTCGTAGCAAGATTTTTTAACTTATTAAATGTCCGTGAGAGTAAATACTACGCTGACAGAAAAGGCGAAGGGAGAGAGACGGATGTTGTACATCCAGTTACACAATGGAGATATTTTTTTTCCCACTCAAACTTGGCTGTAAATACTGTTTAAGTGGCTAGTTAGCTTTGCCTGTTAGCCTGTTAGCTTCTTCTTTGTGATTCCATTAGTGTGTATTGGTGACTCCGACCCGGTGGCAGTCAAGTTGCAAGCATGGTTTTCTGGCCAGAGACACCAGGGGGAGATGAAAGACCCCCCAATCATCCCATTAACACTTGTATTACCCCCAGAGGGACTACGGACAGGATTTATTAAGGTAAACAAGTTACTTAGTTCTGCTTTAAGCTCAAAAACATGAATAATCAATGCTAAGTTTCTCAACAGTCTGCATTATGAGCCGTAGTTACTCCCAAATCCACTTTGGTCTTTTGGAAGCATCTGGTCTCTCGTCTCTCGTGTCTCGTCTCTCGTGTCGTGGCCGTGTCCCCGCTCCTCTTTGTTGCCTGTATAAGGCCTTAAGCCTCTCCTCTCTCTAATGGAGCTGTCTCTAAAGTAAATATTTGCTCTGGAGAGTTATGGATGGGCTCAGGGTGGGACGCGCTGGGGAAAGAACTCCACAGTCTTTTGAGTACATTAATGTATGTGTGTAATGTGTTTACGAGACAAAATCTAATATTAGTTTTAGTCACATCAAGAGTTTTGTTTATGTAATTGAGGTTTAAGCCAGACGTCTTTCCTGCCATAACCAGCCACACATGACAGGACGATGCAATAGGCGTCTCCTATACACGACTAAAGGATCCTCCAAATCCCGGGCTACATCCAAACCATTTTACCATCTTTAATCTGAAGATTTTATTATTTATTTGTGTAATATTTTAGATGATTTAAGTTGATTTACTGTTTTTGCTTTGATAAACGGTTCTCTGTCTCAGTGTTTCCCAAAGAGGGGTACATGAGCCCATAGCAGGGGGTGCTTCGAATGATTTCAGATTCCAAAAGAAAGTGAAACTGAGTAAAATGTCGTTATTAATTTCAAAGGAAAGTTTTAGTTTTAATGATGTTTTTCAGTGAAAGGTTAAAAGGAACAGGCCACCGTTTTTACATACTGAGATATGTTCTTACCTGAGCTTAGACGAGTTCATTTGTACCTGTCTGGTCTTCACGTGTGCCTTCAGTCACGTAAACACAGCACAGACGGCGTTAGCATTTAGCCTCTTCTCCTCTATAGCTCCAAACGAGGTGAAGATAGAAGCTACCAAACTCTTCCACGTTTTCCCTATTTAAATATGGTTACATGAAGTGTTACACTACAAAGTATAATTACACAAAATTAAACAATGTGGATTTTCTAAGTGGATAAAAAGGGGAACTATATTGTAAGGCGTAATAATACCAGGAGTAATTCGACATCTGCGCAGTGATATCTTCACTTTACTGTGCAGACGCCGAATTACTCCTGGTATTATTACGCCTTACAATATAGTTCCCCTTTTTATCCGCTTAGAAAATCCACATTGTTTAATTTTGTGTAATTATACTTTATACATGGAAACACAAGGAAGAATCTTAGATCAGCGTTGTAGGTCTTAGCTTTAAAATGAGGCTGTTACACTGGCCTGTAGGCTGTAAGAAGGTTGTAGATTTGGGTAAAGCCGAACTGGAGAAAATGCGCTCGGGTACAGTGGGAGTTAAGAGGTTAAATACTGAGTTATCTGAGTTTAATTGGTCACTTTGTAATAATATTGGCGAGATCCTTGAGGTTGGGGATACTCGGAGAATAAATGAATGACTCAAGGGCTACATGAGACAACAAAGGCTGGGAACCACTGCTCTATCTTATCTCCTCATAAAGTGTTTAACTTCCTCAGTCACACTGGGTCTGAAAGGGCTCTATTTTGGACAGAATGATGTGTAAACTCTGCCTGCTCTCTTTCTTGAAATGAAAGAGGGAGTGAATACACAGTTTGGGCAGCACTTGTGTGAATGTGCTTATATAAATGTCATAACAAAGTCTTCCACACGTGTGGTGATGGGACTAATGGACTGTGTCTTCTGTGTGTTTTGTACAGGCCCCGAGTCCTGACCTCCCGCTCAAACATGTAGACACTCTGGTAAGTCTCTCTGAGGGCTGGGACACCTGTCACACGTATTTGCTTTAGCTCAGGTCAGTGTCACACTGGCTCCATATGCCAGTTTACACTGCACGATAGTTTGTCTTATAAGATTATTAGATGGCACCATAGACATATTATTAATAGACTGTCATTCCTCACTCCTCCCCGTTTACCACAATGACCACGTTCGAGGGGAAAATCATGGCGATTTTACAGGCTCCTGCTCCTCAGCTCTGACGAAGCATGTTCCTAATAAGGGCATAAGGGCGGGATCTTCACTGTAGACTCGGCCCTTGCGTGACGTGTAGCTCGCGCAGCTCCAATGCTAACAGTCCGACCCTCATTAAGTAGGAGATTTCTAAAATGTATCCTACGAACCAGCCCGGTGCCTCTGATTGTGTCTGACCCAGCGTAATCACAGGAGGAATATCTAGCTGGAGACAGTTCCAAAAAATTAGGCACCGGGCATTAAAGTTGTTTTTAACGTGTCTAAAGTCCAATGCATTCCAATGGGGGACTAGCGGCTATATGGAGGTACTACAGCAATGGCGGCCTCCAGTGTCGTCATCGCAAAGCAGAGCAGCCAGCACCCATTGGATGGCACATTTCGGGACATGGGGATTGTAAAGTCATGAGCTGCTCTCGTCTCCGCTGTGCGATTGTTCAAAGAGAGAATCGTAGCCGTTTCAGCCGCAGACGACGTGTGTTTAGCCGAGGCAAGTGCTGTATGCTAGCAGTGTTTATTTCCACGGAAAAGTGCAGGGAAAGTCAAATGTGTCCCGTTCGTGCCTGGCCTTTGTTGCTTGCGACTCCGTTGACGAGACACCGACAGAGATGAGGCTCACTCTGTTGGTGTATTCTTTACTATATGGAGAGAAGACGGAGACTCGTTCTATTAAAATCAAAATCATTGTTTATTTTCCTAAATTACAAACTAAAACAAAAGTTATGCAGAGCGCTACATCTTGGCATGGTGGTCGGCCAGCGAGGAGAGGGCGAGAGAGGGAGGCCCTCCCCGTGAGCAACACAAACGTACATGATGAAGTAGGCGTGTCCTTGTCGAACCAATCAGCGCTCTTGGAATGTTCTTATCGGCACTTCCTCTGCGCAATCTGACTCCTCCTTCTAACACACTGCCCCCCAGTGGCTTCAACAGTAAAGACAACAATGATGCAGTAAAATGTTCTCCCAATTCAAATGAACCTTAAAGCACAGATTACATCAACACAGTTTCATATATAATCATTAAAGCCTAGTATGACAAAAACATGTATAGAAATATTTCCACACTGTCACTCCAAAATATCAGACACTGCCTGAAGTCGGTCGCAGCTCGTCTTTGGCCGTACGACAGATAAGACGTGATTTCGAGATATGACCTAAGATTTTCCCCACGACGAGCGAAAAATCGTGGAGTGTCCGCACTGGCTCTGAGTCTCTCTATCACGGCAAAGTCATTCAAACTTCAGTGTCAGGGTTTAGCCTCACATCTAACACATCTAAATAGTTTTATAATGACCGTCTGTATGGCTGTTCACAACAGGTTTTTAAAAGTCATATTAAAAGTGGACACCAGGAAGAATAATTATCGCTGCGGTACGAGCTATAAAGATAAAGATAAGGTACAAAGCTGTGGTGGTTGCAGATGTTTCACCACTTTGTATTTGTCTTATCTTTGATCTGTGAACTGTTTATGGATTCTTGCGGGTTTCTGCCTCTTGGCCGAGTCACTCTTGTAAAAGACATTGTAAATCTCAATGAGTTGTTCTACCTGGTTAAAGAAAGGTCAAATAAACAAAAGATAAACACAGAACAAATCCACAGCCAGAGTTCTTTCAAACATTGAAGAACTGCACCAGGAGGCTTTGTGCTGCAGGTAATGGGAAGATTACAACAATAAAATGCATCTTTTTTATATATTTTGAAAGGACCAGCTCCCAACGCTTTGGCAAATTGTATTCATTCTATTGAATTCGCTCTTAAAGGGGGGGTATTATGTAAAATGGACCTTTTTCAAGCTTTATATCATGTTATTATGTCATTCCCTCATTAAACACATGCCTGGAGTGTTGCCTTGGCTCATTCACATATTTTTGAGTAATCAGTAAAAACTTAGACGGCAGCCATTTTAGGTGTAGCTATGCCTCAGTCCTCCTAGGAACGCCCCCACCTCCTGGAGACGCCTCTGGACCTTTCGTCACCAGCCAAGCCACCAACCACTGCTCCTCAGCTCAGCAGAGCCCCCTCCCCGCACAGTAGTGTTGTTTAGATGCCACAGCAGTGTGCTGAAGGGGGCGTGTCGGAAAGCTTCTTAAAGAGACAGAGGCCTATTTCAAGACGTTCAGTACAGCCATTTTGAGAGAGCAATTTTATTCAAGGCAGTTATTTTAATTGACTGCATATACAGACCAACAGAAGGTTACGTCATCATTGTAGTATGCTATAGACTGGTGCTATGTGACTGAAAAAAGCATAATACCCCCTCTTTAAGAAAAACTGCTGGTGCATCAGGCGAGAACAAATCCTTTACTGGAATCTCTCATCATCTTATAGTTGTTCCATATGTGTCTCTTACCTGTTTGATTTCCTAAACCAGTGTAAAAGCTGATTCTTCCATAGTTCATAAGGGGAAGTGTCTGCGCTCAGCCTCCACTCGCGTTTCCAAAACAGCTCCAGACGCTCAGCTTCCTAACCCGGTGTTTATCGCGCCTCCTCAGTCCCTCGAAAACCTACTCAGGCGCATTCTCCGCTCCTAAAAAACTCACTCAAAGCTTTGGACGACTTCCTGAAGCGTGTTTTCGGGTCTGGGAGTGAGTGGAGTTTGTGAAACCACCCAAAGTCCGGCGAACCGCTGCATCCACGGGCCCGAAATAAACGTCCGATTTGAGAAAGAATTCACTGTGGCTGCTGCTGTTGGCGAAGTGTGTGTTTTTGTACAGTTTGGAGAGACACGCCACGCCTGGACTTTGTGTAGGGCCAGGCCAAAACGCTGTCCCAGGATCAGCCCCCCCTGAGGCAAGACTCAGGACATACAGGACTGGAATTAAGATATTATTAGCCTTGGTTTTGTGTGAGTTAATGATGTGTATATGGAGTATTTCAAACCAGGACAAGGACTTTGACTGACAGGCTAGGAACTTAAAGTGCACTTAAAGGGTTAAATGCTTTTGAAAATATGACTTATTTAGACGGAGAACTTCTGTTGCAAGATCATCAGTTCCATAATGATCATATTATTTCAGCGAAGCAGCCATTTTAATGAAGAAATGTTGGGCAGAAACGTTTGAATTTTGAAGCTGCTGACAGGAAGTGACATAGGTAGAGGTAAAGTTCCAGAGCAGTTTGACACATTTCCCATTGACTTAATAACATGGTTGGCACGGCAACAGTTTAAAATGGTTTGCCTTTATCTATGTCACTTCCTGTCTGTCCAATAAGCGCCGTCTCCCAGTAAACCCAGTGTAAAATATGCATGAATAAAGATTGTTTTACAGGCATGAAAACTGTAGTACATTAACAGATCATCAAAAATATATGGAGGGTGAGTATCTGTGCTTCCATGAACATTTTGGTCAAATATATTAGTTTTAATTTCCAGTTGCAGGCGGCACAAGCTAAATTAAATGTCGACTTTTTGGGTGGGGGGATTCTTTCCTGAATATTACACACTATATATGAATTGTACTATAGAAAAGCAGAAAGTAAGTCATCTTTACTGTTATACTACACAATGCTTTGGCCTACAGGAACATGTTTCTCTCAGCATTGTACAAGGGGAGGAGGGATTATGAAGATTGTGTATGAAGGAAAGGCTAAATGGCATATGCCTCAGTTGAATAAAGTCATGCAGCAGGAAACAATAAACATACCCTGCAAAACATGTGCAATAGCGACTTATATGCGTCCTGTTCAATGATCACATGCTTTATATGTAATTTGTTGGATCTTTTCTGATAACACACTCGACCTTAAAGAAACTGAAGTAAAACATTTCCCTCACCATCCAGATGTGTAGAAACTGAAAGCTTTTCCTTGTTAATAATCTGACAGAATCATAATTGGTTTTATTGACATTGAACAGGTTCACACAGTAGGAAGTTTCTTCAGAGCAATCGTGCAACATGAAACATAAAACGTAAATAATAAACTTTAAAACTTAAAGAGGCATACATAAAGTAGATCAATAATAAAATGTGATAAAAAACAACAATAAGCGCGTCTCCTCAAGCCCCAGTGTGGACTGCAGTAAAGTGGCCCGACACTTCCAGACCCACGACGGTAAAGTCTGTCGCGGACATGATGCTATTTTCACCAATGTCACGGCACAAGCACATCGTAGCTCAGCAGCAAACTCCATCTATCTCCACGACCCGTTTCACTCAAGGAATTTTCAAGGATCTGCCAGAGTTTCTCCGTCATGTGTCTGTCGCCAGTAAGTCCTTTAGCCGCTTAGCGATAGCCCGCGTTTCCACACAAATTACTTCACATTAGCAATTGTCCATCGTCTAAAAACATCACGACTCATCTCTGTATCCTCCACCTGAGCCGCTCACTCAGTTTAGTAAGTTTTGAATATCATACAAACATATAACAAATGATTTAAACTACATTTATCTGCACTCTCTCGTCTTCGCATATGCTTCTGCGCTGTCAAAACATACTTCCGGGTCGATCTGAGCAATCCCATAATTCATTGCGCCAATTGAGATTACGATTTCACTCATAAGGAAGTGACACTATAAACATCACAAGAAATGGCCACACTAAAAAAAGCTGCGCACAATCTTTAGCAAAATCCTAAATATAATTATGTTGGAGTCTTTTTCAATTACTGAAATATTTATCATATAGTAGAATCATAAAACAGAACAATATTGTTAATTTGTTCCATAAAAGACCATTTCTTTTAAATTAATTTCATTTATTTGAGGTGAAGCAACAAGGAACTTCTTTAATGCTGCCCCTGGACCAACAGCATCAAAACTCGGTCTCTAAAGATACATATATTTTTTATGTACCTGCTTTCAATACTTTGATTTTTTTCGATACCAGTAGTACCTACTTTGTACAAGCAGTAACAAAAACATAACAGAAACCCAGACTAAACCCAAGACAGAAGCAAACACACACGGCGTGAGTATGAGCAGGATGGACCCCAGTGTCTAAAGAAATATCCCCAAGGCCCTGAAGGAATTACTGTTTTTGTCTGCGGTAATTCAAAGTGTAGTTTTTGGATGGAAGTCTGTTACAAAAGTGTTTTTTTGGTTAGATTTGACTTGAACGTGAAGTCGTGTGAGGCTGTGTTGAAAATGGCATTTGAGGACAGGGTTTATCTGGGGCTTTAGTCAATTAAACACAGGCTTTTCTTTTTGAGCCATTTTCCATTTTCTTCTCACAGAATGGCAGAGCATTGAAGACATATAAGGCATGTCCTTAACTCATTATCATCATAAACATGTGCGTAAACCCTCCATACCGTGTTAGAAACTACATATCAAGTTTGCAATAGATCTGGGGCATCGTTCTTGCAAAATACGCTCAAAGTCACATTTGTCAATTCTGTCTTTCACTCTTCAGTCAGTCGGAGTGTACTTTGCCCCTCCGCCCCGGGGCAGTTTGCCGGTCTTGTGACTGCATGAGTCGGCCACACACTGCTCTCACTGCAGCTTTGTTCAAACTGAAGTTCAGAGTGAAAATATCTTTGTTTTTGTTTTCACTGCTTATACAGTTGTGCCAGTACTTTTACACACCCTGGTGGATTTGTTTGGCCATTTCTCAAAGAATATGAGTGAAAACACAGAAACCTTTTTTCGCTCATGGTCAGTGATGTAGTGAAAAACATGTGTGAACTCATTTTAAATCACCATAACAAAATACCAAAATGACCCTGTTGAAAAGTTTACACACCCCCTTTAGCATCAGTGACAGCTTGGAGTCTGGTCATTCTGGAGAAGGTTCTGTAAATAATGGTATAGAGCAGGGTTGCCCAAAGTGGGACCCGCTGAAACAATTCTGTTGGCCCGCCAAAGAGTGACCTACTTTTGCGCTGTATGGTTAATACTAATTCTCTCCCATTCATTCTCAATGGTAAATATGGATGCAGTACACTTTTTGGCCACCAGCGTCAAATTGGGGGCGCTGTTTCACTCCTTTCGCAAAGTTGTTGTGGTGTCTTGGTGTTTATCACAGAGCGTTGTAGCATCAACTTTCCCAGTTTTCCAACTTTTATTGCAAAGTTTGTTGACGTCAACATAGGTCATGTTAAAAACTGACTTATAAAAGAATTGATGCTGAACTGACACTTTCAAAATGATCTAATGTGGCATTTTCTTTGAGTTAACAAATGAATGAGGTAAAGTCACTGCAGTACTGTAGATGCAGGTATTGTTTTTTACATTTTACATATTGCTACAATTGTTGAATTTGTTCTACTAAAACTAGGCTTTTGCCATAGTTAACATTTGTTTTAATATAGAATGTTATTTGCATAGATATAATCAAATGCAAATGTATACTGAAAAATAAAATAAAGTAACTATTATTATTTGCAGTTAAATGTGTTTCACGCTTGACATCGCCGTGTTTGGCCCGCGACCCACAGGCACTTCTTCATTTTGGCCCTCAGAGACAAAAAGTTTGGGCACCCCTGGTATAGTGGCTCATTCTTCTTGTCAAAAAGCCTCCAGTTCCTGTAAATCTCTGGGCTGTTTTGCATGAAAGTATACATTTATGATGAAAAGTGCACCATACCTACTGTGAAATATGGAGGTGTTTCGCTGATGTGGCTCCAGCAGAATAAAGTGAAGGTCCTGTTAGTTCCATCTCAATCTCCTGACGTCAATATCATGTATCCAGTGTGGGGAGATCTCAAACGTGCAGTTCATGTAAAACAGACTAGGAACTTACAGGAACTGGAGGCTTTTTGCCAAGAAGAATGAGACACTTTACCATCAGATTATATAAAGAGCCTTCTCCACTACTAAGACTCCAAGCTGTCATTGATGCTAAAGGAGGCAAAACACAGTATTAAGAACTGGATTGTGTAAACTTTTGATCAGGGTCACAATAAATGGATTCACAACATCACTGACCATGTTCATATTCTTTTGAGAAATCGGCAACAAATAAATAAAAATCCACCAGGGTGTGTAAACTTTTTATTTTTTTTAATATGAGTGTTTTCTGCTTTTAATCTGATTCTGCGTGGATTGTTGAAAAACTATTTAGACTTTTTGCACGTTTTCCTGTTGATTTGGCAACGTTTTCTTTGTGATTTTTTTTCTTGTAGCAGTGAAGTTAAATGTGTCTTCAGCTTACTGCAGTGGTTTGTGGAAAACGACTGCCCATGAAGTTTCCCCCATGGGAACAACTCTGGCCCGATTGTAGCCACTGTGTTGAGCTCTCTGCTGGAGATGCTGACATTAGGTTGCAGTTTGTGTCCGGTGGGGAGAGTTCCACGGTCTGAAGGAGAAGCTGGACGAGAACTGAGATGCTACAAATGTGTGAGGAAAGTAAGGAATGAGTTTGGACAATTCAAACTTTCTTACAATGTTCAAAGTGTAAAGAAAAACTGGCCTCGTGTCTTTGAAGTGTCACTGAAAGCTGGACGTTCGCGACAAATCAGACAAAGCTGGAGCGGGAGGAGGGACCAGAGAGAGAGAGAGAGAGAGAGACAGATAACGTGATGTGTGTTCGCTCTGCGCTGCTGCCCAGAATAGAGCCGGGAGTTTTCTTTTCCCTCCCCTGCGCCGGCTCAACGCCACAGGGAGAGAGGTCCGAAGGAGAGTCCGGAGACCAGGACCAGGACCAGGACCAGGTGGGAAATCGGATGTAGCGAAGTCCGAGAGAGAGAAGAGCGAAGTCTCCAACGACCACGAACACCTAGAGCGCGGACTCCTGCGGCCATCATGGAGCGCCGCGGGGGCTCTCTGCGGCGGCGCCTCAGCTCTTTGCGAGGGGCTTGGCGATGGAGCACGGGCCACCTCTTCAGGAAGGTAAGAGGAAGAACCAGAACCAGAACCTCGGCCGGATCGCTGGATTGGACTGAGCTTCTTTGTCGGATTAGCTTTGCATCTACCCGCCCCCCATGTGCTTCCTCCCGCTCTCCTCTTGTTTCCCCCGATGCTTAATTTGTACGAGCTGCTTGTAAAGGCGACCCCACAGATGTTTCTCATCTGGAGACCCCCACCCCCCTCAACCCCAACCCCCTCAAACACACACTCCCTTCCAGAGCTCTTTCGCTGCTTTAGGTTGAACCAGACTTAAGTGCCTGGACGGTCCTGGACGGTCCTGGACGGTCCGCGGTTAGAAGAGGAAGTTGTTTATCAGACATTGGGAAGTTTTGCAACACGTGAATCTTATCTTATCGTGAAATGAGTTTGACGCGATTAGTTTGACAAGATCAGATCAGGGGCTGAACTTTGATGAACTCATCAGAGGAGTTGGACTTATTCTTTGCTTTAGTCGTGGTCTTTTGATGAAAATGTAATTTAGTTTAAGTAGGGCTGGCTCAGTGTTATCGTCCGTTCCTGCATTTGCATATTTTCCCCTTTTTCTAAAGTAGTACTAGTATTTTTTTTACCTGAAGTAAGTTGTGTTTCATTGTATTTCACTTTTTGATACTTTTTCGTTTTTGTCATTATTTTGATTCAGGTAAAGCTAAACTGACGATAATGTGCTCGGTTCAGGTGGGGGTGAAGAGGTTTAGAGAAAATACTTCTCGAACAAAGCTTCTTCTGTCATTTTTAAGCTTTTAAATTAGTTTCTGAGGCATATACAAAGGTCCTCAATATATGGAACTTCAGATTTTGTGATCGTGACCAGGCAAAGGTTTAAGTCAAGATTTGGTCAAACACCTTTTGGGTTTCAGTCTAGTTTTAGTAGATTAAAATTTCATGTATAGAATGTATTTCGGCGATTTTACATGAACACTGCCCGACCTCAAACCAAATCACCAAAAAAACCCCGCACATTTCAGCACATTTGCTTAGGGTTAGGTTAGGGGAATATCCCGATGACCTCCCTGTTCATCCCATGTGAATGAACAGTTAAGGAGAGCCAAAGGTATGCACTGGCCCACGTACGTCGTCCGCAGTTTCCTATTCCAACGGCACTGAAAGGTGTTATATACAATATGGTTTTGGGTAGAGGACACTAACTGGAGTTGAGAAAGGTTAAAGCGACGATAGACAATTTCCCACGACTGGAGTTATGAGATACGGGTTAAGGCGAAAATAGACATTTTTACATAGTTGGAGTTATAAGAAGGGTTAAAGCGACGATATATGTATTTTTAATATATTTTTCCTTATTTTTAGAGTGAATTCTAGGGAATATTGATTTGGAATGAGTACTGCTTTAGAGTCGTAGGTTCAAGTTTAGGCCTGTGTTAGGTTTAGGACACGTGTTCGGGTTAGGATTATTCCAGATGTGGTTGGAATGAGTGCTGTTTTTAGAGTCCTAGGCTTAAGTTTAGGCACGGGCTAATAATGCTAAGTTCAGGACAAGTGCTTAGGTTAGGGTTATTTAAACCTGGTGAGAATGAGTTCTGTTTTTTGAGTCCTTGGCTTAAGTTTAGGCACGGGCTACTGTTGTTAGGTTTAGGGTTAGTGTTTGGGTTATGGTTATTTTAGGTGTTTTTTTAGTCCATGTATATTGTTTGTAGGGTTAGGGTTAGGGTTAGAGGGTTAGGGTTGAGGTTAGGTTAGGGTTAGGTTAGGGTTAGGGTTAGAGGGTTAGAGTTAGGCTTATGGTTAGAGGGTTAGGGTTAGGGTTAGAGGGTTACAGTTAGGCTTATGGTTAGAGGGTTAGAGGGTTAGAGTTAGGCTTATGGTTAGAGGGTTAGGGTTAGAGGGTTACAGTTAGGCTTATGGTTAGAGGGTTAGAGGGTTAGAGTTAGGCTTATGGTTAGAGGGTTAGGGTTAGAGGGTTAGGGTTAGAGTTAGGCTTATGGTTAGAGGGTTAGGGGGTTAGGGTTAGAGGGTTAGAGTTAGGCTTATGGTTAGAGGGTTAGGGTTAGAGGGTTAGAGTTAGGCTTATGGTTAGAGGGTTAGGGGTTCAGTGTTGCATTCATTTTTCCACCAAAATGTTTCTATTGATGATGTGAGAGTGTGACCAATGCACAAAGTCTTCTTCATCACATCCCAAAGACTCGCAATTGTGTTAAAACCTCTGAAGACGAAAGTCACAGTTTCAGTGGTTATTCGGGATGTTCCGGTCGTCAGCTGGTGTCATTCTTTGGGCTCATAAAGTTGCTGAACCGAGATGTTGGCCTGTGTGTGCGTCACGTCAAAGACCAAAGGGCCGACGACATGGTCATTAGTGGTAATAGTTCACAGCCCTGGGCCTCAGTCCTTCAGTCTGAGACAAATGAGAGACGGGACCACAAAAAAAAAAAAAACCCTACCTAAAACTCGAGAGTTAGACACTAATATCAACAAAGATGTGGCAGACGTTCAATGACCGCTTTAGGAAACAGTTCTATTCATGTCTTTTTATGGACATGAGCTTGAGCTTGTGAAAAGATTCAGCACAGAATATCTTTCCTTTAAAAATAATTAATGGGAAACATCGGCCCGACTTCCCAGTCCTCCGATGAACTACTCTCCTTCTCTCACACAAATGAAATTCAGACTAAAACTACATGAAAAGTTAATCATGCAGGTTATTCTATCATCTATCAAAGGGATTTCTTCTTCCCTGATGACACGGACATATTCCATGATGACAATGCCAGGATTCGGGGAGAAAAAGACATCATTTTCACGCCACAGAGTCCAGTCCTGATGTGCTGGAGAAGGCTTCCCGCAGTGGTCATACTCTCCCATCGTCAATACAAGACACCACAGCAACCACCAATGTCCCTGTCTGCTGTGGTTGTCCAAACATGTACAACAACTACTACTATTATTATACTATTATATATATTATAAGAGCCATAACTACTGCAACTTCTATGACTGGTGCTTCTCTACTGTGGCTTCTTCTTTTTCCAGTTTTAAAGTGGACATACAAGTCGGTGCATAATTGACGCTTTGAAAAAGAAAACAGACCAATAAGGAGTCAGTGACTGGGCTGGTCAGGATTTTAATTTGGCCTGGAGCGCCCTCTGCAGGCAGCAGTGGGACTGACACATTGTAAAAGATTGAAAACAACTGCCTGTCTGTGCCATACTATTCCCTGTCCTTCCACGCTGGTCACAATTGGAGCAGTTTGAACGGGCGGGCCTAACGGGCACAGACTGTCAGTGAAATAAACCAATTAGCAATTAGCGGACCTGACGACAGCTGTAGTCCAACTCTCAAAATATGAACTGAATATAAACTCACGAGCACGCGAAGGCAAAATCCTCGACTACTTCATCCATGATTAGTTTTGGCTAATGTTAATGCTAATTGCACTACAGCATAGTGGTGCAGCGAGTGACGTAACCTTGTCAATTCCCTGTGACGATCGTGATTGGTTCGGGCTTAGCCGCCAATCAGCAACTTGTTTACCGTGTGTGTGCAGACCCGCCTTCTTTCGCGCAGAAAAGAAGTAGGTGTGGTTTATCAGGCTATGAAAACAGTCAACAGTCCATGGCGGCTTGATGAATACATTTCAAAGATTCAAAGAGTCATGGATGGGAGCACAGGGAGTTCTTCAGTCGACTGGACCTGGCCTGTGGATTCCGCAGTCTCCTCCCTGAAGGCATTACCTTGATGGTGATTCTGACGGCTTTGCGGGTGAGACAGGTGTCCTTAATGGAGGGGAGAGAGAGTCCATATGGGTACATTGATGGATTATGGCCTGTAACAGTTCCTGTTACAGTGACAGGAATTAGTCTATGGAATAAACTTCAGAAAGAAGTGAAAGAGTCAACTCTCCTGGAGTTCAAAAAACACATAAAAGCTGCAATGTTAAAGAAGTATGAAAATTAGACTTGGACATGAATAATGTGAGATCTTTGATTTGAACATGAATATGGTTTGTTTCTTTTTTGACCATTTGTAAACATTTAGGAATATGACAGTTCGGTATTTTATTGTATATATTGTAAATAATTAAATATAGAATACAAAAAACATCAGAAAATACTGTTAATTTGTGTAAGACTGTAACTATATATATATATATATATATATGTATTCTTTTTTATTTAAAGACATGTAAAGTGTGAAGTAACAAAAGGGGAAGATATTATAAGACTTGTTCTTCTCCTCTGCTCCGTTTCATTCATGCTGTGTTGGCTCGGCGGTCTTGTGGTGATTGTATGATGTCACTTTTTGAATGAAATAAATTAAAAAATAAATTAAAAACATGAAATGAAGTCTGCAACAAAATCCAGGAAATGCAAATGGGAGCCTTCAGCTGTAGAAGATTACTCAAAACGGCATGAAACGCCAATGTTTTGACAAGAGAACAAAGTTATAACATGGATTAAACTTAAAAGTAGACTTGCATGATGTATCTCCTTTATGGACTAACCCGGCTTCATTCAGAGCTAAAACTTGGACAAACCAGGTCTTTGGGAACCACTGATTTCTACAAACATTTCCCATCTATGGAGTTGGCTCATTCTGTTGATTTATGAAGCGTATCATGTGGCCGCTGCGCCTCTGACCCAGCGAACACTGTTGTAACATTGTTTGCGTTGGACACGGTGGACGTGTCGAGCTCCGCATGAAAACATGAGCCCTATTTTTAGCCTCAGGGACAGTGAACGGGGGAATCCAGCGCTGTGTGATAAGAGCTCAGGCCTGGACCGTCATCTGAAGTATTTTTCTAATGTAAACAATAAATGAGCGAGGTCTCTGCGGAGGGGAGTGGGTTTCCAGGAAGAGCGAGTCCGAGGAGGGACTTATTTGGATGCAACGGGGCAACACAACTGTTCAAAAGCAACACATTTAAAACTATTTTGGACCGTTTTGGTTCTTAAGACGATTATTTGGGGGATTCTGTGTCTATAACCAGTTTGGGAATGAACTTAAAGGGACTAATGCAGCCTCCAGTTGTTGAGGAATGGCATGTTCTCATTTGTCCAAACTTGTGTCAGTGTTTCCTAAACATTTCAGGACCAAACCAACAGCTCAGGACCCCCCACTGCCAAATGTAGATGTCGTTTGTAATCATTTCAGGTGCAATAACATTTCAAATCTGATTTGTTTGTTTAAATACTTTGTTTTGGCATTTGGCTCAATTTCACAAAGATTTACTGACTTGAAACCATCTTGCAGACCCCCACCTTAATGTCCCACATGTTGTTTACCTTCATAGTCGTCTTTTAGCTGCTTCTTTTCTCTAGTTTTGTCCACAATGTTCACCTCGCAGCTCTTGGCTTTATTTTATTTGTTGTCTTCATTGTGTGTCATGCTGCCATGTGTCATGGTTTTTCTGTGGCACCACCCTCGTACTCTTTGTTATGGAAGCAGAGGCGCAACCATGGGGACATTTGTCCATCCGATACCAGATGGGCGGATGGTTGCCAGTATCTAACTGCCTGCTTTTGGTAAGGTAAGCGCTGGATAGTCGGCTCGGGAGGGACAGTCTGCTGTGATTGGCCATTCTCATTGCTGACTTGGTGACCGTTAAAGGGATAGTTCAGGATTTTTGACATTGGGCCTCATTTCCTAGTTATCCAGAGTGTTGTTGATGTCTGGAGATATTTTTTCTTAAATTCATGCAGTTCTTATATTTGAAGAGTCTAGTGGCGCTAGGCTAGGGCAAGGCTAAAGCATTTCTATGGTATCAGTTAGCCTGCATTAAAAACAGTCTGACCCACTCCACAGTGCACCTGAGGCAAATCACTTATAACACCAGACTAACCATATAAATGTCTGTGTTAATAGAATAATGTTTGAAATATAACTGACCTTGTATCACATTAATTACCGCATTTTGAGGGACTATTTTCTCGCAGATCACTCCGCCGCTGCGTTAGCTTACAGCCACGAAGCTGATGCTGCTCAAATATAAGTTATTTTAAATCCAAAATGGTTAAAATGATTCTATTAACACAGACATTTATATGGTTAGTCTGGTGTTATAAGTGATTTGCCTCAGGTGCACTGTGGAGTGGGTCAGACTGTTTTTAATGCAGGCTAACTGATACCATAGAAATGCTTTAGCCTTGCCCTAGCCTAGCGCCACTAGACTCTTCAAATATAAGAACTGCATGAATTTAAGAAAAGACATCAACAACACTCTGGATAACTAGGAAATGAGGCCCTATTTCAAAAATCCCGAAATATCCCTTTAACCGTGGATGTATCTGAGAGTTACCCAAAGCGTTATTTTAGATCGAGATAGGACTCTGTTAGTCTGAAAATGTAAACAACCCTAACCCTGCTCCTAAACCTCACCTCGGCCTTAACTTGACCTTTTTCTTTTATACCATAAACTTGTTGTCTTCGTGCTCTTCTTTCAAACATCGTATGTTTACAAATGCAAACAGCGAACATTGCCAGGTATAAGGTGCACGACATTTCCCACCAGATTTGCTGCAAGCAATCAGGCTAAATATTTAAATCCAGAGAACCAAACTCGTAGCATCCTCCAGTTCCACATTCCTCTTCCTTATTTAGTGTTGGTTTGGGGGTGATTTCCAGGGACCGTTTGGAGCCACTTGGAAAAACAAACATTTACTTTAAACCTTGAAAGATAAACTGGTCCTCTGGTCACAGTAGGAATGGCTGAATTAAGGCGAGACACTGCAGGTGAAATTTAGACATATCAATTTGAAACTTTTGCTGAAGATTACAGGCATAGATATGAGGATTTTCTGTTTTCATATAAAAAGACATTTTATGCATGAACATTGTCGATATTTTCACCAACGAAAGCTAAATGATGGACAGAGGTTTAAATTTTCCAAGACAGACTTTTTCAAACTCTTCCAAACTTTTCCAAACTTTCTTCAAACCTTTCCAAACTTTTTTAGAATTTTCCAAACCAGACTTTTTCAAATTCTTCCAGACTTGCACGTGCGCCCTGTGTATGTTTCTCCCGTCTTTAGCCGCTGCTGTCTCCCACAAAGGGCTATGACTATTTTTGGATTACAGCGTCATCTCGGTGACAGCCTTTCGTGCTGCACGTGGATACCAAACATGTCAGTGTTTGTGAATGAATAAGCGTGGGAAAGACGAGAAGCGCCGCCATGTTGGGGTTACTTGGACATAACAATTGCTCCATCCGAAACCAGTAAATTGGTAAGAGGTCTTACGCCAAACCGGATGTGCGTCAGCGTCCGCCATGATAAGAAGCGTCTTGGCGAATTGGGTTGTCAGTTAGGAAGGAGTTAGGGAAAGGAGCCTCAATGCTAACTATCATAGCCACTTTAGCTTAGGAGCTTCTGATGCTAACTCACTGGCGATTAGGAGCCATGTGCCATCCCATAAGCCACTGCGCCAATCTCCCCACCCCCCTCGCCCCCACCCTCGAGTGACTCTTCATTCGCAACCACTGTTGATTGACAGGTGCACAATTAATTAAAAATATATATATAAGAGATTCTGCACAAGCCAAACTTTATAAAAGTGACTTCATACATGTTGTCGTCCCCACAGCTCAGTCACATGGTTTTAAAGAGCCTCCTCAGTAAATGGCCTAAATGAAGCAGTTTGTGCTTTTGCTTCATTTAGTAAACTTAAGCCACTTGGCTAATTTGCATACTGTAGCTTTATGAAACAGCTGTTGAGATAAAATAAAGGGAAATGTGAAGGATCATTTGGATGTTTCTTTTTTCTCTCTCCTTGAATGTCTTTATTTGGACACTATGTTGTTGCATATGCAATACAGTCGGTGGCGGTATGCGCTTTTGTTTGGCTGACAATATCCTTAAAGAAGAAGAAGAACAGCTGTTGGTGATGTCACTTCCTCTTCCCCAGGGTAAGGACGGTGGAATTGGGCAAATGCTGCTGAAGCTCTAATTCACTAACTGCATAGAGATCTAACAGTTGACCCCATGAAAGGTTAAGGATCAGGAGCTAGTATTAGTACTTAGAGGCTTCATTTAAGGGTTTCAGATGCAGCCATTGTGTCTTTGGCTACACTTTGTTTTATCTGCAATGTACAGGAAACTCTTACGTTTTTTGGAGTATTGTGAAATAGAATTGTGGCATAGTTGAGTGTAGTTGGCTCCTCTGACAGTTCCCCTCAGCGCCACGATGACTCTGTAGCGCGAGAGATCGGTTCGGTCTGTGCGGCTCAATGCGAGCGCTGGAGTCGTCGTGACCTCCTGAACTTTGGCCCGACCCCAGAGGAGGCAGATCTAAACACACTCCTTCATCGTTACTGCACTTCCTGCCCCGGGTCACGTGACCTCTCCGGGGCATCTGGACTGGAGGACGCTGTAAAGCCAACTCACACATCACTCCATGTACTTTCGCACTCTTCTGCATTCGTCTGAAACCTGAACCAGCCTTTTCCAAGTCGCTCCTCAAAGACTTTCCACATTTCTACAGAAGCAAATTGGATTACAGTCTCGACGAAACAAGTGTTAAGCCACATTTATGGATGCGTTTTCTCTTTGTGCACCAAATGATTGAGTTATGAACACGTTGCTTTCAATCTTTCAATCTGCAAGCTTTCAAAAGGATTAAAACCTGTCATATGCACTTTAATTGTGTTATAGCCTTGTTCCCTCGTGAAAACAAGACCTGGACCTGGACCCACTAAACGTATACTGTAGGAGTTTTGTAGAAATGGTAATACTTTTACATGAGAGGCAACCTGAGGAAGAATAGTCTCTACTTTGGCAAACACTATGGAGAATTAATTAATGGCACCGTAAGGCATTTTCCCACCGCAGGAACTTTTTGTGTTTTTTCCCCCAGCATTTTTTCCATTTGAGTTCTTTCCGGCAGGGGAGAACTGGGACACTTTTGGAGGAACTTTTTCAGTTCCTGCCCTTGGGGTGGTTCTGTAGCTACATGTAAGTAAGTGCTTCATTTGTCATTGTACAAACAACAATGAAATTGCGTTCATTTGTTGGGTTAGTTCTAGACCTGGGCGATTTCCCCCCCCAAAAAAAATCTCTGATTTTTTTAAATAAAAAACTCGATTTACGATTCGATTTTTTTCTCCCCCATTTAAAACAAAATAACGGCAAACTGTAAATATATTTTAAATATATACATTTATTGTATTTAATGAAAGTGCATCAACATAAACAAAATTGTAAAGGCAAACCATTTCTCTAACTGAAAAGTCACTGTGCAGTGTGCAACAAAGATTGTTAAACATCCAAATTATTTATACTGTATTAATAATAATAATGATGCCTTGCTCTTGTAATGCGCTTTACAAGCCTGTATTACCAAGTTTCTCAAAGCGCTACACTGTCGTGTCGCAAATTCAACCTGGAAGACGTACCTGCAGCCTTCACTAATCACCCAATCACGGCCCCAGCTCAGGCCGCACCTTCACGTCAGCCAATCATCGCAGCTGCCTATTCCGCTTCAACCATTCACCGTCCAGGATCCCCTTCTTAAGCTCCCTGGTCAATCACTCGGCCGTTTCCAAGCCGTGCTGCGACCCTCCTCCGCCTGGTCTCTCCTCAGATAAAACTTTCTAATGGCGTCTGTCTCTGTGAGTCTTTTCAGGTTGAAATATAATCTGTCTTATTCTCCAATGAACGAACGTATGTAGCAATACTTATACATGTGAATCGCTGCAATTGGCCAATACAGTATTTTTAAATATCTATTAAAACACACAATCCAGCCTCTGATTTCCAGCCAGTCAGACTCACCCGCTTTAATCTCGGATGTGGAGCTCCTCTTTGTATTGTTTGCATCATGAAATGGAGTGATATAACTCCCAAAGCCCGCTCATTGCATGCTGCATTTCTTGCTCAGTTATAAATTCTCCGCGGTGCAAAGTGCGATCTTCTAACAGTAGTGGCAGGTCAGCGCGTACAGAGGCAGCGTGTTGCCGTTTGTGATTCAGATTACAGTTTATTAGAGAAGATTTAAACTAAGGATGTTTTTCTGACAACTCTTTGCCTTTTGCAGATTTGTGTCTTGTTGCTGAATGAAGCTGAAAAGAAAATTCGCAGTTAGGTTTCTTGTCAAAATCGTGCAGCCGAACTGATCAGCCTAAGTCACTCCAGGCTTAGACTAATGTTTTTCTGAGGTTGTTTAACCACTGTTAGGAGAAATATTGTTATTTTAGCATCACGTTTTACATGGCATTAGTTGTCACAGTGATGAAGATGTTTGCTCTTACTCCTCACAGCAAGAAAGCTGGATGTTCGTCCTCCTCAGCACGTTTGTTCACATGCCACCATTATAAGCCCAATGCCCATCTCGACTGCACATGCGTGAGTCAATCAGGCTCCTAATTTCAGCCCAAACAAACCACACCTCCATTGAAATGTGTGAGTTCAGGTAGCGGAGCGTGAACACTGAAGTATATTGAGCCATAACCGTGAACTATAAGGCTTACGGGCATTGGTTTACAGACTATAAGTCTCAAGTGACATTTCTTGCAAATATTTAAGTTGTGAATATGTTGAAAGGGAAAAGTCAGGGCGGCTCCGTAGGCAGGAGCGGACCATCGCGGACAGGGGAACGACAGAACCTGGGATCAGCCCGACACAGACACCCTCACTTTTTAAATCATTTGAATTCGTCTTGTAATCACAGGGAAAAGTTCCAAAACGGTGTTGATGTTAAATATAGTGGGAACATTTCCATCTGTCAGATTAGCGACCGATTAGCTCTGTTGTTCCATCAGATCACTCGTAACAAAGTAAAAAATAAAGTACATTTAGATGCAGAGCCTATGTGTGTATGTGGATCTCTCTGGTCACAATTAAGAAAAAGATTTCCTCTACTGTCCACCTCCTTATTGACAAAAAAAGATGGATTCTATGTTTTTATTTCTCATTTCAGTTTAAATGTGAATATCGGCGACATGAGGCCACAGTTTCAGACCCTGGACTTTGTTTTTCTCACATAGTTATTCCAACTATATGAACAAGGACTGGTCGTCACTTTTGAAGCATCTCTTCGTATGAATGGCAGTTTGGTTTCTGTCTATCTCCGTACGCAGCCCTGGTGTAAAAATAGACTTTAAGCTAATATTGTAACAGGCTCCATGGTGACAACATAAATGCTTTAAGTCAACTTTCCAGCGGTTAAAACGCTCCAAATCAGAGCTTTCTTCATTGCTTTACGCTAACTATCAATATTGTTTGGTAGCCAAAAGACTTTCCATTACCCATAATGCAACGGGCGAGCCGAGATGGGCATTGAGTTGCCTTGTGTACGAAATGCGCGGTATAAATAAAGTTGCCTTGCCTTGCATTGGGCTTATTGGCGATGTGTAACTAGTTTCGCTACTTTGAGCTCCTACTTTTCAATCTGACTGATCTCAGAATCTTAAGCTTAAGTCTGTATCTCTGAAAACGCCGTCTCAGATCCCGCATCGTAACATTTTTCGCTCTCTATTCTGGGTCGGTGATTCATTCATGCTTTTGCTCTGAAATGTGCAGCGTCTTGTTTGAGTTTTGTTGTGGAAGCTGCGGTCGGAGCGCTCTGTAAACTCTCTCTGAACCGGGACCGACGCGAAACAATGGGGCCACATCCAAACAAACTGCAGTTTAGTTCACGAAGTAATCAGAATGAAGACATGAGAGCGAGGTTTATGTGCGGTTTTGGAGAGGAAGGACCAGGACCAGTGATGGGAGTTTGCAAATTCGGTCATTCACAGCAGATGTCGGATATTGCAGTGATTGGAAACAAAATGTAACGGTTGTGTTTGTGTGTGTTTCAGGGCTCCACAAAATCCTCCAAGTCCATGGACTCCAGGCGCAGACCGTCCAGGTAAGAGCTTTTTATCCGCTTTATACGTTTCTCTATCTTTTATAAGCTTTGTGTATTTGTTTCTGCTGCTGGGCTTCCTGGTTTAATCCTGGCCAGTGTAGGCTCATTCTGTGTGAGCGTTCTGGAGTCTGAGCGGGTTCAGTCTGATGCTTATCCTTAAAGGTAAAAAAGTCGCTCGCTGCTCCTGACGAGTTTAACCCAGACTGTAGATAGAATGGGCCTAATATTGCCTTTAGATTGCCTGGCCAGCCGTGCACTCCTCCTTCTGTTCAAAAACAGGACCGCCTCGAACTCTGCTAACAGCCAGTCAAATCTCGAGGAGCTTTATATCGATCCAATCACAGAGCACGTTGTCAGAACAGGAACCGAATTAACCACTAGTAAAATATTGTCTTAAATGTAACTGGAATAGATCTGCTTCACCTTCTCTAAGAGGATTTTCTTCTTCTTGCGTCTATCGAAAGTTGCTTTGTCCCGTTTCAAACGTACTGAAACACTCGTGTTGAATTCTCCTACGTTTAAAATCTGAACTGAGTTGCTAATGAGTCCTTCTATCCTTTCCTCACTTGTTGTAAAGTAAGTTTGTTTTTATGTTGTGAACACAGCAAATAAACAGGGGGATGCTTCACTTTGCCGCTCAAAGCTGTACACGGGTGTGAAACGTGCATGTAAACAATTCGCTTGAACAATTCGGACATGCAGGAAGAGGGATTGTGAGAGCCAGAAACGAGTTTGGTTCAAATAAATAAATAAAAAAGTCACAGCTGGAAAAAATTTTGTGGCAAAAACAACATAAATCGTTCACATTTGTCTCTTCGCCCGATGTTTCATAAAACCACTCACTTCCTTGTTTACAAAATACGCCGTCTGCCGTTTGTGCCTTATCCGGCTTTTCTGCGATTGGTTAATACACTTGTTAATCACGCCCATCTGGAGTTTGAAGAAATCAGCCCTGATCCTCAGATACACGTCTTTGGAAAAAGGAAAAGCGTGTCTTCTGGCTGGACAAGCTTTAGATGTGGCCTAATATGAAGAAGGGACGGGGCCTGATCGGCTTTGAAAGTTCCTCGCTCCAATGGACTTTCCACTGAAACTTTTTCCTCTTTTTCAGAGGACACTGGCTCGTCCTTAGTACCTCAACGTATAATAATAATAATAATAATAATAATAATAATAATGCATTGGTCTTATATAGCGCTTTTCCAGACGCTCAAAGTCGCTTTCATAATTTGGTGCATAGCGTGACCAGATGTCCTGCATTGTGCGGGACTGCACAGCATTTCCAACTCAAGTCCCGC
The DNA here is from genome assembly GCA_007210695.1 of Neogobius melanostomus. Taxonomy (NCBI): domain Eukaryota; kingdom Metazoa; phylum Chordata; class Actinopteri; order Gobiiformes; family Gobiidae; genus Neogobius; species Neogobius melanostomus. Next base: position 679,968 of record VHKM01000462.1, on the reverse strand, counting down.
ATCACACAAATTGGAGCGGTGTCAACTCTGCTGCTGCACAAACAGCCAATAGCGCCGCATTTTGACGTGTTAGGTTGTCTCTGATTGGATGTTCTACTCTAAAGCCCGCCTCTCACTCGCTGGCGCTCCGGTGCAGACGCAGCAGCAGATTCCAATGAGAACTCCGCGAGGGATGAAGGCCTAACTATGATGGGGGAAAACTTTCTTTCTCCGTGTTTTACAAATATAATGGAGTTATTGAACTGATGGCTGATGAATGTTTGCTTAGTTTAAAGTAGAACAGTTCAGTCTGGCTTTAGAGTTGTGTAGTTGTCACTGCAGTGACTTGAGCTGCTACAGAGACACTTGAGCTCAATGCCCGCTATAAACAGTTTGATGTCAGTCTACCCCAGGGCAGCTGTGGCTACAACAGTAGCTTACCACCACCAAGTATGGAGTGAATGAATAATGAGCTGTGAAGCGCTCTGGGTATCTTGAAAAGCGCTATACAAATCCAAGAGATTATTATTATTATGTCTCTGTTGCAGTTAAACAAAATTCAATATTTTATACTTTGCTGCAGACTGTTACTGTAGGCTACACATTTTTTTCCTTCACTGATTTATAAACGATTATTGCTCTGCTAATGTTTGCATGCATAGTGGGTATTTATTATTGGGAATCTTCACCATTTATGCACTTTCAAAATGAAAGTGAATGATCAACTGATTGATTAATATTGCCTATGTGATTAAAATAGGCTAATTTAAAATAATGATAATGTTTCAATTGAGTGTAATTTTACGTCTTTAAAATGTCCCTCATTGTCCTGCTTTGTCTCTCTTTAAAGTGCTTCATGTCCACATTTGGCTGGTTACGATCTGGTCACCCTATTGATGCATTATTCATTCACTCCATATTCGGTGATGATAAGCGAGGCAACCAGTCTGTGCACATCAGCCACCACCACTAACCACTCACACACACACTACATTCACCAGGCTTCCTGGTGTTTCCAAACGGTCTCCCATCCAAGTCCTGCCAGGCCCTTCCCTGCTTAGCTTCCGAGGTCTGACGGGATCGGGCATAGCAAAGGTGTGTGTCTCTTAACACCATCCTATTGTTTCCTTAATTTCGCTGTATTCATTTTAATTAAAACATTTGCCCATTTGCAAATATGGAAGCAGCTCCAGAAACAGCTAAATGGCTATTGGCTTCTGTTGTTGTTTGGTCAACAGAGAGGAAAACAAATGCTTCAGAAACAAGTTACTAATAATAATAATTACAAAACTAAAGGCCTACACTGGCAGATATGAACACTCTCTCTCTGGAAAAACAAAAACAGAAAAAAGGCAGTTTTTCCCTCTCTTCATTTTGCAATCTTAAGTGCTACAGTACTACTTAAAAAAAAAAAAACTGGACACATGGCCTTTTTATAGCACAAAGATCCTGGGAAACCCATGTGAAATGACCTCCATATTATTTCTCTGTGATAGCGTCATAGGCGTCTTAGCACAAAAGTGGGCGGTCTCTAATCTGCTCCGCTCTCCAGAACATGCTCATCTTCAGGAGGTGGGAGCTCTGGGGTCCGTCTTGTTTGTAAACTCCGACAGGGGCCCCTCTGTAACTGCGTCCTCATGCTCTGGAGCCTTTGTTGTGGCTCTCGCTGAGACTTTCCCAGAGAAACCTGTTTAATGTGTTCAAACTCATGATTGTGAGGCGAGATACGATTACAGATAATTGAAGACTCGCCGTTGTTCTTTAGGCCCGTCCTGCGAATACAGCGATAAAGACAGGACAGAATACACGCAGGAATAAGGGTTGGCTCTGATGTGGTGCAAAGAAACCTCCTTCCTGTTGTTGTCAATCGCAGAGAGTGACGTGTCATCATACACCATTTCGTCGTCACTTATCGGAGCCGCAGGATCTTGTGATGAGGAGCCTCCCCCCCCCCCCCCCCCCACCCCGTGGTCTTTTTCACCCTGTGTTTGGGTGAGCTGCTGTTTGGGGCCTTGCTTCCTAGATAACTCCACATCTGAAAGCGTTGCTAGCAGAGATGGGAGTAAGTCACTAAATGCAAGTCTCTAGTCAAGTCCAAGTCGTGAAGGTCCAAGTCCCAAGTAAGTCCAAGTCAATTGGTCATGGGGTCAAGTCTTGCTTTAGCCGGCAAGTCACCTCAAGTCAAGTACATTTCCTCTTTTTAAAACGTGTTTAATCTACTTTTCTCAAGATATAGCAATTTTGAAAATTGAGGCTAAAATCAAACTTTTTAAAATCAAATGGATTTGGATTTAAAGTCTAATTGATATTTAATCGCCACAATATGCTCCAGTCTATGTACAGGGCAGGGGGCCCAGTGGGGGCCTATTTCAAAGAAATTGAAACATATATCTTTTTCCCAGCAGTCTGAAAGGTAAATATAACATAATATTTTTTATTTTTGTTAGTTTTTGACAGTTTTTCTGTCAACGGTTGCCCTGTAATGCCCCAGCCCAGAAACACACATTTACCTCCTGTCTTCTCGCGCTGTATTGATGACTCGCTTTGTCGGGACACCGAAAAGCATGTGGCTAATTAGCATATGTAAACATAGATGCACTGATTTTACGCAATGAATCCTGATCTTTCAACAGCTACACTCAAATAAATAATGACTATAAAGTCACAGCAAGTCATTGAGAGTCATTGGCCTCAAGTCCAAGTTAAGTCTCAAGTCACAAACAGGCAAGTCTAAGTCAAGTCAAGTCTTTTTGAAGCTTTGGTCAAGTAAGTCTCAAGTCCTGAAAATTGCGACTCGAGTCTGACTCGAGTCAAGTCATTTGACTCGAGTCTCCCACCTCTGGTTGCTCGTATCTGCTCGTCATTCTCAGACGTAGGATCTTTCCGACCGACATAATGCAGAGAACAACTGTGCGGGCGACCCTTTGTTGGCGTTTGAATATGTACCAGAAAACCTTTGAAGACTGACTATCGACACCCGTGCAAAATGAGCGCTAGCGCTTGTTTGACTCGCTTTACGCTCCATGATGCTTTGCGGTGAACTATTCTTAGCTACTGTGACGCAATTGAGTTTAGATGTAACAGTTTAAAGCAGAACTAAGTACCTCGTGCCCCGGAGGCCATAAGCGCCACTGCAGGTGTCGTTGCATGTTGCAGGTTTTTTTTTTTTGCCTATTAATTGTCCGTGAGAGTAAATTACTGGGTTGCAGGTTCTAGAATGTGATGATGTCACAGGACCCAGTGGGGGGAGGAGCCGGTTTTAACTATTAACAGCATTACACTTTCACAAGTTGTATCTAAAAAGAAAATGTATGTATTACAGAAATGATCATTAATATCAGTCACTGGGTCCATGATCTCTCTGTACAAGACCAAACATGTCCTCAAAAACAAAATCATTTGACCTCTGTATAATAATATAGGCCTTTAGAACGCTGTGATGTCACCTGAAACCCAGCAATACTACGCTGACAGAAAAGACAAAGGGACAGAGGGATATTGTTCATCCAATTACACAATGGAGATCATTTTTTTCACTCAAACTTGGCTGTACATACTGTTTAAGTGGTGCTAGCTCGCAGTTAGCTTTGCCCGTTAGCCTGTTAGCTTCTTCTTCGTGATTCCATTAGTGTGTATTGGTGACTCCGACCCGGAGGCAGTCAAATTGCAATTGTGGTTTTCTGGCCAGAGACACCAGGGGGAGATGAAAGACCCTCCAATCATCTCATTAACACTTGTATTACCCTCAGAGGAACTACGGAAAGGATTTATTAAGGTAAACACGTTACTTAGTTCTGCTTTAATAGTTGGTGCCCCCTGAGTTTCTCTGCTACGGCCCTGCAGCCGTGGCAAACTTCAGCTCAGACGTGTCTTCCTGCTTTGTGCCTTCAGTTCTTTCCTTTCCCTCTTGCTGGTGCGAACATAGGCACAGAGAACACACTACATGACGCAAACGTTTTTTTCCCCCGGACTTCTGAACATATTGGCCACATTTCTTTAACTGTTCTTTCTCCATCCATCCATCCATCCATTTTCTTCCACTTGTCCGTTGCCGGGTTGTGGGGGCAGCTGTTGGAGCTGCCCAAATTGTGGCCATACCGCCTTTGCTCTGCCCAATCCCGTCAGATCTTGGAAGCTAAGCAGGGAAGGGCCTGGTTAGTACTTGGATGGGAGACCGTTTGGTAACACCAGGAAGCCTAGTGAATGTAGTGAGTGAGTGAGTGGTTGGTGGTGGTCGGAGGGGCCGATGGCGCAAACTGGTAGCCTCGCTTCTGTCAGTCTACCCCAGGGCAGCTGTGGCTACAATAGTAGCTTACCACCATCAAGTATGGAGTGAATGAATAATGCAATGTAAAGCGTCTTTGAATGTCCAGAAAAGCGCTATATAAAACCGATGCATTATTATTATTAAATCACATTGCACCAGCCCCTATGGCTCCTCCTGCAGGTGGTGGGTCCACAGAAGGACGGCCTCATGGTTCTAACCGGGCCTGTTGGTCTCTCATAAGTCACCTAGGACCTGTTTGCCCTGGGAGACCCTACCAGGGGCACGAAGCCCCCGATAAAAGAGCTCCAGGATCATTCGGGCTCAAACCCCTCCACCACGTTAAGGTAGCGGTTTAAGGAGGGGCTGTTCTTTCTCATCGTTCTCATTGAATACGGGTCCTTTTTTTGTCGGCTGCATTGGTTAAACAGCGGCGCAAATACTGTGCACTGCCGTTCAATCACAGTGGACTCAATGTGGTGCCACTTGGAGACGCACAGCGCGTTAGGAGCGAATAGCAAGCGGTGGCACAGTTTTGTGGCAGTATTTGGTAATGTCTCTCTCAGATGGAGCAGGAGCCAGTGCTGTTTCCATTATTTGGTGATTCCGCAAGAATGATCCAAACGAAACTCCACAAACCCTAAAATCAGTATTTGTTCAAACACAAAATCTGCAATAGGCCTGTCACCTAAGCACCTTAACCTTAACCTCAACCTGGCAAGGCAAGTTTATTTGTATGGCACATTTCATGTACATGACAACTCAATGTGCCTCACAGCAACACCAAACACAATATAAATACAAGGATACAAATACAATAAAAAACATTAAAAACACAAAAAAGCATTTAAAACACAATCAAAATCAACGAATCAATTGATAAATTATATGAAATAATATATATATACATACACCCATATAAAATACAGTCAACTGCCATAGGCAGCAGTAAAGAGGTGTCCTTTCAGCCTGGACTTAAACATATTCAGGATCGAGGCCTGTCTCACATCTTCACTGAGGCTGTTCCAGACTTTTGCTGCATGAAATTGAAACGCAGCCTCACCGTGTTTGGTGGTGACTCTGGGAACCACCAGGAGACCCCTCCCTGAGGATCTCAGGGCCCGAGGTGGTTCATACGGCTCTAACATGTCAGAGATGGACTTTGGTGCCCGACCATGAAGAGACTTATACACAAGCAGAGCTGTTTTAAACTCTAGTCTCAGCAACAGGAAGCCAGTGCAGAGACCGGAGCACTGGTCGTATTTCCTGGTTCGAGCCGCAGAAACCTGCCAAGGGACATAGACACTGACATACAACCAACACTTTCCTCTGTAAAAGAGTCTTAAGTCACTTTGACACATGCACAGATCTCCTCATAAGGTCAGGACTTTGTTCAGTGATCGGTGCATGTGTGAAAAGGACAATAGGCCGATTATCTTGAGCCGCGGATGGTGTTTTTGATCCAGTTTGGTTCTGGATGCCGTTGGTGGAGATCGTGCGTCATTCTCACATGCTTTTTATGAAAGAACAGAGGCTTCTACTTATAAACAACTGAGCAACGAGAGATGCGATTAAACCCACCCATATTTAGAAAAGCACTAACGCTAACCCCAAGACCTGAAATATGGCGGACATTTTTGCAGATGACGGCAGATGTTTCCAGGAAGATGATGCAGTAAATATGGCCTTGACCGGACCATCCACAGAGCCCATAAAGTCAGACGTGCTTTATGAAACGGATCTGGTTCTTTTCCCGTTGACAAAGTCCATGAAGGAGTTTCCCTGGAGTAGAGGAGGAGACGTGTGGCGGGGGGTGGGGGGGGTGGTGTGAGAGCGATAGAGAGAAGCGAGTTTTTCCCACATTGGTCACCTCTGCTCATCTCCAGAGGAAGTGTCTCATCGTCTGAAACAACAGCTGGGATTAGTCTGCAGCTGGTGGCCATATTTACCCATTTAGCCGAGTTCTGCAGGCAGTGGGGCAGCTGTAACTTCAGTGACTTGCGGTAATGAGGAAGATTTGTCAGGCAGAAAAGCCCTTTCAAAAGTAAATCCAGTGTTCGTTATTTTAAAATAATATGTAAACACCCCAGACCCAATAATGCTATTTAATGTAGAGGAAGACAGATACGGGTTTCTCTAAGGCTGAAATAGGGGGCGCTTTATTAGGGGCAGAGGTCTGATTTATTCTGGACATTTATGTTTTTTGGGTTCTTCAGATGGAGCACGTTTGACAAAAAATGGCAAATTCCGAAACAAAAACGGGAAATCTCCATCTCTTGTGATTCTGAAATTATAAGCAAAAGCATTGGAGATATTGGCCTTTTATCTGCATTACTACGGTCGGCACGGTGCAGCGGTTAGCGCTCATGTTTCACAGCTAGAAGGTCCCGGGTTCGATCCCTGAGTTTGCATGTTCTCGCCGTGTCTGCGTAGGTTTCCTCCGGGTAGTCCGGTTTATCCTCCCGCTACCCTGGTGGTTCCCAGAGTCAATAATAAACACGGTGAGGCTGCGTAATTTTATGCAACTGTGAATCACTTTGAATTGCCTTGTGTATGATTTGTGCTCTACAAATAAACTTGCCTTGCCTTGCTAAAAACATGTACAATAGGCCAGAATTGAATGAATGTGAGTAGTTGGTGGTGGTCGGTGCCTCCCTTGTATCAGTCTACCCCAGAGGTGACTGTGGCTACAATGGAAGCTTGCTTTAAAGTACAGCTGTTATAGACAATTCTCTTGCAAACTAGCGGCCACATTTGAATTGTTTTTGTGGCTTATGGGCTTTTTTTCAAATAGAAAGTTCTGGGCCAGTGGTTCTCAAACATTTCACTGTTTACAGTACAACCTTGTAAAATATGTGACCTAAATAAAATATATTGGACGAAGGTTTTTGAGTCAGATGGACAACTCCTGTAGACTGAGAGCTCACACAGACTAAATCATTATGTGACTAAACCAGCTCTAAAAAGGGTTTGAAAAAGACCATAATTCTGTCTAAATTGGGTATAAACCATGTCTTAACCAGAAAATGCTTAAAGGGGGGTATTATGTAAAATGGACTTTTTCAAGCTTTATATCATGTTATTATGTCATTCCCTCATTAAACACATGCCTGGAGTGTTGCCTTGGCTCATTCACATATTTTTGAGTAATCAGTAAAAACTTAGACGGCAGCCATTTTAGGTGTAGCTATGCCTCAGTCCTCCTAGGAACGCCCCCACCTCCTGGAGACGCCTCTGGACCTTTTGTCACCAGCCAAGCCACCAACCACTGCTCCTCAGCTCAGCAGAGCCCCCTCCCCGCACAGTAGTGTTGTTTAGATGCCACAGCAGTGTGCTGAAGGGGGCGTGTCGGAAAGCTTCTTAAAGAGACAGAGGCCTATTTCAAGACGTTCAGTACAGCCATTTTGAGAGAGCAATTTTATTCAAGGCAGTTATTTTAATTTACTGCATATACAGACCAACAGAAGGTTACGTCATCATTGTAGTATGCTATAGACTGGTGCTATGTGATTGAAAAAAGCATAATACCCCCTCTTTAACAAAGCGGAGTCATAAATTGCTGATGACCCTAGGCTCCGTTTAGTTTCATCACTTTCTTTTGGCTGCGCAGATCAGTTGCTCAGTCAGAAACTGAATTTGTCCACTTTTCATGACTTGTGGTGACGCACACTGTTGTTGTGTTTTTTTTTTGCAAGACACCACAGCTCCTTCTGAGCCCCTGAAGTATTTTCTGTTGGATCCTGTTGTCCTTTCAGCACTCGTTTCCTTATAAGCCTCTGGTTTGACCGAGTGCTCTGTGGGAGAAGGATAAAACTGTGCCAGTGCTAACGGCCGCTCGCTCCGCCGCCGCTAACAGGCCTGACGAGGTCTTACATAAGTGTAATGGAGGCTATGATTCAGACCTCTCTGTCACAAGAGCCTAATATGGAGACAGCCCCGGGACGTGCTGAAGACACAGCTTCTCCCTGTGAGACTAAGACTGTGGAAGTCTGGTTTGGGCCTTGTGCCGACTGACTAATGTCTACAACAGTGGTTCTCAAATGGTTCATCAAATGGTTCATCAAAACTATATCTACTTTTGATCATTCCGGAGTCCACGGTGATTGTTTCAGCAGGAAAAAAAACAATACATATCCATTAGAGAAGAGGGTTGTTTTGTTGTAGGAAGGTCCTGTAGGGGTTTTGTTTTAATTACAGGTTCAGGTTCAAAGATGTCAGTATGCTCAGATTGAGAATAGATATTACGTGGCCAATACCTCGCTTTAGAAATCGTAAAGTGTGACGTGTGTTTCAGGAGCGGGAGTCTGCTGCAGTCCCTGGAGGAGGGCGTGGAGCTGGACCTGCTCTACATCACAGAGAGGATCATCTCCGTGTCCTTCTGCAGCTCCGTGGAGGAGCAGAGCTACGCCGCCAACCTGAGGGAGGTGTCCAGCATGCTGCGCTCCAAACACGGCCACAACTACCTGGTAAAGCCCCCCCATCACATCCACCCATCAGTCAGACAGGCACTCCATTCAAACACTACAAACACGGCCACAACTACCTGGTAAAGCCCCCCTTCACATCCACCCACCCATCAGTCAGACAGGCCATCCATTCAAACACTACACACTTCATATCATTTCCACATGTTTCAGTCATCTTTGCCTATTTAGTCTGTCTTAATTTTGCAGTTTCAGTGTCTCCTTCGTTGCATATTTTTCTTCTTCTTTAGACTGAATTCTTTCTTACTCAGCACCGTCTGTCCTTTTCCACATGTTTTGCTTCTTCCAAACGCTGAGAACAGACGGGGAACATCAGGAGACAGTCAGCTGAGAGCCCCACGCCGACCACACATTTAAACACACGCTTTATCAGGAGTATTTTAGGCAGCGGTGTGAACCTTTCCGCCCTGATCTGGGAATAACCGTGTCCAGACTTAAAATCAGGACAAGGGGAGGTCGAAGGCAAAACAAACAATATTTCTAATAGACCTGCACAATCACTGAGGTCTTGTATCCAACTGAGATTTAGCTTGTTTATTTTGCAAACACTGTCTTAGAAATGTGCTCTTCTGTGTCTTCAGCTCTTCAATCTGAGCGAGAAGCGCTTTGACATCAGCGAGCTGCACCCGAAGGTAAAACCTGCCTCTGTCTGTTAGATCAAGTGTTCTCTCGCTCTGATGGGCCTAAATCCTGCTCTTTCTTGGGTCCAGGTCCTGGACTTCGGCTGGCCCGACCACCACGCCCCCGCCCTGGACAAAATCTGCAGCATCTGCAAAGCCATGGACACGTGGCTCAGCGCCGACAGTCAACACGTGGTGGTCATTCACAACAAGGTCAGTGAAGCCGCAGTTTTTTATTACAAACATACAGTGCCTGTCGAAAGTACTAATACACCTTGAACTTTTGCACATTTTGTCATGTTTACAACCCTAAACATAAAGATTTTATTTTGAATTTTTTACTGAAAGTTCACACACAAGTAACAGACAACTGTGAAGTGAAAGCAAAATGATACATGATTCTGTTATTTTTAAAAAAATAGAAAAGTGAAAAGTGGGGTGTGCATAAGTATTCATACAGCATGACTTAATACTTTGTGGAACCCCCTTTTGCTGCAATAACAGCAGCAAGTCTTCTGGAGTATGACTACAAGGTTTGCACATGTAGAGACTGACATTTTAGCCCATTCCTCTTTACAAAACAACTCAAGCTCTGTCACATTAGAAGGAGAGCGTTTGTGAACAGCAGTTTTCAGGTCTTTCCACAGATTTTCAATAGGATTTAGGTCAGGACTTTGACTGGGCCATTCTAACACATTAATATGTTTGTTTTTAATCCATTCCATTGTAGATTTAGCTTTGTGTTTAGGGTCATTGTTCTGCTGGAAGGTGAATCTCCGCCCCAGCCTCAATTCTCTTGCTGACTCCAGCAGGTTTTCCTCCAAAATGTCCCTGTATTTGGCTCCATCCATCTTCCCAACTATTCTTACAATCTTCCCAGTCCCCGCTGAGGAAAAGCAGCCCCATAGCATGATGCTCCCCCCACCATATTTGACACTGGGGATGGTGCACTCAGGACGATGAGCAGTGTTAGGTTTGCTCCATACATAACGTTTTGCCTTTGGGCCAAAAAATTCAATTTTGTCTCATCTGACCAAAGCACCTTCTTCCACATGGTAGCTGTGTCCTCCATATGACTTCTAGCAAACTTCAAACAGGATTTCTTATGGCCTCCTTTCAATAATGGCTTTCTTCTTGCCACTCGTCCATGAAGGCCAGATTTGTGTAGAGTACGACTTATAGTTGTCCCATGTACAGATTCCCCCAGCTCAGCGGCAGTACGTCGCAGCTCCTCCAGAGTTATCTTGGGGCACTTGGTTGCATTTCTGACCAGTGCTCTCCTTGTTCGGTCTGTTAGTTTAGGAGGACGGCCGTGTCTTGGTAAGTTCGCAGTGGTGCTATACTCTTTCCATTTCAGAATGATGGATTGAACAGTGCTCCGTGAGATGTTCAAATCTTGGGAAATCTTTGTATAACGTAACGCTGCTTTAAACTTCTCCACAGCTTTATCCCTGACCTCTCTGGTGAGCTCCTTGGCCTTCATGATGTTGTTTAGTGACCAATACACTCTGACCATAGCTCTGAGGCCCTCACAGAACAGCTGGAATTATACTGAGAGTAGATTACACACAGGTGGCCTCTATTTAATGGTTAGGGCAAGTCATCTGCAGTCATTAGGAATGTTATAAAGGCAATTTAATGCACTCAGAAAATGCTGTATGAATACTTATGCACTTTTCACTTTTTTGTAAAATAACAGAATCATGTATCATTTTGCTTTCACTTCACAGTTGTCTGTTACTTGTGAGTGAACTTTCAGTAAAAATTCAAAATAAAATCTGTATGTTTATGGTTGTAAACATGACAAAATGTGCAAAAGTTCAAGGTGTATTAGTACTTTCGAGAGGCACTTTATACACCATATTACGCAAAAACAGCTCTGAATGCTTTCCTTCCTTTTCTTTTCTTTCCTTCCTTCCTTATTTACATGACTTTAATTCCAAATATTAATCTTGGTTAAAAAGACAGTCTAGTATAGTCAGTTGTTCTGCTAAAACATACAGTTAATCCTCATTATTCTTAAACATCGTTCTGAATAAGTGGACGCTGGTCTAAAGTCAACACATTCAGCTCGTGTTTTCAAACCCGTCGACCAGAAGCCACTCTGACAAACATCTGTCAACATCTGTCCCATAGAAACTAAAGAGCTTTGATTTGTGTCTCTATAAAGGTCATCCCCTCGTTACACAGAGATTGTAAAATGTGGCGCAGCCGACTCCCCAGAGCGACTCATTGCGACACTTTTGTGGGAAACCGCGGCCGACGACGAGCAAAACACGGACACGATCTCAGACACGGAGAACAAAACACAGGACTAAACAACAGCTGAGCAGATTCAAATAAATACACACATCTGTACAAAACTAGATGAAGTTTTAGAATAATGAAGATCGGTATTGTACGTCCTAAACAAGTCTGTCATGTTTGTTTTATTTCAAACTAGTATAAAAGAGTTGATTTTGACAAAACTCCATACCAAATCCCACTTTTGAAATGAGCATTTGGAGACGAATGGCGTGAATTCATGTCTTAAAAGTCTAACTGCAGTTGCAAAGGGATATTTCAGGATTTTTGACATTGGGCCTCATTTCCTAGTTATCCAGAGTGTTGTTGATGTCTGGAGATATTTTTTTCTTAAATTCATGCAGTTCTTATATTTGAAGAGTCTAGTGGCGCTAGGCTAGGGCAAGGCTAAAGCATTTCTATGGTATCAGTTAGCCTGCATTAAAAACAGTCTGACCCACTCCACAGTGCACCTAGGGTTGCCAACTGTCCCGTATTAGCCGGGACATCCCGTATATTTATCTAAATAGGATTGTCCCGTACGGGATTGTCTTTTGTCCCTTATATTGAGTGTTGAAAGTTTCACACGCGGTCTCTGTAAACACTATGAAGAACTAGCTAATACCGGTGGAATACTCGGATATTCTTCGGTTTTTGGACGACTACTCGCCGTGCGTTTATGTACGTAAGGAGGACGCGATGCTCCTGAACGCGGGTGAGTCCATGTTTACACCACGGTTCACATCTGTCCGGGTTCAGCGCTGTTGTTAACTTTAGCAGGACATAAACGACTCCTTTATGCTCTCATATCATTTGGGTGAATGCATTGTTAGGTAATCTGCTGTTTCATAGTCTGCTGTTTAAATTATGTTTTGGAGCTATTTGACTCTATAGAGTAAACTTTTGCCTTAATGATGGTCTGATGCTCTGTTTGTAATGCTTGTTCCGTGGGTATTTGCTGATATGTGGTTACATGCTTCTTTTTAGTCTGACAAGTGGTGGCAAATGCGTTTAGTAGATCTGATAGTAAAAATAAAAAAAGCACGAACACCTTGTGTAACAGCCTCACCTAGAGTTTACTGTATCAGTGTGTCCATGCAAGATGCAAAAAAAATAATAATCTGAGATTCTTTTTTCACGCAGTGTTGATTAGTTTGTTGTTGTTATTGTTTTGTATTGGCAATTTTAAAAAATAACAAAAAAATGTCCCGTATTTGGTTGAGAGAAAGTTGGCAACCCTAAGTGCACCTGAGGTAAATCACTTATAACACCAGACTAACCATATAAATGTCTGTGTTAATAGAATCATTTTAACCATTTTACATTTAAAATAACTTATATTCGAGCAGCATCAGCTTCGTGGCTGTAAACTAACACAGCGGCGGAGTGATCTGCGAGAAAATAGTCCCTCAAAATGCGGTAATTCATGTGATACAAGGTCAGTTATATTTCAAACATTATTCTATTAACACAGACATTTATATGGTTAGTCTGGTGTTATAAGTGATTTACCTCAGGTGCACTGTGGAGTGGGTCAGACTGTTTTTAATGCAGGCTAACTGATACCATAGAAATGCTTTAGCCTTGCCCTAGCCTAGCGCCACTAGACTCTTCAAATATAAGAACTGCATGAATTTAAGAAAAAAATATCTCCAGACATCAACAACACTCTGGATAACTAGGAAATGAGGCCCAATGTCAAAAATCCTGAAATATCCCTTTAAGGTGAACTTCTTTATCCCTGGAGGTAAAGTGGTCCCCGAATTTAAATGACCCATCGTTCAATGCTGGGCCCGTCTCCAGATCTTGGCCAATGGAAGATTAACCTATTTGTTTGCATGTGTTGGGTTCTCTTACCTTCTCCATACTAACGTCCACATTTTATATTCAAAATCACTGTTTTGTTTGTTTTCTGAATGTGGAACTTTAATGCCGTCACGTATTTTCTCAGTATCTAGTATCTAGTTTAGAAACGGCTCTTTTACAAGTCAGAGAAGGACAGATAAAAGTGTGGTCACCCTATGACAGTCTGGTCTTTGTGTAAATGAGAGAAGACTTCAGTATCTTCATAAAGTTTCCTTCACGGTGGTCATTTACTTTATGTATAACTAAATGTGTGGTGTTTTTCAGGGGAACCGTGGCCGGACTGGAGTGGTGGTGGCCGCCTACATGCACTACAGCAACATCTCTGCCAGGTGAGGAAAGAAAAGACTTTAATAGGATTTAGACTCACCAGAGATCACAAGACGAGCCGCTCTATCCAAACAAATACCAGGAACAGATCGAAAAAAAATCATATCCAGAAATGTTCAGGCATCATGAGACACTGTGACTTTCATTTGGTGCGTGGAAACTGATGAATTCTTTTGTGATTAAGGATAAAACAAAGACAAATGGGAGAGATTGTAAAGTGCTGCAGATTGAATGAAGGGAATGGAATAATCCTGTTATGAAGCATGTGAGAGTCAAGAGTTACGCAGCTTTCTCCTCACTAAGCCCCCACCCCCCGATACTGGTACTTTAACGATACTTGGTTTGCGATACTTTTTCCAAAACTTATACTAAAGATACTAAGATCTGCACATTTACAATATCGGGTTCATCTCCATCATCAGGAAATGTGTGAAAAATGGGGAATCATTTAGGAGAAATTTGTGGAAATTGTGGCAAAAATAAGAAAAACATTTGCACTAATATTTTTTGGGGAAAATGGGTAAAAAAAAAAAAAGTGGGGGGGATGGGAATAAATTGGGTAAAATTATTAAAGATTTCTCTATTTTTGGAAAAATGGGGAGAAATAGGGAAAATATTAGTAATAAAAAAGAGCAAAACGAGGGGAATAAATTAAGAAAACGAGAAAAAATAGGGGTAAAAATAAGAGAAAAAAAAGGGGGCAAACTTTGGGTAAAAACATTTGGAAAAAATAAAACAAAAATTGGGCAAAAACTGGAAAAAAACGTGGTTTTTTTCAGTATCTGCTTTCGATACTGTCATTTTTTCCATACCGGCAGTACCTACACTTTTTTTCCGATACCAGACTGGTATCGTTTAACTGTGCCCAGCCCGACTCCTCACAACAGGCTTAAAGAGCAACTAAACACCAAATCAAGTTTTTTTACTGATAAACTGTCTCAATGGGTGTCTCATAGTGTTGTCCACTGGTCCCTGACATTATTCTGACATTATAGCGCAAACATGTGTCAGATCCTAACTTTGGCCTGAAAACGAATGGGTTGCGCCCCCTTCAGGGTAAACTCTGCTACTAAATTAGAATTTCCTGATTGGCTGGAGACGTGTCCACGGCCTCCACAGAACGTCATAAGCCGCACCAGCTCCACACATCGTCATCAGGTGCTGCCAATTGTCCTGCCCTGTACCTGTGGTTTATAACCAAGTCCCTCCCACGTAATCTGTCTGCTGTGATTGTGCCAATGCAAAGGCCCACACACTCACCCCCCGCATGTCACCCCCAAACTTCAGAGACACAGCCTCTTTCACGGCAATTTTTGACTTTTGTTTGTGGGTGGGGAAAGGCTTTGGCACGCCCGTTTAGGTACTCTTTAAGGTTTTACAGGGGAGGTGTTATACAAAATGAACTCTTTAGAGATTTTGTATAACGTATAATGCTTTTGAGGTCAACCATCCAAAACCGGAGAGGGGTGTGTGTAAGTCGGGATGACAGCGTGAGGAGAGCAGTATTGTTAGGGCTCAGGTTTATCCTTCACGGTGTATGGACGACGTTCTTCCTAACTCTCTTTTCTCTCTCTCGTTCAGTGCGGACCAGGCCTTGGACAGATTCGCCATGAAGCGTTTCTACGAAGACAAAGTCCTGCCTGTGGGACAGCCCTCTCAGAGACGGTACGGATCCCTGTTTACTCCTGGTTTACTCTATCTGCCCACGGAAACGAGTCTTAAAGGGATATTTTAGGATTTTTGACATAGGGCCTCATTTCCTAGTTATCCAGAGTGTTGTTGATGTCTGGAGATATTTTTTTCTTAAATTCATGCAGTTCTTATATTTGAAGAGTCTAGTGGCGCTAGGCTAGGGCAAGGCTAAAGCATTTCTATGGTATCAGTTAGCCTGCATTAAAAACAGTCTGACCCACTCCACAGTGCACCTGAGGTAAATCACTTATAACACCAGACTAACCATATAAATGTCTGTGTTAATAGAATCATTTAAAATAACTTATATTTGAGCAGCATCAGCTTCGTGGCTGTAAGCTAACGCAGCGGCGGAGTGATCTGCGAGAAAATAGTCCCTCAAAATGCGGTAATTCATGTGATACAAGGTCAGTTTTATTTCAAACATTATTCTATTAACACAGACATTTATATGGTTAGTCTGGTGTTATAAGTGATTTACCTCAGGTGCACTGTGGAGTGGCTCAGACTGTTTTTAATGCAGGCTAACTGATACCATAGAAATGCTTTAGCCTTGCCCTAGCCTAGCACCACTAGACTCTTCAAATATAAGAACTGCATGAATTTAAGAAAAAATATCTCCAGACATGAACAACACTCTGGATAACTAGGAAATTAGGCTAATGTCAAAAATCCTGAAATATCCTTTTAAGCTTTGCAACTGCAGTTAGATTTGCAGTGCACAGGTTTTTGATGTAGAAGTCTTTACCGGTAACTCTTGACTCACTACTGCCCCCTGTGGCCGTGACCGGGCACTGACCTGGAGTTCAGAGGCAGCTGTGAAAACACGGACTGTCTCGTAAAAGAGCTCTGAGCTGCAGCGCTCACTCTGAAATAATAATGTTACTTTTTATACGTCTCTCTCTCGACGTGTGCAGTAGGTCAGTGTGTTTACGTTGCAGAAATCTGTTAAATCGGTGCCTTTTTTGGGGCACACCATAAATATTAATGCTTAGATTGTAATTCTAGTCACAAGTCGTTACCAGAAAACAAACTGAAATGCAGCTGACTACTTCTATGCTGAGCTCTGTGATTATTTACTCTAACTCTGTATCATTTAAGTTGTACATTATCCTGTTCCAGATACGTGGAGTACTTCAGTGGACTTTTGTCTGGACACATCAAGATCAACAACAAGCCTCTGTTCCTGCATCACGTCATCCTCCACGGCATCCCCAACTTCGAGGCCAAAGGAGGTTCGTCTTTACATCCAACTTATGGTGTCTCTTCTGGAGCCAGTGAGACCTTTTTACTGTCTCCAATCCATTTATTTGTGGAGCGGGGGGAGGGCGAAGAGGGGTGGCAGGGAGGGCAGGGAGTTCAGCTTCCCATTGGCCTTGTGTATGAAACTGTTCTTCAGTGAGACGGGTGGAGTACATGTCCTTAATGGAAGGGAGAGGGGCTCCGCAGATCTTCTCAGACAGTGATGGAGCTGGTCCGGATGCTCTCTATAGTCCCTCTGTAGAAGAGCCACACAGTGATGGTCAGGATGCTCTCTATAGTCCCTCTGTAGAAGAGCCACACAGTGATGGTCAGGATGCTCTCTATAGTCCCTCTGTAGAAGAACCACACAGTGATGGTCAGGATGCTCTCTATAGTCTCTCTGTAAAAGAACCACACAGTGATGGAGCTGGTCAGGATGCTCTCTATAGTCCCTCTGTAGAAGAACCACACAGTGATGGAGCTGGTCAAGATGCTCTCTATAGTCCCTCTGTAGAAGAACCTCACAGTGATGGTCAGGATGCTCTCTATAGTCCCTCTGTAGAAGAACCTCACAGTGATGCTCAGGATGCTCTCTATAGTCCCTCTGTAGAAGAACCACAGTGATGGTCAGGATGCTCTCTATAGTCCCTCTGTAGAAGAACCTCACAGTGATGGTCAGGATGCTCTCTATAGTCCCTCTGTAGAAGAACCACACAGTGATGGAGCTGGTCAGGAAAGTCCACAACAGTCTCTTTTGTCTTCTCCATGACAAGCCGCTCGAAGCGCTTCATAAGAATGATTATATTATATTAGTTCCCCTCTGTGTGTTCTTTTCTCAGGTTGTCGTCCGTTCCTGAAGATCTACCAGGCCATGCAGCCCGTCTACACCTCGGGGATCTAGTGAGTCTGACTCTTTCACAGGTTTTTGGATTACAGCACAAAACAATGCTCTTGATAAAGTCAGTGCTAACGGACACTGTTGTTCGAGCCGACAGAGAGTATCTTACCGTATCCGTAACTCTAACGTGGTTTCGTTTTGTGGTCCACAGTAACGTCCAGGGCGACAGTCAGACCTCCATCTGCATCACCATCGAACCCGGACTCCTGCTGAAGGGAGATATACTGGTGAGACACACATGCATGAGGGGTCAAACAAGGGGTTTTCTTGCAATATCTTAAGTGTAACATTACAGACTTCGCCTTTGGAGCTACATTGTTGTTCTCAAGAACCTAGGCTTAAAGGGATATTTCAGGATTTTTGACATAGGGCCTCATTTCCTAGTTATCCAGAGTGTTGTTGATGTCTGGAGATATTTTTTTCTTAAATTCATGCAGTTCTTATATTTGAAGAGTCTAGTGGCGCTAGGCTAGGGCAAGGCTAACGCATTTCTATGGTATCAGTTAGCCTGCATTAAAAACAGTCTGACCCACTCCACAGTGCACCTGAGGTAAATCACTTATAACACCAGACTAACCATATAAATGTCTGTGTTAATAGAATCATTTAAAATAACTTATATTTGAGCAGCATCAGCTTCGTGGCTGTAAGCTAACGCAGCGGCGGAGTGATCTGCGAGAAAATAGTCCCTCAAAATGCGGTAATTCATGTGATACAAGGTCAGTTATATTTCAACCATTATTCTATTAACACAGACATTTATATGGTTAGTCTGGTGTTATAAGTGATTTACCTCAGGTGCACTGTGGAGTGGGTCAGACTGTTTTTAATGCAGGCTAACTGATACCATAGAAATGCTTTAGCCTTGCCCTAGCCTAGCGCCACTAGACTCTTCAAATATAAGAACTGCATGAATTTAAGAAAAAAATATCTCCAGACATCAACAACACTCTGGATAACTAGGAAATGAGGCCCTATGTCAAAAATCCTGAAATATCCCTTTAATCCTTTTGTCGAGGAGCAAAACACTCGCCATAGCTTCACTACAGCCATACCCGCCACCAGGTCTATTTTCTTTTCTCTTTAACCAAGTGCATTTTCTCCAGTTCAGCTTTACCCAAATCTAAAAGCGTCTCGACTGTGGAGCTCACAGTCTGTAGACCAGTGTAACGGCTCATTTGAAAGCTAAGACCTACAAAACTAATTTAAGCTTCTTCCTCGTTATTATTCACGTCACAGTTGATCACAGTTACATTACACCGAAAAAAAAAAAACCTGAAACAGACCACACAAAAAAGAAAATATGACAAAAACGTGACAAGATATGCGTCAAAAAAGCAATGGAAATGGGATTTTAATGTGAGATAAAACTGGAGACATTTCATTGGTTAAGGTGGGTGTTAAGTTAATAAAAAGCTACACAATGAAGCAGTAAAGAGGACAGTGATGGGGAGCTTAGGGTGAGAGGACATCTTGTTTTGATCAATATGTAATTTCCTAACGAACACAGTAGAAGATGGTGATAAAGATGTGTTTGACATTATTCCCAAATACCTGCAAAAAGCATAATACCATATTTTCCGGACTATAATTTGCTCTATTTTTCATAGTTTGCCTCGGGGTGCGACTTATATTCAGGTACATATATATCAAAGTATATAATTTCACAAGTTTGTTATTTTCACACTGACAGCCGCTAGAGGGTGCTCTATGCTCGTGTGCCAGCATCTGCTACTCCTGTACCACTGAAAACGGTAATCAAGCAACAGAAAAAAGTGTGGAGTGAGCGAGAAACTGAGCGAGAGGTTACTCTTACTGCAATGAGGAAAACAAAAAAAGCTAATCACGGGCTAAAAGCTAGAAGGCCACAGCTAGAGGAACGAGTTTGCAAATTGATGCTTGAACAACGTGCTGCCGGGAGAGGCTTGTCAAAGGTGCCCAGGTAGTTGCCAAGGCTGTGCGACTTCTGTGTGTTTTTATTACTTCTTCTTCATGCATTTTTTGGCTGGTGCGACTTATAGTCTGGAAAATACGGTACCTGACTTACGGTAGACGTCAATGTCTTTTTATCTATTCGTTTTGTGTGTCAGTAGTGAGGTGGTCTCACACAAAGCAGTGAACCATTGATAACATTGACGTAACATTTTAGTCTCGGGGCAAAGTCTCATAAGGATTTTAAACACAGAACTGGCTTCACAGACTGAAACTCATGCACAGTATGTGACTCCAGTGCTCAAAATAGCCCCAGCGTCTTTAACAGCTGAGAAATACCTCTGGTTTTGTGATTGCTTGACGGTGAGTTCCTGTTTCTGCTTTACGGCACATGTTCGTAGCAGAAACGGCCCCGTGTTTGGCTCCTGCCTCTGCAACTGCGCCTCGTTAGCTCAGTGTGAACTGGAAACTCTGACGTCAGCGAGCGAAGGCACTTCCTCCAGCGGACCCACGCCAGAAGGGCAGAATGGAGGACATGTTTGGAGAGGGTTTGGGGGTTCTCTGTGTGTGGAAGTGAAACACGGATACATGAGGGATGAGACATGGAGAAACCAACATGAAACCAGTTAACACAGAAGTGAAAGCAGAACTAATCCAAGACAAGACACATAAACTAAAACAGGTCTGAAGTAAATACAGTACAGGCTAAAGCAGACTTATTCCAGGACTAAACCAAAACAGATCAAAACAATGTCTGAGCAACAGAGGCGCGGGAAGTGTGGTGTTGTGGGAGCTGTAACACGACCTGTCTGTCTGTCCATTCAGATGACTAATTGCAAAACGATTTACTTAACACTTTCTACTCTAAAGAGTCATCTGTGGCTCCAGTTATGGTCCTGGTATTTGGACGCACTTGGACACAAGGGGGCACCCTTCTAACTTTCTTAGTGTAAATGTGAATTGACTTTCTTCAGAGTTAGACTTTAGGTCAGACACCATGAGTGACAGTAACATGACGCTAAATACAGTGAGCTCTTTGTTTCCAGTAAAAAGGCTGAGGCCTCATTGCTCTTCAGTCACAGAGCGACAGGTGAAGAAGGAAGTCATGGAGATTCTGCTTTAGACAGAACGTCAGACTTCTGATGTAAGAGGAAAACTCGAAATATATCTAAATTATTTTTTTTTTAAATCACACAACTGATGCTTATAAGGTTGAACAAACATCCATATATATTATCTGATGTAGAGTCACGTGTGTCCCAGTTCCTCTGAGTCGAGGTGGGTCATGGTGGACCATGACAGATGTGGACAAGACTGTGGTAGAGAAACTAGTTACTATAGTAACTGTGTTGAAGAAATGAACCTCATGAGCTTCTTCTGTAACATCTGTCCACATCAGTCCTGCTGCACCACGACTCAGAGGAACCGGGACAAACATGACTCTACAGCAGATAAAAAATAAAAAGTTTTTTTTTTTTTTTAATGAGAGTCATTAATAAACTAATATTTTAGTTATAAATGTTTTTTTTCCCACACTTATTACTAAGGAATACTTGAATTTCAATCTTTTATTGTTACATCGAGCAGAAGTGTAATGTTCCAAAGCAGAATCTCCATGACTTCCTTCTTCACTTCTCAGTCTGTGACTGAAGAGCAATGAGGCCTCAGACTTTTTAATGAAATTAAAGAGCTCACTATTTAGCGTCATGTTACTGTCACTCACGGTGTCTGACCTACAGTGTAACTCTGAAGCCAATCAAATCACAGAGACTCAGAGTGGGCGGGGCTCAAATGTGGCCAAACGCCAAGATCCAACATCTGAGACTAAAATAATAAAACCAGAGTAGAAAGCGTTAAACACTAATTCTACAAGAGAATACTTCAGGAAATGTTCAATTTTGTGGCAGGACTGAAAGAAGCGCGGCTGCACACAACGGATCACCACCATTCATTCACTCACCAGCATCATTCATCCTGCCCATTGTACATGTTTTTAGTAGTGGGGGAAACCAGAGATGGGTGAGGACGTGCAAACTCCACACAGCCAGGCCCCGTCCTGATGCTGTGCCACTGTGCTGCCCAGGAGAGGTGCATTGTACCGACCCATCCGAAATAATCCAAATAAAGCTTAGTTTTAGTTATTAAAAGTTTTTTTTTGCAGTAAATGGTCTCAAAACACTGTAAAAAGCATGTAAGTCCAAATGTAGAACTAATCGAGGTACAAATCCAAAACAAGAGCAAACGATATAAGAGAAAAGGGTCTAAAGCTGAACTGTAACTAAACAAGGACTAAACCAAAACTTAAATGTCCAAATGGTCATAGAGCGTGAGGAGTTGTTTAACCTCTTAACCCCCGCCTTAACTGGAGCTCACGGCCTATACGCCAGAGTAAAGCCTCATTTGAAAGCTGCAAAATTGATCTAAACTGATCTTTTTCCTTTGCGTTGTTGCCATCACTTTTATGACTTTTTTCATCATTACTCTTCTGTCACGGCTTTGTTGGTCTTTCGTGGCTTTTTTTTGTGGCTCTTTTGTCACTTTATTGTTGCTTTTTCGTCACATTTTTGTTTTTGTTGTTTTTGTTCTAAGAAGCTTTTAGATGTGGGTACTGCCAAACAACATGTGGTCTGTTCACTTGGGGGTTAAGAGGTTAAATTGTGGTGTATCAGAGGATGAACTTCACCACGATTTATCTTATTTGAAAATGTCATGTTTTTAAAGTGCTTCCAGTGTAACATCTTTGTAAAATAAGCTTTGTGTGCAGTTTTTAACGTCCTCTGGTGATTTGTGAATGAGCTAAAACGCCCAGTGCCAGAGTTGGAAAGCTGTATTACTTTGCACTTAGCCTTTCCTTTCGTCCAAACTTTCCCCTTTGGCTCGTCTCCTCCTCGTTCCTCGTGAATCCGTAGCATTTACGAGGCTGCGGGGACTGGAGGCTGAGTGCTTTCCCATTCTGCACCGTTTAGTCACTTTTCTGCGCTCTCCAAACGACCTGCCGCTCTGTGAAACGGGCTGAGGGCCGTAAATATGGCCGAGCAGCAGCAGCGGAGCGTTTTAAAAGCGGGGTTTGTGGAACCTCTTGATTTACAAATGATTCTGTCCCGTTGCTTTTTGGCACAGAAGCACAGAAGGCAAGCAGACATAGGAGACGTACGAAATCAAGTTTCAGTGTCATCAAAAACCTCCCTGGAGCTGTAAGCTGCGGCCATTTCCTCAACTGCTGAAGCGCTTTAATCTGTGTTTCCTGTATTGCAACATTTTTAAAGCCTGTAATCCATCCACAAACCCGTTTCTGAGCAGTTCTGCGCTCAGAGTATGTTCATCACGGCACCACTTATTTGTTAGCATGCCATTAGTTGAGAGTGAAAGCTTGTTTTTTTTCTGTTTTATAAAGTATCATTCCGACGGCTGCCTGCAGAGGGCGCTCTGGCGCTCTAGAATAAGACGCACTAGTCAAACATTGCCTAATGAAGAAAAAACAACAGGCTGAATAGGCGTACGGTATGCTAACGTAACACACTGATGGGTAATAACAATAAACAATGAACTAAATAGGTGTCTGGTAAGCAGTGTTGGGAACGTTACTTTAAAAAAGTAATTAGTTATAGTTACTCACTACTCATTCCAAAAAGTAACTGAGTTAGTAACTGAATTACTCTATAACAGAACTAACTCGTTACCAGGACAAGTAACTATTTGCGTTACTATTAAAAAAAAACTTCCTATATGTCACAGAATTTGGATTTTTTTTCTTTTTTTGCAGTTTTCACAAGTCAGTTGAAATGAGTAGAACAGACAGAGGTGTTTGTATTTATCAATCAATCAATCAATGGTTTTGTATAGCCCAATATCACAACAGGAGTTGCCTCATAGCTGCACCGAATATTAAGGCAATAAAACAGAGCAGTAAATAAGACAATGTAAAGTTCAGGCGAATTAAGTATTCAGGCAAACATAATGTCCAAATAAGCGTCAGCAGTAGGTGGCGATGAGTGGCACGGGTGTCCCCTGTCCTTAGACTCTCCAGCACGGCAAGGAAAAACTCAAAAACCCAGAGGGAGAAACGAGAAACCTTGGGGAGAACCACAGGAGGAGAGATCTACTCCCATGGACGGACAGGCTATAGAGACCCAGGACCGATGGGAGTCCCTCAGCAGACGGGCCAAGACCACAGACCGTCCAGTCCTTGTTGTCAATCCAGTAGGCAGGGTTCCTCTGTTCATCCGGGTTCCACCATTCAATCTAGACAGACACTCCCGAGGGGAGTGGGACAGGAGACACCATGTGAATAGTAATGAACAGACTACAGATAATATAAATATTGTATCATAATGAGACAAAGTTTGCAGTAAGAAGAAGAAGATAGATAAAATAAGTTCCAACACTACAGATCAATGATCACCAACTCGATTCTCCCCCGCACACACAGCGCTATGGGGATGATGAGCCGCGGGTCGGGGACACGAGTAGTTTTTGGAGCAGAGAGCACGATGCAACGATCTGCACAGACAGTCAGATGTGCGCGTTAGTTTCTGCTCCGTGAGACTCCGCCCACCCTCTCCGCTGCTCTCTCCATTGCGCTCATTCGGTCGAATTGTAACGTGCCACTTTGTTTACCCAGTAACAATAACGCCGTTGTAACGACGGGGAGAGTAATGAATTAGATTACTCCGTTACTGAAAAAATAACGTTGTTACCTAACGCCGTTATTTTAAACAGCATTATTCCAAACACTGCTGGTATGTTAACGTCACATAAACAGTTCAGATAACTATAGCATAAAGAACATACCAAACTCCAAATCAATCGCCTTGGCAACTACCTGGGCATGGAGATGTAACTGCACGGTTGGCAAGTCTCTCACAATAGCATGTTTTCAAGCTCTCATCTGTGAACTTGTTCCTCTAGCTGTGGATCTGAAAGACTTTTAGATCATCAGCTAGCTTTGTGTCTACTTTTAAAAAGCAGTTCCCTTCATAGCCAGTATGATATGAAATAAATGGGTGTTTTATTATGTATAAAACCCGCGGCCCCTGTTGTTGACACCTTTAGAAACATATGTGTCCAAACGATTCAGGCCTATTACCCACATTAGTGCAGCTCGCTAGTAAATCCATTTATCGTTCTGGCTCCGTTCTAAGGCTGTTGTCATTGTTTTCCTTGTGTCCAGTTGAAGTGTTACCACAAGCGTTTCCGCGGCCCGTGCAGAGACGTGATCTTCCGGGTGCAGTTCCACACGTGCGCCGTCCACGACCTGGAGCTGGTCTTCAACAAGGACCAGCTGGACGACACCTTCAGAGGTCAGCGCCAACGAACAAGACTGTAGAATATGGTTTATCCACGGAATTAGCGTCACCACAAATGAATAAACACGTGTCAGTCGTCTAAAACACCTTTGTCTTTGTGGTGCAGATGACAGATTTCCTGAATACGGAAAGGTGGAGTTCGTCTTCTCTTTGGGTCCGGAGAAAATCCATGGTAAGTTTCACCGCGGGCTCCATTGGATTAATAAATGCACTTAGCTGCAGTGGAGAAGTGTGGCCCTAATGGACGCGAGGGAAAAGGTTATAAAAGGGAAATTAAAATGTACAGTGAGATATATCATCATGGCATCGCCGTAATGAGTCCCGTGGTACAGGGTTTATCGCGCAGTTGTGTGAGGAAGGCTCAAAGAATAGGTTCTGTGCATGGAACTTTGCGGTGAACTTCACAAACACAAAAAATATAAAGACTGACGAACAAAATAATGAGTATAGAAAAGTTAATCTGACATGTATGATGAAATGCAAATGAGTTCAGATTTTGTGCCATTTTAACATTAATTAGGCTTTAATGGACATACATGCGTAAAAAATTCAGCACGTTGTAAGAGAGTGAATGTTTTCCGCCACATAATATTTGAATGCATATAGAGACAAGGCTATACTCCTATTCATCTTATTACGGAAGTTCGCGTGGGCGCCGCCATGAATTGTGCCCGCCCCTTTTCTCCTATCAGTTAATATAGGACTGGAGAAGTCCAGATAAAATCAGTTACTACAAGAAAACAAAGCCGATTTTAGGCCGCGCAGAGAAACGGTGCAGTGTTGACTTGTTGGTGCAAATGAACATTGGACATTTTACACAAATCAATCGACTAAACTGGAAGTGTCAATGAAACGGAAGTGCCGAGACGAGGCAAAAAGAGGCAAAAGTGGGCAGGGCGGTAATAAGGTGAATAGGAATAGAAGGGCCTATCTCACCGGAGGCGAGTTGCTGAAACTGCTGTGACTGGAAGTCTCCGCAACTCAGACTGCTTTTGTGCACGCTAAGGGCCTGTCTCACTGGCCTAGTTAGCGACTCGAGATGTCTCTGAGACGTCCCCTGGAGATAAGGCAACTCTCCAGCTAGTCTCTGTGAAAACTAACAGGTTTGATTTCACCATCTCTGCGTGGTCTCAAGCAGCTGTATCAATCTTACGAACACTATTTGTTGTCAAAGAGACTCCGTACGACTGTTTGAGATCTCCTTGGTCTCCGACAGGTCTCGGAGACATTGCAGGAACGTCACAGAAATGTCTCACAGGTTGAGAACAACAAATAGTGTTCGCAACATAACTGCTTGAGACTGTGCGTAGACCTCTCTGGAACCATGGTCTCTGGGACGTTTTAAAGTCTCCATGCAGTCTCCACTGAAATCAAACCCGTTTTCTGGTGACTCGCCTCTTCTCCAGGGGACGTCTCAGAGACATCTTTGTGACCAGCAGCAACTCGAGTCTCCAACTAGTTTCCAGGCCGGTGAGACAGGCCCTTTAGCACCGTCCATTGGCCTGTTCAATGTATTTTTCCTAAACGTACTTGAATTTGGAGATCAAATCTAAAGCTTGAGTAGATTATGTCGAGTCTTGGACAAGATAAAACCTCTTTTTGCCAATGGAACAAGCTCATTTTAATTAATTAATATTATTTTGTAACATTTCAAGTGAAATCAGTCATATGTTTAAATGTAAAGGTGAATTTGTCTGATTTCCAATGGAATTTGTTTTTGTTTTTTAATCTGATCTTAGATTTAAGTCATTTATCTCGTTTAAGATGGTAATTATTTCAGTTCTATGAATAAAATATGGACAGGAAACCGTTACAAGTGCAGGAAGTTAGCCAGAGCTAGCATCATGCAACGGTCCAGGCACAGAGACTTTATGAAAATGTCACTAAGTCATTTCTTCCTGTTGCTGCACTAAAACGAAGCAAAGGATCATGGTCTATGTAGTTTAATCAATTTAAAAATCCAGTTCATCCAGCTTGTGTTAAAGGAATATTCACGTCTGTTTGTGTTTTGCGTCCTGCGGGTCTAGGCTTGCAGGACCTGGAGAACGGGCCCACCGTGTCCGTGGACTACAACACCCAGGACCCGCTGATCCGATGGGACTCGTACGAGAACTTCAACCAGGGCTGCGAGGACGCCGCAGACGGTGAGACGCCAAACTGACACTGTGTTCTGAGCTTTTTCGTAGTCGCTGTTCGTTACTGGGACAGAAACTGCAGGACGAGGTCTCAGGGAAGAGGCTCGATGAGCTGTTGTGTGTTGATTTTGTCGGCATCTGGTGGAGAAATCGTTAATTGCGGGTGGCACAGCGGTTAGCTCCTCACAGAGAGATGGTCCTGAGTTCGATTCTTCTTCCTGTGTCTGTGTAGGGTTCCTCCTCGTCCTGGTGCTCTAAAACAAGGGTTCCCAATTTTTTTATTTATATTAACCTCTTAACTCCCACTTAACCAAGAGCATTTTCTCCAGTTCAGCTTCACCCAAGACCAGAGTAACGCCTCGTTTGAAAGCTAAGACCTGCAAAACTGATTGTTTTTGTCACATTTTGTGCCATATTTTGTTGTGTTTTCATCACACTTTTTCGTCTTTTTCGTAATTTTTTAATCATTATTTTGTCTCTTTTTCGTCACTTTTTCATCATTTTTTTCATCACTTTTTCATCACTTTTTAAATAACTTTTTCGTCTCTTTTTCGTCACTTTTTCATCACTTTTTTGTTGCTCTTCTGTTGCTCTTTTGTGCCTTTTTTTGTCCCATTTGTATGTCCATGTGTAGCCTCCTAAGGACAAGTGTTGCAAATGAGCAGTTTTGCTCTAACACTAAAAACAATGTGTCCAATGCAGTTGTTATGTCCATATCAAATAAGCCTCGGTCACAACCGGCCGTACGACTTTTTGGTTGTGCGATTTCTGGCATTTCCCAAATCGCTGCGTTTATTTTTTTGTTCGTGGAGAACGTAGTTGTGGTGTTCAGATCACCGCGCACCCAACGTGCGTCACACGCAGGCTGCTCGGATGCGCGGCTGTCACTTCATTCGTGCAGCAAAGGCACGACCAACCTGCAATAAACGTACTGACCGTGGGTTTCATGCGGCATCGTATGAAGTTTGCAAGAACTGCACAAGAACTGCACATGATCTGTACGCCGTGTGCACCAATGCCGTGCGTTATCTCAGAGATTACCGGGCAATTTGGAGGGGAAGAGTCTATATATTTCGCCCTTGGATACAGAGAAGGCGCATGTTTGGGCTGTATGACACACTTTTCCAGGAGCTGGAGAGCGAAAGCCACGGTGACTACATGTCTTATATTCCCCTAGATCAAAAAAAAACTTTCACACAAACTTGTTGCTGCGCGTCACTCCAGCATAACGCCTTTTTCTCTCCTCTCTCTCTGACACCTGTTCTCTCCTCACCTTCCCTCTTCCCCTCGGCGTATTGCTAAAGCTTTGTACTTTGTACCTGGTCAGAGGCACCTCTGAAGCTTTAAACATCGGAGTTTTCGTGCGGTAGATGCTCTCGCCGAACGGGCAACTCACGAACGACTTACGCGACATGTATAGAGGACGCACGAGATATCTGACCGTGCGTCCACAAGTGTGGCATACGAAAAAAGTTTCGTACAAAACGTATGCCTGCCGTACAGACGACTCACGCAGACGTACGGCGTTCTTGCAATCTGAAAAAAACGTAAGCGCCCGTAGAGTTTGTTTGACATGTCAAAGAACCTCTGCGGCCAGTCTGCGGCTCCAAAATAAGCACGTCACACGCACGTCACACGCACGCTCGCCGTGCGTTTTCTTGCGTTTTGTGCACGTAGACCGGCCGTAGAAGCCCGTACGGCCGGTTGTGACCATAGCTATAAACAAATAATAATTTTCAACGCTTTTTTGTTGGGTTTTTGTGACTTTTTCATCCACGTTTTCGTCTCGTTTTTGTTGCCACTTTTTCCAAGAAGCTTTTAGATTTGGTTAAAGTCGAACTGGAGAAAAGAGGTTAAAATACATTAAGTTAAGAATTCAATTGGATTTGAACTGGCATCAAATCTAAATGTATTGGAAAATGAGTTTTTTTGTCGTGTGCTGTAAAAGCTGTAGGCAGTAACTTCCATCAGAAAAGTCAGAGTGTTGCCTTCCCTGTGAACTTGCCTCATTCTCGGCCGTAAACACATAACTGTACGCGTTCAGAGAAAGTGCTATAAGGCCCGTCTTTGTTCGCCGTGCGTGACTCCGGTCTGGACTCGGTCTGGACTGGGCCTTGTTCAGGTCTGAGGAGGGTCCACACACGGGGTCAGGCTGTGGTCAAGGGGGAAGTTCAGTGCAGTTCACGCTTAAAGGAGTTATGTCATCACTGAAGCAGAGGCGACACATGGACGAGAAACAGGAGCAACAGTCTTGAATGAGTGATTTTTCCCATCCTATTAACTCTTTTTCCATCTAATGATCATTTTGACTGTGATGTAGCGTCGGATTGGAATTTCTACAGAAAATGCTAAATCGCGTGTCTTTTGTGTTGGAGTCCACAACAACTTTAAAACCACCTCACATTTATATTTTTCTACGTTTTTTTGTGCATAAAACACTTAATCGACTTGAAATCTTTCCAAATTGATCAAACACTCAGTCAAGCCCCTTTACATGCCAGTCTTTATAACATGAACTTGAAAACAGAAAAAAACAACAACAATTGAATATTTTATTAAATAATAAGCAGAGGTGGGAGAATCACTTGACCAAAGCTCCAAAAAGACTTGACTTGACTTAGACTTGCCTGTTTGTGACTTGAGACTTAAAGGGATATTTCAGGATTTTTGACATTGGGCCTCATTTCCTAGTTATCCAGAGTGTTGTTGATGTCTGGAGATATTTTTTTCTTAAATTCATGCAGTTCTTATATTTGAAGAGTCTAGTGGCGCTAGGCTAGGGCAAGGCTAAAGCATTTCTATGGTATCAGTTAGCCTGCATTAAAAACAGTCTGACCCACTCCACAGTGCACCTGAGGTAAATCACTTATAACACCAGACTAACCATATAAATGTCTGTCTTAATAGAATAATGTTTGAAATATAACTGACCTTGTATCACATGAATTACCGCATTTTGAGGGACTATTTTCTCGCAGATCACTCCGCCGAAGCCACGAAGCTGATGCTGCTCAAATATAAGTTATTTTAAATGATTCTATTAACACAGACATTTATATGGTTAGTCTGGTGTTATAAGTGATTTACCTCAGGTGCACTGTGGAGTGGGTCAGACTGTTTTTAATGCAGGCTAACTGATACCATAGAAATGCACTAGCCTTGCCCTAGCCTAGCGCCACTAGACTCTTCAAATATAAGAACTGCATGAATTTAAGAAAAAAATATCTCCAGACATCAACAACAATCTGGATAACTAGGAAATGAGGCCCAATGTCAAAAATCCTGAAATATCGCTTTAAGGACAGGAAAACATTTGAAACAATGGACCGTAGCTACAGCGCCTCTAGAAGTACGAGGTGGTAAGAGCTGCATTCATTGACAAAAATCTTGTGGGCAGTTCGGTGTTTTAAGGCACTGACCCGAAAGTTACAGCCTTTAGTGGCTATTTTCCACATCCACACAAAGCCCAGTGACAGCGGGACTGAAGGCTGAGCGGAATCTATTTTGAGCAGGGGCGAATCCGAGTATACAGGGGCTGGGGCATTCCAGGGGAACCACTGACAGAAAAACATTATTTTATATTTATCTTGCAGCTGCAGGGAAAAGCAATTCATGTTTAAAAGACTCAAAAGGTTTACATATTTCTGAAGTCGCCCCCTCCCCCGGACCCCCCGCCTTAAAGCAGTACCGTAGTCCCTCTGGGGGTAATACAAGTGTTAATGGGATGATTGGGGGGTCTTTCATCTCCCCCTGTGTCTCTGGTCAGAAAACCACAATTGCAACTTTCCAGCCTCCGGGTAGGAGGCCCCAATACACACTAATGGAATCATGACGAAGAAGCTAACAGGCTAATGGGCAAAGCTAACTGCAGGCTAGCGCCACTTAAACAGTATTTACAGCCGAGTTTGAGTGAAAAAAATTATTTCCATTGTGTAAATGGATGAACAATATCCCTCTGTCCCTTCACCTTTCCTGTCAGCGTAGTATTTACTCTCCAAGACATTTAATAAGTTAAAAAAATCGTAACTTGCTACGACACCTGCAGTTGCGCTTATGGCCTCTAGAGGCAAGAGTTACTTAGTACTGCTTTAAAATGCGGTCCCAGTAAGTTTGTACATAGACTGGACTTCAAATTTTGTGGCGATTGAATATTCATTAGACTTTAAATCGAAATCCATTGTATTAAAAAAGTTTGATTTTAGCCTAAATTTTCAAAATCGCTAAATCTTGAGAAAGCACTATTTTCAAGTAAACTCATTTTGAAAAGAAGAATTAATAGTCCAGCAGTGAAAATTAGGCTCAGCACTGATGTTTGCGACTTGACGTGACTTGCCGACTAAAGTAAGACTTGACTTGACCCCACGACCAGTTGACTTGGACTTGTTTGGGACACTTGGACCTTCATGACATTGCATTGAGTGACTTACTCATGCCTCTGATAATAAGCATTGGAAAGCTGGGACTTTGGTGTTGATTAGAGCCTTGGATGGATCACCACATCACATCACATTACAGGTGTAGAGAGGTTTGTAAGAAGGTGGACCTAAAAAGCGAGATCTGGGAGTCTTTCTGGGAGACACATTCTGCTAAAACTACAACCAAACGAAGAAAGTCTCAAACTAATTCTGCACACGCTCTGAGAATGTCACGCGTGTAATCTGACGGAGTTATTTAGCGGCGCAGGAGTCACATAGCGCCGCTGACACAAGCCTCATATAGAGATATTTAAAACGGGAGCGGCGTGTCGTCCGTAAATACTCGGCACACACAGACGCTGAAACAGAAGCTCTCTTTATACGAGCGCGATAAAAGGAGACTTGACCTACGGCTTTTGCAACATCAGAGGAGCCACTAAAACTACAAATCCCTCCCACTAAAAAACTACAAATCCCTTCAACTCAACGATCGTCAGGTGGAACTAATCATACTCCAGGCTCCAGTCTTGTCTTGCACTTTGAAAGTTTTCTCCACTTTAAGAGGAGTCGTAGTCGTGTAAGTTCTTTGTCCTAGTAGAAGTGTTTGAATAGTAGTACTGTTGTTTAAAGCAGTACTAAGTAACGTGTTTACCTTAATAAATCCTTTCCGTAGTTCCTGTGGGGGTAATACAAGTGTTAATGGGATGATTGGGGGGTCTTTCATCCCATTAACCTGGTGTCTCTGGCCATAAAACCATGCTTGCAACTTGACTGCCATCGGGGCGGAGCAAGCAATACACACTAATGTAATCATGAAGAAGAAGCTAACAGGCTAACGGGCAATGCTAACTGCGGGCTAGCGCCACTTAAACAGTATTTACAGCCAAGTTTGAGTGAAAAAAAAAAATTCCCATTGTATAACTGGATGTACAACATCTCTCTCTCCCTTCACCTTTTCTGTCAGCGTAGTATTTACTCTCCAAGACATTTAATAAGTTAAAAAATCGTAACTTGCTACAACACCTGCAGTTGCGCTTATGACCTCTAGGGGCAAGAGTTACTTAGTACTGATTTAAGGTTCTCGAGAAAAAGTACATTTAGAGTTATCCATTCAAATCTTTTGCTGTAGATCACTGCCATAAATGGGAGATAAAAGAATAATAAGATTCCTGTACCCATTCTGTACACTATATCAAAGTTTTGTAGATTCCGGTGGTATTTGTTTTTTAGGTTGTTATGATCCAAAACATTTCATCCTATCTGCTCAGAACGCAGATAAGGGGACGGTGTGCTTCGGCCAAAATTGCCTATATTTTTGACTACAGAATAATAATAATGGATAGAGCCAAGTAGTATTAGTCACAAAGAGAGGATTTTGGATCTTAAGTTAAGTTTTTGAATTGAGTTTTTAGTGAAAATATCCGTAAACGTTCAAAATTTGCCTTATATTTTGGAGTTCAACGCTCCATAAATCAGGCAGGACTTGGATTGACATTTGTGACAAAAGGATGTTGGTTAAAGACTTTGCTGCTGCTGCTTTTCAACAGATTGTATCAAGACACATGAGCTCAAGCATTATCCTTAGTAACAGAAGTTGTTGTATAAGTAAGTAAGTGCTTTATTTGTCATCGTACAATTGCGTTCAGGTGTTGTGTTAGTCCTGAGCCGCTGTGGGCCGACCTGAGCAGGATGTTTCTGGTGGTCGGGGAAACCTGAGCACTGTCTTCAGTCTCCTCTGAAACGGAGCAGCAGCGCCTCCTGGGTTTGTCCCTGTTTCAGAGCGTGGTGTCCTGCACTGGTCCTCCACCTTCTCAAATGTGTAGGTCTCAAATGCTCATGTAAGCTAGCTGTTTGTTTTAAAGCTGGGTCCTTTGTGGCTAGTACGGACTCTGACCACTGACCCTCCATAAAAACACAGCAAAGATGTACAAAAGTATCCAGTAAAACAATGTGGACACAGTTTCTACATGCCGCTGTACCAAGAGAGAGGAAAGTTGCTTCATGTATATGTGTCGCCAAGATAAGGTCAAAAGTGAAGACTGTTTACATTGTAGATTCTCACTGAAGGTGTTCATTTATGAATTAATCATACAAAAAACTGAAATATTTACCGTTGTGGCTTAACCTGAATGTCGTCTCAGAAGCTTCTTTGTGTTGGATTAGGTCTTGAAGAGATACATTAAAGTTAAAAAAAAGTTTTAGATTCTTCTTCTTTGCTTTGATTACTGCTTCCCACTCTTTACATTTTGTCATTGAGCTTAACGACGTGGTCTCCAGAAATGGTTTTAATTTCACAGACGGTTAAACCATTTCAAGAACGACTTTATGAAGCTCATTGAGAAAATCTCAAGAATAAAGGGAAGCAAATTTTGTGATGTTTCACCCTTTTTTGTTTCCTACATAATAAGTAAGTAAGTAAAGTTTATTTATATGGCGCCTTTCACAGACCAGGGTCACAAAGCGCTTCCCATAAAAACATACCGTAAAAACAATACACATACAAGTCACATTACATTATGTTGGGGAAATACACGATAGAAAAGGCACAATACACATAGGCCTAAGTGTGGTGAGGCATGGAAGCCGGCCTAAACAGGTGCGTCTTAAGTTGACACTTGAAAATGTCCACAGAATCCAACATGCACAGAGACAGGGGCAGCTCATTCCAAAGGCGAGGAGCGACAGCCTCGAATGATCTGTCTCCTCGGGTTTTAAAGAGGGTGTATTATGCTTTTTTCAATCACATAGCACCAGTCTATAGCATACTACAATGATGACGTAACCTTCTGTTGGTCTGTATATGCAGTAAATTAAAATAACTGCCTTGAATAAAATTGCTCTCTCAAAATGGCTGTACTGAACGTCTTGAAATAGGCCTCTGTCTCTTTAAGAAGCTTTCCGACACGCCCCCTTCAGCACACTGCTGTGGCATCTAAACAACACTACTGTGCGGGGAGGGGGCTCTGCTGAGCTGAGGAGCAGTGGTTGGTGGCTTGGCTGGTGACGAAAGGTCCAGAGGCGTCTCCAGGAGGTGGGGGCGTTCCTAGGAGGACTGAGGCATAGCTACACCTAAAATGGCTGCCGTCTAAGTTTTTACTGATTACTCAAAAATATGTGAATGAGCCACGGCAACACTCCAGGCATGTGTTTAATGAGGGAATGACATAATAACATGATATAAAGCTTGAAAAAGTCCATTTTACATAATACCCCCACTTTAAAACAAGTGCGAGGGACCATCAACAAGTTCTGGGTGGAGGACCTCAGGGTCCTGTTGGTGACATAAGGCTGGATCAGGCCCTTAATGTATTCAGGCGCCTGACCATGAAGAGCCCTAAAAGTCAGCACCAGGAGTTTAAAGGGGGGGTATTATGTAAAATCGACTTTTTCAAGCTTTATATCATGTTATTATGTCATTCCCTCATTAAACACATGCCTGGAGTGTTGCCTTGGCTCATTCACATATTTTTGAGTAATCAGTAAAAACTTAGACGGCAGCCATTTTAGGTGTAGCTATGCCTCAGTCCTCCTAGGAACGCCCCCACCTCCTGGAGACGCCTCTGGACCTTTCGCCACCAGCCAAGCCACCAACCACTGCTCCTCAGCTCAGCAGAGCCCCCTCCCCGCACAGTAGTGTTGTTTAGATGCCACAGCAGTGTGCTGAAGGGGGCGTGTCGGAAAGCTTCTTAAAGAGACAGAGGCCTATTTCAAGACGTTCAGTGCAGCCATTTTGAGAGAGCAATTTTATTCAAGGCAGTTATTTTAATTTACTGCATATACAGACCAACAGAAGGTTACGTCATCATTGTAGTATGCTATAGACTGGTGCTATGTGATTGAAAAAAGCATAATACCCCCTCTTTAAGATTGATTCTGTAATTCCATGTGTTCATTCATAGTTTAATGTCTTCAATGAAAATCACACAATGGAAATAGTGTTGAAAATAAAGAAGAGCCAATACATAAAAAGTGTTTCCAAACTTTTGACCAGACTGTACGTTTGAACCACACTGCTAAACCTCCCGGTCGATAACTCCTACAGCCTCCCCATCGCCCGATATTTACGTCCTCTCCTTTCACGATGAGCCAAGTCCCTTCAAAGACGCTCTCGATATAAATGTAAGTTTCCAGGAGACCGGGCCGCGCTATTCGGAGCCGCACTCGTAGATCTAAAACGGTAACAAGCTTCTTTCACAGCGGCCTGACAATTCCAGAGGGACGTCCCCTCCGCACAATGGGATTCTTGTGGAGTTTTGGACATTTCTCCGAGGGACGGTGGCGTAGTTAGGGGCTAAAATTACAGGCATGTTTTGGTGCGGGAAAGTGTTTTGAGACTTGGGCGTGATGATGGCACCTTGCACAACTCGCCACAGCCGCAGCAGGAGGCAATGGAAACACTCTCGGAGGCTACGACAACAGAATGAATGGCCTTTACTGTAAAGCTAATGGAAATGGCCATTATATACCGTATGATGTGACAAGGCTCCCATTCAGTGATGCAATTTTCCCAGCCACATTTTCCCAACGTGATGTCATTCGAAGTGATCTCTGTCGCACTGGAAAGAACCGTGTCAAGCCCAAGAAACAAAGTAACACGATGTATCAGTGAGAGCAGTCGTGCAGATGACAGTGTGATGTTCGGCAACACTGAAGGTTTTATCCAGTTACAGGATCATTTAAGAAGAATGTTCTTTTCGATCAAGAAACGTCTCTCTTTAATGCAACTTTTCTATGTTAAAAAAATAAGTTTATATTAGTGACCCGGCGGCTGTATGGGGGGTTAGCTTAGCGCCTTTACTCGCCATCCCGGGGTCCTTATGATGCTCCGGGATCAATTTTACTCCAGGTTTTTCAGGGGTTTCTGGTAGATTGTTGAATGGAATGTACATGTTACCATGGAGATGGATCAATTGGCAACGAAACCATTGAAAGAGTCAATGAACATACATTTCTTGGTGTAACACTCGATCATAAAATCAGCTGGAACTAAAGTGGCAAAGATTTTAGCCCTAATGAATAAATCTAAATATATCATTAACAACAAAGCTCTATATACTATATACTGTTCACTTATCCTTCCCCATTTAACATATTGTGTAGAGATCTGGGGAAATGCGTATAAAAGTAATCTTGACCCATTGTTTAAAGTTCAGAAAAAGGCAATAAGAATAATCCATTTAGCTGGAAACCGTGATCACACTAATCCATTATTCTTTAAATCAAAAACAATGAAATGTGAGGACCTTACTGAATTTAAGATGCTCAGATCATGTTCAAAGCCTCACAAAAGTCACTTCCTGAGAGTTTACAAAATATGTTCTGCAAACGAGAAGTCAAATACAACCTGAGAGATAAAATGAGTTTCGATAAACAATACTCCAGAACAACCTTAAAAGCATCTGTCCCACGAGATGTGGTGCAGAAATATGGACAAATCTAGATCAAAGCATCAAACTCTGTAAAAATCTGGCACACTTTAAAAAGATCTACAAAGAATCCATATTCCTCAAATATGAACAGACATTGTGAGTATATTCTATTGCTGTTGTTTCTTTATTTTGCTGGGGTTTTTTTATTACTGTTCTTTATTATTTGCTGTTACTTTGCCATATGTTCCCTTGTTTATGATTTGTTAAATGAAATGTTATTGTTTTTACTTTTGGGGTGGGCGCTTATAAGCCTTTAGGCTTCGGCCCACTCCTTTTGAGCAGATAAACTGCTCAAATAAAAATAAATAAATAAATTTAAAAAAATGGCAAGCGAATGGCAACTTAATGTTGAAATAAATGTTTAGCAAAACAAATCTAGCTTATTAGCAACAGCTGTCTGCGTTCTGGGAGTCTTATGAGACGATGCTTCTCTTGTTTGGAAACACTGAGAAAGAATCTGTCACTGGTAAAATCCATTTCATCGCCTTACGAGTTGTTAAAGTGTAGGACAGAGGGGTGTAAAAACTTGGCAGAAAGTAGTTCTCACTCTGCGCTAACTGGCATAAGCGTAGCTCCACAGCGCCTCCTGTCGGTCTATTCCATTGCACTCTAGGGCGGTTTCTCCTGAAGGCACTTGAAGCACCTCGCCCCAAACAAACTGGCCTCGAGTGGCCCGTCCGCTCCCATCGAAGTTTCCTGAGTTTGACAAAATGTCACTCGTGTTGTTTTGTGCCTGAGTTTAGCTTTAGCCACAGTTAAAAATACGGCGTGGTTGTTTACAGGCGGATTCCTCCTCGTAACCGCTGCATTTCTCAGATCCCCCAGAGACGAGCCCATTGACACACAGAGATATGTTTGGAGTCTTCGCCAACTCCTTCCACGCAGACCGTAAACATTTAGGTTATTCCAGCCATGGATTTCTTCTTCCCTGATGCCGCGGGTTTATTCCAAGATGACAATGCAAGGATTCATCGAGCTCACATTGTGAAAGAGTGGATCAGGGAGCATGAGATGGATTTGCTGCTGCAGAGTCCAGATCTTACTTACCCCAATGAGAATCTTTGAGATGTGCTGGAGGAGGCTTTACGCAGCGGTCACACTCTCCCATCATCAATACAAGATCTTAGTGAAAAATGAACGCAGCACCGGATCTTTTGACATTACAGAAGCTTTTGAAACAACACCAGAGAATGTGCTGGTCCTTTTTTGGTGTTGACTTTTGTTTGGTAAGGCAGTGTATTTTGAATATAGTTACTTTCCTAAAAAGAAAGAAAAGGTTCAAATAGCTCTGTGTTGTTCTGGGCAGCCATTACTCAAAGGCTGATGCTACGGCACATTAAATAAAAAGATATGAAACGGATGGTTAAGGCCAACAATAGGTTAATAACAGGTGGTGATTAGTGTGAATATTTCTAATCTTATACAGCAGTGGTTCCCAAAGTGGGGTCCGGGGCCCCCTGGGGAGCCTCAGAGGCATTACAGGGGGGCCCCCAAAGCTTGTCTACATTACAAGTACATTGAAAAATATTCAGTTTGAGAAGGAAAATATATTAATTTGGACATATGTAGCACTCAAACCCAGTATTTAGCTACAGTCAATGCTAGATGTTGCTTTTTATGTAGCTGTAAATAATAACAAATTCCATTGAATAGAGTAAATGATTATGATTTGGGGGGCCCTGAGCAATTTTCAGATCGGTAAGGGGGCCGCGATGTGCCGGACTTTGGGAATGGCTGTTATACAGAATTGGTTTTATTGCCATTGTGAGTGAACAGGATCGCAAACTATAGTTTGCGATCCTGTTCACTCACAATTCCTATAGGAATTTTCTTCAGAGCAATCGTGCAACATGAAATGTAAAACATAACACTACAAAAACACAATAAACTAAAAACTTTAAATAAACAAACAAAAAACTGTAAGAGCTTGTATAACAATTTGACACAGAACAACAACTTGAATGTACTAAGTAACTCATGCCCCTAGAGGCCATAAGCACAACTGCAGGTGTCGTAGCATGTTGCGTTATTTTCACTCATTAATTGTCCGTGAGAGTAAATACTACGCTGACAGAAAAGACAAAGGGACAGAGGGATATTGTTCATCCAATTACACAATGGAGATCATTTTTTTCACTCAAACTCGGCTGTAAATACTGTTTAAGTGGTGCTAGCCCGCAGTTAGCTTCGCCCGTTAGCCTGTTAGCTTCTTCTTCGTGATTCCATTAGTGTGTATTGGTGACTCCGAATCATCCCATTAACACTTGTATTACCCCCAGAGGGACTACGGAAAGGATTTATTAAGGTAAACAAGTTACTTAGTTCTGCTTTAAGGCAAGTATTCAGGATCCTGTTACTACAATTTCAAAGTATTCTCCTCAATGCTTTATACACTTTACCCATCTTGATGTCAATACACTGAAATAGTCAAGTTTAAGATGAAAAAACAAACCAAATGTTAACTGATTTTAATCCGTAGCAGAGTGAAGTTCATTTTACGAGAGACTCCTGTACGTTTGCCTTAAGTAGCGCTTAAAGCTAACAACAATTAGCCTGGTTCTGACTACTTTTTTGTGATGATTATTGTGCAGCTTTGCTCAGAAACTCTTCCCCACCAAGAATCGTGATGTCAGGAATGCGTGAGGAAAGTTAGGAAAGACTTCGAGCCATGACTAGATGATTTAAAAGTAACTAGTTGCATTTTTTGGGGTTTGAAAAGTGGAAAAATAAGGCACAGGGCTTTTAATAGGAGCGTGCCCACCTCGGGACAGTTTCTGCTGCCAATAGCAACCCTCCCTCCTCTCCCCCCTCTCCCCCCTCGCTCCCTTCTTCTCCCACTCCCTCCTCTCTGAGTGTCATAGCAGCGGCAGCAGTGTTGGTGTGAAGGCAGTTGTTTGTCTCTCGTGCAGTGGGAAGAGAGACTTTTTGAGCCGACTTTCTCCGGACTCTTCTCTGTAAAGGAATCAAGCGTCTCTCATGTGAGTACGGCTCCACTTCAGACTTCCGGACCTCGCTTATATTATATTAGTCATTTATTTACCCGCATCATGAGATCACGCTGTTAATGTTTCAAGACTGAGGAGGTGTTGCATACTTTATCTGACTGAGAATACTGTTTATATTGGGTTCATTGACTTGTAGTTCTGCTTTGTGTAGCTATAGCTGTGAAGACATTATGTTCAGGTGGCATTTTTGACATTGGGCCTCATTTCCTAGTTATCCAGAGTGTTGTTGATGTCTGGAGATATTTCTTTCTTAAAGGACCTGTATCATGCTATTTTAGCCATTCCAAAGTAAAGTATAGGCATTTACAGTATATGATATATTGTACCTCTATCACTATGGAGTACTCATTTTTGAGAGAAATATAAGTATTTTTGGGGGGTATTTTCCAAACCCGGAAGACAAAACGCTTCGATTCAGTTAACTCCGCCCCTCTCTCCGCTCATTCCACATTTGCAGTATTATAAATATAAATATTGCTGCAAAAAGTGAAGTTACTTCACATAATGCAGTTATAAGGAGTTGACATGTGCAACACAGTTTCATAAATGGCTAACACACACGCTAACACACATGCTAACACACACGCTAACACACACGCTAACACACACGCTAACACGCGTTTTGATTGACTCACCGCTCAGTCTGGCCTCCCCATCGGGTTATGAGATCGCGTTGGTTATAAAAGTGAATCCACTTTGATTCTGGCCAAGGTTCACCAAGCATCCATCAGGTTGGTTGATAAAGTCGCTGAATCCCGGAAAGAAATTACAACTTGTGGCGAGTGCACTCTTCTTTAGGAAGGTTGAATAGTCCTGTTCCTCTCGTAGCCAAACGCGAACCCGTGACATTATCGTTGGGTAAGAAAAAAGAACAGGCGTGTCCAGAGTAGGTTAGAAAGAGCTCAGTCTTTTCAAAAACATGACTTCTGCTCGGATCCATGGATCCTCCGGCCAGTGCGTTTGTTTAGCCTCGTGGGACAGCACAGATGCGTCGGAGAGTTCCTTTTTTTTTTTTTTTTTTTTTTTTTTTTTTTATTTCTCTCTTACAACAAAAATAATGAAAAAGCTGTTTTATAAATTAAAACCAGGCCGTAAGGCATTACATTACAGACGTAGAGCACTTCCGTTCCTTTGTGACGACACAACTGAACAACTCAATGGTTTACCAAAAAACGCTCTGGGGGTGTTTTTGATAAGGAAATAGCATAACAACATGGTTAAAAGCTCCAAAACGTCGATTTTGCATGATATAGCTCCTTTAAATTCATGCAGTTCTTATATTTGAAGAGCTTAGTGGCGCTAGGCTAGGGCAAGGCTAAAGCATTTCTATGGTATCAGTTAGCCTGCATTAAAAACAGATAGAATAATTTTAACCATTTTGCATTTAAAATAACTTATATTTGAGCAGCATCAGCTTCGTGGCTGTAAGCTAACGCAGCGGCGGAGTGATCTGCGAGAAAATAGTCCCTCAAAATGCGGTAATTCATGTGATACAAGGTCAGTTATATTTCAAACATGATTCTATTAACACAGACATTTATATGGTTAGTCTGGTGTTATAAGTGATTTACCTCAGGTGCACTGTGGAGTGGGTCAGACTGTTTTTAATGCAGGCTAACTGATACCATAGAAATGCTTTAGCCTTGCCCTAGCCTAGCGCCACTAGACTCTTCAAATATAAGAACTGCATGAATTTAAGAAAAAAATATCTCCAGACATCAACAACACTCTGGATAACTAGGAAATGAGGCCCAATGTCAAAAATCCTGAAATATCCCTTTAATGCTTTTGAATGCCATTTTATTTTGTGTTTTGACTGAATTTCTCGAGGAAATAAAGTCGAGCAGTGACGATGTTTTCAAGGAAAGACAGATTTATTCATTTAACGACTTTAAGGCGCTGAAGCTGAAAATGGACAAAACGATTAAATGTAGAGATATCAATTGGAAACTTTTGTGGCAGATTATCGACATAAATATAGTAGTAGTAGTAGTAGCAGTAGTTGCAGTAGCAGTAACAGTAGTAGTAGTAGTAGTAGTAGTTGCAGTAGCAGTAACAGTAGTAGTAGTAGTAGCAGCTCTTGTGTGAGAATGAACTCTGGCAAACATCATCTTGCTTTAGCTGAATGTTGACAGCAAAGCTCCTGTCAACACCTGCATTAGGACGACAACGTGCTACTGTTGCATTCTGGGAAGTCCTTTCCCTCGTGTTGCATTCTGGGTAGTCCTTTCCCTCGTCTCCTCAGAGGCTTTTGTAATCTGTCAGTAACATTTTATCCAAGGTCCGCGGGCGTTTATCGAGCTGTTCCTGAGGCACGGTGACATTCGGGAGCATTACCTCAGATCTGAGCTAATCTTGAACTTATCAGGAAGGATGCCAGGCAGCGCGGGTTAAATTTAAACCCCAGTCTGTGAACCTGCCCGGCCCGGGACGGAGCGCGGGGAGCAGGCCGTTAACATAAGAGCCTGCGCAGGACAGAGGAGAACACTGCACAAAACAGACTGCATTTATTTACTGTGTTTTTCTAAATAACTTCTTTCTCATTTAGACAGACTTTCCCTTATTTTCAAATGTGTAATCTATGCTTTTTATATTTTTGTAAAACCATACTTTGTTTTTCTTAGTGTGTTTCAGAGTTTTGAGGTTTGTAGTGTGAGTGTACTCTTGGCCAGTCCGTCTGTCATTGGGCAAGACACGAGTAACAGGGGAAAAAAGCTCCCACGCTCAAATATTTGTTGAAGCGCCTTGAGCTTTGAATACAGCAACAATAATAATAATAAGATAAGAGGTTATCTCGTAATGGAGAAATTGAATAAGCTTCTGCAATGTCAGAAGATCCAGCGTTGTATTATTTTTCCACCAAGATCTTGTATTGATGATGGGAGAGTGTGACCACTGTGCAAAGCCTTCACAAATAAATGAACAGGTGATAAATATTGAGCCCAAAAATGTATCGTTTATCCTTTACTTATTGAACGATACGTCAATATAATTATCGTGACGTAGTGACCACTGTGCAAAGCCTTCTCCAGCACATCCCAAAGACTCTCAGTGGGACTCTCCCATGAATCCTGGCATCGTCATCTTGGAATATGCCCGTGCCAGAAATAACCTGGTCATTCAGGATGTACATCAGCTGATCTCATTCTTTGGGCTCATAGTCTTGCTGAACCTATAAACCTGACCAGATTGGCTGCCACTCTTGTCATCCCCATGCAGGGCAGTTGTGGCTACAGGTGAATGATTATACAATTTTGAATGAATATATAAATATTGCTTAGCAGGGGTGTGTCCTGGCTTTTATCTGTGGGATAACGTCACTGGCATTTGAATTTGCTAAAGTTTGCTCTTAATTCCCCGTTATCGCTGGTCGTAAAACTGAAAGCTGCATATTTGGCTCTTGAAGTGGCCAATAAGGAATCACATGTTGCTTTGTGAAACTTGTCAAACTTAAACTAAGATCAAATCCCAGCCATGATTAAAGCTATTGTTTGGCTCACACCTTAAAATTGAAAGATTATTGTTAAAAGTTCTGACTATCTTGTGCCAAAAACGCTACGCGAGGATCCGTATTCTGATTCCAGGTCTGTTTTTGCAGTGTGGGACTAAATGATAACCCGAACCTGTGAGGCCTGCATTTGGATTATGTGTGGACTATGTTTGGGGTTGGTCCGAGAAGGTGCGATGAGGTGACAGGGACTGAACGCAGACCCCAGAGCCGAGACGTGAGTCAGGCCGGAGGAACGCCGGGCTTAAGGCGCTGGATTTAGATCAGACTCGGAGCGACCGCGTGATGGAGCGGATAACGAGGAGACAGACACTTGGAGTCGAGGCAAAAACAAATATGGTTCGGGCGTCACGTTTTTGTCGTGTGGTTTAGGTATTGGTGCACTGTGTCTGTATGCGGAGTGAAACTCTGGAACAAACTGGACTTACAACACAAGCAATGCCAAACTGTCCATTGATTCAAACTGTTATATAAACATTGTGTCTGGTCAAAATATAGAGATGAGGGTCTTTAATTTAAATTGCTGTTGTCTCATAGTGTTAACAAGTGCTCAATGTTTCCTTACCATCGTTGGTTTAATTTGTCTTTTACCATTATTGGTATATTGTCCATTACCATTGTTGGTATTGTTCATTCTCCTTACATTGTTGGAATACATTTTGTTACAATGTAATAATTATTGTTACCTGTGGTAACGCCACCATGATATAACATGAGTATAATAATCCTTGAACAAAGTAACAGTGAAGCTGGGTGTATTAATTTCTGATGGGGAACTGGGGGTGGGATTAAATCATAGACCGTTAAAAAGAATAGACAACTCCTCCTCACTCCTCTCCATTT
Organism: Neogobius melanostomus; assembly: GCA_007210695.1. Lineage (NCBI taxonomy): Eukaryota > Metazoa > Chordata > Actinopteri > Gobiiformes > Gobiidae > Neogobius > Neogobius melanostomus. The sequence goes on along the minus strand of VHKM01000462.1, from coordinate 635,740 downwards.
ACCACAATGACCACGTTCGAGGGGGAAATCATGGCGGATTTACAGACTCCTCCTCCCCAGCTCTGACGAAGCATGTAAGGGCATAAGGGCGGGATCTTCACTGTAGACTCCGCCCTTGCGTGACGTGTAGCTCGCGCAGCTCCAATGCTAACAGTTACATTCTAAAATGTATCCTACGATAACCAGCCCGGTGCCTCTGATTGTGTCTAACCCAGCGTAATCACAGGAGGAATATCTAGCTGTAGACAGTTCCAAAAAATTAGGCACCGGGCATTAAGGTTGTTTTTAACGCGTCTAAAGTGCAATGGATTCCAATCGGGGACTAGCGGCTATATGGAGGTACTACAGCAATGGCGGCCTCCAGTGTCGTCGTCGCAAAGCAGAGCAGCCAGCGGCCATTGGATTAAATAAATTATCTTCTTCCCACTCCCTTTCAGGTAGAAATGGATCATCGTGCTTATATACTGTATATTCTTTTTTTTGTTGCCCATTGCCTGAAAAAAGGAATAAATGAAATGAAAATGAATGAACTACCCCGAGTGACGTCATCGGATGTTTAAGGCGAGATACGACAGGTGAAAACGTAGATTTTTCACACAATTATTGAGATTTTGGAATATTTAAAGTCTTGTTCAAAGTGGTTTCTTAAAACATTGCAATAATATTGTTATAGTTTGAGATAACGTTCGTGGTAGATTTGCTGCCGTGGCCTCGTCTCTGTGCGATAAGCCTGTATGTTGTAAACAGCTGGTATCGCACGTGTGGAGCTGGACAGTCTGGACGTTTGTGATGGAAACAGGCGTCTGCGCTATCGGCCCGTCCCGTCTCTCCTAAAGCCCCCGTCTCCCCTCGATCCGGTCACTTCACTGTAAACTGTCCCGAGTTACTCAAGACCCGAGTGTTTCCGACTTCTGAGAAAAAGAACAAGAGGCCAGTGTGGCGCGGGCCTGCAAAAGGGGCAAAAACTTTACTGCACTTTAGTTTGTCCATGTGGCAGCTGTTGTCATAGTAACAGTGTGGTACGTTTCGTTCTTTTCATGGCATTTATTTCATTTCTGCAGTTTCTTTATCATTATATTATTATTATAAGATGATGTTGCCTGGCCACTCAGGGTTTCTGTGGGGCATTAAAAATTATTATATTGGATTCTGACTGGGATTAAATCTAAGTTTATTGGAAAATGATGACATCTCTCAACACTCTTTACTGTGTAAGTTCATTGAACATACCAAATGTGGTCGAAAACATATTCAGCTGTAGTTTTGGCTGAAATTGAACCCATTTTTGACTCAAAAATTCTCTTTCCTCTTTGATGAAATGTTTGCAAATCTTAAAGGGGGGTATTATGTAAAATCGCCTGGAGTGTTGCCTTGGCTCATTCACATATTTTTGAGTAATCAGTAAAAACTTAGACGGCAGCCATTTTAGGTGTAGCTATGCCTCAGTCCTCCTAGGAACGCCCCCACCTCCTGGAGACGCCTCTGGACCTTTCGTCACCAGCCAAGCCACCAACCACTGCTCCTCAGCTCAGCAGAGCCCCCTCCCCGCACAGTGTTGTTGTTTAGATGCCACAGCAGTGTGCTGAAGGGGGCGTGTCGGAAAGCTTCTTAAAGAGACAGAGGCCTATTTCAAGACGTTCAGTACAGCCATTTTGAGAGAGCAATTTTATTCAAGGCAGTTATTTTAATTTACTGCATATACAGACCAACAGAAGGTTACGTCATCATTGTAGTATGCTATAGACTGGTGCTATGTGATTGAAAAAAGCATAAGACCCCCTCTTTAAAGAGTACCTAAACGGGCGTGCCAAAGCCTTTCCCCACCCACAAACAAAAGTCAAAAATTGCCCCGAAAGAGGCGGTCTCTGAAGTTTGGGGGTGACATGCGGGGGGTGAGTGTGTGGGCCTTTGCATTGGCACAATCACAGCAGACAGATTATGTGGGAGGGACTTGGTTATATACCACAGGTGCAGGGGCAGGACAATGGGCAGCACCTGATGACGATGTGTGGAGCTGGTGCGGCTTATGACGTTCTGTGGAGGCCGTGGACACGTCTCCAGCCAATCAGGAAATTCTAATTTAGTAGCAGAGTTTACCCTGAAGGGGGCGCAACCCATTCGTTTTCAGGCCAAAGTTAGGATTTAACACATGTTTGCGCTATAATGTCAGAATAATGTCAGGGACCAGTAGACAACACTATGAGACACCCATTGAGACAGTTTATCAGTAAAAAAACTTGATTTGGTGTTTAGTTACTCTTTAAACAAGACTAAAATGAAACTAAAGCTGAAAGGGAACTTTTGCACACTTTTAGTCCCATTGGGTTTTTGTCTAAGACTGTGTTGCCTCAAAACTGTGTTGCCTCAGTCATGTAGAAGACTTTGAGACACTAATAAAGTCAAGTACTGGAGGAAATTCCGAAAAAACAATGACCCGGTCCAACATTTGCGCAGTTTTTTGTAAAGCAGCATCTCATCCATAAAGTAACATTGGCCCCTGCCTTGAACTCCTGATGTTTTATTCCAAAAAAGTGAACGCAGCCTCTTCACTCTTCAGTGATTTAGAACAAACCCGTGTTGAAATGCAGCTCGTTGGTGGTTCTTTGTCCTGATCAGCTGGACACAGACGGAGGAGAATGGACCTCAGTGTCTGCTCTAAATCTGGAGGAGGATTAGTATATTCATGCATTTATTTGTTCCCACTCACTCGGACAATGACAAGAGCCTTTCTCTCAGACCTGGAGCTGCAGTCGTGTTGCAAAGACGGGACACTTTGTGGAAGCGAAGGAATAGAGAACCTGACAAATGACCTTTCGCGAAACCCCTGCCCCCCAAAACGGCCATTGTCCAATCATAACTCACTGGAAAAGCGTTGCTACTGGGCATTCTCTGAGTCTCCTACGATAGAATCCTAACTTTTAAGCCAAGGTTAGACTCGTTTACCATCCGTCTTGTTGTTTGCCAAGAGTTTCATGAGACGTTGTTGCTGAAAAAGCTGTTTCTGCCGCTGGAATATCTCCACGTTTACTTTCTGAGTGCTACAGGAAGCGCTTAGTTGCCCTTAGATCAGTTGTTTCCAAACACTGAAGGCCTCATATTGAAGTGTATACAGTGGAGGGCAACAGATCGGTGGTCAATACACATTGGAAAAAGAATAATCATCTTAAGGAAGAAACGGCGTAAATCTACTTGAAATACGAGATGAAATCTAGTTTGCGTAGGTTTTGTCTCGTCTTAGATAAGATGAATCCCTGTTATTGCCAATGGAACGAGCACATTCTTCTTTAATCAGATTCTTTTGCATCATTACAAGTCAATTTGTCTGATTTCAAGTGCAATTTCTGCTTGTTCCATCAGTATTAGCATCTTCATCTGGTGTAACATTAGTTTAAACTGACTCAAAGTCAATATTAAGTATCTTAAGCTCTTAACCCCCGCCTGAACCAACCACATTTTCTCCAGTTTGGCATTACCCAGATCTAAAAGCTTTTGAAAAATTAGTTGTACGTAAATAATTATCATTTTATTTCAGTGAAGCAACAAATGAAAGCTACTGACAGGAAGTGACATAGACGGAGGTAAAGTTCCATTGCAGTTTGACTTATTTCCAATTGATATAACCAGTGGTTAAAGTGGATTTTGGGAGGTCGTGGAACTCTAATCTTGAAGACTCGGAACGCTACATTAGGTCGATATGTGAAAGGCTGTGTGTATATTACATGTAACAGAAGGTGTTTTGTATTACTTTTAATTGATTTATTTTAAAAATAAGTTTTAAACCATTTCACAGAATAAGATTTCTTTATATGTGCTTTTGTTTGAGATACTCCCAGAAAGTTAGAGCAGTCCTCACCAGGACAGTTTTTGAATAATCAGATACAATTTAGGGCAATCTGGTCTATTTTAGGCAAAAATATGCTGTTTAAATTAGCCTTATACAGTGATGAAAATAAGAACTGTCTGTTTTATGATTAGTTTCCTCAGAAAAAAGAAAGAAAAAGTAACACTGATTTTTATAGCTGAAATTAGACTGCTTTTATTATTTAATCTATTTATTTACTGTTTTATGTTCTGTCAAAATCCTGTGTAAGTGTTTCCCTGTGGGGCCCCTCTGCTGTGGGGCCCATCTGCTGTGGGGCCCCAGTCCCTCTGCTGCCTGTGTCAGCTCCGCCCCTGTTCCTCCTCCGTCTGTAGCTGCTCATCGCGCTGATCAGTGAGGAGGAGACACAGGCTCCAGACAAGTCTAAAGACTCAACTTTAGCCAGAATTCATGACTCTATTGTTACTTTTAAACCGTGGACAGATTCAGAGGATCAGATCAGAGCAAATGCTTTGTGAAAAAGGCCGACATCGCGCCGTAACCGAGAGCCATAACACCAAACTGTTATATCGCCTTCTTCTCTTATGCTTCCCATATTAATCTCTAAAACCGAAAATATGAAGCTGATTGATATGAAATAAAAAGCGGGCTAAAGCTGGGGAAGAGTAGACTCCGTTTATGGATTAGTTTATGATTTTGTGATAAATACTGTAATATTGAGGCACATTAAAGCCGCGCGCATGAGGAGCGGACTGAGCTGCTGCTGATCTTATGATTATTCTACAGTTTCTCTCCGAAGAAAATAACAAAGTCGCAATCACTAACTTTTTTTTTTTTGGCCACGCGAAGGTGCAGGACCAACGTTCCCGACCGTTCCCGCCCACTTTAACCCCTAGATATAACATGGTCGGCACGGCAACAGTTTGAAATAACTTGCCGGCCTCTCCTTCTTTTCAGCGCTAACAATGGGCTCTTTAGAAGTACGTGAACGCATCCTATTGATTTTAGATTCAATAACAGTGTTCTCTTCACGCCCGTGTTTTCTTAAAGTTTCCGTCGGTGGGCTGGAACCGCGGGTGACTTCGCTTCATCAATGGAGTTCTCAAGACTGTGCTGTGTTTTGATTGGCGCTTGAGTGGTTAGCCCGTGTCCCGCCTCTCTGCGCTGCCAGGAGTTTGCTCGCATCGATTTACTGTATTTTTAATGAGCTGCTCTGAAAGGTAAATACAAGCAGGAAAGTGCAGGCAATTTGGAGCCGTCGATAACGTGAGGAAGTGCAAAGTGCTGCAGAACTATTTTGATTGGGAGCCAAATAAGCTCTACCAGGGAATGGGCTTTAGTGTTAGGAATGGAAGGAGATGCACTTTTGGATGAAATAATGGACCGAAGTTTAAAATAGGTGTATTGCTTTTAAAGGTTTTAAAGGTGATGCACTGGCTGGACAAGAAGGAGAACATGAACCCGGGATGAATCAGGTCTGAAGCAGCATAAAGGCGATTTGTGACTAGTTTTCTCCTTTAACATTTTAGTTTTAAAGACCAAACTCTCCCTTTACAATGTTTATTTCATGGCGTTTTCATGGCGAGCTGTCACGTTTATTACTATATCGACTTATTGTTCGATGAGTAACAGGTCCTCCCATTTTTAAGTAAATTGGTTACTTTATGTTTCATGTTTATTGCAGCATGTGTGGAATTTTAGGATGTGATTATTCACTTTTAGAGCAAAGGTTTATCGGTGTTTTTATGTTTTAGAGTCAATAATATCGCTAATCGTGATATTTTCCTGCCTCGGTATATCGATAACTCCAACACTGACCATGTCTGTTATCCACGCGATGCACGGAATCCCCCCGACAACACTCTGTAATCCAAATACGCTCATTTCCTTTGTGGAAGCTCCCAGTCGCCAAAGTACGCAGGGATATACACGCACATGTGCAGACGTTACAAAACTTCAGGGCCGGTTTTCTCCAAATGAGGTTTTCGTTCCACTTTAGTCGCTCCTACAGACTCCAAAAACTTTACTGGACAGGATTCGGAAGTTTTTTTTAATGTCTAATTCCTACCCTGATTTATTGAGCTTTGAAACCACAAAAAACAAGGCGGAATTTGAATTTTTACAGATTTTTTTTTTTAACTAAACGAGAGCCAAACTCCCCTCTGAACAAACCTTTGTAATTAATATGTCACAAATTAATCCATAAATTTAAACCAGGCTATATCCATTATTTAGATTTCATATGAGCAGTTTTGGCCATTTTTATGTCTTAAAGGGATATTTCAGGATTTTTGACATAGGGCCTCATTTCCTAGTTATCCAGAGTGTTGTTGATGTCTGGAGATATTTTTTTCTTAAATTCATGCAGTTCTTATATTTGAAGAGTCTAGTGGCGCTAGGCTAGGGCAAGGCTAAAGCATTTCTATGGTATCAGTTAGCCTGCATTAAAAACAGTCTGACCCACTCCACAGTGCACCTGAGGTAAATCACTTATAACACCAGACTAACCATATAAATGTCTGTGTTAATAGAATAATGTTTGAAATATAACTGACCTTGTATCACATGAATTACCGCATTTTGAGGGACTATTTTCTCGCAGATCACTCCGCCACTGCGTTAGCTTACAGCCACGAAGCTGATGCTGCTCAAATATAAGTTATTTTAAATGATTCTATTAACACAGACATTTATATGGTTAGTCTGGTGTTATAAGTGATTTACCTCAGGTGCACTGTGGAGTGGGTCAGACTGTTTTTAATGCAGGCTAACTGATACCATAGAAATGCTTTAGCCTTGCCCTAGCCTAGCGCCACTAGACTCTTCAAATATAAGAACTGCATGAATTTAAGAAAAAAATATCTCCAGACATCAACAACACTCTGGATAACTAGGAAATGAGGCCCAATGTCAAAAATCCCGAAATATTCCTTTAATGTTATATGAAAATATTAAATGACAGATCACTTGCAATACATTTTCCCCTCATATTTAGGTCATTCATCTACAATAGAAGTTTTCAGTGAATATCTGTACTTTTCCCCTTATTCACCTGCAGCGTCTGGCCTTAAACTGGCACTAAGTCGGGTCTAAACAAGGACTGATCCGGGCCTGAGCGGGGCAGAGTCCGTCGCCCGTGCCTGAAATGGTGTCTGGCTGTTTGGGAGTGTGCTGAGGTCGGGAGGAAACGTGCTATTTCCGCTCTTCGGCAGAACCCCCGGTGGGTCAGAGGACAGAGGTTAAAGACTCCGGAGCGGGTTCGGTGACACGGAGAGGACTAGGGCCGTAAAATGTCTGGCATCGCTCGGCACTACAGCGGCTCACAGGCCGACAGCGTGCCATTTCACAGCCGATATTTGAGGACGAGCGGAATCAGCACAAGCTCGGGACGCTCAGGAGGCAGATCTGTCGCTGCTTTGACAAGACACATAGAAAATATAACGTTGAAAATGAAGTACCAGGATTTGTTCAGTTTTCAAAAGAACACATCAGCTGGCCGAAAGAGAAATGGAGAAACATTTTGTGGACTGATGAAAGTAAGATTGCTCTTTTTGGGTCCAAGGGCTGCAGACAGTTTGTCAGACGACCCCCACACTCTGAATTCAAGCCATAATCCACTCTGAAGACAGTGAAGCATAGTGGGGCAAGCATCATGATATGGGCTTGTTTCTCTAACTATGGATTGGGGCCTATTTATCGAATACCAGGGATCATGGGTCAGTTTGGATACATTAAAATACTTGAGGAGGTCATGCTGCCATATGCTGAAGAGTAAATGCCCTTGAAATGGGTGTTTCAATAAGACAATGACCCCAAACACACCAGTAAGCTAAATCTTTGTTCCAGACCAAGAACATTAATGTTATGGAGTGGCCTGCCCAATTCCCGGACCTTAATCCCATAGAAAACTTGTGGGGTGACGTCAAAAATGCAGTTTCTGATACAAAACCAAGGAATTGTGGAATGTGGTTAAAGCATGTTGGGCTGGTGTTGACAGGTGCCAGAAGTTGGTCGACTCTATGCAACACTGATGTGAAGCAGTTCTAATAAACTGTGGTCATACAACTAAATATTAGTTTATTGATTCACAGGAAAGCTAAATCCTATGGGGACTTTCTTTTTTATGTTGTACATATTGAGCTTGTAAAGACAAATGCAGACACAGCCCAATGTTCATTTTTTAAAATATTCTACAAAGTACTTGAAGAAATTATACATTTCTCTTCATGTTTTGATTTAGAAAACCATGGACAATGCTTCCAATGCATCGAAATAAATCTATTATGAAGATTGTGTGCTTAACTAACGTTTTTAAATTATTATTTTGGCCACAACTGTATATACATACAGTATAACATGCAGTGAAATTTTCTTTTGTACCGTCCAGCTGCCACAACAACAACAACAACAACAACAACAACATAGACACAATATATACTAAGGCTGAACGATATTGAAGTAACTTAGATAGATAGATAGATAGATAGATACTTTATTGATCCCGAAGGAAATTGTGCATTAGTCTCTTGCTCACATTCACACAATAAAGCAGGATCTACAAAATTAAAAAGTAAAAAAAACAAAAACAAACTTGCGATATGCGATACAGCTGTGCAATATCGCGATAACGATATTATTGCAATATTTTACTGAACCATTTCAACACAATATGTTCCATTCTAATGAATTGCAAGTATCTAGTCTTCCAGCAAATTGTGTCAAAACAAGACTTAATGAAAAAAAACCATCAGGACCAAAACAGGACTAAAATATTTAACAAAAACTTCCACACATTTATAAGTTCAATGCATTGTTTGTTTTTGACACACAAAAAAAGAAGTGTCGATCTCAGCCAGATGAAGGCATTAGCGATATATTGTGGCTTTTTGCGATACGGCTATTGCATCACCTAATATCGCGATACGATATTTTTTGCGATATCTTGTGCAGCCCTAATACATACTACAGGAGGAGGTAAAGGAGTCAGATTTATTAAGCAGTCTAATGGCCTCAGGATAGAAGCTTCTCCTCATCCTCAGTTGTAAGTCTTGAGAAGGCAGTATCGCCCCTGGTGGGAGCAGGGAGAACAGGTTATTATCAGGGTGGCTGGTGTCCCTCACGATCTTCTCAGCCCTGCGTCGGCATCTCTGAGTGTAAATGTCGTCCAGTTTAGGAAGACTGATCTTGAGGATCCTCTCTGCCGAGCGGACCGAGTCAAGCAGCGGTCAAAGATTTTTCGCACCTGGGATGAGAGTCTAAAGATAGCTGTGTCATCTGTGAATCTGACAATGACGGTGGACTCTGAAGTGGACACTCTCTCCAGCGCCATCTTGTTTATGGCTGAACAACAGTGATAGTACGACTGTAACGCATGACCCAATATGATGAATAGCGATTAAATGTTATTCTCTAACAATGTGACTCAAAGTGGGCCGATTCTAATCCTGTTATCATCGTTACCGGAGAGATTTCCAAAGAGAAAAGAAAAATACACACTTGTGTCACATGTAGATATGATCATATTGAAAAGATTTTTACAACTTTCAATATAGATTTATTGAAATCCAAAACTCTATATCGCTGAAGTCACTGACAGCAAATCTTTATACCCATAAATAACATAGTCCACTGGAATTACTTCTCAATGCGCGGCCCTGATCGATGGGGCAGTATGCCATTTTGGGGGCACTTCTCTACTCTAAGAATACAGTATTTTGCGGTGAATTCTTAAGCAAATGTAAAGTGAAAGAAAGCTGTACCATACATGACCTTTCTCTCTGACGCTGATCACCTCCGCTAAACGACAGATGAACGATCGCTGTGCATTTCTACACAAACACATTTTCCCTGAGCTCCACCCGTCAGCGTCTGCTCGGGTCGTCACGCCTGTCTCCTCTCTGCTCCCGTTTCATGATTAGTGCGGGTCACTCACCTCTGCACCGGCGAACATGGACCTCCCATGGACCTCTCACAGACCTCCCACGGAGCATTAAACCCACAGAGAATCAGGCTTTAGCGATTAGCTCCTTGTGCTGTTATTTGTGTCAATAAACGTTCTATCTAGGGCTGAACGATTTTGCCAAAAATCAATATTGCGATTTTTTTTCAATCAATATTGCAATTTCGATTTTATTTCGATTTTCCGTCCCCCATTTACCATTAATAACTTTTTGTTGCATATAATTTAAATTATAGCCTAAACTGAGCCTAAACTTATTGCTCATGAAATATTTACAACTGACTTATTTAAGTATTACTTACTTTTTAGTCCTTAATAATCATTCTGAATATAATTCAAAATAGCCCACATTTTTATAATTGTATACCCTACTGTAATATTTTTGTAAATAGCCTAAATAATTTCTTGCTATTTGCATCTTAATTGTGTTTTAGTCGGTGCTTATGAGATAAGTTCTCATCCAAACGTTTAGAACCTTTTAGGTTTAGGTTCTAAAAAGTCCCAACTGAGCTGCAAACAACTCTTTCCAAGCAGCTCAGGCTCAGCTTCATCTCTGTGGAGGCAGAGACAGTCTCTGTGAGGGAGTTTCTGTGATCAGTGGATCAGAGCGTGGGGCAGCGCGGCCCGGGACTCTGAATATCGTGATTAGCGCTGCAGCTAACGCAATGCTAACGGAGGAAAAAGCAATAGTCCTTCGCGGTGGCTGCATCATAAACGCTGATATTTTCACTGTACATCCACGATCTACTGCGCACCTTAACTAGCCTGAGACGTAAACAAAAGCAAAAGTCTCTCGCCGCTACATTCACTTCTATGGGCCGCGGCCGTCAGCTGCATGGGCCAAAACCGAGTGCCTCTGCGATTTGGAAATTGCGTTGTGTGATATTGCGATAAAACTGCAAATGCAATTAATCGTTCAGCCCTAGTTCTATCTGCTATAACTTTCCAATAAACCTTAATGTAACTGGTTATTAGCTCCCGAGATCAAACTTAGTGATGTTAGTTTTGTTTTTGGCACAAACTGTCCTCCGTACACAGCCTGGCAAAGTGACTGTAATGTAATGGAAAGACCCGCCTCATCTCAGCTCAGTGTTAACAAGCCTGAGCTCCACCCGGCCGCTCTCTCTCTCCCCTAAAACACTTTGGTTGTTTGGAGAGTTTCCAGACAGTAGAAGGTGCCGAAGTTCTGTCGTTACAGCATCGGATTCTCAGTTTGTGTAATGTTCATTGGTTTAATGGAAATCCTGATGCTCTTACACTGCCAAATTAACCTGGAAATAACAAAAATCTTCTCTAAATAAGTACATTTGCCTCGGTTTCAGTCACTAATTTTAAAAAAAATCTGTCAGTGGGGCGAATTTTCCACAAAAAAATCAGAATAAAAAAAAAGATTTCAAATGAATTTACTTGAAAAAAGGTTGTTGTGGATGTTTTTCTTTCTTAATTTCAGCGTTAAAACTTGGCCCACTGTCGAATCTGTCAGTGAGACTAATATTTTACACTTTAATTAAGAAAAAAACATCGAATCTAATTTTTAAGTGCAATGAGATCTTTTTGTCTGAACCTATAAGTGTAAGAAATTAGTTTCTCAAATCAGGGGTGAATGTACCTTTTTCAAGAAAATGTTATTTCTGTCTAGATGACTTTTTGCAGTGCAGTGTTAGGACCACCCAAGCCAACACTGCAGGTCTCAACTTTGCGTTAAGACCTGCTTTGTCTCAAAGGGATACTTCGGGATTTTTGACATAGGGCCTCATTTCCTAGTTATCCAGAGTGTTGTTGATGTCTGGAGATATTTTTTTCTTAAATTCATGCAGTTCTTATATTTGAAGAGTCTAGTGGCGCTAGGCTAGTGCAAGGCTAAAGCATTTCTATGGTAAACGCTAGCCCGCATTAAAAAACAGTCTGACCCACTCCACAGTGCACCTGAGGTAAATCACTTATAACACCAGACTAACCATATAAATGTCTGTGTCGATAGGTTAATTTTAACCATTTTGCGTTTAAAATAACTTATATTTGAGCAGCATCAGCTTCGTGGCTGTAAGCTAACGCAGCGGCGGAGTGATCTGCGAGAAAATAGTCCCTCAAAATGTGGTAATTCATGTGATACAAGGTCAGTTTTATTTAAAAAAATATTCTATTAACACAGACATTTATATGGTTAGTCTGGTGTTATATGTGATTTACCTCAGGTGCACTGTGGAGTGGGTCAGACTGTTTTTAATGCGGGCTAACTGATACCATAGAAATGCTTTAGCCTTGCCCTAGCCTAGCGCCACAAGACTCTTCAAATATAAGAACTGCATGAATTTAAGAAAAAAATATCTCCAGACATCAACAACACTCTGGATAACTAGGAAATGAGGCCCAATGTCAAAAATCCTGAAATATCCCTTTAACGCAAAGACAAAGCATGGATTATTTTGGAAAACTAACCATATAAATGTCTGTGTTAATAGAATATTTTTTGAAATATAACTGACCTTGTATCACGTGAATTACCGCATTTTCAGGGACTATTTTCTCGCAGATCACTCCGCCGCTGCGTTAGCTTACAGCCACGAAGCTGATGCTGCTCAAATATAAGTTATTTTAAATGATTCTATTAACACAGACATTTATATGGTTAGTCTGGTGTTATAAGTGATTTACCTCAGGTGCACTGTGGAGTGGGTCAGACTGTTTTTAATGCAGGCTAACTGATACCATAGAAATGCTTTAGCCTTGCCCTAGCCTAGCGCCACTAAGCTCTTCAAATATAAGAACTGCATGAATTTAAGAAAAAAATATCTCCAGACATCAACAACACTCTGGATAACTAGGAAATGAGGCCCAATGTCAAAAATCCTGAAATATCCCTTGAACATCAGGATCAGGCCGTTCGTCAAGTCGTCTGTCATCTTGTTTACTTCTTAATCTTTCACACTTACAACACCACCATCCGACCCGGCTGACTGTCCTCACCCTATTCCTGCCTCTGACATAAGTGACGATCCGTGATCCTCTTATTAATACGCTCCTACCAAATACCGAGCGGATACCGAAACCGGAGCCTCGTCTCCACACGTTTTACAGGCGAGCCGCGCTATTTCAGCCGCTCCCGGCTGTTTATTTGGGTGTAGGTTGAGCGAGACGCTAACTTTAGCGTCAGACTGCGATCTGTCTTTGGCTCAAGCGTCTGACAGTGATATCCTGGACTAAATCACTCTGGGAGGTGCGTGTTCCTGTTGGGGCGACTGATGGGAAATGAATCAAGCTTTTATGGCTCGTACTTTATACACAATGGATTATTTTGGAAAAGTGACTCTCGAACGCTTCAAGAACCTCAAAATCATGATGAATTTCGAGGTCAGAATGCCGTAAAGGGATATTTCAGGATTTTTGACATATGTATACATACACATACATTCCTAGAGCACATATTTATTATACATATATTATCATCACCATAATAACAATGACAATAATAGCATTCTCAAAAATATCATCTTCAAATTGATCATGTTTCTCATTTCTATCAGACCTGCTTCAACTGTAATAGTGTTGGTTAAGATTGTTCTGTCAGTGGTTTTTGATTGTTTTCCCTATTTGTGAGGTGCGTTAAAAAGCCAGGGTATTATGTGGCAAGCTGGTAGAGGGTGGTAGCCCCCACCAGCGAGCCCCCACCCTGCTGCCCTAACTAGTTGATGTTGTGAACCGCTTTATAATCCTATACTGAGTGGTGCTTTAAAAAGACAAGATTTATGAGCCCGTTGAGAGGGGGAGCCTACAACAGGTCCACATCTCGCCTGCCCCAATTCTGTTTTATTTGTAATGACCAGCGGAAGCAGCCATAACAGCATTTTTAATGCTTGTCATTTATCTCAAGTTCCTTGTTAACTCCTTGTTATTCCCTCATGAAACACATGCCTGGAGTGTTGCCTTGGCTCATTCACATATTTTTGAGTAATCAGTAAAAACTTAGACGGCAGCCATTTTAGGTGTAGCTATGCCTCAGTCCTCCTAGGAACGCCCCCACCTCCTGGAGACGCCTCTGGACCTTTCGTCACCAGCCAAGCCACCAACCACTGCTCCTCAGCTCAGCAGAGCCCCCTCCCCGCACAGTAGTGTTGTTTAGATGCCACAGCAGTGTGCTGAAGGGGGCGTGTCGGAAAGCTTCTTAAAGAGACAGAGGCCTATTTCAAGACGTTCAGTACAGCCATTTTGAGAGAGCAATTTTATTCAAGGCAGTTATTTTAATTTACTGCATATACAGACCAACAGAAGGTTACGTCATCATTGTAGTATGCTATAGACTGGTGCTATGTGATTAAAAAAGCATAATAAAACTCTTTAAAACTCAATCCCCGGTTGTATTGACTGAATGGATGAGACCAGTAGCTCCAGCTGTAGATCATTGGTTGTGTTTCTTGGGAAACTCAGAAGCTCAGTCCGCCCACAGCTCCACCACAGAGACCGTATTCACTCAAAATATCAGGCTTTTATTAGTTTTTATGATCTACAGAAACTCTGATACAAACCGGGCCTTTGTGCGGCCCCTGTCCCGGCTGAACGGGAAAGGTCACTCAGGGAATCATCTCTTTAGCCGCTTTACGGGATTAAATATGCAGCTAACAGTGTCGGTGACCGCGTGGGCCTTTCTCTGTAGAGTTTGCTTGCGTGTTCTTTTCATACATGAGTTGTTTTTACCGAACATGATTGGGATGCGGAGGTAAAAGTCTACCTTAAAGTCTTGCATCCCGACTCCTGCAGACGCACACTGTCGTTGTGTCCTTGGCCCACCCTGCCTCCGGTATCTGCGTACATTGGTGTATGAACAAGAGCGTGAATGGGCTGCAGCTCAAAGTCTTTACAAAACAACCTCCCACTTGGTTTGAAAATGGGGGGGTTTGGGTAGTGCACTCTTCACTGCTGTTGCTGGATACTAATATTTCTACCCTTTGTTTGATTGGCCAGGTTCTCTCAAATGCGCAGCTACTGTATCCGTGCAAACAAGACCACAACCGGCCTGTTATGTGTTCTGTCCATCCTCCTCAAGCCTGACGTGATGAGGCTGATTTTCCAGCAATAACTGGACTCTCCTCCTCTCACTCCTGCTCCTCTGGCCCTGGGTGTGTCTGAGCGCTGATTTGCACAGCTGAGTCTTTGTTTTTGGTAATCGCCCTGCCCTTTAACAACCCCCGGTCATTATTATAAGTCCCATAGTCTTGTCGCTGATTTATTTTATCCGTTTCCTCGTGAATGTGGTGCGTGGAGATTGTTTGTGGCTGTGAAGTTGGCGAAGCGCTTTACGCGGTGCGATAGTTGGCCCGAGCGAGTCCGCCGAGAGTCGCGGCGTGGACCCGGTGTTGTTTCCACGGCACATGCCACAGATCGCGCTCATTTCCTGCAGCGCCGGGGAAAGGTGGATCCGGGCCAGGCTTCCTTTAACTGCGGCCGTTTGGAAGTGGCTTAATGTCCTCATTAAACTCCAGCTTCTATAGAACAGCAGTGACAACGTGTTGATAGCTCAGACAGTTGACTCAGATGGTTTTCAGTGGTATTGTGAGAGGATCCAAATGGAAAATCTACAAATGTTGCATCTACTGTTTAAATCACTTGATCACTGTGGTCGTCATTCATTCCGTCCATACTCGTGTTGGCCCCTCTGACCTAAGTCTAAAAGTAATTCAGTCAACTTTATATTTGTATTACTTTCTTCAATCTAAATCATAGCATCTTCTCCCATGAGGCTCCTGAAGTTCACACTTTTTATTTAATCTTTATAAGTCATTTATATATGTGTGTCATGAGAGTTTAGTCATAGTTTTAGCCTCATCAACTACGTTTCAGGTGATTTTAAGCTAGTTTTATCCCTTGACATCTTAGTTGTAATGTCAGAGTAAAAAACAAAAGACAGACTTACCCTGTATGATGCTTATTTTATGAAGTTTTGTCGACTTGCGAGCACCGGCCCTTTTCCCACGCTTATTCATCCACAAATATCGACACACTTAGTGCCTGTGTAAGATGAAAGGCGACTGAGATGACGCTATAATACAAATATAGTCATTTCCTTTCTGGGAGACAGCAGCGGATGTGCAGACATTACAAAACCTTACCTTACGTTTTCATTCCACTCTTGCAACAATATCTCCACTTCAGTCGCTCCTACAGACGCCAAACGTTACAGTCGTGGACTTAATCATATTTGATGGTTCTTCCTGAAGGATTTTTCAATATCTACTGCCTGAGTTATTGAGCTTTGAACTGACTCATATCTCAACATAATAAAGCCAAACATCTAAACCTGGTTCAATCTCTGAAAATAAAGGCAATTTTGGCCATTTTTATGCATACAATGGCTAATTTTTTATGCAAACATAAAATGATGGAAAATCTGCAATACATTTTTTTCCTCATATTCATATTACTAATCTACAGCTAAAGTTTGAACTCAATATTTCTTAAAGGAATAGGCCACCGTCACATACTGATATATGTTCTTACCTGAGCTTAGACGAGTTCATCTGTACCTGTCTGGTCTTCACGTGTGTCTTCAGTCACGTAAACACAGCACAGACGGCGTTAGCATTTAGCCTCTCTCTTCTCCTCTATAGCTCCAAACGAGGTGAAGATAGAAGCTCGGCATCCGCACAGTAAAGTGAAGATATCACTGCGCGGATACCGAATTACTCCTGGTATTATTACGCCTTACAATATAGTTCCCCTTTTTATCCGCTTAGAAAATCCACATTGTTTAATTTTGTGTAATTATACTTTATAGTGTAACACTTCATGTAACCATATTTAAATAGTGAAAACGTGGAAGAGTTTGGTAGCTTCTATCTTCACCTCATTTAGAGCTATAGAGGAGAAGAGAGAGGCTAAATGCTAACGCCGTCTGTGCTGTGTTTACGTGACTGAAGGCACACGTGAAGACCAGACAGGTACAAATGAACTCGTCTAAGCTCAGGTAAGAACATATCTCAGTATGTAAAAACGGTGGCCTATTCCTTTAAAGAGGGGGTATTATGTAAAATGGACTTTTTCAAGCTTTATATCATGTTATTATGTCATTCCCTCATTAAACACATGCCTGGAGTGTTGCCTTGGCTCATTCACATATTTTTGAGTAATCAGTAAAAACTTAGACGGCAGCCATTTTAGGTGTAGCTATGCCTCAGTCCTCCTAGGAACGCCCCGAACTCCTGGAGACGCCTCTGGACCTTTTGTCACCAGCCAAGCCACCAACCACTGCTCCTCAGCTCAGCAGAGCCCCCTCCCCGCACAGTAGTGTTGTTTAGATGCCACAGCAGTGTGCTGAAGGGGGCGTGTCGGAAAGCTTCTTAAAGAGACAGAGGCCTATTTCAAGACGTTCAGTACAGCCATTTTGAGAGAGCAATTTTATTCAAGGCAGTTATTTTAATTTACTGCATATACAGACCAACAGAAGGTTACGTCATCATTGTAGTATGCTATAGACTGGTGCTATGTGATTGAAAAAAGCATAATACCCCCCCCTTTAATACAAATTTTCCCCCTATTCACCTCCAGTGTCTCGTCAGCAAAAAAATGACGAAAATTCTGACAAAATATTTTTCTCCATCTGAGCCACTGTCGCCCGTTGCTTATTCCATTGCTTAAATCGTATAATCCCGTCCTGGTGTAGTTCTCGTTTAGTCCTTCTTTAGTTGATTTAGTTGTTGATTTATCCACCTCCGCTAATACATTGCCTTTCTCTCCGTTTGCAGACGTCATCCACACCGAGGGCCCACTGGACGGCAGCCTCTACGCCAAAGTCCGCAAAAAAGACTCCATCGAGCCGCCGGTAACGGCCAACGGCGTCCCTCCCCCCTCCGCCCTGACTGCTGTGACAGCCAATGGGCTCCATCCCTCCTCCTCCTCCGCCTTACCCTCTGTGGACCACGCCCTCTCCGTGAGCAGCGACTCCGGCAACTCCACCGCCTCCATCAAAACCGACCGGACTGATGAAAACGCGACGGCGACGACCACCACCACCGCCACCGGAGTGAAAACCGACCACGCCCCGCAGCAGACGACCCAGCGCTCCATCAGCCCGCAGGAAAAGCAGGAACTGGATCAGCTTCTGAGCGGGTTGGAAGGGCCCATGCACCGGCAGCCGTACCTCTCCACGACGAACGCGAACGCCGGCGCAATGCTGCACCTCGTCCCCGCGCAGGTCCACGTGAACGGGCACGGCACCGTCGAGCGCGAGACGGATATCCTGGACGACGAGCTGCCGGCGAGTCAGGAGGGGAACAGCGTGGACAGCCTCGGGACGTTTTCATCGCTGGAGGATCGCGCGACGCCGGCGGATTTGTACTACCAGCCCGAGGGGAGGTTAAACGGGCAGGATCACGTGATGTATCTGGAGCGCACCGCGTCGGAAAAGCCCGTGGAGTTATTCCCTGCCGACTACATGGCGACGCAAAATGGCGGTCTGTTTCGCTCGTTGTCGTTCGGAGCGGACGCGAAGCCGCAGCCGCCGGCGCCTGCGCGGACGACGAGCAGCCGGGAGGCGGTGCAGCGCGGGTTAAACGTCTGGCAGAAGTTCGGCGTGACGGACGAGCCGGTGACGGAGGGGATCGTTTTCAGCCCTCCCTCTGTGGTGGCGATGCCGAGCCACAGCCACAGTTTACCGCAGTTCCCCAATCGCAGCTCGGCGTCGCAGCACGAGATCGAGCAGTCCATCCAGAAGCTGACCATGCTGATGTTCGATCTGGAGCCCGGGAACGCTCTGCCCAAATCCCAAAGCGCCCCCGGGCAGGAGGTCGTCACCACGCAGCCATGTTTCTCGCAGACGCAGTCCAGGCCGAGCTTTAAGGCGGACGTGGCGAGGAGTCAAAGCAGCCCGATCCTGGAGGCGATGCACGGGAGGCCGACCACAGCGGCGGCGGCGGAAGCAGAGAAAGTCTATCTGTCGAGCGTGTCCAAGCTCGCCGAGGTCACAGCGCCTCCCAGCGATGGAGCGGCGTCACTGCAGGCGAAGGAGGCCGAGCCGGACGAGGAGGTGTTCAACGTGGAGGGACTGGTGGCGCAAAGAGTGGCAGGTAAGAGCTTTCAGACAATGTGTAACAACTAAATAAACTCTTGATGCCATTATTGAAAAACTGTGCCAGTCCATCCCCTCAGCACAACCAGCAGTGTCCAAGATAGAGATTCTAGGCTTCAATGTCAAAAGGGTCCATAAAAACATGTAAAAAAGACAGACAGACAAACAACAGAGAATATCACTATTATAGTCCTTAAAGGAATAGGCCACCGTTTTTACATACTGAGATATGTTCTTACCTGAGCTTAGACGAGTTCATTTGTACCTGTCTGGTCTTCACGTGTGCCTTCAGTAACGTAAACACAGCACAGACGGCGTTAGCATTTAGCCTCTCTCTTCTCCTCTATAGCTCCAAACGAGGTGAAGATAGAAGCTACCAAACTCTTCCACGTTTTTCCTATTTAAATATGGTTACGTGAAGTGTTACACTATAAAGTATAATTACACAAATTAAACAATGTGGATTTTCTAAGCGGATAAAAAGGGGAACTATATTGTAAGGCGTAATAATACCAGGAGTAATTCGACATCCGCGCAGTGATATCTTCACTTTACTGTGCGGATGCCGAATTACTCCTGGTATTATTACACCTTACAATATAGTTCCCCTTTTTATCCGCTTAGAAAATCCACATTGTTTAATTTTGTGTAATTATACTTTATAGTGTAACACTTCATGTAACCATATTTAAATAGTGAAAACGTGGAAGAGTTTGGTAGCTTCTATCTTCACCTCGTTTGGAGCTATAGAGGAGAAGAGAGAGGCTAAATGCTAACGCCGTCTGTGCTGTGTTTACGTGACTGAAGGCACACGTGAAGACCAGACAGGTACAAATGAACTCGTCTAAGCTCAGGTAAGAACATATCTCAGTATGTAAAAACGGTGGCCTATTCCTTTAAGCATTTTCTCCAGTGCCTCCAAAGCACCGAGCTATACCTGATACTGCTCTAGTCAGACTGTGCAAGAGCAATTATAATTTCTTTGTGCGAGACCATGAGCCTTATTTATATATATATAACATTTCTTATTACAGCATTTAATGTGGTCACATTATTAATATTATTATTGACATTATTGTGGTTAAAATCCCATATACATAGTAGTACATATGATACAATGATACAAGTTTCAGATTTACTTGTTACCGGCACCTCTGACGTTAGCATATGTAGCATGAAGCTAATGTTCACTTCCTGGTTAGCATGTTCCGTATTTATGGGCTGTTGAACCACTTTGCTCCTCTCAATGACTTTATCTCTTTATTTTGTAGAAAACTATAGTCATAATTCATCATTTGTTTTTTTCCCCTCTTTGTTTTCTGTCTGGCTGGTTCGAACATTACCATATGGGCAATTCCAAAGATGCCGTCTGTATCTATTGTAGATACCCACTGGACTACGAGTACCGATTTTTCTTTCGATATCAAGTTTTAATGTCTGGTGGGTCCTGGAACACCAGAAAGTTACTGGTTTCAGCCCAAATAAATGATTAAAAAACAACTGGTTTTAATGGAATCCATGACCATTATCTCTCTGCTCTATCTAGAATCTAGACTGTGAATAATGCAGGATAGGTATTGAAAGAAAGTATTGTTCAAGAATCGCAAACCAAGCACCGTTAAGTCAGGCATTGGGAGCTGACGTAAAACTGGCCACTTTGCAATAACGTTGAAGGTTACTATTGTTGACAGAGACTTATCAGCAGATCTGTGTCTGTAGCTCCAACAGGAAGTCCTCTCTCTGGTCATACGGTCATCTACGTATGAAAAATACACATGTGAAAAGATAATAGCATGTTTTAGTCGCAACCAGGAACAATCAGCTGAGCAAAGGGCCATAAAGAGGCGCCCTGGCAATTCTTCAGGATGCATAAAACCCGATTGATAGGCCAAGTCTTCATGGAACCATCAGGGATTAAAAAAATCAAAGAATAAGCAGTAACAATCAGGTCCCCAAGTTCTTCCCTTTTATTTGCATCCTCTTTATTCCAGATTGTATCCAGGCTCTTGTTGCAGTTGCCTCCTCCTCCTTTCTTCTCTCTCTCTTCTCTCTCACGGTTCATGTCTTTACCCAGAGTTCTCGGCCCGGGTCCAGGTGTCCAACATGGCCGCCTCCTCCTGCGCCCTGCCTGACGCGCGGCGGGCTCAGTCGCTCTGGGGTTGGTTCGTCTCTACAGTAGAGGATGCTGTGTCTCTGTGGAGTGCAGTGGGCTCTGGTGTCGCTCGGCGCTTGTTGTGCTTTTGCCTCTGTGTGATTCTGTCCGTGTCAACGTCGTGCATTCTGTGGGAAAACTCACACAAACGGTCGCCATATTGTAATTGGGGAAGGCTTTATCAGAATTAGAGCAACACGTTTAGCCAGGCACCCCTTCTATCAACCCTTCACCTACTACCAGGACCAGTGGAAATATCCTGCATAAATGAAGCTTAACAACATTCTCTTGGGTTGCGTTGTCGCCGCGTTTTTGTCACATTTTTGTCTCTTTTTTATTGCGTTTTTGTCTTGTTTTTTTGTCGCTCTTGTCTTGCTTTTCTGTGGTTCTTTTTTGCTTTTTCATTACTTTTCAATCGTGTTTTTGTTGCTTGTTTATTGTGTTTTTGTCTCTTTTGTTGCTTTAATCCTCGTTTTCGTCTCTGTTTTGAGGCTTTTTTTTTCTAAAACGTTTTTAGATTTGGGCAAAGCTGGAGAAAACGTGCTTGTCTCAGATGGGGGTTAAGAGATTAAACACCATTGAAATACATGAAATATTTGTAATTTCTTTGCAAACGTCCTTTGGGAGAACCACAAGATCACATTTAGATAGATAGATAGATAGATAGATAGATAGATAGATAGATAGACTTGCTGTGTAAAACACTCACCATAGTTTCACTACTATAGGATTATAAAGAAGCGGCGTTCGATCCAAACATATGTGGACAGTTAGCCTGCTCATGTATTTTCCCTATAGCCGTTAGCATTAGCCTCGAACATCTCAAATTATGAACGACCCAAAGGTGTTCAGCTGTTGCCAACCATCGACCGCATTTAGGTTTAAGCCTCGGTAGAAATAATTCATGATCGTATACAAACGTTATCTGAGCTAAATGCTGTTTAAAAGAAAAAAACAATAAATGTGGTCTTCCCTGGACTTCCTAGCAAGTAAACAGATGCTGCGGCCAAACTGAAAACTCCAGCTAACTCAGCAGCAAAAACAAACTCCACACTTCTAGCCTCACAGTAAAACATCCCCCTCACAACAACACACAAACATCTGCAAAGGAGACGCAAAAACGTGGAACGTTTGAAGAATGTCAGAAGCAGACAACGAGCATGTTTGTGTGCGGAGCCTCAAAAGGCCGAGACGTCACGGAGTGAAACACTAACTTAATATGTACATAAAGAAATACTCGTAAACAGCACATTTATAAGTATAAAAGACGATCAAACTTACAATTCACCGTTAGAGTCCAGCTAATCCATGACTGCAGCCTCAAAAATAGTCCACATGGTCCAAATAGCGATCGATACTTTTCCTCTTAAACTCTTCATCCCCGTGTGTCCTGTTCCTCTGAGGCTCCTCACATGTTTCTGTTTTGCCCATTAGACGAGTTAGCGTAACTTTGTAGCTGATTTTACACGTAAAATCACCATGTCCTCTCTCGGGGTGTCCATGTAAAAGCATTTTGCTCGGTTAACTGGCGTGTATAATTTGCCGTGCCATTGAAAATACTTGTAATACATTTTTGCACCACCAGAGACCGCCAGAGCGCTCCCAAACATTTGTTCACGAGAAGCCGTCATCGCGCATGGCTAGTTTAACTTTTCAATATGAAGCGGGCCATAAACGGCACAGCGTGGGAGAAACGCTTTACAACCGAGAATGACAGATCAAAATGCAAGTATTGCATTGCAGTGCTTGGATATGGTTAGTGCGCACACCAATGGTTAACCAAGTATTAACCGCTAAGGGCCTCGGTTAACGGTTAATGAAAAACTTGAAAACGTGCAGCCCTAGTCCTCTCCTTATTGCCACATGTGCCCTGCAACTGTGCTTCCTGTTTGTTTGGGCCGAGTGATCCCTGGGATTGACCTGACAGGTGCTGCAGCATCGCGCCGTCCATATTTTATTCTAGAATGCGACAGGACTGGCCAATTCTCCTCGATTAAAACGCACCACGCGATTAGTGAAGTCATACTTCACTTGTATAGCACTCTTTTGAACACTCCAAAACCCTTCACTTCTATTCTATTCTATAAATCGTTGACAGGATTTTTGCATAATGGAACAATATCTAGATTGCGTGTCAAAAAATAAAGCCCCATGTGTTTTGGTAGCATTTCACTCCGAGCCTCTGTTTGGGTTTCATTCGCCGTCTCCCACCTCGTATGACCGCCTCCCGCACGCCACTGTTCACATCTGGACTCTGCCGTTTCTGTTTTCCGAGACAAAACTATCGCAAGGATCGGATTCGTGTTCCCGGACCGCCCACCCCGCTCCTCTATTTACCTACCGAGCCGATTTATAGCCTGCACCGACGCTGTACAGTAAAGGGCTTCGTGGCGGCTGGAAAACATCAGCCGTTTCCATGACTACAGGGCGGCGCATTGTGGGCACATCTGGTTCTGCTGCGAGGTGTGTGTGTGTGTACGGGAGGGAGGGGACGTAATGTTTTTTAAAGATGACGACACGGAGTTCAGAGCCAGGACTGAGCTATTTATGGAGAAAGTACACGCCGGGGCTGGAGTTATATGAAGTAACTCGAGTATTTTGACATTATACGTGAAAACTATACATTACACAGACTTATAAAATGTTATTGAATGTTTAGATTAGCCTCAGTCTGGTGCGGCTCCGTAGAGATGAGATTTTTGAACATTGCGGACACAACGGATAACTGTCTGACAAATCATTTCCAGTGCATTTAGCTTTGACTTTAGTGCTAAAGGCTTTCACTTGTGTCGCCTGCTCCGTTGTTGAGTTTTTTCACATCTGATATC
Source organism: Neogobius melanostomus (assembly GCA_007210695.1). Classification (NCBI taxonomy): domain Eukaryota; kingdom Metazoa; phylum Chordata; class Actinopteri; order Gobiiformes; family Gobiidae; genus Neogobius; species Neogobius melanostomus. The sequence continues at coordinate 611,923 of VHKM01000462.1, read as the reverse complement.
GGAGCACTACAGCGGGACCATCGATGTATTCTCTCTGGAATACAGCAGTTTGGTGTCATGTGAGAATGCGAAAGCATGTGAATGCAAATAAAAGTTGTGAGGCTGTCCGGTACTGCACAGCCCACAGCCCAGAACCAGGTCATAGCCTTAAGGTTGGGGACCCCTGGTGTACACTGTACATAAAGGCACAACTGCATTTTATCATCAAAAAGATGCTGAGTCTGTCTATCGAGCTCAATAGTCCCACCCACTTCCGGTCACGTACCTGAGTCCAGACTTTAAAAAAAATCCCATTCATATTTAGATTTTTCTAGAAATTCAAGAGTTTAATGGATTGGACATACTGTAAAACACTCAAGGTTAAATTGAAGATTTGTCTAAAACGTTATTAGATCATTTTCAAGTATTTGGTGTCTTCTTTCTCGTAAAATATCCGCGCAGTAGTTGGCACATACAGTGCTGTTTTAAACTCTTGATATTTGAATTTTCTGGAAAAAAATAAAAATAAAAAATGCTAAAAGCTTTGGTGGGCGTGTTGAGCGCTATTCACAAGATACCGTAAATTTGGGCCAATTAAGCGCACCTTACTAAAAGCCGCGCCAGCTAAATGTGCAGCCTTGTGCACATACAGGCCGCACTGGAATACAAGCCGCAGGTTTTCATAGAGCCGCATCCGCTCAGAGCGGCCCATGTGCAGATGAGGAGGAAGAGACGCCTCATCCCGGAGAAAGGTGCAGTTGCAGAGGGAGGGCGGCAGGGACGGCAGTGATAAATGTGTAAAAAAGGCAGAAATGTCCAGTGTAGCCGACCTCAATGACCTCAAGTGTAGAGGCCAACGCTCACCAGAACACAGCGCACCGCGTCACAGCTTCAGAGGCTTTTCTCAAACCGTGCGGGGCTTTACACACGTGATTTATACATTTATTATAAATAAAAGAAGACACGTATGTGCGTGTTGTAAGAGAGAGAGCAAACCTGGCTCTGTTTTGTAGGTTAATAGTGAGTTGGCGACAGACAGGAGTTTAACATGTTTCCCCTGATGCCTGAGCCCTGACCATGGTTTCTCTGTCTCCGCGGCTTCTCTCGTCCAAACAAACAAAGTTCACGGCGCCCCCTGTCTGTCATGGCCAGACCCGCCTCTGCAGGAGGTTAAAAGCCTGTGTTTTCCTCCACGGCGCCGGGTCTGGATTCAGCAGAACCGTGGCGCGGGGTCCAGCACTGGAACCTCGGTGTGCGTTCTATCATAGAAAATAAAGATGGCGGCTCTTTTGCCGCACGTCAAGGTGTTTCGGTGCGTTGGGCCGAGCAAAGCCCGTCCACATTTAGGCTAAAGTGAGCCTTCGTCATTTTAAAAGTTACTCATCTACCGTTCCTCAGCCAAGAGCAGATTAGAAGTCCCGTCTCACTTTTGCGTTTACTGCTAGAGACGCCTCTAGTGCCTGTTGGCGGCGACATATCGGCCACAGGGTTCAAAGCCTGGGAAAAAGTAGCGACGTATAGGCCGGAAATTACTGTAATTCATTTCAGAGTCATTTGATTACTTGTTGACAGCTATTCAGATAACTGATCTGTTGTTTCAGTCCTCCTCAGTCACCACCTTCATATTATATTCAATGGTAGCAATACTAGACTGTATCTGCACTGACAGTAAATAAAATGATTTCTGCTTTTAGTCTTAGTCATCGCTCATGCATTTGGTGGAGATATTTGCCTGTGAGTGTAAATCCTTTAATGCTGTTTCCGTGTGACTCTTAACCAGTGTTTGATGCACAGCCTTGAGCCAAAGCTTCGCTGTGTCTGTCCGCGAGCCTCCCACCCTCTGCCCTTTAGGAGAACGGATCCGCCTGAACGTCTGTTAATCGTTTTGATGGTGTGTTACCAGGAGTCCAGGCCAGAGCGGCGTCCCAGTCCGAGCCTCCGCAGCCGCTGCGCAGGCTGCCGTCGGACGCCCGCCCGGAGAGCCCCGAGGACGGGTCAGACTTCCCCCTGCGCTCCCCCGTCCGCTGCGTGTCCCCGGAGTTCGTCAACACCATCGCACTCAACCCGGGAGGACGACCCAAAGAGGTAGCTGACCTAAAACAATACCTTAATCTATTAGCAAGGTCTGATCAATCGAAACTGTTGGACATTTTTTAATCTAAACAGTCGACATTTTGTGATTCTTCCTTTCCTCGCGGGAAATTCTGTCACCGACTTGGGCCCTGAAGAAGAGAATGGGTTCATCACGAAGAAATGTCCAGCTGTTTTGATTTTTCGGACCTCCCTTGAATCACCCTCTCCCTGTGTCTTCTCTCCCGCAGCGGCACATGCACAGTTACCGCGAGGCCTTCGAGGAGCAAGAGGCGGCGCCCCCTGTTGTCGGTGGTGAGGTGTTACCCCAAACCCCCGCCTTCCCCGTGTCTCCGCAAACCCCCTACTTCAACCTGTGTAAGTCCCCAGCCGGCTGACAGAGGGCGCTGTGGAGAGAGAGGCCGTAGAGTTCTTTATTATTATGTCTAAAGAATAAGATCGTTTAGATAAAGAAGTTCATTTACTTTTTCCTGGGTTTTATATTATTTTAACTTTTTTGCAAATTAGAATAAATAACTCTTAAAGTGGCCACTTTTCTTGCCATTTCTTCTTGAGGTACATTTTGCAATTGTTCACTTCTTGATTTATTGTTCCTTACCGGTTTTTCATTGCACTTCTTCATACTCTATTAAGACGAGACGCTACAGGTGAAAACATTGGTTTTTCACACAGTGGTCAATGCTAGTTTTCTCCCTTAAAGGGATATTTCAGGATTTTTGACATTGGCCCTCATTTCCTAGTTATCCAAAGTGTTGTTGATTTCTGGAGATATTTTTATCTTAAATTCATGCATCCAGTGGCACTAGGCTAGTCTTAGGCTAGTGCATGTTTATGTATCAGCTAGCCTGCATTAAAACAGTCTGACCCACTCCACAGTGCACTTGAGGTAAATCACTTATAACACCAGACTAACCATATAAATGTCTGTGTTAATAGAATAATGTTTGAAATATAACTGACCTTGTATCACATGAATTACTGCATTTTGAGGACTATTTTCTCGCAGATCACTCCGCCGCTGCGTTAGCTTACAGCCACGAAGCTGATGCTGCTCAAATATAAGTTATTTTAAATGCAAAATGGTTAAAATGAATCTATTAACACAGACATTTATATGGTTAGTCTGGTGTTATAAGTGATTTACCTCAGGTGCACTGTGGAGTGGGTCAGACTGTTTTTAATGCAGGCTAACTGATACCATAGAAATGCATTAGCCTTGCCCTAGCCTAGCGCCACTAGACTCTTCAAATATAAGAACTGCATGAATTTAAGAAAAAAATATCTCCAGACATCAACAACACTCTGGATAACTAGGAAATGAGGCCCAATGTCAAAAATCCTGAAATATCCCTTTAAAGTTTTAGTTTTCATGTCAGAGTATAAAACCCCGTACAATGCTTCTTTTATGACGTTTTGTTGCTTCGGAGCCCCTGAGATATCCAGGATGAAAGTTCAACATTTCCCCCCAAAAGCCAGGTTCCCATACATATTATATTGACAGATTTTATATCCACATGTCTTGCGCAAGGAGCCCGGGATGAGGCTGTAATCCAAATATGGTCATTTCCTTTGTGGGAGACACCCGCGCCGCTAAATACTGGGATTTTCGTTCAACTCTTGCAAAACATCTCCATTTTAGTTATTCTACAAACTCCAAACATTCCTGTCTTGGATTTATTGAGCTTTGACATGGAACCTAACATAACATCTTTGTCACTAGTCTATCAACGAAATAAAACCATAGATTCAAACCTGATTCAATTATTTTATATGAAAACGTAAAAGGACAGAAAACTTATCCACAGCAGAAGTTTCAATTTGATATCTCTAAATTCATATTTTTTACTCATTCACCTGCAGCGTCTCGCCTTAAATGCTTATTATTACGTAGCAGAAACGAGTAAAATGTCTCCTTCCTAAAGTCCGAGTTGAGTGAATAGTTTGCCTCCTGTGGTAAGTCTCCGCTGGTGCACAAAGTCGGCCAGACCTGTGGGACCCCTCCCGTTCCTCCCCGCCCCGTCCCGCCCCTAAGTAACCTTTTGGATGTGACCTGTCCTGCACTGCTTTGGCATGGCAGCAGCAAAAAGCAGAGTTCCCACTTCACATGAAATAAGGACAATGATATGGAAGTGCTGTCAATCGTTAGACGTTTGCTTTTCTTAATCGACATTCAACAAATTCTGGACAAATTCAAATGTGGAACTCTCTTAGTAAAGTGGGAACCTTGCACTCCGAGTTTTGCCTGTTCCTTTAAGTTGCTCAAAGCATCCCTGACTTGGTTTTGTTGCACCCAGTCTTTGGCTGACCCCCATCCCAGCACAATGTTTTGTCTTGTTTTGAGACTTGATTTGATTTATTTTCACATTAAAAGTGTTATAAATGTCCCTACCAACAGTGACAGCAAACCTACGCCCTTCATACAAGTACATACAATAGTCAACAAACACATATTTGTCAATGACTCAAATTTACAGAAGTACTATACCAACTTGCTTTAAAGCAATACTAAGTAACGCGTTTACCTTAATAAATCCTTTCCGTAGTCCCTCTGGGGGTAATACAAGTGTTAATGGGATGATTGGAGGGTCTTTCATCTCCCCCTGGTGTCTCTGGCCAGAAAACCATGCTTGCAACTTGACTGCCACCGGGGCAGAGCAAGCAATACACACTAATAGAATCACGGAGAAGAAGCTAACAGGCTAACGGGCAAAGCTAACTGCGGGCTAGCGCCACTTTAAACAGTATTTACAGCCAAGTTTGAGTGAAAAAAATTATTTCCATTGTATAACTGGATGTACAACATCCCTCTCTCCCTTGGCCTTTTCTGTCAGCGTAGTATTTACTCTCCAAGACATTTAATAAGTTAAAAAATCGTAACTTGCTAAGACACCTGCAGTTGCGCTTATGGCCTCTAGGGGCAAGAGTTACTTAGTACTGCTTTAATGATTTCATTCAAAGCTTGAATTGTATGTGAAGCTGTGATACTTTTGCGCCTATTTCAAAATATTGAGATTTTACTTGAAGTATGAAGTGAAGTGCAACATCAGCCGCATCTCGGGCTGTCACGATAATTAGTACCTAATAATTACTAGACTTACCATTCAATAAATGACAGATAAACAATGCTTTTTTTTTTTTTGCTCAATATTTATCGTCAGTACATTTATTTGCATTTTCCCCCCATTTCTCTAATGTAATAGTTTATTTTTTACCCGCAGTAAGTTGTGTCTCAATGTATTTCATTCAACTGTCATTTTTACTGTCAGTTTCTGTGACATTATAAGATTTTGTGATCGTGACCATCAGCCTCTGCTCCTGAACTTAAACAGTGCCAGTGCGACAACGCCCTTAAAGCCAATTTGCTGTTTTTACAACTATTACTAATCCATGTGTGGGACTTTCCAGACAGGAGCTTTACAACTGTTGACATGGATTATAATAGAATGATGTATTATTACAGCGTTGACGTGTAGGGAATGACTGATTCATTTATTGTAAGTCTTCATAATTCGCCCAGGGTAGCCAGATAGAGGAGAATCCCAAACATTTAATTCCCAAATTAGCATCAATCATTATTATTATCATATCATTATTATTTTAGTTCAGTTTTTGGTAAACCTACGGCATGCCACGGTTACATCACACTGAAATGGCACCGCGCTCACGTTTGTGTCACCGGTTTTGTGCATGTTTTGGCTTAATCGCGCACGAGGCATGAGCTCCCTCTCAATTTGTGGTACTTTTTAAATAATCTGTGTTTACAAAATGTCTGGACAGCTGCCTACCTGTCTGCCCTGGAGGATAACGGAAGATAAAAAGGGATTAGACTTTGTGAAATTAGCTTGTCTTGGCTTGTGACGACATTATCGGCTAATGTAAATGAAAACCACAGAGTCCTACTAGTTGGTTCTCGACAGTAGAAAGTGGTTTTGGCCCGGTCTCAATTTGCACATTTATTCCTAGCTAAAAAAAACAAAGACATGGTAGCTTGAAAATGTGCCAAACTTTTATTCTTACTGTGTCACATTGTAGCCTTGTTTTGATCCCGACTTCTGTTGACACAATTTGATGAAAAAACTAAATTGTTAATAATTTTTCTAGAAGTTTATCAATGTATCTTGATGAAATGGGTCAGAATAATATTTTTTAATAGCAAAATTCAAGACATTAATCAGATATTAAACAATTTCTCTCATTATGTGACAAGCGTACCCTATTTCCCCATTCAATTTATCCAAAAACATCACAAAACTTGCAGATTAACAATAGATATTTAGCTTCCGTCTTAGATATTAAATACTACAAGTTTATAGGTGAGGGAGTGCATTTGACATACAGCAATAACTAATCAATTATGTTTAGTATATGTGACCAGGTGGCAGCTGTCGGGACAATGATTACTTGAGTTTTCTTGTTTGTAATTCTGCCCTGTCGTCGTTCCCAGGTCGGTCTCCCCCAGGACTGGCCAAGACTCCGCTCTCAGCTCTGGGTCTGAAGCCTCACAACCCGGCAGAGATCGTACTCAACCAGACAGGAGCAGGTACGGCGCAATAATCACCTAAAACATGCACAATATCCTCCACAATCTCCAGTTATGGTGCTCCTCACCAAAACCTGCCATACTTTCCTGCGTTAATGTTATCTAAGGAATGTTTTCACGTATTCACGGCAAAAAGGAATAAAAAAATAAGTAAACATTTCTTGAAATAAGTATATTGCCCTTTATTTGAGTAGGTAAGCTGAGAAAGAAACAAACATCTAGTGGTTAATGTTATCAAGCTATCCTTTTCTTGCAGTGCTCCCACTAAAGTTAGCCTTTTCCCTCATATAAAATGTTTCTATGTGGTCATCTGTACTGGGTTGTTTTTTTTATCTGAAGAAGTTTGAGGAAGCTTTTCAGATAGGGGAGAGAAACCTCGTCACTTTTAAAACTGTTCAGTACAGATGACTACTTGAAAGCCTTGTCTATGACTATAGGGCTCTACGGTGTTACGTCACAAATCAAGCGGAGGTGAATACAGCGCTCTCGCTTCATTGAAAACAATGGGAGGTCGCTGATATTTGGTGGCTGTTTGAGAGGATTTATTAAGGTGAATAATTGTCAGATTGTGATGAAATGTGATTGATTACCATGGTAACCTGCCTATTGAGGCAAAAGTCTGATATTAACAGAAATCGGACTTAATTGGTCTCGATGAATGTTTGTACAAACAGAGGAGCCTCGTACGCGTCTCTAATCCATCGTAACTTTGTGTTGAATTTCACACATTTATGTTTCGCCTTTCAGGAAATAATCATGATCTAAGTTAAACGTGATGCTGACGAGAAAATGTTTTAGAAGCTTTTAGGCGACGTTCTGTCTAGTTTATTCAGCTTTAGATTTAGCTAAAGCATGACTTAGCTAACACATGTCATGACATTAAACATTTGGTTAACAATTTATTTTATGTTTAAAGCAAAGTAAATGGTAGAATTTAGAGCCTGACGTGTCCGGCACAGTTACGTTAAACTTTAAAACATAATCCACACAATGTGTTTAGATCTGCAGACGTCGATTCTAATCATAAAACTTACTCAGTTTACAAGATTGAAGCTGTAGTTCCGACAAAATGGAACATCCGACCACACAACAGCTTTTAGGCTGGATTTACTGAGAAAAACTACATTTATCGAACACAATCTGTCACTCACAGGCAAAAACGCAGTTTAATACTGACATTGTTTTCACCTCCACATCTGCGGCGCTCTGAAAGTACCCGGATGGTAGTTGCTGTGACCACATTTGTATGTGCTTTAAACTGATCCCAAATACCTTCAGTAGTGTATCTTTTCTTTTCTTTTTCTTTCTTTTTCTTTTACATCTTAATGGAAACTGGAACAGCTTTTTCAAACACCTGAGCTTTATAAACCGACAAACACGAGTATGGCCTGTGTTTATATGTTTTGTCTTCTGCAACTATTTCGATAACGCTGTGCAGACGATGAGGAGGAGGAGGAAAGAGGTAAGACGTTAGTGAAATCATTGCATCGGCCGCTTTCGTCTCCTCATAAACACAAACCATTGTCATTTTGTATCAAAATCACATCTGCATATTTTATAATTCAAGTTAAGGCTGCACAAAACATCATCAAATCATTGTGACTCCAAAATGAGCAGAAGACGAAAGAAACCAAATTATTCAAATATGGCTAATTGACTTTTCAGAGTTTTATACCATGTTACAAAGTGGTTCTCTCATCAAAAACAGGCCTGGAGCTGTATTTCGACCCAATTGTGCATCTTTGAGTAATCTCTGAATCTTCCCCTGTGTCTATTCTTTGCAGCAGCTCTCAAAAAGCTCCTCCTACATATCCAAGAAATGCTTTCCTCACATCTCACATCTTTCCTCACATCTCCACCTCCATGCAGCCATGCAGCCTATTTTCTTCCCCTTTTCTTTCTTTTCCCTTCATCCAAATAGCTGTGCAGTGAAGGGGAGCGAGAGAGGGGCGTGGGATGGGCTTATAGGGAGATCGCTTGAAAATCAGGAAGTGAAGCTACGTTTTATCAGCAGGACACTTCGCCCATTAAGATATTTTTTAATTGAGTCTAAATAGTATAAGATTTTTTTGGTTGTTTTTTTGTAAATTCCTTAATAAATGTTGTCTCTTTGTTTCCATGGCAGCCCCAAGGAGTTACGTGGAGTCCGTGGCCCGCTCGGCCGAAGCAGCAGGACCGGATCCCCCTCATCTCCTCGAAGTGTCAGCCCCCCGGAGGAGATGACAGGCACGGCGGCCAAAGCAGCGAGCGCCAGACAATCGGAGGGGAGCATCAGCAAACCCACGCCCGTTGTCCAATCGGAAGAGATTATCTTCAAACCTCAGCTCATGAGCCAATCAGAGGAGAGTGCAGCTGGTGTCAGAAGCTTCATTCCTCCTGTAGGGGGCAGCACGCACACACTAAACCCTCCTCTGTCCAGCAGCAGCCCCGTGCAGAGCTCCCACGGGTGAGTCCAGATCCACGACAAGAAGATGTTCTCCAAAGACGACTAATACTTAGTTAATGGTTAATGGTTTTGGTTTTTAGGCAAGTTTTTGTCTAGTTTTCTTCCTTAACATTTTAGGCAAGGCAAGGCAAGTTTATTTGTAGAGCACAATTCATACACAAGGCAATTCAAAGTGCTTCACAGTTGCAGAAATTACAAGAAAACAGATAAAAATCAATCAAAAAAACATCAACATAAAGTTAATCAATTACAGTAAAAGGCAAGAGTGCAGATAAAATACTACTTTTAGCTGCATGAAACTGAAACGCAGCCTCACCGTGTTTATTATTGACTCTGGGAACCACCAGGAGACCCCTCCCTGAAGTTCTCAGGGCCTGAGATGGTTCATACGGCTCTAACATGTCAGAGATGGACTTTGGTGCTAAACCATGAAAAGACTTGTACACAAGCAGCGCTGTTTTAGTAAGAAGTAGTTGGAGACTAGAGAGACTAGGTCCCCGTACCCCTGGTTGGGAAATACTGCACAAGGTGACCAAATTGAGGCCCCTGAGAGAGAAAATTTGATTGACACTACTAACTTGCGAAGTGCTGTTAGGGTAATAAAAAAGTGCAGAAGAAAAGATTAGTGCCAGCTTAAAGTAGAGTCTCTGAGGATTAGAAAAATGTAAAACAATACATTTTTTGACGAGGGTTTCATAAGATATTTCATTTTGAAAATTATAATCTCTTGGATTTGTATAGCGCTTTTCAAGACACCCAAAGCGCTTCACAGCTCATTATTCATTCACTCCATACTTGGTGGTGGTAAGCTACTATTGTAGCCACAGCTGCCCTGGGGTAGACTGACGGAAGCGAGGCAACCAGTCTGCGCCATCGGCCCCTCCGACCACCACCAACCACTCACTCACTCACTACATTCGCTAGGCTTCCTGGTGTTACCAAACGGTCTCCCATCCAAGAACTAACCAGGCCCTTCCTGCTTAGCTTCCAAGATCTGACGGGATGGGCATAGCAAAGGCGGTATGGCCACAAAATATGGTTATTTTCACCCAAACAAAAGATCGATGGACTTCAGGAGTTTGAATGCATCTAAAAACCCAAATTTGAAGGTTGTGATTATCTGCGCAGATGATGACAGTCTTCTTCTCGTTTCGCAGGGAGCATCCGTCAGTCGAGAGCGGCGTCAGCACTCCGTCCCAACCCACCACCGACTCCGGCTTCCGCTCCCACACCGCGGAGAGCTCCTACCGGACGCCCACCCCCAACCACACCCCTGCCTACACCCCCACGTATCTGCCCTCGGGCACCCCTGCAGCCCTGTACCTCCACCAGGGCACGTCCACCACCCCATACCTGAACCAGGCACGTCCACCACCCCATACCTGAACCAGAGCACACCTGCCTCCCCATACCTGAACCAGAGCACACCTGCCTCCCCATACCTGAACCAGAGCACGCCTGCCTCCCCATACCTGAACCAGAGCACACCTGCCTCCCCATACCTGAACCAGAGCACACCTGCCTCCCCATACCTGAACCAGAGCACCCCCACCCCGCCCTACCTGGACTCGCGCTCCTCCCCGGGACCCGCCTACCTTGGCACCGCGCCCCCTCCTCTCTCCTACATGGGACAAAACACCATTCTGGGCGTATACTCGGAATCGGCTCCCTCTAATCTCGAAACGTATCCCGCTTCTATCAACCAAGGGAGCCCCCAGTCCTTCCACAGGACGGTCCCGGCCGCGCACCCCCTCCTCCAGACGGGGCAGGCCAACGGTTTCGACGTGGGTGCGGGCGGGAGTCCCGTGTTCGTGCGCAGGCCCTCGCAGGGGAGCCAGCGGAGCCCCGTGCTGCCCAGGCAGGGGTCGTTCGGGCAGGGCGGGCAGGGGAGCCCCATCCTCAGCCGGCAGGGTCACTGGGACACCCCCTACAGAGCAGCCCCGTGATGGGACGGCATCCTTCCTTTTCTCAGGTGAGAGCGAAAACATTCACCTGAAGCATGCACAAACTCTATTGTACTTTATGTAAGTGCATTTAGACTCAGGAGCTTATTGTGCTTTGTTTTTTACTACAAAATAAAGGTGGGAAACAATTAGTAAAATAAATGAGTTTTATTGTTGGGCAGGAGTCACATTTGATTGAGCTGAGATTTGCTTTGGTGAAGACAAGCTCTGGTCTAAACACTAACACACTTAACCAGACATTTGCATCATCCACTCAAGTCAAGCTTTTTTTGGCGGCCTGTAAACAAAAGTTTAAAGAAAGAGGTCCCAGGAGTGAAAGATTTCAAAACGTTGTTGACTCCATTGTTACAGCCTCTCCTCAAGCTCTCCTAATCTAAACAAAGACATCACAGCTCCGCTTTTGTGTTTTGAAAAAATCTATTGACCTTACCGCAGAATCCACCACAGTGACAAGGATAGATCCACTGCAGACATCTATTGTTCCATTCTGTCAGAGGGAACATCAGTTGGTCACAGTCCAGTGAGGCATAATAAAATTAACCAGATTAAAGCCACACCGCGTAACATTTCACCTTTCAAGAAAGTTACTTATTTCTACATGACTTTTCGCAGTGCACCTCTCTTTTGTAAATAGAAAAAAAGTATTGTATTCTTTTGGCGCAGTATTGTATTGTAACACCGGGTTTATATTGACAATAGTTTGCTCACAGCGCCGCACACAGGCCTGGCACATGTGAGTGGAGCTTTGTGGAAACATAAATCGTGTTTTTGGAGAATGTTTTGTAAATAATAAATGAACATTTGTCCGTGGCCTGCGTGATGAGTGTCGCTCGTTCCCAGGCGTCTCAGCGAAGCCCGAGCCTGGACCGCCACCCCCTGCACAGCGGCTACACCACCCCGGACGCCGATCGCCACGGCAACCTGTCCCGCCAGAGCAGCTCCTCGGGGTACCACGGCCCCCCACGCCCTGCTTCCCCCTGTCCCCCGCCGGGCCGCAGGACGGGGGGTTCCGACAGGCCAGTCCCTCCCCGGGGGTCCAGCCTCAGCTCCCGGAGAAGAGACGCATGTCCAGCGGAGACCGACCCGGCGCCGTGTCCTACAACACGCTGAACGGGAGGGGCCCGGCCGGGGGGCGCCGGCGGGGGCCGCAGGGCCACAGGGGCCGCAGGGGGTACTTCCACACACTGTCGGACTTCTCCAGGTTTCACATGTTTGGTAAGAAGCACATGGATTAAACACAGTGGTCAATGTGAAGATTTTTAGCCTTTCTCCATTAACCCTTCTTCTCTGATTTTATTATTTTAGTCTCAGATGTTGGATTTTGCGTTTGGTCACATTTGAGCCCCACCCACTCTGAGTCTCTGTGATTTGATTGGCTTCAGAGTTACACTGTAGGTCAGACACCGTGAGTGACAGTAACATGACGCTAAATAGTGAGATCTTTATTTTCAGTAAAAAGTCTGAGGCCTCATTGCTCTACAGTGACAAACTGGGAAGTGAAGAAGGAAGTCATGGAGATTCTGCTTTAGAACATTATAATTCTGCTGATGTAACAATAATTATTTGTAACAAATAACAATATTGAAATTCAAGTATTCCTTAATAATAAGTGTGTAAAAATCCTGACTGTATGTGATTAAAATATTAGTTAATTATTAATGACTCTCATTCTACAAAAACAAACCCTTGTCATGTGTATCTGCTGTAGAGTCATGTTTGTCCCGGTTCCTCTGAGTCGTGGTGCAGCAGGACAGATGTGGACAGATGTTACAGAAGAAGCTCATGAGGTTCATTTCTTCAACACAGTTACTATAGTAACTATTTTCTCCAAAGTAAAAGTAGATCTACCACAGTCCTGTCCACATCTGTCATGGTCCACTATGACTCAGAGGAACTGGGACACATGACCCTACATTAGATAATATATATGGATATTATTTTCAACCTTTATAAGTATCAATCAAAAAGTTTAATTAGACTTTTCATTTCTTTCTAATTTTATTTACTACATACTTTAGTTTCAGAATTTTCCTTTTACAGCAGAAGTCTGAAGTTCTGTCTAAAGCAGAATCTCCATGACTTCCTTCTTCACCTGTCGCTCTGTGACTGAAGAGCAATGAGGCCTCAGCCTTTTTACTGGAAACAAAGCGCTCACTGTATTTAGCGTCATGTTACTGTCACTAATGGTGTCTGACCTAAAGTCTAACTCTGAAGAAAGTCAGAGTTCCACTTTAGTCAACTGAGTGTACAACCTTCTCATGTACAATGAGAAGGTTGGAAGGGCGCCCCCTTGTGACCCTTTGCATCTAAATACCAGGACCATAACTGGAGCCATATGTGGCTCTTTAGAGTAGAAGGGTTAACATCTTAGATCTATCTAATGTACAAAACAAAATGAAACTCACACTTTGCGATACTTACTTTATGGAGTTAAGTCGACTACCAGCCAGTTTCCCGCGCTTATTCATTCACAAATACTGGCATGGCTGTGACCGAGATGACCCAGTAATCCTAATATGGTCATTTCCTTTGTGGGAGACAGCAGCGGCTAAAGACGGGAGAAATATACACAGGGCGCATGTGCAGATGTTACTAAACTTTAGGGCCGTTTTCTCCATATGAGGTTTTCATTCCACTCATGCAACAACATCTCCACTTTGGTAGACGAGGAATTTTTCAATATCTAATTCCAGCCTGATTCATTGAGCTTTGAAATGTAAAAAACAACATTTTTACAGATGTTTCCACTTATTAATAGCTTATTCAAAATCTAAATAAGATCCAAAATATCCATTATTTAGATTGTGTGGGTTTGGTCGCATCAACTTGATTTCTACAGCAGAACATACGCAAGCAACAGGAAGTGGAGTAAACCAATCAGCGAAGGGCAGTCAGTGGCGTTATTAGCGGTTTTGAAAAAACTCAAGCAGCTGATCAGCGTGACTGGGGTGTAAAGTCTTTTATTTGGCTTCACGCGCTCCACTATTTGTGACTGGCTTACAAGCTATTAGGCACTGCTCCTGTTTTGTTTTCGGCTTTGAGAGGGGAACAAAGCATGCTGGGCTTTATTATTTTCTATTGTCAGGAGAGCTGGAGAATGACCGATAGCAACGGTTGCTATGAGGTATGATTGGACAATGAGCGTTTTAGGGCGGGGTTTTGTGAAAGGTAAATTGTTTCGAACATTTTGCGAAGTGTTTTCCTCAGTCAAAGAGAGATGTACTTTTGCATACCTCTTGCATAGACATAAACATTGTATTTCATCTCGCTGATGTAGTGTTTTCTCTCTCCTGTAGATGGCAGCCCCGAGAGCCGACTGAACGTGAAGTTTGTCCAGGACACCACCAAGTTCTGGTACAAACCGGACATCTCCAGAGACCAGGGTAAGTCCTGACTGTACTATACTCACGTTTTGGTTAATACTCCACATAAATGCCCTTTCATTATGAAGCTGGTGAGATGAATAGCTCCACTGTCTCCCAAACTGTACCTGGATGTATAGTTAACCTGGACAGTGTCACCGGGCGCCGCTCTGTGTTCCTCTGCCTCGGCTCGGACGCCATCTTGGATTATCTCATCGTAAACACATGGCCCTCCGCGGTGACATCATCCTCTGTGGGGTTTCAAACACATGGGCCGCGTTAGGAAACATGTGCTCTGCTGTTCAGACATTTATCTCTGTGTCTCTGAAAGACTAAAGGCTTTGAACGGAACCGATAAATGTCACGTCAAGAGAACTGCGCGGAATTACAAGCAGGATGTTTCTCATATCGTTAGTTTAGGTATTTTGACCTGACTTGAACAGCGCAGCAGTCGTTGACCACATGATTCACATGAAGATAAATCGACTTTGAAATTAACTTTAGCAATGTTTGAATTGAAACCAGCATTTTGTCTGTTTCATTGATGCTTGTAAATGTTCAGAAATTCCCGAGGAAAAACATTAGAGTGAATTGCCATCGTTTACGGAGCATTCTCTATTAAGGGTTGGGAAACTTTGCTTGATGGTGGGATGGGCGTCGTACATACAGAGTAAACAAATGTGTGTGCAGCTAATTGAGATCCAAATCAACACAAAAATACCAAGTACATGTTTATAATGCAAAAGGTCATCTTAGAGTGACTTAAAAATGTCTTGAATAAGTACATTTGAGGAACCTTCTAGAAATCTGTCCATTTTTTTTTACACTTTAGTTAGTTCATTAGTTCAAGATTTCTTCAAGTATAAAAAACAAACTTGCCTCAAGGACACATTTCCTGAAATGAGTTACTTAAATCAAGGGCCTTTTACTCAATACTAGATATCTTTTTGCAAACTCTTAAAAGTGACTTAATTAGAGGTTCTAATCTATTGCCGATAAAAGGCTGATATCTCCAGAACCGAAAGTGATAGAGACTTCTCATTTTGCATTGGAGAGAGCTCAGTCAGAGCCTTAAAATGAGCCTCCCACAACAACTAGGCCTCAGGGGAACTTGCAATGAAAATCTGTCTTATGTTTCTACTCTTTGGATCGTATCTGCTGATTTTTGTCTTTAAAACACGCTCCCTCTGAAGAACCTACTAAGCATGAATGTCCTGCATAAATCAGCCCTATGCCCCTAATAAAGCGCCCCTGCTGTCACCGTCCACCACTTGCACATTTTACAGTTTAAAGCAGTGCTAAGTAACCTGTTACCTTAATAAATCCTTTCCGTAGTCCCTCTAGGGTAATACAAGTGTTAATGGGATGATTGGAGGGTCTTTCATCTCCCCTGGTGTCTCTGGCCACAAAACCACAATTGCAACTTTCCCTGCTCTGACCCGGAGCAGCAATACACACTAATGGAATCACAAGACGAAGCTAACAGGCTAACGGGCAAAGCTAACTGCAGGCAAGCGCCACTTAAACAGTATTTACAGCCGAGTATGAGTGAAAAAAATGATCTCCATTGTGTAATTGGATGTAGAATATCCCTCTGTCCCTTTGTCTTTTCTGTCAGCGTAGTATTTACTCTCACAGACAATTAATGAGTAAAAAAACACAACATGCTACGACACCTGCAGTGCCTCTAGGGGCATGAGTTACTTAGTTCTGCTTTAAGAAGCATCATACTCAGGATAAAGACATTTGGGAATAATCTGCATTACACCACAAACTCATGACCCATTGTTTGTGTGTTAGCCATCAGTCTGCTGAGGGAGCGTGAGCCCGGGGCCTTCGTGATCCGCGACAGTCACTCGTTCAAAGGCGCGTACGGACTGGCCATGAAGGTGGCCTCGCCGCCGCCCACACTCAACCCCAACAAGAAAGGTACGTCACTCCCACACGTCGCTGTCTTTAGGGCGGAGCCGCGGAGAGAGGCTGTAAACGCTGGGGCTTTTGTCGTCACAGGAGACCTGAGCAATGAGCTGGTGAGGCACTTCCTGATCGAGAGCAGCCCCAAAGGAGTGAAGCTCAAAGGCTGCCCCAACGAGCCCTACTTCGGTCAGTCTCAGTTTATATGTCTTTCAGAGAAACGCACATCAGGGCTGTACGTCTAAGAAAGGCTAAGTTCAGACTCACAGCCAACGGTTTTTATTATTTTACCCCCTATACTGTATATCTTAACTACACTGATTTTTTATGCGACATAGGACACTTTTAAACCCTGCAAAGAGAAGTCATCTCAAAATAAGTGAAATTGTCTTGAAATAAGTTAATTTGGCTTCAATTTGAGAAACTTATTTCAATAAATCTGTCCGTGAGCCAAGTTTTTTACACTTAAAGGGCCTATCTCAGCATCATGGAGATGTCTCAGAGAGATTAGGCGAGTCTCCAGGTAGTCTCGGTGAAAACAAATAGGTTTGATTTCAGCATAGACCACATGGAGGCTTGAAAAAGGTCTCAGAGAGGTCTACGCAGTCTCAAGGGTATTTGTTGTTCTCAGCCTGTGAGACATTTCTGTGGCGTCCCTGCAATATCTCTGAGACCTGTCGGATACCAAAGAGATCTCAAAGAGACTCCAAACGACTCTTTGAGATCTCTTTGGTATAAGACGGGTCTCAGAGATATTACAAGTTGAGGACAACAAATAGTATTCAAAAACATTGCCACAGCTGCTTGAGACCTCTCAGAGACCATGTGGAGACTCAGCTGAAATCGAACCTGTTCCTTTTCACCGAGACTACTTGGAGACTCGCCTGATCTCCAGGGGACGTACTGGAGACATCTCCGTGATCAGCGTACGGACTAGACTAGACTCCAACTAGTCTCCAGGCAGGTGAAGGCCCTTTGTATGCGCACAGTCAGTCCGAGTTGCGGAGACTGCCAGTCACATGTGTCTCCGCAACTCTGTCCAGTGAGATAGGCCTTTAAATGAAGAAAAAAGATCTCATCGCTTTCAAAGTATAATAAAAAAAAAATCATTGTTGGGTAAATGTTTTCTAAATCCGTGGCACTGCAGTCTGAACGTCGCCTCTAAATCAGACCGTCTTCTGTTTCCTCAGGCTGTCTGTCTGCTCTGGTTTACCAACACGCCATCACCCCCCTGGCCCTGCCCTGCAAACTGCTCATACCCACCTCAGGTATGGACCCTCTGTCTACAGGCTCTGGATCTGTGGTCAAATACTGCCCCTCAGTGGTCAAACCTGGGGATTACACAAATAAGAAACATAATAGCGCCGCAATTCCTTTAAAAACAGCCCTAACTATTAATTTGAATTGATCATTTCTGTCTAAATACAAAGAAAATGATGCGTTTATTAAGGTGAGACACTGCTGTCAAAATGTTGTATGTTTTAAAGCCAGATTTGTGCCTTAACATGTGTGTTTGCCTCGAGACAAGGAAAGTCTTGTAACTAACACATGTTTAAGATTTTGAATTCTTACAGATTAAGTCAATAAACGTTAGAATTTCAAGGAATAAACAAGGTAAACAAAACCCTCTCTGTAATAAACTTCGTGCGTTTAAATCTGACTATTCATAATTCTGATTTTGACCCTAAAAAAAATGTAGCCAATTTTCACACATAAAATGCCAGTGGTTACCTTTGTGTCTTTACTTTCCATCACAGTGGTCTCTACAACGCTCCAGAATCAATCGTTTGGAAGGTTTCTCTGCTGGTGGAGCCTCTCACCAGAAAACCTACAAAACAATTGATCCTGGAGCGTTGTAAAGACCACTGTGATGGAAAGTAAAGGCGCCATGTTGACCAATGATACAGCCACTGGGTCACTACAGGGTCAAATACACACAAATATCAACTTTTTTCTCATTAAAAGTTGCATAATGCGCCTTTACACTTTCACCTGGAATCAAATAATACCTAATCGACACACTAACTTATATTTGAGCAGCATCAGCTTCGTGGCTGTAAGCTAACGCAGCGGTGGAGTGATCTGCGAAAAAATAGTCCCTCAAAATGCAGTAATTCATGTGATACAAGGTCAGTTATATTTCAAAAAATATTCTGTTAGCAGAATTGGAGTGGGTCAGACTGTTTTTAATGCAGGCTAACTGATACCATAGTAATGCACTAGCCTAGCATTAGCCTAGCGCCACTAGACTCTTCAAATATAAGAACTGCATGAATTTAAGAAAAAATATCTTCAGACATCAACAACACTCTGGATAACTAGGAAATGAGGCCCAATGTCAAAAATCCTGAAATATCCCTTTAATACCGCCTTTGCTCTGCCCAATCCCGTCAGACCTTGGAAGCTAAGCAGGAAGGGCCTGGTTGGTTCTTGGATGGGAGATCGTTTGGTAACACCAGGAAGCCTGGGTGAATGTAGTGAGTGAGTGAGTGAGTGAGTGGTGGTGGCGCAGACTGGTTGCCTCGCTTCCATCAGTCTACCCCAGGGCAGCTGTGGCTACAATAATAGCTTACCACCACCAAGTATGGAGTGAATGAATAGTGCAATGTAAAGTGTCTTTGAGTGTCCAGAAACGCGCTATATAAAACCGATGCATTATTATTATTATTGTTATTATTATTATTATTATTATTATTATTATTATTATTATACCTAATTCTTATCCTGATTTATTTAGTTTTGACTAAAAAGTATTTGTAACTTATGTGTCACAAAATAAAACCATACATTTAAACCTTGCTTGATCCAGCTTTTAGATTTCGTTGCCATTTTTATGCATAAAGTGCCTTATTTTTTATATCAAAACATAAAATGAGAGAAAACTTCCAATACGTTATTTCCTGATATTCATGTCAGTAATCTACAGCAAAGGTTTCTAAATGTAATAAGTTCCCCTATTCACCTGCAGAGTCTCGCCTTAAATAATAGAAAACTTATGATACAATAAGCAAACGTTTCAAAGTGATATCTTTAAATATACTTTACTTTCCTGTCACCTACTGCTGTGATTTGTTAGTTCTATCCACGTCACTTGTTATAAAGGTTTTGTGGTTGTTTTGTGTAGATTTGATCGAGGACGTCCCGGACGCCGCCGCACCCAGCGCCGTCACGAACCAGCTCAAACAAGGAGCAGGTACGGCTTCACTCACAGACCGTCACAAACGTTACAAAACACAAAGCAGAACATAACTTACACTGTGTGAAAGTTTGACACCGAGGTGGTAACTTCCATTTGTCCTTGACCCCAGTGCAAAGAGCCCCTGACGACTCCCATGGTAAACCCCGTGCCTGTGCTTTATGTGGAATGTGCATCCATAATAAAGTCCCTGTTTGCAGAAAGGGGCCTTAACTCAATCTCTGTTTGTTTAATGTGGAATGAAAAGGTCTTTTACCATAAGTGTTTGTCAAATAGCATGAAAATAACGACTGTATGTGCATGAACAGGTCTTTACTGGAAGGACCAGCTCGGAGAATGCAGCTCATATGAAAACGTATTTGTTCCTTATATAAATGTGTAAAAGGATACGGAGCTCAACAGTGACCACTACACAAGTTTACATTTTATTCCAGCTCCACTGAGACGGATTACACGTGTTCTTATTTATATTCATTTAAAAAAACAACAACTATTCACTAAAACTATTTGCCACTTTCCAGACTTTTTTTTTCCCAGTCACGAGCTTCATAGCTTAAAATATTCCACACTATTTAAGGGGACTTAATGCAGAGGGCATTGGTGGTGTCCTGGGTTTGATCCCAGGTCGGGCGAGGCCTTTCTGTTTGGAATCTCCTGCTTCTCCCTAGGGATGGGTATTGTTAAGGATTTATTGATACTACTTCTCTTATCGATACTCCTTATCGATCCGGTAGTTTAACGGTACTCTTATCGGTACTTTAAAGAAAAAGAAAAGGTTAGACAGTATAGTAGCCTCTATCTAACTGGCCTAGGCCTATATTTATTTTTTATTAAACTTTTTATTACACATTCACTCTACATTTGGACCTAATTTATTTTCAGTTAGCACATACACTTAACATATGTGAGGTAAAATACAAATATAGACCAAAATGTATTTATTATTATTATTATTACTTAGTAAATGAAGGATTAAGTCTCATTAGTGTTTTTTGCTTCCAATACCGATACTGAGGGTTTGAGTGTCTCCGAATACCAAGAGACTTTGAATGGAGAAAAGAGGACCCTCTTTCAGTCATAGCAGCCACTTTAACAAAGATCACCAAAGTCTTATCATTTCTTACTCAGTAAGCTTGAAGCTCTGAACCTGGAGAATTCTATCGCTGAGATAGTTTTATACTCCATAAACACACTTTACATACATTAATGTAATACTAAATGTCTTGTAGTCAAGACATTTAGTGAAGAAAAGTTTGGTGATCCTGTTTTAATTATTTTTTTCCATTACAGTTGCTTAAGCGCTTCTATCTGTGTTTCCTGGATTTTATTTTCCACATTTTTAAAGCCCATCATCCGTCACCTCTGAGTTCTGAGCATTTCTTCGCTCAAAGCGTGTTCATCGCAGCATTGTTCGTAAATCATAAAATATCTACGCGGGGGTACCCAAACATGTTTTTAAACTATAAATCTGCAGGACATGTCCACTTTAACCCCCAACTGGATAGTCACATGAACGGTTATTCCCCACAGATGCACTTTGGGTTCATTCTTCATAAACGACTTACTATCAGCAAACTCTACTCTCTGATATAAGACATTTTCAGATGTATTTGCTGTTGCTACATCTCTTCTCTGTGTGCTTTCAGCGTGTAACGTGTTGTACATAAACTCGGTGGAGATGGAGTCGCTCACCGGCCCTCAGGCTGTGGCCAAAGCCATCTCTGAGACACTGGCCTCCACGGCGCCCTCTGCTGCCACTGTGGTGCACTTCAAGGTGACGACGCAGGGCATCACGCTCACAGACAACCAGCGCAAGTAAGACACGACTCCAAAGCCTAAAGTTGTCAGACACATATCGGTTTTACTGAGGGAGAGTAAATCCACAATGGTTGGCTGTTTTTTTTAGGGTTTTCTTCCGGCGGCACTATCCCAATAACACTGTGACGTTCTGCGACACTGACCCTCAGGACAGAAAGTGAGTAACACAGTGAGCAATAGAATGTTTAAAGACTAAAACTAAACAGTAAATGTATAATTATTTTCATTACAGATGGAACAAACCTGATGGGAGCTCAGCCAAGTGAGTACCTGAATATTATACGTCTAAGCAATTTGTTATTGCACTGATTCGACATTTATTTATAGATTTATTTGGGAAACTATAGCCTCAAAAGCCTTCCTTTAACCCATTTAGGCCGGGAAAGCATTGCCGCAAACTTTAATTTCCCTTGAAGTGTTTAAAATGTGAATCTACATTTTTAAAAACAGACGTTATGAGCAAAGTCTCGCTCAACCGTTTAATATTCCCCGTGTTTTCGTCTTTCAGATTGTTCGGCTTCGTGGCCCGTAAACAGGGCAGCTCGACGGACAACGTGAGCCACCTGTTCGCGGAGCTGGACGCCGCGCAGCCCGCCAACGCCATCGTCAGCTTCGTGTCCAAAATGATCGCCGCGCAAAAGAGATGAGGGCTCAGCGGACACCCCTGTCGAGTTCCCCCACATCCGAGCAAGACGAAAAAACTAAAACGCTAACTTCCTCCTCGTCCCGCGACCCACGGTTTCGGGGACGGGTTTCTCCAAGCGCCACTTTATCTTATTCCTCGCTTCCTGCTTTGAAGACTTTTTCTCGGGACATTTTCGGCAAAGAAGCGGGACTGTATTGTTGGACCGGCGGAAGTGGACGGAAGGCGCGGCGCAGACTGACTTGGGACGCGAAGGGACGGTGATTTGTGCACGTGGTTATTTTTATTTTGAAAAAGACAAAGTCAAGTTGTGGGATTTTTAAAAAAAATTAAAATAAAAACACAGGGCTTGTGACTTTCGAATGGCCAACCAAAGATGTAAAAGTAGTCGAGAAGTGCACTGTGAGGCGGGTCAGGGGCGACGATATGGCTGCTCTGTCAGAATTACTGTTCTCCGCACTGCAAGAGTAACGTCTACAAGAGCTAAAACGACTTGTGTTTGCAAACTTGATCATGCTTTTCGAGTTGTCTTGACTCGTGTTGATTATTTGCTTAATTGAACTAGATTTTTCACTAGTTTTAAGACTTTTCGGATTGGTTTCTATTGTTTTCTTTGTGACTCTTCACCCACTTTCCATGTGCGGATGCCATTATGTGATTGGTGGTAAGAGAAGTCTTGTCCCAGGTAGGGATGTCGAGATTAACCGGTTTTACGATTACCACGATTATAAAAGGAGGTTTTCCGTAAGAATTTCAGAAGCCACAGTTTACTGCGGAATTTTTTTGTGCTGACGCACGAGCCGCTGCACGCCATAAACAGCGTAAACTCACCTGTAGATAAGCGAGGCAGAAGGACGCTCTCCTCCAGTGTTGTATCCACCCAAAAACCATTGAAGTCAGCAGAGTGGGACCTCTTTAGGATCCAAAACATGACCAAGGCGTTGTTGTTGTCGATGGAACATCCGTTATGCAAACCCTGTCGTCAGAAAGTTGCAGCAAAAGGCGCTGATATCGGCTACGTCCAATATAAACAACATCTTGGAGATAATCCTTTGCTGTGAATGTCCAGGTCAAGGTAACGAACTGCAGAATTCCCAAAAAGTTGTCCATATGTTGGGAAATAGCCACAACTGGCTCAGGATGTAAACACAAAGCTAACACGCTCCGCTCTGCTTCAGCGTAACAGAAAGGAAAGTGAAACCGCGCACATGTGGAAATCAGCTGTTCAAAAGAGTCTCCTTAGTCATTTTGTAAACACGTTTCATTCTCTGTTCATCAAAACATCTGATAAATAATTAAGCAGCAGCAGAACTTTAGAGAACAGGAAACCGAGCCTAGACTGTGGCCTAATAATATATAGTAAAATAATTATGATAATTATGGTCATTATAAAGAAGTAAAGTTGACATTGTTTTGTATTATTCAATGTAGGACTATTTATTTTAATGCAAAACCATCTTAAAGCATTTTTCATTTTTAAAAGTTCATGTATTAAAAAGCTTTTTAAAGACAAAAACTAAAAATGCCAGTTCTTTCCTTTCATTCGGTCGATAATCATGAATAATCGTAAAATCCCAATATTTTCTCTCACAATAATCGTGACTCAAAAAATTGGAATCGTGACAGCCCTAGTCCCAGGATGGAATGAGTAACACTAGTGCTTCAGCCATCTCACAAAGAAACTAAGGCACCGGTCTGCAAAGAATTCAGAGCCTAATAATTCTCAAACGTTTCACATCAAGTACCACTTAAATATATTTGAGTGATACTTACAAGTAGGCTTGGATTAAGAGCAAATCAGGTCAAACCCGTGTCTAAAGAAGGTCCAAAAATCGATCTAAATTGAACTAAATTACATCTGAAATGACTGTAAACCATGTCTAAGACTTTTTTTGAACACTTTTTACCATGTTCCAATGTGTCTTCGAATCAAAGAAGAGCACCTGA
Source organism: Neogobius melanostomus (assembly GCA_007210695.1). Classification (NCBI taxonomy): domain Eukaryota; kingdom Metazoa; phylum Chordata; class Actinopteri; order Gobiiformes; family Gobiidae; genus Neogobius; species Neogobius melanostomus. The sequence continues at coordinate 588,023 of VHKM01000462.1, read as the reverse complement.
AGAAGTCCACGGAATGAGACCGTTCTTTCAGAAAATACACCATGTCTAATTAACTTTACAGGCCGGATGTAAGGGCTGAACTTTGGCATTATTATAGATTATTTAAATTCTATGCCAAATGAGTGCTGTTGTCCGTATTTCGAATGAAACCAGTCCGAAAGGTCTTGAAACAGTTTGAATAATCTACACCTACACGTAAATAAATCCAATTCCAAGCCGTCGTAGCTCTGTAGACGTGTCTTTGCTGTGTCTCGTTGCTGTAGGTCAAACTCCGCTCAGTCACGAGCCGAGTGTTGTACATAAATATTGTAGGTTGTTTTATGAAACGTTATGTGCCTGACCTTTTAAAACGATGCAAAGCCTGAAAAGGACTGAGAGACACAGGCTCAAATCTTCAATATGCAAACGGCCAAAGGAAGAGACTGACGACGTCACTCTGGGTTAAAGTGGCAACGCTGCGATAAGTGACCCTTTGTTAGGCCAATAGGAATAACGGCAGATTAATAGTCAGAGTTGGTCATTTGAAAACAACCGTTTGTAAAGTGAGAAAAAAAAAAAAAAGCAAATACCTCGACTGAAATTTGTGGAAAAGATCTGGGCTTAACAAAGGGTCAACTGGTTTAAGCCTAAATCCAGACTTGTGCATTTTAAATGGACAACTACATAACAGTAGGGGCGCTGCATTACTGTATATGTCATTGTAAGATGTAAAACATTACAAATTATGTTTAATGTTGTGAATAATTATTGTATGAGGGGCCTCTGTAGGATATCTGGATCAAAAAGGGGGCGCCAAAGATCTGGACTTTAGGAATAGCTACAATATGTTATCAACATGAGTGCAAATTAAGGGGAGACTGCAGGCAAAACTTCAGATTTTGGGCCAGTTTTTCATAAAACTTCAGCTGGAATTTTTTTTTTTCCAAATTAAGTTTTTTAATTATTGCAGTGAGTCCCATTTTTCCCATTGATTTATATGGGAAACCAACTTCAAGGGCTACTTTCTCTAAATGCTTTTTCCTCTAATTGTGGCGACAACATTTCCACTTCAGTAGATTAGTTTATTGCTAATCCTAAAACTAGGCAGAATTTCCCAAATCGTGTCAATAAAATAAAAGCATGGGTTAAGTTAAAACCTGGCTCTATCCATTACTTATTGTTAATTTTTGTATGAAAACATTAATTGGATGACAGTTGCAGTACATTTCCCCCATATGTATGTCAGTAATCTACAGTAAAAGTTTCCAATTGATACTTCTACATTTTCTTCACCTGCAGTGTCTCGCCCTAAACTGGACTGAATTGAATTAGCGAATCAAAGACAGAAATTGCAGTGGATTCTAAACTTCTGTCCTGTTAAAATGCTTAATTCTGGTTTTGGCCTCACGTCGTGGCTTAAGTTGCCTTTAACTCCAATGATCGCTTCCTCCAAACGCTTCCATGATCATCCTGTATTATGATTTTGAATTGTTCGTCATTGTCCTCCACACTGCTCACTACTGTACCCGATCATGTAAAAGCCACACTACCCTTAAAGTAAGCTACTATATAAATATGCATATAATACGACGAAAATGAGACTGAAGGTATTTATTTTGTGCTTCGTCTGGCTCTATGTAACCTTTGTATACACATATTGTAAAGTATACGCAAAGAGGCTATTTTGACGTACCATTCTTGGTTATTATCACTGATGTTTTGAATGTTTTTTTTTTGTCACTTGCTTCGTTTCTCGGGGAGGCCTGTTGTTTTTTCGTTTTTAAAGAGGGGATATATATTTTTTATGAGAAGTTTGCTCTGAAGTTTATTTTTTAAAGTCGAACCGGCCGGAAAGATTATGTTTTTGTTTTGTCTAATTGAAGCACTTAAATGTTGAAGTATTAGTCGTGATTTTCAACTTTTTCAATGTGGCAGGTGTTGCCCTCTAGTGGTAGGAATATGCCCAAAAATACATTTAATGGGGGGATTAAGATGCTTTTTAGTTCAAATTACACAGAGTAAAGTGAAGAAAAAAGTGAGTGTGTGCCCTTAGTGTGAAAAAATGTATAAAAACAATCGTCCTCATGAAATTTGTAGCAATGAGCATAACACATAGTTGTCAAAAATAAATGACAATTAAGAGCTAAAACACCCACTGTCCAATTTGTTTTTGTAGACTTTCAGTCAGGAATATGAAAGTGGAGTAAATTTCACAAATTTTTGTTGAAAATCATTACAGTTGTTTTCTTTTGATAAGACAGAAGGTTTGTTTACCTGCTTTAAAGGTTTGTTTACCTGTTTAGAAAACAAAACAAAAAGAATTGCCTCACATTACATTATTTTTTTTAATAGACAAACCTAAATTAAAACATGTCTTCAAAGTGAACACTGTTTCTTTAGGACTAAAACATTACTATTCATTGAAATAGCTGTAGCCCAAAGACATATCCCTGGGGTACACCCTTTTTATATCACAATATTTCGGCAAACAAGAGAAAGAGTGAACATTTTTGACAGTTTTATCTTATAATAAAACTCTAATGCACAAACTCGCTTCTGTACATTCATACGTAAACAGTACTTCCTGCTGATTTCATGACCATTTCTTTACATTAAACAACTTTCCCAACATGTTTTCCTATAGAGGCCGCTCCAGTCCTCAGCATCGCTCCCAAATGTGTCAGAATTTTAAAAAAGAACATAAAATGAGTGAAATATCTGCACTTAAGGGCTTTCTCTCCACGGTTTAATATTTATTGGTGGTTGTTTTGATTGTTACTGTAGCCCCTGTCTTTACCAGACCACGACAAACTAAGTCTGTTCAGATCTAAAAAAAATAACAACAAATATATTTTCCTTGTTTTGTGTTGAAGTGAATGTTGAGACGAAACTCCAGGTCTACACTGCAAAGAATAAACATCTACAGGAGTTAAATTGTCAGAGGTTTTTGACTCGTTAGTTTAAATGTATGCACTTATCAGGAGGAGAGCATTTATTGAAAACGATGGGATGCGATTGTTTTGGATCGAAGAGAGTTTTTCTCCTGCAGATATTTGTGTTTTTGCGGTCTGTTTTTGAGGTCCATCACTGATTGAAAGTGTGGGCCCTGAATGTGTCGTTTTGGTTTGCTACATAAGTATATATGTATATTGTATGGCCTTTATCATTTCTGATGAAAATATTAAAAACCAGTACAACAAAAATGAGTTTCTTCATGGTGATTATGATGAATGATGCATGTGCCATTTTTTCACATCCCCGAACACACTTCTCCTTTAAAGCTCATATTAGCGTAAAAGCCAAGTGTTTCAAATGGGTCATGTTATTTTTGAGACACTGCAGGTCAATTATGAGATTTGAGTAGTTTTCTACTAACTCTCCCTTTAATCAATCATTTGTTTTGTATTTCCCCATATCAAAACAGAGGTTGCCTCAAAGGGCAATTAAATAGACTAAAACATTTGAACTTCCAGTGACAGTTTGAAAGAGCCTCATATTTACATTTTTCAAAGTCAATGCTTTGTTCAGGTGGGAGAAGAAACATGAAGCCCTCTAGCAAAGGACTACAGACGAAAACTAGCCTGGCTAATTCTGGCATATTAAACAGCTTCACTGTTGGTTAATATGCACTGTCCTGTAATATTAATAAAATAAAGCAGAGAATATGACAGCTGTGGGCTAAATACTGGTTTGAAGCAGTACATAATTTAACCTTTCACACTCAGTATTCAATGCCCTTTGGTTTGTGAGGCAAGGCAAGTTTATCTGTAGAGCACAATTCATACACAAGGCAATTCAAAGTGCTTCACAGTTGCAGAAGATTACAAGAAAACAGATCAAATCAATCAATAAAACATCAACATGAAGTTAAAAAGTAGCCAAAAACTATCCCAAAGATTCTGCTCCTCTTACAGAGCCATAATCCCATCACTAAAAAGAAAGTTGTACTCAGAAATATAAAAGTATCCACTTTCAGAGGTAATTCAATAAAAAAAAAGTCAAAGTACTGGACAGAGATGGTAGAACTTTGCGCAGAGTAAAAAGTGGGACGTTTCTCTGAAGGATCGTGCTGTTGTTAAACGTCAGAGACTGAAAGAGCCGCTGGTGTTTTCATACTTTATTAATATGATGTTTCTGATTACAATGACTTCAGATTCACACAGAGGTCACCGTGGAAACACAAGACTAAGAACCAATCTCAAATGTTGTCAATGCAGTTCAAAAGTAAAAGTGGAGGAAGTTCAGACACTGGTTCTGGGTCATGTACAATAGAGTTATATCATCAAAACATATTTATCTGCATGAATATATCTAATATAAACGATGTGTTCCAGATACTTCGCCTCAGCTTTGTCCTGATGGTGTTTTGTTTTGGAGAAACAACTAAAGTCTAGACGAGCGTCGAAAACTCCCTCTCACGACATCATCGTCCCGCTCTCTAATACTCGCCGCAATAAATGTAATAGTTGGAAATGTGGCTAATAAAAGTTTACGGACTCTAGTTTCCAGTTCTTTAATGACAGGGGAGGATGCAACGAAATGTTCGCGTCTGTGCGGTGAGGTCATGAGAATCGGACGTGAATGACTGGAGTCCAAACGGGACGGTCCCGAGAAGGAACGGGGCTGAAGCAGGGACGTCTCCAAATTGTCTTACAGACCTGCTAACGGTGCAGCTTTAGAGTTCTGCACGTCATAAATGCAGGTGATTATTTTAGCGATTTAGCATTTCTTTTTAACCTCTTAACCCCCACCTGAACCGAGCACATTTTCTCTAGTTCGACTTTACCCAAATCCAAAAGCTTCTTGAAAAAAGCGACAAAATGAGACGTAAATGAGGATGAAAGGGCAGCTAGAAAAAGCAACAAAACAGGAGACAAAAAAGCAAAAAATAAGTGACGATGAGGAAAAATCAGTTTTGTAGATCTTAGCTTTCAAATGAGGTGTTACGCTGTTCGATTTGGGTAAAGCTGACCTGGAGACAATGTGCTCAGTTAAGTCGGGGGTTAAGAGGTTAAACACAAGTTGCAAATCTAATCACATAATCCTTTGTTTTAACCTCTTATGCCCAGGGTTTTATTATTTTAGTCTCAGATCTTGGATCTTGGCGTTTTGTGCCCATTTGAGCCCCACCCACTCTGAGTCTCTGTGATTTGATTGGCTTCAGAGTCACACTGTAGGTCAGACACCGTGAGTGACAGTAACATGACGCTAAATAGTGACCCTTTCATTTCAGAAAAAATGCTGAGGCCTCATTGCTTTTCAGTCACAGACTGAGAAGTGAAGAAGGAAGTCATGGAGATTCTGCTTTGGAACATTACACTTCTGCTGGATGTAACAATAAAAGATTGAAATTCATGTATTCCTTAGTAATAGTTGTGAAAATCCTGAATTTGTGTGATTAAAGTGTCAGTTAATTAATGACTCTCATTCTACAAAAACAAACCCTTGTCATGTGTATCTGCTGTAGAGTCATGTTTGTCCCAGTTCCTCTGAGTCGTGGTGCAGCAGGACTGATGTGGACAGATGTTACAGAAGAAGTTCATTTCTTCAACAGTTACTATAGTAACTAGTTTCTCCAAAGTAAAAGTAGATCTACCACAGTCCTGTCCACATCTGTCATGGTCCACCATGACCCACCTCGACTCAGAGCAACTGGGACACATATGACTACATCAGATATAATGGTCATGTTTTCATTTTTTTTTGTAAAATGAGAGTAATTAATAATTAATATTTTTAATGATATAATTTCATGATTTTCACATTTGTATTTTCACTTGTTTTGATTGGAAAAATATTTTTTTGTATATTTTTGGTTTTTACTATATTTGTGAGCTTCAGAATAAGATATGACTCTTATATCCAGCAGAAGTCTGAAGTTCTGTCTAAAGCAGAATCTCCATGACTTCCTTCTTCTCTTCTCAGTCTGTAAATAAAATAAAAAGCTCACTATTTAGCGTCATGTTACTGTCACTCATGGTGTCTAACCTAAAGTCTAACTCTGAAGAAATTCAATTCATATTTACACTGAGAAAGTTGGAAGGGCGCCCCTAGTGTCCAAGTGCGTCCAACTGCCCGGACCAAATTTGTATTTATTTTGGTCCCACAGGTGGGACCGTAGGGCTGAAGAGGTTAAGGCGAGACGCTGCAGGTGAATAGGGAAACTTTTTTAAATGTAGAAATATCAATTTGTAGCTTCTGCTGTAAATTACCGGCATAAATATGATTTATGTTTTTATTTAAAAATAAGGCCTTTTATTTGTAAAAATGCCCCAAATGTCTCTTATTTTGAGCGACACAGCTGATAAAAAGAGGCTGTAACTGTCTGACAAATCATTGTTAGTGCTTTTAGCTTTGACTTTAGTGCAAAAATCCATCTCTTTTCATAATTGAGATCCGGTTCTAATCGTTCAACTTAAAGAGCCGTTCAAAAGAGCCGGTCGGTCAAGAACACTGGAAGAGTTCTGATGCTTTTTCCTGGAATTATTTTGTTTACCCTTTTATTACACACCACTTCCTGCTTCTTTTGTAAAAAAAAGAAAAAAAAAGAAAGAAAAATGTGTGAAAATTAACAATTTTCACACATTTTTCTTTCTTTCTTTTTGCCCCCTGAGAAGCACTGACGCTAAACTGTAAAAGCATTTATTATTGAGTGGGACTGTAATGTGTCCATTGGCCACTAGGAGTCAGTGTTTGCTAAAGAATCAAACTTTAGCTGCAGAGAAGAGAAGACTGTCCACACAGTTTCCAACTCTCTTTATCCAACTATATCTATGTGACCGCAGTCTACAGGTGAACAACAGACATTTCGAGGAGCGTTTTAGCTTTAGCCGCGTGACAGTGTGATGTACTGTATGTTGTTGTGTTCGGGGTTTCACACATGGGCATTTGGACAGAGCTCATTTGTTATTTTAGGTGTAACAATGGCCAAAGTATGACCAGGTTTAAATGTATGTATACACTTATTTGTGATATATTAGTTACAAAGATTGTTTCAGAGATTGTTTCCAACTTTTTGTGTGGGGAGGAATAAAGGTAATATTTGTATTTGACCTTGTAGTGACCGAGGAGCTGTATGAGTGGTCAGCATGGCATCTTTACTTTCCATCACAGTGGTCTCGAGGACGATCCGGGATCAAAACAATGGATCCTGGAGCTCAACTACAAGGTCAAATACACACAAATGTCACGTTATTTGCATGCATTTTGATTTCAACTTTATCAGTGTAGAGGTTAGGCAAAGCTATGAACTGTGCTGTGTCCATCAGTAAACATGTATTTCATTTGTGTGCTTCTTTTATACTTTTGTAATGCGGCTAATGTGGCACGGTAGCCCAAGACAAATTTCCCCTTGGGTACAATGAAGTTTATCTTATCTTATCTTATGAAAAGTATCATAATGCACCTTTAAGTTTTTGAAAAAGTTGCTTATAAGTAAGCAAGTGCTTCATTAGCCCCTAAAATACCTGAGCCCTTATAGGACCTGCTGTTATGGGCCGGGCTTTTTTCAGAGTTAGACTTCTGTCAGAAACCATGAGTGACAGTAACAGGACGCTAAATACATTGTGGCCATTATATTCAGTAAAAAGGCCGAGGCCTCACTGTTCTTCAGTCTGTCACAGACCGACAGGTGAAGAAGGAAGTCATGGAGCTTCTGCTTTAGACAGAACTTTGCACATGTGCTGTAAATTCTAAACTAAAATAAGTAGTGAAAAAAATAAACATAAAATGAGGGTTAATATAAAACACTTTTTTTTAAAGAATTTCCATATATTATCTGATGTAGGGTCATGTGTGTCCCGGTTCCTCTGAGTCGTGGTGCAGCAGAACAAATGTGGACAGGCTCATGTTACAGAAGCTCATGAGTTTTATTTCTTTGACACCAGTTACTTTAATAACTGTTGACTGCACAGTAAAAGTAGATCTATCACAGTCCTGGCCACATCTGTCATGGTCCACCATGACAAAAACTACCCTAGATCAGATAATACATATGGATAAATGTTCAACCTTTATCTGCAACAATTTTGTGACTTTTTTTAAAGTGTTTAGTAAATTCCATTTCATGATTTATTTATTAACTACTTATTTTAGTTTCAGAATTTACAGCACATGTGTAAAGTTCCGACTAAAGCAGAAGCTCCATGACTTCCTTCTTCACCTGTCGCTCTGTGACAGACTGAAGAACAGTGAGGCCTCCGCCTTTTTATTGACTATATTGGCCACAATGTATTTAGTGTCCTGTTACTGTCACTCATGGTTTATGACAGAAGTCTAACTCTGAAAAAAGCCCGGCCCATAACAGCAGGTCCTATAAGGGCTCAGGTATTTTAGGGGCTACTGATTCAGAGTAAACTTTACTCTAAGTCATTAATGAAACCTTACTCTTTTCAAAGCAAACTTTACTTTGTAAAGAGTAAAGTTTCATTGATCATTTAGAGTACGCTTTAATTGTGCTAATGACAGAACTGTTACTCAATTAAATTGTGGCAATTTGTGTCTGCAATTTTTTCAAGCAACCTTTACTAATCACAACTTACAGTACAGTTTCCCCCTTCTTTGCTTCCTGTAGCTCCTCTTGTGGCACCTTCACTGTGCTGCAGGTGTGGGGGCTTTAGGTGCCTCTTCAGTGTTTCAGAAGAAGAAATTGTGTAGGTCTCAAATGCTGCTCAAAGACCTTTAGCTAACTCTTTGTCATATATGAAAAAGATCCTTGTTTTATTGTGGTTCAAAGGCAAGGCAACTTTATTTATACCGCACATTTCATACACAAGGCAACTCAAGGCTCAATAAATCAGGCAAGAATTAGCCATCAAAACATCTCTGAATAAAACCTTCAAAGTCGGTCTGAGTGAGTCTTCAGCGCAGGCCTGTCAGGGATGGTCTGTACATGGTCTCGCGCGTGCCTGAAGTAAAAATACCCCAGCCCCCCGAGGTCAGAGGGGAGGGTTCAGAGGTGAGCGGGCGAAGGTGTGTGAGGGAGGGGGAGGTGAACGCTCCGACACTCGATCTGACCAGAGAAAGTGACACCTGCTCACTATGTTTACTCTGGGAACGGGGCAGCTGACTTTAAACAGGCTGATGCCACGGTTATAAATATGTTTAACAAGCATTCTGACATACTCCAGGATCCAGCTGCAAAGCCCATTTATCTTTCGCCTCCTTCAAGTTGTTTTATCGCCCACGAACACAGACATTTTTCAGACATTTTGTTCAGTGTAGTGCAGTAAAAAAACAACAACCTGTGAGTAATGGCTTCTAAGGATTCTTGTATTTCTGTAAAAGATCTATGGTCGTCTTGATTCTCCTCGTGTGTCAGCCCGAAAAATCAACATTGTAAACTCAACTAAGGCTGAAGTTTTCATTCCACTCTCGCAACAACATTTCCACTTTAGCAGCTCCTTCTCCAACACTCTCGGACTTAATAATATTTTGAAGTGTTTCAGACAGGTTTTTTTTCAATATAATTCCTGGGCTGATTTGCAAACGGCCAAGCCAGACACTCCAAACAAATGTGAGCAGGAAGAGGAAGTAGAAGGCCTTCATTCCGATGGCCGAGCCAACATGGACTGATTTATTGGGCTTTAAACAACAAAAGCTTATTAAAAAACGGGATCCAAAATCCCCTCTGAAAAGACTCTTTCAACAAAGTCAACAACCTTAAACCTCTATGGATTTAGATTTTGTCATCAAAAATAAAGACAATTTTTGCCATTTTTACACATCAAGGGGGTCTTTTATCAAGAGGGGGCTAATAAGCGAGAGCAGGCTGAAAAATAAAATATGCTGCACCTGATTTTACACTTGACAGACATGGTCACAAAGTGCTTTACTTTATTTCCCCACTTTTTAAAATGGTAAATGGCAAATGGTCACATTCTCTCACCTCTGGTCCCTGGCCCACAGTTTGGGAACCACTGATTTAAAAGTAACTGAAACCTGCACCTGACGGTTATTTCTGTCTCACCACTGAGAATTAGCCTGTGAGCAGCCCTATTCGTTTTAGACTGTGCACATTCAGAGAACTAGAGTTACTGTAAGTAACTGTGCTCATGAGAACCGTGTGGATTCAACTCCTCTTTGAGACAAAAAGGCCACGTGTACGGCTTTACTCTCGTCTATTCTCCAAACTACTGTCCTGATGCTCCGCTAGCAACAATAAGAAGAGTTTAAATGAGTGTGTGGCGATGCAGCCCCGAGTCCCAGCAGAGAGCAGCGCCCGGGACACGAGAGACATGCAGGCGCACAGGAGGCGAAGCACCGGGAGACAGACAGACAAGCGGGGACGCGAAGGGGAGAACACTCGCGCCTTGGAAGTGACGGGGGAAGGCGGTAGGTCTCTCCTGCTTCACTTCAGCAGACTGCTGCGTTTTGGTGTTATATGAGGCAAAGCAGGCGGAGAGTGAGTGAGCGCTGTCAGAGCCTGTCCCCGTAACAACGCGTTGATTAATCAGTGAAACACCGAAGTTTGACTGAGATGCGGGGCCCTTGCGGCTGCGGGGGCCCTACGCACCTTGCGTAGTTTGAAGTTTATGCCAACTCTTACCAGACTCAATGGCTGGTACAGCCATTGAGTCTGGCTGTACTAAATGGTCAGACTAAACCAACCATTTAGTCAGTCTCACATACAGACTATTACACTAATCCTACGCTGACATGGGGAGAACATGCAAACGCCACACAGAAAAGCCCTGTCCACCCGGGAATCGAACCGGAGACATTTTAGCTTTGAAGCACGAGTGCTAACTGCTGTGCCACCCAAAACGATGTGCTGTTTATTACTGTAATAGGGCCACAAATTAAGCTCTGCTGCTTAAAGGAACAGGCCACCGTTTTTCCATACTGAGATATGTTTTTACCTGAGCTTGGACGAGTTGATGCGTACATGTCTGGTCTTTGTGTGTGCGCTCAGTCACGCAAAACGACCAAAGATGTTGTTAGCATTTGGCCTCTCCCAGCATATTCCTATAGCTCCAAACGAGGTGAAATTGGAAGCGACCACGCTCTTCCACGAGCACAAAGACCAGACAGGTGCGTATCAACTCGTCTAAGCTCAGGTGAGAACATATCTCAGTATGGAAAAACGCTGGCCTGTTCCTTTAAGCAAACGCCCTGTAAATGAGCCCTCACATGCATCATACACTCTTAAAACAGATGTGTTAAATTTTAACACAATTTATGTGTTAAGGCTCATTTAACACATGTTGTGTTAATATTAACACATGTTGTGTTAATATTGTGTTGGTGTTGAAATTTCTGTGTAAAAATGAAACTACACAAAATAACACATCTTGTGTTAAATTATTATCCAACCATGTTGCATATTTACAATAACACACTGCATGTGTTAAACTGTTGTCCAATCACGCACTGCTTGAATCTTCAGCTCACCGCGTCACACGCCTCCGCCCCGGGCTGACTGCGCTCTCCTTCTGCCCCCGCTCCTCGTCATCCAAACGAGTGATGAGTACCAAAGACTGTTCTAAATTTGCTGTGTTTGTAATCTGAACCATTTAAGTTTAGTGTTAAATTATGATTGTGTAGTTTGTAAGTCGGGACTTGGCCAACTAGCCTAATCTTTAGATTTTCATTTTCGATTGACAAGAGTTAACAACAACAACTTAAAACAAACTACATTGTGGCTTGTGAACATCCCTATTTTTTTTTTTTTGGTAACATTTGGCACAATGCTATTGACTTTAGTATGGTGTACTGTAAACATAAGGTAAACCTGAAAAATGCAATTTTAAAAACTCAATATTTTTTCAAACATCCTCCATGTTTTCAAACCAACTGTAGAGATTCTTTTATGTGTTCACATTTGTGATTTGCTAATACATAATAAATAAGAATTACTTTTAATTATATTGTTTGTGATTATTTTAGTGTAATTCCTGCATGTATAATATTCATTTTAGGGGTAAAATACAAGGAAATACAAATAACACACTTTTTAACACAAAATGTGTTAAAAAATGCACATCCCTGTGTCTAGTTAAGGACAACACAACATGTGTTGTTTTTAACACAGTCAGTGTGTTGAGATATTTAACACACTGACTGCGTTAACCTCTTAACATCCCCCGTCCTGCCCGTGGGCTCAAAATAAATACAAATTTGGTCCGGGCAGTTGGACGCACTTGGACACTAGGGAGCGCCCTTCCAACCTTCTCAGTGTACATGTGAATTGAATTTCTTCAGAGTTAGACTTTAGGTCAGACACCATGAGTGACAGTAACATGACGCTAAATAGTGAGCTCTTTATTGTCTGTAAAAAAGCTGAGGCTTCGTTGCTCTTCAGTCACAGACTGAGAAGTGAAGAAGGAAGTCATGGAGATTCTGCTTTAGACAGAACTTCAGACTTCTGCTGGATATAAGAGTCAAATCTTATTCTGAAACTCACAAATATAGGAAAAACAAAATATATACAAAAATAGTATTTCTGATCAAAAAAAGTAAAAATCCAAATGTGAATATTCTGAAATTATATCAATAAAAATTTTAGTTAATTAATTACTCTCATTTTACAAACCAAACAAAACATGACAGTTATATATGATGGAGAGTCATGTGTGTCCCAGTTCTTCTGAGTCACGGTGGGTCATGGTGGACCATGACAGATGTGGACAGGACTGTGGTAGATCTACTTTTACTTTGGAGAAAATAGTTACTATAGTAACTGTGTTGAAGAAATGAGCCTCATGAGCTTCTACTGTAACATCAGTCCTGTACCACGACTCAGAGGAACTGGGACAAGCATGACTCTACAGCAGATACAAATGACAAGGGTTTGTTTATGTAGAATGAGAGTCATTAATAATTAACTGACATTTTAAACACACAAATTCAGGATCTTCAGCACTATTACTAAAGAATACTTTAATTTCAAACGTTTATTGTTACATCCAGCAGAAGTGTAATGTTCTAAATGAGAATCTCCATGACTTCCTTCTTCACTTCTCAGTCTGTGACTGAAGAGCAATGAGGCTTCAGCCTTTTTACTGAAAATAAAGGGTCACTATTTAGCGTCATGTTACTGTCACTCATGGTGTCTGACCTAAAGTCTAACTCTAAAGAGATTCAATTCACATGTACACTGAGAAGGTTGGAAGGGCGCCCCCTTGTGACCCTTTGCGTCCAAATACCGGGACCATAACTGGAGCCAAATTTGGCTCTTTAGAGTAGAAAGGGTTAACAGGTTAAAAACAACACATGTTGTGTTGTCCTTAACTTGACACAGGGATGTGCATTTTTTTAACACATTTTGTGTTGTTTTCAACACATCTGTTTTAAGAGTGTAGTTACATGAAAGAAAACGTTTATCATATTACTGTCAGTCATCTCTGCAGAGTCTCGCCGTAGTACAATAATGAAAGCATAGTGACGGTTACAGACTTGTGTCAGCTCCTTTTGGGTAACGACGCTCCTCCTGCTCCGGCGGTGCACGTGTTACGGCCGCGCTCCCACCTGCCCCAACAGCGCTGTGACAGATGAGAGCGGGGTCAGCGGGGCGGAGGTGAAAGGTGGCGGGGGCGGGGTGACCCGTCTCTGCGCAGGTGGATGCACTCTCTCGTGTTTGAGCCGAGTTATGCCTCCGTCTGAGTCAGCAGCCCCCCCTCCCCCTCAGTCACCTGCTCCGGGGTTTCACAGCGGCATCACGCAAAATCAACAGAGGGCAGAGGTCGGGAATATCACGGCGTGTGCAGCTCAGACGGGCCGCGCTTGATCCGTGTCGGCATTCGCTCACAGGAACTGAAAAAAAAGTGCCCATTATGCAGGCGGCGACAAGTCAAATTTAATGCTAATTAAATCCATTTTAATCTCAATGTCAACTTTATTTGTATTGCAAATTTACAACAACACTAGGTGCCCAAAGTGCTTCACATACAAGGCAAAACACACAATGTAATAGAGAGGGGAAAAAATTGAAATTATGTCTATAAGATGTCTGCGTAGGCTCTCAGTCGTACAGGAATTGTCCATCTTTAATGCAGGTTCTTGAGTCATCTTCTCTGTAGTTGAAGTGTCTGGACTACTGCACCAGCCTCTTCACGTGTCTCAACAAAAAAGAGCCGGCTCGTTTGCAGTCAGTCCAAAACTCAGCAGCGAGACTTTTGACCAGCACCAACAGGAGGGCCTACATCACTCCTGTGTTAAAATCCCTTCACTGGCTCCCTGTTGAATTTCGTGTTCAATTTAAAATGTTGGTGCTAACGTTTCGAGCTCTACATGGTCAAGCTCCTCCTGCCCTACAGCCCGAGATCGTCTGGGCAGAACCTATTGATGGTTCCACGTACCTGTTTTAAAACTCGGGGGGATCGATCATTCAAAGCTGCTGCTCCCCGACTTTGGAATGAACTCCAATCGGCATGCGCTCTATAGACTCCGTGGACATCTTTAAAAAGCGCCTAAAACAGAGGTGGACAAACTAAGAGATGAGGCCCCTGACTTATAGAGCACAAATTCCTGAGCGTCAAAAAAAAAGTAAGTCTCTAGTCCATTCCTGTGGGGAGTTATGATTGTTTTAAGGAAATAACCAGTGTGCTCATTCCAGACACTAGGGGGCAGCTTAAATTTAAAAAAAGGGAAACAATTCTACACGTGTCCAGCAGAGGGCACTGACATAATAAGAGATAGGATATAAACACATTATAGCCACGTGGTAAATGGTCAGTCTGCCCCAGGGCGGCTGTGGCTACAATAGTAGCTTACCACCACAGAGTGAATGAATAATGACTACTTTGAGAACGATTAAGCCGTTTTTATCATTTATTACAGTCCTGTCGGTCTTTTGACCAAATCAGCACTAATAGATGGAGCAACGTCTACGTCACATCAGTGGCGCCAAAAGGTTAACGCCCCTTTTCGAGGGAAAACAGAAGCTCCGTACATTGGAATGAATGAGGAAAGATCGTCTGAAAACATTTAATTTACACATGAAAAAACGTTTTCTTTGTTTTATTTAATTATGGAACGTGAAAAGGAAGCCATGGAAGTGACCTGTTGTTTCAGATAATTCACAGAGAAGACGGTTAACGTTTTAAAACTGAGCTGCTAAACCCACTGTGATCATGACTTGTCTGTGACATTTGCCTGTGGAACTTTTTCGCTGGATGCTTTATAATGTCACTACAGCTTCAGCTTTTAGTCTGTTGCTTTTATATTATCATTAAATTAAAATCATACAGCCCACGATGTAGTTTTGTAGCTTATGAGCAAATGATGCATGGTTCATTCAGCAGCTAAACTACTAGCTGCTAATGCTAACGTTAATGTGCGTTTTAAAACCGAGAGAATCATTAATTAGGCCTAATGCTGAACAGGTTTGATGAGTTTGAATAATTACCGATTAAAGACGTTACACAAAGTGCATAATACACGGCCACCAGGGGGAGCTGTTTCCTCAGTAATGAGCTCTGACATGGACATAACAGATGCTAGTGATCGATAAACTCGCTCATATAAGTGTCCACAAAAAATAAAAAATCTTCCAATCCTCTCCTGACAGTGACTTGATGTGTCTGTGATCAAGAACACTCATTGTCCTGTAGTTCTGATCACTGGTTTGGAATATGTTATCCTCTGAACGAGAAATAGTCCCTTTTTCACATACACACTAATGACATTTTTAACTCTCGATTCCCCCAAAAGGGGGCGTTGCCCAGTAAAAGTTCCCGGATGTTGCTCCCATCTATAGCACTAAAATCACAGCTCATTATTATTCATTTATTGGAAAATTATTTTCTCAATAGTATTTTCCTGTTTACATTATATGCGGCCCGCGACCCACCGGAAGCTGGATTTCGGCCCACGACCCAAATGAGTTCAACACCCCTGGTTTAAAGGGTGAACAATATCAATATTTTCACTGAAATAAAGAAGGATACTACATAACTGCTGCAATTTGTTGCACTGTAATGTGTCATCACAGTCAAATTGAGAGTTGTACTTGTTTGAAATGCTTCAAAGTGGTCCGGCCCTCCTGGCGAGTTCGAAAACCCAATGTGGCCCTTGCATCAAAAAGTTTGCTCATACCTGATCTAAAAACACATTTGTTTGCAAAAGCATTCTAGTCCAATCGACTCACGCTGCCACTGATTGTCGGCATTTGTTGTGTTTAAGATGTTTTCCTTCGTTTTTACTGTGAAGCACTTTGTGACTTTGTGTCTGTGAAAAGCGCTATACAAATAAAGTTTTCTTACTTACTTATTTGGACATTATATTTGCCTGGATACTTGATTTGCCTGAACTTGACATTGTCTTGTTTCCTGTTTTGTTTCATTGCTTTAATGTTTGGGGCAGCCCTGTGAGGCAACTCCTGTTGTGATATTGGGCTAAACAAAACCACTGAATGATTGATTTAATAATATGGATTTACTATGTTTACTTTGCAATTTGACGCTGTTATATGCAATGTTTTTGATGAATAATTGTGTTAAATAGTGTCAATATCTTTTCCCCCCCTGCTCCTTTAGTGGTGTAATCTGGGGTTATCGTTTCGTATGTTTTAGGCTGATGAGGGAATCCACCTGGGACTTTCTTCGGGCTGTTTCCCACAGGGCCTTTCTGTGTGTTTGCATGTTCTCCTGCGTCCTGGGCGGGTTTTGCTGCGAGCGCTGCAGAACGCGGAGCCGTCCATTAGTCCCATGCGAAGTATTCATGCTCAAACACAGTAGCCTTTTATTAATCCGTGTTTGCGTTGGCCCATCTGTGCGAGCGCGTCTGCTGCAGTCAGACTACAAAGTGCCCCAGTCCCCCGCTCGCTTCTGAAGGAATGCGGCGCGCAGGTTTTCATAAAAGCGCTTTAATGGCTGCATACTTGCGAAGGGAGGGGTTTTGACGGACAGGTCCATGGTTCAGGTCTGGAGCAGGATCGGGATTTGGGGGTTCTGGGACTCAGGACTTTGGGCGGGTCCAGACAGTGTGCAGACGGACCACAGCCCAGTGTTCTGAAAGAGTCTGAAACCAATCTGAGCGGAGCTGCCACAGTCACTCTCCACTGACGTCCCACTGACTTGTTCAGAACGGAGAGACTCATTTATGTGTTTCATGGATAGGAATGTGCAGCAAGACCTAAAGGAGACATTCATGCAAAATCAGCCCTTCTTGAAGCTCAACCAGGATACAACATTGTTTTTGGAGTGGTATGACTTCATTATTGCATGGTATGATCTTAAAAAGGTTCAATATTCAACAAGAAGAAATGGTTATGTTTAAGACCACATGCCTTTAAAGGGGGGGTATTATGTAAAATGGACTTTTTCAAGCTTTATATCATGTTATTATGTCATTCCCTCATTAAACACATGCCTGGAGTGTTGCCTTGGCTCATTCACATATTTTTGAGTAATCAGTAAAAAGTTAGACGGCAGCCATTTTAGGTGCAGCTATGCCTCAGTCCTCCTAGGAACGCCCCCACCTCCTGGAGATGCCTCTGGACCTTTCGTCACCAGCCAAGCCACCAACCACTGCTCCTCAGCTCAGCAGAGCCCCCTCCCCGCACAGTAGTGTTGTTTAGATGCCACAGCAGTGTGCTGAAGGGGGCGTGACGGAAAGCTTCTTAAAGAGACAGAGGCCTATTTCAAGACGTTCAGTACAGCCATTTTGAGAGAGCAATTTTATTCAAGGCAGTTATTTTAATTTACTGCATATACAGACCAACAGAAGGTTACGTCATCATTGTAGTATGCTATAGACTGGTGCTATGTGATTGAAAAAAGCATAATACCCCCTCTTTAAAAGCAAGTAACACAACAAAATAGTGTTCAGGTGTTAGTCCTGAGTGCGCCACTGTGGGCCGACCTGACCCGCGTGTTTCTAGAGGTCGAAGAAACCGTAGCACCCGGAGGAAACCTGTCAGCCTTCAGTCTCCTCTGATCGTCTGAAACGGTGCAGCGCCTCCTGGGTTTGTCCCTGTTTCAGAGCGTGGTGTCCTGCACTGGTCGGCTCCTCCACCTCCTTCCTCTTCCTCCTGCACAGCTTCCTCCGCTCCACAACAGTCTTACACCATCTGGATACCTCCTCGTTTGTCCCTGTTTTGTTTCCTGTAGCTCCTCTTGTGACGCCTCCACTGTGCTGCAGCTGTGGGGGCTCTTGGTGCCTCTTCAGTGTTTCAGAAGAAGAAACATGTAGGCCTCAAATGTCGTTAGCTCATAAGCTAGCTGTTTACTTTTAAAACGCTGCTTTCTTCAGGACCATTATGAACCCCACAAAAACACGGCAAAGACGTACAAAAGCATCCAGCAAAAGTGTGGAACAGAAACCACAAAAGGCAGTAAAACGCTGTTGTACCAAGGCAAAAATGTGGATTGAGTGTCATTTTCTGTCACGTATTCACACTGTCATGACGTCCTGATGCAAAGCCATTTAGAGCGTGTTTGGGTTCTTGAGCTGCATTAGGGCCTCTCGCAGCGCGCCATCACTGCTGAGGTGGGACGCAGTGGAACAAAAAAGTCAAGTGGAAGACCCAAAAACTGTCACCACCACTCCGATTGGCTGGACGATCCTCGACCCAAATGAAGGCCGTTATTTACTGTAGAGCCGACATTTAAAGGCATGTGGTGCTAAACCTTTGATCAGCTGCAAAACAGACTATATCAGTTTAATGGTTGTTTTCAATAAAGAACTTACTCAAATAGTTTTGTCTCACTCCCTTTTCTTCTTGTTGCATATAGGCTATCGTAAGCGTCACGTGACTTCCGAGTGGATTCTAAGTAGTCGTTTGCGTTTCCTGTCTCCGTTAATTCCCTATGAGGTCTTGTCTAAAAAAATAAATAGCTGAAGATTACATGGCAGACAGTGAGTTACTGGTGGAGTCACAGCATCATGTTAAAAACATGGCGTCAGGAGCAAAAAATTCACTGCAGGAAACTTCCGCGCTCATCACGTCACCTTGAGTCTCTCTCTCTAAAACCAAAAAATCAGGTTAGAAATCTCGGAGTAATCATGGACTCAGACCTGAACTTAAACAGCCACATCAAAGCAATAACATCATCAGCTTTTTACCATCTGAAGAACATTGCTAAGATCAGAGGAATAGTGTCAAAACCAGACTTGGAGAGACTCATCCATGCATTTGTCTCCAGCAGGTTAGACTACTGTAACGGCCTGCTCACTGGCCTTTCTAAACGAGCTGTTAGAGCTGCAGAACATCCAGAACGCTGCTGCTCGAGTCCTGACAAGAACCAGGAAATACGACCACATTAGTCCAGTGCTCCGGTCTCTGCACTGGCTTCCTGTCACTCAGAGAATAGAATTTAAAACAGCTCTGCTTGTGTACAAGTCTTTTCATGGTTTAGCACCAAAGTCCATCTCTGACATGTTAGAGCCGTATGAACCATCTCGGGCCCTGAGAACTTCAGGGAGGGGTCTCCTGGTGGTTCCAGAGTCAATAATAAACACGCTGAGGCTAAAGCTAAAATCTGGAACAGTCTTCATGAGGATGTGAGACAGGCCTCAACTCTGACAATGTTCAAATCCAGCCTGAAAACAGCTCTTTTTACCCGTGCATATGAAAACTGAAAGTATTTTATCTGCACTCTTGCCTTTTACTGTCATTGATTAACTTTATGTTGATGTTTTATTGATTGATTTTATCTGTTTTCTTGTAATTTTCTGCAACTGTGAAGCACTTTGAATTGCCTTGTGTATGAATTGTGCTCTACAAATAAACTTGCCTTGCAAGTGTTTTTGTCTTGAAGCTAACGGCTAACACGAATTAAAAATGAAAATAGCTGCAAGATTAAAAAAAAAAAATCAGCCGGTCTTTATTATAAACAGTTTTTAGACGTTTAATTTTTGTGGTGGTGTTTTTTGATGCTAGCCGTTAGCGCTGAGATAAAAAGTCCTACCGAAACAAACACAGACGTTTCCTGCAGTCGAGAATTTACATCCAATGTAATGTTTTTAACACGTAGCGAGTCACTTCGGATCAGTGTCTCACTGTCAGTGATGTTTCCTTGAACTATTTATGTTTTTAGACAAGACCTCATAGGGAAATCATGGAGACAGGATACGGAAGCACTGACTTAGGATCCACTTGGAAGTCACGTGTCATTTGTGTGCATGGAGCCTATTAAATTTATGCGCGAGTTTTGTAGCGATCTGCGCTTGGATTCAGTTGTTTGATGATCTTCCAAACAGCAGATGGCGCTGCCTCCATCTGTTGTGGATGTGCGGTGATGGAACAGGGTTTATTCAGGCAGCAGCGAATCAAATGTAATACTGTGTACTGCGGTTTTAATGCTCAAACACTATATTTACAACTTTCCATTAAGCAAAGGAAATTCCGATATTAAAAAGCAAATTGAATAAAACAAGAGACTTACATTTCAGTGAAAAATACTCGAGCAATGTCATTATTTTCCAAGAAATTACATTTGAAGATTCACACGACTAATTCAACTCAATCAGACAATGCAGCTTCCCGAACGCAGGTGGTAGAAATGAATCCTTGTGAGAATGAAACCTCTCGCACTCGAGCCCCCGGCACGAACGGGTTCATCAGAAATGTCGGATATTTCCCCACAGCTCCTGCGTCACTGGGAGCTTCTGGCGGCACCTGTTTTTCTCGACAAATGCAGAGCGGCGACAGAGGACGTGGACAGCGATTCGCACGGATCGGCTCGCTCTGGAAACAGCGTCATCGTCACGTTATCGCTTTCACACCGCGCCTCCAGACCTCGGCCCCTGAGCCCAGAGGAGCCCCCGCTGCAGCGCCATGAAACTCAAGCCTCCACACGGCTGCGGCGATGCCAGGGCTGCCACAGCGGGTCGGTCGCACGAGGATTCGGCCTGTTGTTTTCTAAAACCCTGATGCCCTTCGTGATGCAATGTGGGTGAAGTGTCCTGCTCAGGGACGCAACAAAAGAGGCAGTACCTTAGTGTTGTTACTGTTCTGTCCAGGGGTGAGACGAGAACTCTGGAAAAACTCTTAAAGAGGGGGTATTATGCTTTTTTCAATCACATAGCACCAGTCTATAGCATACTACAATGATGACGTAACCTTCTGTTGGTCTGTATATGCAGTAAATTAAAATAACTGCCTTGAATAAAATTGCTCTCTCAAAATGGCTGTACTGAACGTCTTGAAATAGGCCTCTGTCTCTTTAAGAAGCTTTTCGACACGCCCCCTTCAGCACACTGCTGTGGCATCTAAACAACACTACTGTGCGGGGAGGGGGCTCTGCTGAGCTGAGGAGCAGTGGTTGGTGGCTTGGCTGGTGACGAAAGGTCCAGAGGCGTCTCTAGGAGGTGGGGGCGTTCCTAGGAGGACTGAGGCATAGCTACACCTAAAATGGCTGCCGTCTAAGTTTTTACTGATTACTCAAAAATATGTGAATGAGCCAAGGCAACACTCCAGGCATGTGTTTAATGAGGGAATGACATAATAACATGATATAAAGCTTGAAAAAGTCGATTTTACATAATACCCCTCTTTAAAAGGCCTTGGATCTAATTGTTTCGGTTACTAACAACAAGACGAAGATGGAAGCTTAAGCTGTTAGCTGTGCTACTGTCGCCCGAACCTGGCGCTCTATGAGATGAGCCTGGAGATACAGATGTGCCCATAAGTTTACACACCCTTGTTTTTGTGTGTGTTTTTTTTGCCATTTCTCAAAGAATATGAGTGAAAACACAAAAATCTTTTTTCACTCATGGTCAGTGATGTTCTGAAACCATTTATTGCGAATAAAATGTATGAACTCACTTCAAATCACATAACAAAATAAAATACCAAAATGTTGAAAAGTTTACACACCCCAGTTCCTAATACTGTTGTAACCCGGATAATAATATGCATAAATAGTAAAACATACGTTAAGTAAAAGATCATAAATACTGACGCGATAAATTAATGTATTTCATAGGTTTACTTTAATAAAATTTGGGGCGACAATGGCGCAGATGGTAGAGCGGGTCGTCTCATGATCGGAAGGTTGGGGGTTCGAATCCCGCCTCCTGAAGGTGCACATTGTCGTTGTGTCCTTGGGCAAGACACTTCACCCACATTGCCTCCAGTGTCTGTGTACACTGGTAGCCCCCTAGGAGAGACCAACAGGCCCAGTTTGAACCGTGAGGCCGTCCTTCCGTGGACCCACCACCTGCAGAAGGAGCCATGGGGGCTGGTGCAATGTGATTTGGGCAGCCCCCACGGCTGCCCCCACGACCCGGCAACGGACAAGTGGAAGAAAATCAATGAATGATGAATACTTTAATAAAAGCCAAGTTCATGGTAAAGGATAAAAAGGTATTTACATTGTTAAAAATATGTTGTTTTGCAATTGTATTTTATTTATTTTGCTGTACTTGTGAAAAGTGTATCTTCCTATTTAAAAATGGTCTGTGAAGGTAACATAAGTTCTCGTGGAACACTGTGAGAGAGCAACTGGTTAGATCTACACTCTTAAAACAGATGTGTTGAAAACAACACAAAATGTGTTAAAAAAATGCACATCCCTGTGTCAAGTTAAGGACAACACAACATGTGTTGTTTTTAACCTGTTAACCCTTTCTACTCTAAAGAGCCAAATTTGGCTCCAGTTATGGTCCCGGTATTTGGACGCAAAGGGTCACAAGGGGGCGCCCTTCCAACCTTCTCAGTGTACATGTGAATTGAATCTCTTTAGAGTTAGACTTTAGGTCAGACACCATGAGTGACAGTAACATGAAATAGTGACCCTTTATTTTCAGTAAAAAGGCTGAAGCCTCATTGCTCTTCAGTCACAGACTGAGAAGTGAAGAAGGAAGTCATGGAGATTCTCATTTAGAACATTACACTTCTGCTGGATGTAACAATAAACGTTTGAAATTAAAGTATTCTTTAGTAATAGTGCTGAAGATCCTGAATTTGTGTGTTTAAAATGTCAGTTAATTATTAATGACTCTCATTCTACAAAAACAAACCCTTGTCATTTGTATCTGCTGTAGAGTCATGTTTGTCCCAGTTCCTCTGAGTCGTGGTACAGCAGGACTGATGTGGACAGATGTTACAGTAGAAGCTCATGAGGTTCATTTCTTCAACACAGTTACTATAGTAACTATTTTCTCCAAAGTAAAAGTAGATCTACCACAGTCCTGTCCACATCTGTCATGGTCCACCATGACCCACCGTGACTCAGAAGAACTGGGACACACATGACTCTCCATCATATATAACTGTCATGTTTTGTTTGGTTTGTAAAATGAGAGTAATTAATTAACTAAAATTTTTATTGATATAATTTCAGAATATTCACATTTGGATTTTTACTTTTTTTGATCAGAAATACTATTTTTTGTATATATTTTGTTTTTCCTATATTTGTGAGTTTCAGAATAAGATTTGACTCTTATATCCAGCAGAAGTCTGAAGTTCTGTCTAAAGCAGAATCTCCATGACTTCCTTCTTCACTTCTCAGTCTGTGACTGAAGAGCAACGAAGCCTCAGCTTTTTTACAGACAATAAAGAGCTCACTATTTAGCGTCATGTTACTGTCACTCATGGTGTCTGACCTAAAGTCTAACTCTGAAGAAATTCAATTCACATGTACACTGAGAAGGTTGGAAGGGCGCTCCCTAGTGTCCAAGTGCGTCCAACTGCCCGGACCAAATTTGTATTTATTTTGAGCCCACGGGCAGGACGGGGGATGTTAAGAGGTTAACGCAGTCAGTGTGTTAAATATCTCAACACACTGACTGTGTTAAAAACAACACATGTTGTGTTGTCCTTAACTAGACACAGGGATGTGCATTTTTTAACACATTTTGTGTTAAAAAGTGTGTTATTTGTATTTCCTTGTATTTTACCCCTAAAATGAATATTATACATGCAGGAATTACACTAAAATAATCACAAACAATATAATTAAAAGTAATTCTTATTTATTATGTATTAGCAAATCACAAATGTGAACACATAAAAGAATCTCTACAGTTGGTTTGAAAACATGGAGGATGTTTGAAAAAATATTGAGTTTTTAAAATTGCATTTTTCAGGTTTACCTTATGTTTACAGTACACCATACTAAAATCAATAGCATTGTGCCAAATGTTACCAAAAAAAAAAAAAATAGGGATGTTCACAAGCCACAATGTAGTTTGTTTTAAGTTGTTGTTGTTAACTCTTGTCAATCGAAAATGAACATCTAAAGATTAGGCTAGTTGGCCAAGTCCCGACTTACAAACTACACAATCATAATTTAACACTAAACTTAAATGGTTCAGATTACAAACACAGCAAATTTAGAACAGTCTTTGGTACTCATCACTCGTTTGGATGACGAGGAGCGGGGGCAGAAGGAGAGCGCAGTCAGCCCGGGGCGGAGGCGTGTGACGCGGTGAGCTGAAGATTCAAGCAGTGTGTGATTGGACAACAGTTTAACACATGCAGTGTGTTATTGTAAATATGCAACATGATTGGATAATAATTTAACACAAGATGTGTTATTTTGTGTAGTTTCATTTTTACACAGAAATTTCAACACCAACACAATATTAACACAACATGTGTTAATATTAACACAACATGTGTTAAATGAGCCTTAACACATAAATTGTGTTAAAATTTAACACATCTGTTTTAAGAGTGTAGTTCAGCGAGGGAAAGAGACAGCATCTTGAGGAGAGTTGGCTTGTTTTTTGTATTTTTAAGAAAGTTGTGCCGTGGTTGTGCGCTGTACAAACCACTGTTTTCTTGTGTGCGAGTGATTAAGTGCTGTAGGACGCTGTGTAGTTTCAGCTCGAAGCTCAAGGACCGTGTTTTACCGCTTATTACATCGTATTAGAGCGAGGCTAACCCAGTCCGTTCGCTACAAGGACTACTGTAGGCTGCCGTTTCGCTAACCTCGTGGGACATAAAAGCTTGCGGAGGATCGTTACCGGACTGGACAACGAAGTACGGACCCCAGATAGTCACTCTGAGTGCCCGCGTCGCTCAGAGTACCTCTGGCAACGTGAGAAACGAAGACAAGTCGCCGCGGATCGGGTGTGGACCACGCACCGTCATCGCCTTTGTACTGCTGTATCTGGACCCCCGAGCTACCCTCAACGGAGCCGAGGACGACCCATTACCTGGACCGATCTACACTCTTAAAACAGATGTGTTAAATTTTAACACAATTTATGTGTTAAGGCTCATTTAACACATGTTGTGTTAATATTAACACATGTTGTGTTAATATTGTGTTGGTGTTGAAATTTCTGTGTAAAAATGAAACTACACAAAATAACACATCTTGTGTTAAATTATTATCCAATCATGTTGCATATTTACAATAACACACTGCATGTGTTAAACTGT
Organism: Neogobius melanostomus; assembly: GCA_007210695.1. Classification (NCBI taxonomy): domain Eukaryota; kingdom Metazoa; phylum Chordata; class Actinopteri; order Gobiiformes; family Gobiidae; genus Neogobius; species Neogobius melanostomus. The sequence continues at coordinate 562,765 of VHKM01000462.1, read as the reverse complement.
TGTCCAATCACACACTGCTTGAATCTTCAGCTCACCGCGTCACACGCCTCCGCCCCGGGCTGACTGCGCTCTCCTTCTGCCCCCGCTCCTCGTCATCCAAACGAGTGATGAGTACCAAAGACTGTTCTAAATTTGCTGTGTTTGTAATCTGAACCATTTAAGTTTAGTGTTAAATTATGATTGTGTAGTTTGTAAGTCGGGACTTGGCCAACTAGCCTAATCTTTAGATGTTCATTTTCGATTGACAAGAGTTAACAACAACAACTTAAAACAAACTACATTGTGGCTTGTGAACATCCCTATTTTTTTTTTTTGGTAACATTTGGCACAATGCTATTGATTTTAGTAAGGTGTACTGTAAACATAAGGTAAACCTGAAAAATGCAATTTTAAAAACTCAATATTTTTTCAAACATCCTCCATGTTTTCAAACCAACTGTAGAGATTCTTTTATGTTTTCACATTTGTGATTTGCTAATACATAATAAATAAGAATTACTTTTAATTATATTGTTTGTGATTATTTTAGTGTAATTCCTGCATGTATAATATTCATTTTAGGGGTAAAATACAAGGAAATACAAATAACACACTTTTTAACACAAAATGTGTTAAAAAATGCACATCCCTGTGTCTAGTTAAGGACAACACAACATGTGTTGTTTTTAACACAGTCAGTGTGTTGAGATATTTAACACACTGACTGCGTTAACCTCTTAACATCCCCCGTCCTGCCCGTGGGCTCAAAATAAATACAAATTTGGTCCGGGCAGTTGGACGCACTTGGACACTAGGGAGCGCCCTTCCAACCTTCTCAGTGTACATGTGAATTGAATTTCTTCAGAGTTAGACTTTAGGTCAGACACCATGAGTGACAGTAACATGACGCTAAATAGTGAGCTCTTTATTGTCTGTAAAAAAGCTGAGGCTTCGTTGCTCTTCAGTCACAGACTGAGAAGTGAAGAAGGAAGTCATGGAGATTCTGCTTTAGACAGAACTTCAGACTTCTGCTGGATATAAGAGTCAAATCTTATTCTGAAACTCACAAATATAGGAAAAACAAAATATATACAAAAAATAGTATTTCTGATCAAAAAAAGTAAAAATCCAAATGTGAATATTCTGAAATTATATCAATAAAAATTTTAGTTAATTAATTACTCTCATTTTACAAACCAAACAAAACATGACAGTTATATATGATGGAGAGTCATGTGTGTCCCAGTTCTTCTGAGTCACGGTGGGTCATGGTGGACCATGACAGATGTGGACAGGACTGTGGTAGATCTACTTTTACTTTGGAGAAAATAGTTACTATTGTAACTGTGTTGAAGAAATGAGCCTCATGAGCTTCTACTGTAACATCAGTCCTGTACCACGACTCAGAGGAACTGGGACAAACATGACTCTACAGCAGATACACATGACAAGGGTTTGTTTATGTAGAATGAGAGTCATTAATAATTAACTGACATTTTAAACACACAAATTCAGGATCTTCAGCACTATTACTAAAGAATACTTTAATTTCAAACGTTTATTGTTACATCCAGCAGAAGTGTAATGTTCTAAATGAGAATCTCCATGACTTCCTTCTTCACTTCTCAGTCTGTGACTGAAGAGCAATGAGGCTTCAGCCTTTTTACTGAAAATAAAGGGTCACTATTTAGCGTCATGTTACTGTCACTCATGGTGTCTGACCTAAAGTCTAACTCTAAAGAGATTCAATTCACATGTACACTGAGAAGGTTGGAAGGGCGCCCCCTTGTGACCCTTTGCGTCCAAATACCGGGACCATAACTGGAGCCAAATTTGGCTCTTTAGAGTAGAAAGGGTTAACAGGTTAAAAACAACACATGTTGTGTTGTCCTTAACTTGACACAGGGATGTGCATTTTTTTAACACATTTTGTGTTGTTTTCAACACATCTGTTTTAAGAGTGTAGTGGGATTAACACGTTTACACAAGGTACTCTGCATTTGTTTGTTTTTTTGGCTCTTTGAGTGAAGCGACCCGTTTTGTTTTTGGGTCTCTACGTTTCACGACCATCGATACAGGCCTGCAACGTAGGGTGTATCTTGCCGGCTTAGGACTAGTTTATTAGCCAGTTGTGCCTACTATTTGTTTGCCCTTTGTGAGTGGGGATTCATTGGTACGGTGGGAGAGTGCTGTGCTATTTACTTGAAACTAAATGCTTGCTATTTCTTTTTGTATTATTTCTATTAAATTGTTAATATTTTTTTATACTTTACCTTGTGTTTGGTGTTAAGTTACTTCAAAGTCAGTCGCTTAAGTCCATTAGTGTTTAGTGCTAATTTAAAGATATTCTAGTGATCCAAACTATTATAGAAAAGTTAGGTTAAAATAAAATAGTACGTGAGTACACTGTAAAAAAGAACCCTGAGCCCACTCAGTTAATTGCGTTGAGTAAACAAGGGCTACACTGTGTTTTGCCTCCTTTACCATCAATGACAGCTTGGAGTCTTTTGTGGTCTTTGTGGAGAAGGTTCTTTATATAATCTAATGTTAAAGCGGCTCATTCTCCTTGGCAAAAGGCCTCCAGTTCCTGTAAGTTCCTGGGCTGTTTTACATGAACTGCACGTTTGAGATCTCCCCACAGTGGTTCAATGATATTGCGGTCAGGAGACGGAACCTTCACTTTATTCTGCTGGCCTATGATGAAAAGGGCGTCTACCCCTTTTTCTGACAACCCTCCATTGCGACGTCCCCCCCAATCCCACACTTTTTGATACCCCAATTCCGACACTAGTTGAGGTTAGGGTTATCTGCTCCTTGTACTCTTGAGATCGTGCCGTGACACTTCATTTTCGAAATCGTCAGTCTTGTGTGAGTGGATGTGGGCGTAAATATAGGTAATTCTAGTAGGCCCACGTATTTTTAATAATTATCTTGTGTGTCGGAATGGCAGGATGTTGCACAAAAGGTAAAGTGTCACCTGCACTCCGACAAAGGAGGAAAAAATATGTCGGAGTGCTGGAACGTTTGATAAAAAATGGAAATGCCCCCACTCTGATAATTAGACCTCAATGTCAGAGTGGGGGTGTGTAGAAATGGCAACGTGTAACTGATGAAAAGTGCACCATACCTGCTGTGAAATATGGAGGTGGTTCACTGATGTCACTGGCTCCATCATATACCACCCCCTAGTGACTCGAAGGTTTACTATCGAAACTTTACACGTGTCAAAAACACTTGAAAGCCCGGCTATGAAGATTTTATTGTTTCTAAAAGTAGAGTTTCCTCTTGTGACATCACTGAGGAGAGTATTATTTTTGATCACTCTGGTTATTGCTCTATTGATTTTTAAAGCTTTATCTTTGGGGCATGTTGCTGCAAAGTTTTCCACCTTTTTAACTTGTTTTGGACCTTCCATCGTGGAGTCTCTCGACTGTTTTTTCATTGCATCACCACGCAGCTCACGGGACACGTACAGATATGGCAGACACTAGAGGGCAACCGATATGGGTTTTTCTAAGGCCGATGTCGATATTTTGGGATGTTAATTGGCCGATGTCGATATGCTTGGCCGATATTTTTCCAAAAGTCTGGTCTATAATCCTATAAAACAAATACTTGGCCACTCCAGCACTGGCCGATTTTATTGTATTACTTTAGGTGATCCAATCATAGTTTCTGTCCCAGCTTTGATTAGTTGTAGTTAGCATACCGTTAGCGGTATTTTGCGCGGCGATCAAAAATACAATAGTGGAGGTTAAAACTAACTCAGCGATTAAATTCTCCAGATTCTGCACTTCAAAATGACATACAGCATGTGCATATTGATGGAGGTTTAGTGAAACTTGTGTTTTACAAACTTGAAGTTAACCAATTTTCATTGCGATGTTTCTCACCTCCCCCGAGGCCGAGGGATTTGTGGGAGGACTCAGTTTAAAGCCCTGATTTCCAATGCAAAAACGGTAAGTCTCTATCATTTTCGCTCCCGGAAATATCGGCTTTTTCGGCACTAGATCGGCCGATAGCTGATATTGTAAAATCCCCAAATATCGGCTGGCCGATATATTGGTTGGCCGATAGCAGTCACATCTCCAGATTCGCTGGACCTTTGTCTTTTCAAGGGAAAAAAAGCTAGTCTCTACACAGTAATTTTGACTCTGTTCAGACTGTATTTGGTCCCACTCTTCTCAGAGTAAATGTGAGTTGACTCTTCAGAGTTAGACTGAAGGATAGAGAATCTGACACCATGAGTGACAGTAACATGACGTTACATAGAATGTGTTCTTTATTTCCAATAATAAGGCTGAGGCCTCATTGGTCTTCAGTCTGTCCTAGACTGACAGGTAAACAAGCTGGAAATTTTGTCATTCAACAAATGTCTAGGACTTCAGCTGGAAGTACAAATTCAAAACTGAAAATCAAGCAATCAAATCAAAGGAAAGAATAAAACTGTATATATATATTTTAAAAAGCTCTTGAACTGTATCTGATGTCGGGTCATGTGTGTCTCTGTTCCTCTAAGTCAGGGTGGACCACAGCAGATGTGGACAGGACTGTGGTATCCACAGTTTTAATTTGGAGAAAATAAAATAACCCTGGAGTGCAGTCTGCTGTAACATAGACCTGTGCACATCAGTCATGGTCCACCCTGACTCAGAGGAACAGGGACACACATGACCCTGTAACAACTTCACACACATTTCTCTTTTAAAAGGTAATACAGGAGATGTTTTTGTTCCCCTCGCTATTACAAACTATTAACAGACCTTTGAACGTTGACATTTAAGTTTTTATTTGCTATAAAGTCCTGGAAGCTCTGTCTAATACAAGACTAGCATGTCTTCCTTCTTCACCTGTCGGTCTGTGACAGACTGAAGTGTGGCCTCAGCATTTTATACTGAAAACAAAGAGCACATTGTATTTAACGTCATGTTACTGTCACTCATGGTGTCCCATTGTCTAACCTGAAGTGTAAGTCTGAAAAGAGTCAACTCACATTTACTCTGAAAAGAGTGGGACCAAATACAGTCTGAACAGAGTCAACATTACTCTATATTTACTGTGTATGTTTTACGGATATAAAGATATGACAGATTTTCTGCGGTGTCAGGGAGCGTCAACTAAACCGCTGGTTCCTGAATCAGGGCTTTGGCACTCTACTGAAACATTTAATTCCACTTATAGTATTTTATGGACTCCTGTTGACAACTATGGCTTGTGATAAAGGGATTGGTTATTTCTCAAAACTAGTCAGCCATCTAAATCAGGAATTATACTGCTGTATCGATTAAAATTGACTTTGTTTACTTCTGGACTTTGGATAAAAAGAATCTGGTACAGTCCAAACTCCTTCCCAACTTTCCAAACACATTCAAAGTCTCGCCAACAGCACATAGTCAGCATGAGGCGGGTTCTGGGTGAGTGGTGGTGGTGGAAGGGGAAGAAGAAAAGAACATTTTGCATTGCATCCTCCCAATTTGTTCTTGTTTTCCCCCCAAACATCTCTCCTAAAGAATGTTGAGACGCGTCCAGAGCTTGTAAATGTCAGCGTCTGTGTTCGGGACAGCGGAGTCTTTAGAGGGAAATGAGCAGAGACAGAGGAGGAAGTTGGACTCATCACAGCGGGACGGTCAGCGTTCGGTCTCGCACAGACAGAGAGCGGCCCGTTCAGACCCCGGATCCATCAGGAGGGCCCTGGGCTGTCCTCCCGTTTACACAGGAATTATGTCTTCCCGTAAAGGCGAGTTTATAACGTACAGTGAGTTTGACAGTTGGAGACAGATTTACCTTTGACTCTTGGAAGTGGCGAAGAAACAACATTTGCTTCCCTTTTTCAATGCAGTTCTGGCTGCTTGTGTTACTGTAGCACACTCAGCTTAGCCCACAACTTTACAGAGTTCTTAAACCTAGCGGTGCAGCAGCTTGTGAAGCAGAACGTCAAGTTTAAATAAGGGTCAGATACATATTTACATTTTTAGTATCAGCTTTCGGGCGATTCTGTTTGGCCCGACCACCTGACAAAAGAAGACAAGTACCACATTATGAAGTCCATGACCTTCCAAGTCCCACCAGACCTTGATTGAAGACCTGCAGTATTTTCCGGACTATAAGTCGCAAACAATTTTCATAGTTTTCATACTTATTTTCATGGTGGTCAAAGGACTTTCAGCCGTGAGACGAATGTGGCAGATTTATGAATACGATCACTTCCAAATAACGATCAGGGAAAACATTTGGACGCTTTCTGTTTGGAGATTTCTTTCCACAACAGTGTCTTTCCTATTGAGTTGTATTGGCACCTGCTCCGACTGAAATTATGACGCGACTTTCTAGAATGTCGTGAACGCAACCTGTGTCGTCCACCCTAACCCACTACAAAAGAGCAACAAAAAAGTGACAAAAAAGCAATGAAAAAGAACAAATATAGGGCAACTACGTAAGGAAAAGGTCAGTTTAGATCAGTTTTGTAGGCTGTCCAGTCAAGCAGCTTCTAGATTTGGGTACTGCATATGGTTACGGTGAGGTAGAGCGGATTCATGTGTATTCAGACCAGTCCGGACCAAAGGCAGACTTTTTTTTCCTTTGGTGCGGTTCGCATTCAGACTATACTTTTTGCAAGTGAACTATATTTTGTAAACGCATACATGTATGTGACGATCGATGCTCCCATTGGACAGCAATGATCACAACAAATGAAATTAAAATGGATATTTGACGCTTACAATGATAATAAAAGAAACGTAAGAGACTAAACCACTTACCATTAACCTCAGCTTCAGTAGCTGGTGTAAGAGGTGTTTTGTGCAGATGAAGGGTCGTCTGCTGAGCTGTTTGTTTCTATTATGTCCACGGGACAAACTGTTGGTCTTGTTCCTCCGCTCTTCTTTAATGCGTCTCGTACTTTCATTTAAGTTTGGCAACGTTTTTTTCACTTTGACGGGGCTGTTCAGGAGACCGCTCGAAGCTCCTCTCCTTTCTCGCTAAACATGCCGAACACGACCGTGTATTTGTGAGTCTTTTCTAGCAGTTGGGTTAGTGCGCATCTGTCCAAATATCCAGGAGGCACAGTGTCTCCTCGTTGCTCCAGGTCTGTCCACGGCTCATTGTTTGTAGCATCCATCCAGTATTAGCGTTAGCAGCAGCGAAGGGCTAATTTTTCTCACGGGGCCTTGCTATGGTGGCTTGTTAAGCCCAAAAAGGCGCATTTATCCTGGAGTTGTTTCAGTTCAACAGTGGTTTATATTCACACCTGAAGCGAACCGCACCAGAGTCTGTTTGGAAGCGAGACCGAGTCCACCTGAAAAGTGGGTCTCGGTCCGGTTCTTTGATCCGCACCAGGATTCGTTTCTTGTTTTCACACCTGCATAAAAAGTCCGGACCAGCGTTTGAAACGAACCCTGGTCCGTTTAAAGTGGACCAAACAGTGCAGGTCTGAATAGGGCTCCAGGTACTCCCAGTGCGCCGCAGATGTGGAGGTGAAAACAATGGCGGTATTAAACAGTGGTTTTGCCTGTGAGTGACAGATTGTGTTCGATAAATTTAGTTTTTCTCAGTAAATCCAGCCTAAAAGCTGTTGTGCGGTCGGATGTTCCATTTTGTCGGAACTACAGCTTCAATCTTGTAAACTGAATAAGTTTTATGATTAGAATCGACGTCTGCAGATCTAAACACATTGTGTGGATTATGTTTTAAAGTTTAACGTAACTGTGCCGGACACATCAGGCTCTGAATTCTACCATTTACAAATGTTTAATGTCATGACATGTGTTAGCTAAGTCATGCTTTAGCTAAATCTAAAGCTGAATAAACTAGACAGAACGTCGCCTAAAAGCTTCTAAAACATTTTCTCTTCAGCATCACGTTTAACTTAGATCATGATTATTTCCCGTAAGGCAACAATGCGTGAAATTCAACACAAAGTTACAATGGATTAGCGACGCGTACGAGGCTCCTCAGTTTGTACAAACATTCATCGAGACCAATTAAGTCCAATTTGTTTATATCAGACTTTTGCCTCAATAGGCAGGTTATCAATGTAATCAAAATCCTCTCAAACAACCACCCAATATCAGCGTCTCCCATTGTTTTCAATGAAGCGAGAGCGCTGTATTCACCTCCGCTTGATTTGTGACGTAACACCGTAGAGCCGTATACACCGTCAGATCACTCTTATCTACGAGTTCACAGCAGTGACGTGTGAGTGTTTTCTTGTTGTAAATCGGACATTTTCCCGTCTCCTTTTTCCTGGAACACAGCATATAACTCAGCTAAAGTCTTGTGGGCCAGTTCCTCGACCTGTTTCTCCCTCTTTACCGCCTGACCCCTGTTAACCCTCCACCTGCCGCAGCAGCTCCCCTCGATCCCGGTGAAGACCTCATCAGGACGAGGCACAAAAACCCCTGTGAACCCCCCCCCCTCCCTCCTCTGACCTCCGCGCCTCACCTCCGACCTCCGACCTTGACTGGTGCGGCGCTTAATGCCCCTCAGCTGTGGCCCGGCTGGTTTGTGTTAGCGACGGGCTGTAGAGATGAGCCGAGATCGAGAGAGTCTGTGAACTAAACAGTGATAGGACTCTTCACATTTCTTTTATCTTCATATTTTGTGGTGTGTTATGAAGTTTTATATCTTTGTAAGTTAAAAAGTTAAATTTAATCATATTTTAACTTAATTTGAGTAATTTCAAGTTAAAACTCATTAAGCATTTAGATTTTGTCTCAAAGCTTGGAGTTTGGTCACATTTGAGACCAACCCACTCTGAGTCACTGTGAACTGACTCTCTTACACTGTGAGTGCGTTTACTCTGTGGGATCGTCGCTGTGGGTCTGGCCTGCAGGAAATCACTGATTCACAGGAGGAGGACATCTTGTTAGACTGGTCGTCTTCCATCTTGCTGAGGGACAATCATTTTCATTTCATTTTTAATTTATGTACTACATACTTTAGCTCAAGATTTCTCTCTTAAAGCACACGCATAAAGTTCTGTCTAAAGCAGAATCTCCATGACTTCCTCCGCCTCAGCCTTTTTATTGGGGAAGAAAAAGCCACACTGTCTGACCTACAGTGAATGCACATACAGGTTGGAAGGGCGCCCTCTTGTGTCCACATGCCCGAACCATAGCTGGAGCCACATCAGGGCCTAAGAGGCTACGTTTGCTGCATCCGATAACATTAAATGATAGCCTCTAAGTACTAACACTAGCAACTAATCCTTAACCTTTCATGGGGTCAACTGTTAGATCTCTATGCAGTTAGTGAACTAGAGCTTCAGCAGCATTTGCCCAATTCCACCGTCCTTACCCGGGGGAAGGGGAAGTGACATCACCAACAGCTGTTCTTCTTCTTCTTTAAAGTTCAGTGCAGGCCAAACAAAAGCGCATACCGCCCCCTACTGTATATTGTCCAACAACAACGTAGTGTCCAAATAAAGACATTTAAGGCAAAAAAAGAGAAACATCCAAATGATCCTTCACATTTCCCTTTATTTTATCTCAACAGCTGTTTCATAAAGCTACAGTATGCAAATTAGCCATGTGGCTTAAGTTTCTATTAAATGAAGCAAAAGCACAAACTGCTTCATTTAGGCCATTTACTGAGGAGGCTCTTTAAAACCATGTGACTGAGCTGTGGGGACGACAACATGTATTTTGTAACTTTTATAAAGTTTGGCTTGTGACGAATCTTATTTTTTTTCCAATTATTTTTATTATTAAATGTGCACCTGTCAATCAACAGTGGTTGCGCATGAATCACTCGAGGGTGGGGGCGAGGGGGGTGGGGAGTTTGGCGCAGTGGCTTATGGGATGGCACATAGCTCCTAATCACCAGTGAGTTAGCATGAGAGGTCCCTATGCTAAAGTGTTTATGATAGTTAGCATCAGAGGTACCTATGCTAAAGTGGCTATGATAGTTAGCATCAGAGGTCCCTATGCTAAAGTGGCTATGATAGTTAGCATCAGAGGTCCCTATGCTAAAGTGGTTATGATAGTTAGCATCAGAGGTCTCTATGCTAAAGTGGTTATGATAGTTAGCATCAGAGGTCCTATGCTAAAGTGGCTATGATAGTTAGCATCAGAGGTCCCTATGCTAAAGTGGCTATGATAGTTAGCATCAGAGGTCCCTATGCTAAAGTGGCTATGATAGTTAGCATCAGAGGTCCCTATGCTAAAGTGGCTATGATAGTTAGCATCAGAGGTCCCTATGCTAAAGTGGCTATGATAGTTAGCATACAGGCCACTTTCCCTAACTCCTTCCTAACCGACAACCCAATTTGGACGCTTCTTATCATGGCGGACGTTGACGCACATCCGGTTTGGCGTAAGACCTCTTACCGATTTACTGGTTTTGGATGGAGCAAATGACTCAAATTAGCTTAGCAAGTCAGAATTACTCAGAATAAGGTAAAATATTCTTAGAAATTCCTGTCATTTTAACACAGCAAGAGACCTTTTTTGAGGTGAGACCTTCAACACAATGTTCACCTCTTTATTTGGATAGTTACTTGAGTAAGTCTATTTTTAAGTAATGTTTCTCTGCTTGAATACATTTTTAGCGACGGTAACCACCTGACACGTTGTCCGTAAGAAACAACCCATATTTTAGCAGCTTACACACAGTTCTCACCGTCACAAGATGGCGTCCACATTCTCCACACACAGCGGCTGCTCAGTCCGCTCTAGAGTTGTGCTGCGTCACTGCGTTGGCTCAAACAGCCCCGGGGATTAAACTGCGGCGACCCCTGACCTCCTCCATCAGCGCAGGCTCAGCCACAGCTGCAGCGTTCGGCAGGTGTGAGGCCGAGCGTGTTTAAGAGCCGAGGCATTTACACGAGAGAGAAAGAGAGAGATGTCAGAAATGCTGTCAGACGGAGCTTAAAGTATCAGGCTTAATTAAAGGGACTATACGGAGTTTAAAAAATGTCAAAATGATGTATTTTCCTCCCCTACATGTTCCAGCCATGTCCTAATGTGTAAAATGAGCCCAGACCTGTTCACCACAACTGCCTCTACAATCCTGCACCGTCACTCACAAAGTTGTTGATTCGGGTCCGAAGTGCCGTCATGCACGAGCTTAAAGGGATATTTCATGATTTTTGACATAGGGCCTCATTTCCTAGTTATCCAGAGTGTTGTTGATGTCTGGAGATATTTTTTTTTCTTAAATTCATGCAGTTCTTATATTTGAAGAGTGTAGTGGCGCTAGGCTAGGGCAAGGCTAAAGCATTTCTATGGTATCAGTTAGCCTGCATTAAAAACAGTCTGGCCCACTCCACAGTGCACCTGAGGTAAATCACTTATAACACCAGACTAACCATATAAATGTCTGTGTTAATAGAATAATGTTTGAAATATAACTGACCTTGTATCACATGAATTACCGCATTTTGAGGGACTATTTTCTCGCAGATCACTCCGCCGCTGCGTTAGCTTACAGCCACGAAGCTGATGCTGCTCAAATATAAGTTATTTTAAATGCAAAATGGTTAAAATGATTCTATTAACACAGATATTTATATGGTTAGTCTGGTGTTATAAGTGATTTACCTCAGGTGCATTGTGGAGTGGGTCAGACTGTTTTTAATGCAGGCTAACTGATACCATAGAAATGCTTTAGCCTTGCCCTAGCCTAGCGCCACTAGACTCTTCAAATATAAGAACTGCATGAATTTAAGAAAAACATATCTCCAGACATCAACAACACTCTGGATAACTAGGAAATGAGGCCCAATGTCAAAAATCCTGAAATATCCCTTTAATATGGAGACTGCAGTTACGCTTAAGACCTGAGGTGGCAGTAGTGAGTATAAAATGACCAACTTGCATCTAGTCCCTTTAAGGCTTAGATACATTCACTTGGGCACATCAGCGTTGATATTTTACACTTTTAGAGTTGAAAATAACGAAAAGAGTAATAAGTGAGAGACTGGGCTTTCGTTTTCATCTATTGGCATTCTAACTGATGGTACCATGATGAACACACTTTGAGCACAGAAAGGGTCCACACTGGGGGGAAAAAGTCATCTCAACTTAGTGGGCAAGTTAATTCATCTTATTTTAAGCAAAGACAGTCCAAACCTACTCCAACTCTGCATAAATTGTCTTAATTAAGGCACATTTTTCTAAGATTTCACTTTTCCCAGTGCAGTAGTTTATTATGGACTTTATGTCTTGTACATATTGTTACTGTACCTGTACAGCACTTTGGTCAACTGAGGTTTTAACCTCTTAACCCCCACTTTAACAGACAGATTTTCTCCAGTCCGGCTTTACCCAAATCTAAAACATTCTAGGCCAGTGTAACGCCTCATTTGAACACTGATCTAAGATTTTTCCTCGTGTTTCTCGAGTTATTGTCGCTTTTTTGATGCTTTTTTTTTAATCACGTTTTTGTTGCTTTTCCATCCTCATTTACTTCGTTTTTGTCGTTATTTTGAGGCTTTTTTCAGGAAGCTTTTAGATTTGGGTAATGCCTGGATCCCTGGATAATAACGTTAGTAAATTTGCTTTGCTCTTAACAGAGGTTAAAGCACATTTTCTTTAACAGAGCACTTTTCGGAGAGCGTTCTGAAGCAATGGCATCCCTCCACTGGATTATCTACACCATGCCTCATCTCTGTGCATTTGCTCGTTCGACTTCTGAATGGGACACGACTCGCAGAGGAAGCTTCAGAGGGAACAGGGAGCGACCAGAAGTCAAGCATGTCGCTGTGGTCCTGATTCACATGTATAAACAGAGTGTCACTGATGATGTACTGGCTCCGGTCCACGTCCTCTCCCTCTTTCACTCTGTCTCTCTCTACAACAGCTGGTAACGCAACAATAGGACGCTCTCAGTCAGTGGAGGAAACCCGTACAATGAGGGAACCCGATATTGACTGGTACAGATGCTCTCTCAGCGGCAGCAGGACATGGATCTTGGCTGACCTTTCCAGTCCGTTCCCTCTCTCTGCGCTGTCCCATCACAGCATGAGTGCATTGGAGGAGCGCAGAGGTCTTCACGGGGACATTCTGACTTGACCCTTCTGCAGTTTGCGCTTTAAAGAGGGGGTATTATGCTTTTTTCAATCACATAGCACCAGTCTATAGCATACCACAATGATGACGTAACCTTCTGTTGGTCTGTATATGCAGTAAATTAAAATAACTGCCTTGAATAAAATTGCTCTCTCAAAATGGCTGTACTGAACGTCTTGAAATAGGCCTCTGTCTCTTTAAGAAGCTTTCCGACACGCCCCCTTCAGCACACTGCTGTGGCATCTAAACAACACTACTGTGCGGGGAGGGGGCTCTGCTGAGCTGAGGAGCAGTGGTTGGTGGCTTGGCTGGTGACAAAAGGTCCAGAGGCGTCTCCAGGAGGTGGGGGCGTTCCTAGGAGGACTGAGGCATAGCTACACCTAAAATGGCTGCCGTCTAAGTTTTTACTGATTACTCAAAAATATGTGAATGAGCCAAGGCAACACTCCAGGCATGTGTTTAATGAGGGAATGACATAATAACATGATATAAAGCTTGAAAAAGTCGATTTTACATAATACCCCCCCCCCCCCCCCCCCCTTTAACAAATGCTGTTAACGTACAGCATTTAACAGTACTTAATCAAGAAGGCTACTCCATTTGCATAACAAAGTTTACTGTTCAAGCAGCAAAAATATGCGCACATCACCAGGTGCAAGGCTATTACAGTAAACAGTGAAAAAGTCTGCACAGTTACTCCAATGAAACTGCTTTTCTTTAGTGGATCTTCCTGTTGAAAAGAGAAGCAGAAGTGATTGTTCGTGACAAAACTGATCTGAAAACAGTCGCCAGGAATTTACTCTGCACTGCTTCATTTTCAAACGTCGAATTAGCATTTTATACATGTTTTCACAAACTTTGAGCCAACTATTTACCAACAGCTGGTGGCATTTGCAGGCTCGCATCCTAGAGTGACCACGTCCCGATGGATTTGTGACAGTCCTTAATTCAAGGCTTTTGTCTCGGATCCCGGATCTAGCCCAGACTGTCCCGAAGTGATAGTAGTCCCGCATCAGCAGCAATAACTGCCTCAATTAAGGACCAAAACGTACCAAAGAGCTAGAGAACACCCTGGTACATGGTGACGCCCTGTTACACCCCGCCATTCCGACACCCCCCAACTCCGACATTGAGATCTAATTGTCAATGTCGACAATTAACCTTAAAGGGGGGTATTATGTAAAATGGACTTTTTCAAGCTTTATATCATGTTATTATGTCATTCCCTCATTAAACACATGCCTGGAGTGTTGCCTTGGCTCATTCACATATTTTTGAGTAATCAGTAAAAACTTAGACGGCAGCCATTTTAGGTGTAGCTATGCCTCAGTCCTCCTAGGAACGCCCCCACCTCCTGGAGACGCCTCTGGACCTTTCGTCACCAGCCAAGCCACCAACCACTGCTCCTCAGCTCAGCAGAGCCCCCTCCCCGCACAGTAGTGTTGTTTAGATGCCACAGCAGTGTGCTGAAGGGGGCGTGTCGGAAAGCTTCTTAAAGAGACAGAGGCCTATTTCAAGACGTTCAGTACAGCCATTTTGAGAGAGCAATTTTATTCAAGGCAGTTATTTTAATTTACTGCATATACAGACCAACAGAAGGTTACGTCATCATTGTAGTATGCTATAGACTGGTGCTATGTGATTGAAAAAAGCAGAATACCCCCTCTTTAAGGGCCTATTGTCGGAATAGCGGTGTCAAAAAGTGTCAGATTGGCGGGATGTTGCAATGGAGGGGTGTTGGAATGATGGGCCGACCCCGGTGACGCTCCATGCCGCACTCCAGTAGAGTTTTAGAGCCCGCCCCAACCTTGACCCGAAATTCGTCAGGTCAACCATGATGTCTGAAAATCTAAATTGCTCGGGCTCGGGTCGGGCTTTGTGCCAGTGGGCCAGGTTCGGGCTGGATTTTTTTGGGCCCGATCTAAACTCTACACCCCGGTCTGCAAAGGCTACAGACGTTACATTGGTCTGTGACTGACAGGGATCGCTGTAAACTTTGAGGCCAGAGACGAGAGCTGCAGTAAAGAGGCAAGAAAGAACTCGAAATGCTCAAGTATTCAAACTTTTATGTCTTATAAAACAGCTGCACTCACTGCCTCATTTCCTCACTGTGTTGCTAAATTGTTTTGGTGGTCAGCGGAAATAACACTTAAAACACTCCTTAGAGCCTTTAACAGGGCCGTGACATGCCTCGCTCACGCCTCAGTACACAGTGTTATTTTCGCATAACAGATATTGAACAACATGACCAACAAAAACCCTCCAGCAGGAAAGTTATGAAACATTTCCTTGCGATCAACGTAAGTGAAAAGAAAAATCCGGGCTTGATTTAAAGGTTCTCAGCACTGAATACGTCAGCGCCTCGGAGAACAATGGCGTAAACAGGCCGAGTCACCGCTCAGGGGCAGCTTCTCATGTCCCTGATGTTCGGAGGTCATCATTCAGGACTTGTTTGACAATAAAAATCCCGCACTTCGCCCCCATTCACAAAAATGTCCTGAGAAACGGATCTAAACACTCACTTCCCTTTGGATTCCTGTTGTTCTGAGCGGCCGCACTTCTTTTTTGGCAGTCGCTTTAAAAACGGCAGATATATACGTGCTCAAACAGACTTTTTTCTGTGCTGTTTTAGTTTAGCCCCATGTTGCCCCTCTGTGGAGTCGTTTCTGAGTTATTCATAGTGACATTATTAAAAGTCTATTTCCTCTGTTGGAAATAGTGCCATTTCCTTGAGTTTGTTTTTGGCTGAGGTCTGATTTGTTTGTGCTGGCCTCTCAGTGTTTATCTGACCGCCGCATGACCACATTCATATCAAAACCGCTTTCTTTCGCTCGAACAGATGTATTTGAACTCAGATATGGAGTTAAGCGAGATCTAAATGTCAAAAAATTTACCAAAACCAATCAATAAACTGAGAGGCAGCTCACACGCGCACTCTTAGGGGTCATTTATCAACCCAGCCGCGAGTACAAGTGGGAAAATATAGCATTTAGCCATTTGTGGACATGTTGACCTAATTTACCCTTTGGAAATATCGTGTCTTACAGTTTCAGGGCCTCAAATTTGATGTGTTAAAGAGAGGATGCTGTGTGAAAACATGCTGTAGCTGATTGCACAACGTCCTACTCATTTTCCTCATGAGCAGATGCTTGGTAAATTTCCCCTTTAGTGGTTTGTAAGAACACACCACCCGGATCTTAAGTAAGTAATGTGTATTTATATTCACAGACACAGAAGTCACGAAGTGTTTCACAAAATTACAATAGAAAGTACAGTTACAGTCACAAAACAAGCCTTAATCTACTGGAATTAAAACGCTTTCCGAAGCAATTAGGTTTTGCAGTTTGCTCTTAAAAACGCCAACAGAATCAAGTAAAGTGAGGATGGGCTCGATGATGGCCGTGTAGAACTGCACCAGTATCTTGGTCGGCAGCTTAAGTTTCTTCAGCTGCCGCAGAAAGAACATCCTCTGCTGGGCCTTCTTGATGAGTGAGCCGATGGTTGGCTCCCATCTGAGGTCCTGGCTGATGGTGAAGGAGTCCACGATGGAGATGGGGGTGGGAGAGTCTGTCAGGGCGAGGGGGGACGGTGGGGCTGTGACTTTCCTGAAGTCCACGATCATCTCCACTGTCTTCTGGGCGTTCAGCTCCAGGTTGTTGTGGCTGCACCAGGACGCCAGCCGGTCCACCTCTCTCCTGTAGGCGGACTCATCACCGTCCGAGATGAGCCTGATGAGGGTTACGGACTGGTGACTGGAGGTGCAGCAGTTTGTGTACAGGGAGAAGAGCCAGGGGGAAAGTACACAGCCCTGAGGAGTTCCAGTGTTTGTAGTCCGAGTGTCCGAGACGATCTTCCTCAGCTGCACGTGCTGTCTCCGGTCCATCAGGAAGTCAGTGATCCACCTGCAGAGGGAGTCGGGCACGCTGAGCTGGTAGAGCTTGTCTCGTAGCAGTCCAGGGAGGATGGCGTTGAAGGCAGAGCTGAAGTCCACAAACAGGATCCTGGCGTAGGTTCCTGAGGAGTCCAGATACTCCAGGATGAAGTGAAGGGCCAGATCACTGCGTCGTCCACAGACCTGTTGGCTCTGTAGGCAAACTGCAGCGGGTCCAGGAGGGGGGCGGTGATGTCCTTGAGGTGTGGCAGGACCAAACGCTCAAAAGACTTCACGACCACAGACGTTAGCGCCACAGGCCAGTAGTCATTAAGTCCTGTGATCATTGGTTTCTTGGGAACAGGGACCATGGTAGACGTTTTGAAGCAGGCTTATACTGGTGACTCCACTGGTACTAAATGCATCCATGAATTTGTCTCTCAGGCTGTTCCCCGTAAAACAGCTGCAGTACATCCAGAACGCTGCTGCTCGAATCCTGATTAAAAGCAGCTGATACAACTATCTCAGTCCAGTGCTCCGGTCTCTGCGCCGGCTCCAGTCATTCAGAGAACAGACTTTAAAACAGCTCTGATTGTTACAAGTCTCTTCCTCTTCAAGCACTAAAATACATCTCTGACATGTTGGAGCCGTATGAACCATCTCAGGCCCTGAGAACTTCAGGGAGGGGTCTCCTGCTGGACCCCAGAGTCAGGACTAAACATGGTCAGGCTGTGTTTCAGTTTTCTGGAACAAAAGCTCTGGAACTGTCTCCCTCAAGATGTGACAGGCCCCAACTCTGACACTGTTCACATTGTCACATTGTTCCAGGCAGTTTTTAGCCGTGACAATGACAATGAAAGGATTTTATCAGCACTCTTCACTTTTAATGTTATTAATGAATGATTTTGTTGATGTTTTATGTAGTCAACTTACCTTTAAACGTACAATATCTTACTTTATTCAGCTTTAAACTACTTAAAGACACCTTAGACTTGACATGTTTTAATATAACTCATAAGTGACCAGAAAATAGCCCAAAATATTGAAGAAGTTACTGAAGTTTGTTATACATGTTGCTGACAGAGGGCATTACCTCCGGCTCACATTAACTACAGTCCGGGTTCGGTCCTGATCCGGTCCGGGTTTGCCCCAAACTACCACTCACTGTGAGTCCGGCTGACACTGTGGCTCCGCCAGCTCCGGCGCCAGATGCTGCGCCAGGCACAGAAACGGCCCTCACGAGAACAGAAGTGCACGTGAGTTCACACGCTTGGTGTGAGTTCACGTGATAAATAGCCTCGTGTATAGGTAGTTTTTATAAACAAATTCCGTATTTGCCAGTACAACGACTCTCCCCAGTGAAGTGGATGCTTTAAACACACTAGTGCCCCTGTGTCACTGGTAATGGAGAAATGTTTACATTTCCGACGTTACACGCGTGTACAGGCGGTAAACGAGACCAAATAAGTAGTGAGCGGACAGATTTTATTTTGAAATACACCGGATCTTCTTTTCTCACGAGACCTGACTTCCTGTTTGGCTCGTGTTTTTCCGTCAGCTTGATCCGGTCTCTGGCAAAAATAGACTTCTTGCGGATTCTTTCCGTTGCCGCCGGATGGCCTCGGTAGCCGGACCCGGACTTCGCGGAGCAGTGTGCGTGTGCAACATTGGTTTTAATGACTTTCTAAGATCGCGGAGGCCGTACCGGACCTTAACCGGATTTAATGTGAGCCGGGGGTTATGCTCCCATCTGCTGCTTTAGTGAAAACGGAAGCGATTCGAAATCAACAATAGTAATCAGCAAACATCCTAATCAGCGCAGAGAAAAGTTTGTCCATGACCAGGATCAGAAAAACTTAAGTTAACGAGTCTGGACTTTATAATCAGAGAAACCCCATGGATTCCTTTGTAAGTAATGCATCTGAAAGTGGGTGTGTTTTTGGTGCAGTTTGATTCAAACACTATAAGATATTTAGATTTAATGCTTGTTGGTATCATATCTAATCTTTCAAGGGACATTTAAGGCCTTCATTTTAGCACAAACCATTCAATTGCTTCTACAGCTTCGTGAAAACCTTTTTATAACATGGAATTCTTCTTGTTTTGTAATCTGTCTCCAGACGTATTTTCCCCTCTCTCTTCTTCGCCAGTTCTCCATGTTCTTCTGTAATGCCACATGTGGCTTAATAAAGTCGGTGCGGCCTGAAGCTTGAACCCTGGCTTCCCCCTCTCCCCCTCGCTCCGCTCTGTCTCTCCAACAACATGTCGTGAGTTCTCCCAAAGCCCGACGTGGCGGTTCGCATTAGAGACACATCATATTTCATGTCTTTTTATCAGGAGGACGGTCGGGAGCGGAGAGGGAGCGCGACCGCGAGGCTAAAAATACAGCGGTGCGCAGCTTATTGGGCCGCGTGGGTTCACCCATCGCATGCGTGGGGATCGTTTGGCGAACGCGCCGCGGTGTACGCCATGAGACGCCCCGCACGTTGATGACAGGGTCTTGTCAATACCAACCCGGGCTGGCACTTTCGGAGAGCGAGGAACGGCGTCGTGCGGTGGTTTCCGAGATCTGCAGTTTAAGGCTTGTTTAGGCCACAGAAGTGGAAAACAAAACGTCAAAAGTGAATGAAATGGTTTTGGTTCATTGGAGCGTTGTAGTGTTTGTCTCTACAGAGAAATCCCTCCCTGAATGTGACTCATCTTTCAGAGCGTTCAGTGTGGTTAAACCTGTCAGGAGCAGAGGCCGACCGCAGGGCAGAGCTCACTTTGTAAAAAAAAATGCTTTGAGACCTGATTTGATACATCCCCAAAGCATGGGTTTATTGAACTTGAACTTTTGCTGAACATCACTGATATAAATATGAGGGGGGAAAAAATGTCTGTCATTTTATTCATATAAAAATAAGACATTTTGTGCATGAAAATGGCCAAAATTGCCTATATTTTAAATATAGGCAATTAAATAAAAATAATGGATTGAGCCAGATTAAAATGTATGGTTTCATTTTATTGACATATTAGTAACTAAGATTTTTTCAGAGGGGATTTTGGATTTATTGTTTAGTTTTTCAATTAACTAATCATAAGTGAAAAAATCTGTAAAAACTCAAATTCCGCCTGTTGTTTTGAATTCAAAGCTGAATAAATCAGGATAGGAATTAGATATGAAAAAAATCCCTCTGAAAAAACCTTTAAATTTTGTTAAGTCCAACACTGTAAAGTGTGGAGTCTGTATGAGCGACTATAAGGGCTCACCCGCTGCCCGAGTGGGGCCTTCTCTCATTCAGAGAAAACAAGCCCTGAAGTTTTGTAGCGAGTGGAACCTTCTTTGGCTCTTCCGCACCAGGCGTCTTGTAGGAGGAAAAATACCATATTTGGGTGATGGCGTCATCACGGGGACCCTTCACAGGACACATGGATGTAAACTGTCAATATTTGTGAATGAATACCCGCGGGAAAGACGCCGCAGCTGCTACTTCCGGGTTACCTCCGCGTCGCAGGCGACAACTCATCATAAAATAAGCATCATGTGGGTGAGTTTGTCATTTATATTCTCTGACATGAAAACTAAGATGTAAAGGGAGGGATATAGATAAAAATCTCCACTTCGACCACTGCGTGAAAAATCAATACTTTCACCTGCCGTGTCTCGCCTTAAAATGCAAAATATGATCCAGTTATGCCAAAGGTTCCCGTATCATAAGCTACAGTTGTAAGTCTTGTGAGTTGCTGGATTCTGTTTCGTTGTTCCATCGAGTTGAGCTACTTTGTCGAGCCGAGCTAAAGCTATCAAAGCACATAATATATAAGCTGCACAACTGAAGTACAGAGGAAGATTTCTTCAGCAACTTTTATTACAAATTAATGCTCTTAGTTTTTCTGATTAATAACAGCTATCTTGATAGTGAGCAAAATTCTAGTAAATGGGAAATTATCTCATTTATTGGTGAAGAAGCTTGACTCCACTGCTCAACGTAAAATGACCCGATTGTTCTGCACATGCACAGCAACACCATGCAGCTCCCCTCGACGACCAAATTCATCTGTCCCCTCTGTACAGCAGCCTCCTGTGCCTCAGGTCTGGAGTGCTCTGCCATGCTAATGAGGCTGAAACTCAGCCCAGGACAGATCAATAGGCAGGAAAGTAGCAGTGATCAGATGAGAGTATTGAGTACGGTCGTTTAGACTTAATACTACAAAGGTGTGTATCCACATGTGAGAGTAACCTTTCATTGAGGGGAGGAGCTTAGCCAAGCTAACCCCTCCCACTGGTCATTATCTAGTCTGCGGGCTAAGCTGAAACTTTATCGTTGCAGATGAAGCCTTTTGGATGAGAGGTTTAAACGTCCTACACTTCAACTACAGAGTACAGAAGATGACTCAAGAACCTTCATCATTACGTGAGATGTAACGACTTCACTGGAGGAAACCTTCATGTTCATAACGGGGGTGTTTTTGTCTTGGGGCTAACGGCTAACACAAAATAAAAATAATAATAATAAACTAGTGCAAAGTTTTTAACGAGCCTGTGCAAAAAGAATCAGCCTCTAAGTAGTTTAAATCTTATTGTTTACATGTTATATTGTCATTATTTAACACTAGCCTTTAGCTCAAAGATAAAGGATCACTGGCGTTTCCTCCGGGACAGGATCCACAGAGAACATGATGTTTGTCCATCAGAAAGTCAATGTCCTTTACGA
The DNA here is from genome assembly GCA_007210695.1 of Neogobius melanostomus. NCBI lineage: Eukaryota > Metazoa > Chordata > Actinopteri > Gobiiformes > Gobiidae > Neogobius > Neogobius melanostomus. The sequence continues at coordinate 541,208 of VHKM01000462.1, read as the reverse complement.
AAGTTTGAGCTTCATTTGTGTGGGACCCTGCTAATCGCGAATGTAAAAGAGAACAGCTCCGACCTCATTGTCCAGCCGAAAATCCCATGGGGGCATTGTGCATAATAGCCCATTTTCATCGGGTTATTGCTAATATTGAAAGGATTATTGACTGCTTGTAAACATGGTCACTGATCCTTTTTACTTTCATAACTCATCAAGAACAAATATGTAGAACAGGCACCACCTCAATAAAGTCGACCATGTTTCCCTCCAAAACCATTTGCTTTTCTCTTTCGAGGCACAAGCGCTGCCAGATCTCTTTTTAAAACGACTCTAAAAGCCTTTTATTAAAGATGAAACACGAGCACATCACTCCTCGCGGCTTGTGCTCAGTCATAGCTGCGGTTCAGGCTTTATTGTACTGAAATGCCTTTAATTTCAGAACAGAATGTAAATTGATGAGGTGAATAAAAGATCCAGCCCAGCCCTCTGGTCTGGTCCCGGGTCCTGACAGCCTCCATAAAGCAGTGTGGAAACGTGGACCACCGGAATCCGCGGAGGAGACGTCCAACTCCAATGAACATCAATCTGCTGTAACTACCGCAGGTTTGGGAGAGAGACACGGGCCTTCGGTTATTGTTCTGCTTCTTTACGATGGCAAAGCTCCACCGTTTTGCATAGTCCATTTATCGCTGGTGGATTTTGGATATCGCTTCGCAATATTTCAATATTCAAATGTGCGATTTGAATAATATGTCTGGCTTTCTGACTTGAAGCTGGTTCGCGGCTTAAAATAATCTTTTAGGAACCACAGCATTAATGTTTTGTGCTTGGAATGAAAAGACAGTAATGAGTAAGAGACTGGGCAGCAGATCGGCCTGGAGGCAGTAATAGGAATGACATGTTATAGAGCACACAAAAGATTAAAGACAAAGCTCTCTCTTTCAGCCAATTGAATGCTTGCAAATCGATGGCGCTGTCATGAACTGACATTGGAACATAGCGTATAGTTACAGCTACAGCCAGAATACTGCAAAGATTTCTTCAAGTTCCCGGTGAGCGTGATTAACTCCCGCATTTTGTATATGTTCAAAAGCAGCCAATAAAATCAACGAGGAATAAGTAAGTGAACCCCTGTATTAACCCCTTCTACTCTGGTTTTATTATTTTAGTATCAGATCTTGGATCTTGGCGTTTGGTCACATTTGAGCCCCGCCCACTCTGAGTCTCTGTGAATTGACTTTCTTCAGAGTTAGACTTTAGATCAGACACCGTGAGTGACAGTAACATGACGCTAAATAGTGAGCTCTTTATTTTCTGTAAAAAGAGGCACTTCTTTCACAGACTGAGAAGTGAAGAAGGAAGTCATAGAGATTCTGCTTTGGAACATTACACTTTTGCTGATGTAACATTAAAAGATCCAAGTATTCCTTAGTAATAAGTGTAAAAATCCTGAATTTATGTGATTAAAACGTCAGTATATTAATGACTCTAATTCTACAAAAACAAACCCTTGTCATGTGTATCTGCTGTAGAGTCATGTTTGTCCCGGTTCCTCTGAGTCGTGGTGCAGCAGGACTGATGTGGACAGATGTTACAGAAGAAGCTCATGAGGTTCATTTCTTCAACACAGTTACTATAGTAACTATTTTCTCCAAAGTAAAAGTAGATCTACCACAGTCCTGTCATGGTCCACCCTGACCCATCCCGACTCAGAGGAACTGGGACACACATGACACTGCATCAGATAATAGATATGGACATTTCTTCAACCTTCATAAGTATCAATCATGTTTTTTTTCTCCTATATGTTTTGTTTTTTACCATATTTTTGAGTTTCAGAATATGATATCACTCTTATATCCAGCAAAAGTCTGAAGTTCTGTCTAAAGCAGAATCTCCATGACTTCCTTCTTCACCTGTCGCTCTGTGACTGAAGAGCAATGAGGCCTCAGCCTTTTTACTGGAAACAAAGAGCTCACTGTATTTAGCGTCATGTTACTGTCACGCATGGTGTCTGACCTAAAGTCTAACTCTGAAGAAAGTCAATTCACATTTAAGGTTAGAAGGGCGCCCCCTTGTGTCTTCTTTTGCAGCAATAACTACTTTTCTGTAGTTGCAGATTCCACGCTCACAACCATCAGGATGAATCTTGGACCATTCCTCTTTACAAAACGGCTGCAGTTCAGTGAGATTCAGGCGGTGTACTTACTTATTCCACGCTGTCCGGTGAATGTTTACATGTCATGGCCAATAAAAATATGATCAAATGTAAAAGTTTGGGTGGTATTAGTTTAAGCAGACACTGTTTACTCATTCTTATTATTTTGATAAAGCTCTGTCCACATTTGGTGACCAATTTAGGCAGAAATGTGAGAAATTCCAAAACGGTGTTCTTACTTTTTCTTGCCACTGTAAGAGATTCAGCTTCACGTGAAGATCCAGAGATTACTCAAAGATGCGCTAGCGGCTTGAAACACAACTCCAGGTCTGTTTTTGCGAAGTCTGAGCGCTGTCCTGAAGCCGCTGCGTGTCGTTTTGATCACGTATGTCTGATATCTCGTGTCGGGTCTTGTCCGAGCGCAGATGAAGTCAGCGCTCTGTTATTTTATCCCATGTCCGCGCTTTATCCTGCGACATGTCTCCGGGTTTGCACATGTGTAATGCAGGCTTTGAACCCTCTCCGTGAATGGGCCTTTTCACCGCGATGCTGGTACCTTCATTCAACGGGACGTCCCAGATAGGAATACGCTGTTTACACAGGCCTTATCTGCCAGACAGCGATCGGGTCGGACGCCTTTGATTCGGTTTTCCACCACAGTGAAATGTCTCCACGGAAACGGGACGAGCACTATTTTTAAACGCAGGTTTTTTGTAAAGGGAGATAAAAGCTTTGAACACGCCATTTAACTTTATCGCTAGAATAACATGGAAACATTCGAGGCATTGTCCGCACATGGCGGTCGCGCACATGGGAAAAGATTTTTTTTTGAAAGAGGGTTGTGACTTAATGGTATTTCGCACCGAGGGCCAAAAACATTGTAACCCGCATCATTTAGGTAAGAGACAGAAAACTGAATATTGCACAATACATTCCATTAAAATACAAAGCCGTTAGTGGACGAAACAAGCCTTGAAAAATTCAAAATCAGGACCAACATGAGGCAGAATTAGAAATACAGTATGAAAATCATGATTAAAACTGAAATTTGTTAGTCTTAAAAGGGACTAGATGCAACTTGGTCATTTTATACTCACTACTGCCACCTCAGGTCTTACTCGTAACTGCAGTCTCTATATTAAAGGGATATTTCAGGATTTTTGACATTGGGCCTCATTTCCTAGTTATCCAGAGTGTTGTTGATGTCTGGAGATATTTTTTTCTTAAATTCATGCAGTTCTTATATTTGAAGAGTCTAGTGGCGCTAGGCTAGGGCAAGGCTAAAGCATTTCTATGGTATCAGTTAGCCTGCATTAAAAACAGTCTGACCCACTCCACAGTGCACCTGAGGTAAATCACTTCACTAGCAAGGACCACGCCACAACAAAGTGCTATTAAAGAGTTTAATTAGTCAAGATAGTGTGAACTGGTGAGACTGTGGGTGGGGGCTCCGTCTCGATTATCCCAGCTCTTCAGGACCCCCCCCTCCAAGCAGGAGAATCAGGGCTGAAAGATAAAACAGACGTAAAGGGAGGGAGGGCGGGGTCGACAGTTTCGAACAGACAGGTATGAAGGCTGCCTGATGAGTATATATAGGCTCCTGGTTAATTAGAGGCGTGGTGAGGTGAAGTGCAGGATTGGTTAGTATGCAGAGGTTAATTGATTGAGGCGTGGTCCTGCTCCTGAACCTAGTCAATCATATTAACTCCATTTATAACACCAGACTAACCATATAAATGTCTGTGTCGATAGAATAATGTTTGAAATATAACTGACCTTGTATCACATGAATTACCGCATTTTGAGGGACTATTTTCTCACAGATCACTCCGCCGCTGCGTTAGCTTACAGCCACAAAGCTGATGCTGCTCAAATATAAGTTATTTTAAATGCAAAATGGTTAAAATGATTCCATCAACACAGACATTTATATGGTTAGTCTGGTGTTATAAGTGATTTACCTCAGGTGCACTGTGGAGTGGGTCAGACTGTTATTAATGCAGGCTAACTGATACCATAGAAATGCTTTAGCCTTGCCCTAGCCTAGCGCCACTAGACTCTTCAAATATAAGAACTGCATGAATTTAAGAAAAAAATATCTCCAGACATCAACAACACTCTGGATAACTAGGAAATGAGGCCCAATGTCAAAAATCCTGAAATATCCCTTTAAGCTCGTGCATGACGGCACTTCGGACCCGAATCAACAACTTTTTGAGTGACAGTGCAGGATTTTAGAGGCACTTGTGGTGAATAGGTCTGGGTTCATTCTACACATTAGGACATGGCTGGAGCAAGTAGGGGGAGGAAAATACTTTTTAAACTGCGTATAGTCCCTTTAAAGCAGTAGTGAGTAACTTGTTTACCTTAATAAATCATTTCCCCTCTGGGGTAATACAAGTGTTAATGGGATGATTGGGGGGTCTTTCATCGCCCCCTGGTGTCTCTGGCCAGAAAACCACAATTGCAACTTGACTGCCTCCGGGTCGGAGTCGCCAATACACACTAATGGAATCACGAAGGAGAAGCTAACAGGCTAACTGGAAAGCTAACTGCGAGCTAGCGCCACTTAAACAGTATTTACAGCCACGTTTGAGTGAAAAAAATGATCTCCATTGTGTAATTGGATGAACAATATCCCTCTGTCCCTTTGTTTTTCTGTCAGCGTAGTATTTACTCTCACGGACAATTAATGAGTAAAAAAACACAAAATGCTACGACACCTGCAGTGGCGCTTATGGCCTCTAGGGGCATGAGTTACTTAGTACTGCTTTAAGTTCCCATGTGATTTCATTTCAGCCTGTTTGCAAAAAGTACACGGTGTTATTTCAGTTTTGATCCGATACCAAGTAACTCAAGGGCTTGGATTTTGGATATGTCGCTTTACATTAAAATGCATTGAAGTTCATGAAATTTCCAAAACTCAATTTGATTACGTGAATGTAATGTCAATATACTACAGTGTTTAGGAGTCACGTTTGTCGTTCAGGAGTGGACAGGGGGTTTTAGGTTCAGTTGACGGCTCTCCAGACAGAGTTTCTCCAGTGGGCAGCGTGGTCCCTCTCGCCCGCCTCTGTTTGCTCGCTCTGCAGGGCGCTCTGTGTGATTTAGGACTGTCCTGGTGTTCTCTTTACGACCTGTGGTCCAACGGGCTCTGAGCGGCCGTTAAAGACAGTATCATCTCTGGATTTGCCTCAATAATGGCTCAGTTTGTTGGCCTTAAGTTACATTTAAGATGGATCAAAATCAAATCTAAGCCTGGTTTTATCTGATTTGGCAATTTTGCAAAAGTTATTCTCAACCTCTTGGCCAGTGCCCACAGGGTTCACACGATACTCGTAGGGAATTGGATCATGTGAGAGGCATGTTTTCTGTTTCTGTTTAAACACCAGCAGTTGTCATTGGCCAAAAGATGGTCTCTAGTTCGATTCGTGTTGGACAGTAAGAGACTGCAATTAGCTTGTATAAGTAACGCCGTAATGTAACAGATTACAGCTGCAAAACTGGTAATCAGATTATATTTACTTTATATCAAATAACTACGTATTCATTACTTTTTGTAATTTCTTAGCAGCTGAAAACATCTTCAAATGTCAGAAATTCAGAAAAACAACCAAAAACAGTTTCATATTGCACCAGTGCGGGAAACATCATTCACGTAATGCTGGGTTTACACATAACGACGACAAGTCACGAATGCCACGAATCCATATTCACGAATGGATCACGAATGTGATGATTCGGGGTAGAGGTTTCACGCACCGCCACAAACTGTTGCGACCTGTTACTACGCGTTACGATTAATGGCACGAATTATTACGCACGGTCACGAACATGCGTCCTGCTCTGCTGCGTGCTGTGACGCTCTGTTGCGTGCTATTGCGAGGTGTTGCGGTCTGTTACGGGTCATTGGGAATTGTCGAGTTCTGTCAGAAATCTGTCAAGAATCGGGCGAATGTGGACAAACCGCCAGCCGCACACACCGGGTTGGAGGCGGAGCAGAGGCGTCTTGCTCCGCCGTGCTCTCACCTGACTCATTGGGCTCTTGCCAAATCGGGTTAAGCAAAAGCAAAGACCAGCTGAGCGTCGGGCCTGTCCTTATACTGTAGAATAGCAAACGTTTTTCACAGTCTATGAAAAACTGAACTTAGATCAAACCCAAACTAAGTCACATGCTCCTGTCAAACGCTGAATCTATCAAGACAAATAATAGCAATAAACACACGCGCTTTATGTCAAATGAGTTTGTGCAACAGCGGCACATTCAGCCAGACTTTACTCCACATTAAGCATAAAAACACTACACTCACTGTGCACTCGATCTTCTGGGGATCTGTCGTAGAACTCTTCACCTCTTTATCCATGACTCTCACTCATCTGGTTGATCATTAGCTCCATTTGGCAAAACTTCTTTTGCATAATCCAGAACAACAGGCCTGTCTCCACCTGCCCTGCGCCCATCGCCGCTTGTTTTTCATGTCTAAAGTTGTAAATAAGCCTTAACACTTATCCATGTTATAGCTGCTGTAACCACGCGTTGTTGTTTGGGTCAGTGCGTAAGGCAGCGTGGGAGATGCATTCAGGGACAGTAAACAGTGCGGGAAAGGCGCACTTCTTACTGTTTTTTTTTTTTTTTTTTTTTTTTACACAAACGCGGGACAAATATATAACAGTGGGGTTCTCCAGCGGGGCGGCTATAGGGGTGGCAGGGATTGGCTCCCAAACATCAGGAGGAACGACCGCAGGAAGAAAAGCCGGAGAAACAACTTCAGCACCTGAGGAGCGGCAGCAGCAGGTGCTGTCCCGGGCCTGGAGCGCGGACTGGCCGTCTTTGTGTGACTTTTCTTTGGCATAGTGCAGGTACGAACATTAACTTCTCGGCGTAGCGTGTGTTTCTATCAATTCTGAGCGTGAAAACAGTGATTCTGCACTACGAATGCTTTACGAATGCTTTACGAATGCTCTCACGCTGAATTATGAAGCGCCACTACGCATCACGAAAGGACACGCTCTGTTGCGAACTCCACGAACAGAGGGTGAATCGTGACATTCGTGGAAGATTTTTTGACAGCCAAAAACTTTCTCCACGAACATCACGAATGTCACGAGCTGATGCGTTCTGTTAAGAATCCCATTGAGATGCGTTAAGTCATGTCACGAACGTCACAAATGACGGAAAAATGCCATTCGTAACGCATCGTGCCTATGTGTAAACCCAGCTTAAGCAACAAAACAAAATATACAGCAGCAGCATGGAGGAGGAGGAGGGGGAAAGTTTGTTTGTTCATTATTTTATTTTATCTCGTCTGAAGTAAGGGTATTGTGGTCCGGTGTCGGTTATGAGCAAGAAACAAGACAATCTCAACTGTGAAAAACTCCACATCGAACTTGAACTAAATGGCAGCACAGATGGGGAAGACCAAAACAGACTTCCTTGATCCTTTTATAAAACTAAAGCAACTCAAATTATTTGAGTTAGGCGCATTGAGTTGCCTTGTGTATGAAATGCGCGGTATAAATAAAATGGCCTTGCCTATTTTTGAAATACTCAAAGTAATAACTCGATTACTTCTGGAAGCAGTAATCAGTTGGATTACTTTTTACGGAGCGATCTGCCCGACACTGGTGGAGTTTGTGTAGATTTCCTCCTCCCACATGCACGGTGGGTACAAGCCCGGCGGACTGTTGAGTCGACACAGGCTGATCCTCGAGACGAGCTGAATGGTGTTACTGCGCATGCGCACAAGTATTGTGACATTTTCCAAGCTGCATTTTCCTTTTTAAAAATATTCATGATCAAATACCCTGGGGTTAGAATTATGGTTAGCTTTGAATCATGTAAAATGATGTAATACAAAGTTTAAACGCAGTGATACATTCAGCTCCTCTCGACGGAACAGCGGCCCTGTAGGACAAACTCTGTCCCAGTCGTGATTTTTTTAAATTCCAAGGATATTTGGGAAAAAACTATCTTAGCAATAGGATAACCCTAAGGCTGTATACTGTGTACCAACTATCCAAGGGAAAGTAAATCACATCCCATCATGGTTTTAGATTTTGAACACTATGAGGGCGACTCCGTGTCACAGCCGTGGTCAGAGAGCAATCCGTGTTTACTGGCTCCTGCGGCTCCGGTTACTTCTGAGATACTGATCTGCAAATGTTGTTCAGAGATGAAACCTGAACCTCCGCAGTGCCCTGTGCTCTGCTGATGGTGCTAAGGCCTAAATGTCAGAGAGGAACATACGGTGTCTGTTCTTACACAAATGATCACATTTACAGTTGTGCCAATAAGTTCACACACTCTGGTGGATTTGTTTGGTAATTTCTCAAAGAATATGAGTGAAAACACTAAAAACTTTTTTTTCACTCATGGTCAGTGATGTAGTGAAACCATTTATTGTGAAAAGAAATGTGTGAACTCATTTCAAATCACATAACAAAATAAAATATCAAAATGACCCTCTTGAAAAGTTTACACACCCCAGTTCCTAATACTGTGTATTTCCCGCTTTAGCATCAATGACAGCTTGGAGTCTTTTGTGGAAGTTGTGGAGAAGGTTCTGTAAATAATCTAATGGTAAAGCGGCTCATTCTTCTTAGCAAAAAGCCTCCAGTTCCTGTAAGTTCCTGGGCTGTTTTGCATGAACGAGACTGAGATGGCACTAACGGGCCCCCCTCCATATTTCACAGTAGGTATGGTGCACTTTTCATCATAGGCCTTGTTGTCAACACGGCCTTTGATGGCTTATAAAACATGGATTAACAGTAGTGGCACAGATAGCAGAGGTTTTAGCTGCACAACTGAGTATCACCACTGAATACACTCACCGGGAGGTGACGTCACAGGAAACATCTGTGGTTCATAGCCTCAAGTTGTAATTCTTGTCCTTTCATTTTTTTCATAAAAGTGAACATACAGTTGAGTGTAGGGCTCGATACTGTTACTTTTTTTTCGATACCAGTACTTAAATGATACTTGGTTTTCGATACCGATACCTGAACAATACTTGATCCGATTCCTATATATTATTTGTCATCTAGAACCAGAAAACAGAACAATAATGTGTGGAAGATCTGAAAATTTACAATATTGGGTTCATCTCCAATTTTAAGAAATGTGTGAAAAATAATAATTTAATCATAATATGGGAAAAATGCAAAAAAATTGTGGGGGAAAAATTGTGTAAAAAAACAAACAATTGGGGGAAAACTTGAGGAAAAAAATGGGGGAATTGGCATAAATGGGGCCTAAATAGGTCACAAGTTCTATTTAGTCTGGGGACCACCAATTCATTTTCTGGTAGGAGAGGTGTGGTTTACGATTGTCCAGAGTTGTTTATTGGGCTGAATGTCTCTCATGCGTCTGCACGTAGCCATAGCCAATCGTATCATCGTATCAGATGACGTATGACGAACCCGCTGTAAACTTTTGAGCTAAACTATTTGGCACACGGTCTAAAGCTTGATCGAAAGATGGCGTCACGTCTGCTGCTGTCATGTTGGATCCGTAAATACACTTTTATTTTTAAATCCGTAAACAAACTACAAGCTTCCGTCTGTCGAATAGCGCGTCATCGTCTTACCGTCCCTCCTCGTTCTGTGATTGGTCCAAATCCATGCGCAGATTTCGGCCATGGTCCCCAGGCTGTTGTGCAGTTCGAAAGGATTCGAGCGCACACAGCAGCATGGGGATTCCCAGGCTAGAAAATAGGCAAAATAAAGAAGAAATTCTGTTAATAAAACAAGACACAACTCCAGTTCGGTTTTTCAATGGGGGATTTCCTTTATAATGTGGCTAACAGCTCCAAAAGTTTATATTCAAAGAGAAAGGCCCTGGAACACAGTGAGCCTTTTGAGTGGAACAGAGAATCCGCAGCCTTTAAAGAGCACGAGTCCCTCGGTGTAACTTGTGGCATTATAGAATTCGCAGCCACCTACGAGCGGTACTTTGCACTTTTCCAGCCTCCTCGGTCCCTTCAGAACTAATTGAATAACTCACTTTACGTCTCGCCCCAGCCCAGACTGCGTTCGTGTTTTGGTGAGTCAGCGAAAAGCCACTTCTATTAAAAGCTCTGGTTCAGTGACCTCTGGAGGAGCATAAACATTGGCCCCGCGCCACGGTCCAACTCCTGGAGGCGACACACTCAGGACTGTGTTGTTACAGCTAAAATAGACCCGTCCCGCTCCCCCCACGCAGCCGAGCTTCTGCGCGGCATCAGGGCTTTTCTACTGACGCTGCTGCTACGGTTAAGATGCATTTATGGACCATTCACGGACAAATCTAAGTTGTACTATTCTCAAATCTTTTTTCAAATTCTGATCTAAATATCGAAATCTAAAAGCTTCTTGGAAAAAAGCAACAAAAACAATATACAAAAACGTGACAAGCACAACAACACATCATAAATGGAACTGTAGATGAAATGTGAGCAATAAACTACAACACCAACAAGCCCTTTTTTTAATGACTTTTAAGGCCTTAACCTCTTAACCCCCATGTGTTTTCTCCAGTTCAGCTTTACCCACATCTCATCTAAATGGATCATTTTCCTTGCATTGTCCACACTTTTTTAAAATTGCTTTTTAATGCACATTTGTTGCGTTTTCATCCTTGTTTTTGTTGCTATTTTGACACTTTTTTTCAAGATGTCTGCGTAGGCTCTCAGTCGTACTAAGGTTCCAGCTCAGCCCAGATAAATAGCACAGCCAAGCTAACGCCTCCCTGTGGTTTTTATCTGGGCTGCGGGCTGAACCTTAGTGTCACTGACGAAGCCTTTTGGACGAGAGGTGAAACGTTCAACACTTCAACTACAGAGTACAGAAAATGACTCAAGAACCATTGAAGACTTTTTTCAAGAAGCTTTTAGATTTGAGTATCTAAAATGTGGGTATCGTGAATGTAATCTGCTCTAATAAAGCTTCAGCGCAAATTCAACCTGGAAGACCCACCTGCAGCCTTTATTATCCAATCACGGCCTCATCTCGAGCCGCACCTTCGAGTCCGCCAATCACCGCAGCTGCTCATTCCGGCTTCAGCCATTCATGGCCCAGGATCCCCTTCTTAAGCTCCCCGGTCAATCATTCGGCCGTTTCCCAGCCGTGCTGCGACCCTCCTCCGCCTGGTCTCTCCTCGGCTCTGCTCGTCGTGTCGACCGGCCGCCCCGGGACTCATCCTACCACCACCAGTGTCCGGGCTCCGGGGGAAGATTCTGGCCGTCATCCATCATCGCCATGTATTCCATATCGTTAATGCAATCTTCCGCCGGAGTCTGAGCCCCAATCATGATCCATGTTCAATAAAACGTCCTAACACGTTCTGTCTCTGAGTCTTTACAGGTTGAATTGCACTATGTGGTATGTCCACACTCATATGTGCTGCTAACACTCAATGCACCTGCACATCTGGGTCTGATCTCAGAGGCCGCGTTACATCGGTTGAATTCCAACCTACCATTCAGCGAGCAGGGGAGGCGGGTGTTGTAGGTGACGTCAAACATTTGCACCGGATTTGCTGGTTGTAGTTTGAAAACAGATTCAATCGTTTCAAAGGAGTTCACCCCTCGCTCCCACCTGAAATGAAGCTCAATTGTGAAGTTGAGCCAGATCTGTGAGATGCGCTTACGACCGTGAGAGAAAGGTTTTCCACGCCAAATGTGGTCCGGCGTCCCGAAGGCTGGTGTCCGACGGCCTTTGGTCGTGGTATCACGGGTGGCGATCTCGAGCTGATGCAGGGCGGGGCCTGTCCCCAGCTCCTCTGAGCCTGAGTCGAATTAGCTTGACAAGCTAGACTCAAAATGGTTGCACTGAAAACGCAGCGATCAAAAATGTTGTTGTCCGTCCATCCATCCATCCATTTTCTTCCACTTGTCCGTTGCCGGGTCGTGGGGGCAGCTGTTGGAGCTGCACCAGTCCCTATGGCTCCTCCTGCAGGTGGTGGGTCCACAGAAGGACGGCCTCATGGTTCTAACCGGGCCTGTTGGTCTCTCATAAGGGGCTTCTGAACCGCTCTTTGTCTGACCCGTCACCTAGGACCTGTTTGCCATGGGAGACCCTACCAGGGGCACCAAGCCCCCGACAACAGAGCTCCAGGATCATTCAGGCTCAAACCCTCCACCACGTTAAGGCGGCGGCTCCAGGAGGGGATGTTGTTGTCTTGTTGGAAAAATGCAAATGTAAAAGAAGTAACTGGTTACTGTCGAAAATGACGGGCAAAACTTCAGGAGCTTCTTCTCTGAAACAAAGAAGTTCAGTCTTCTGACTAAAGAAGTGTTCAAAAATAAGGATGAAAAAGAATACGGATGCTCGTTCTATTAAAATTAAAATCATTGTTTTATTCCCTGAATTTACAATCTAAAACAGAAGTAATGCAGCTGTCCCCAGGGACACATGTTGATCGACCAGCAGGGAGGGATAGAGAGACGGGGTCCTCCCCCTAACCACACACAAAAGTACATGATGAAGTAGGCGTGTCCTTGTCGAACCAATCAGTACTCTAGGATGTTTCTTCAGCGCGATCTGACTCCTCATTCTAACACACTGCCCCCCAGTGGATCCAAGAGTAAAAACAACAAAATGTCCGCCTAATTTAAAATGAACCATAAAGCACAGATTACAATCAACACAGTTTCATATAGTCATTAAAGCCTATTATAACAAAAACACATATAGAAATAGCCAACATGACGCAGCGGGACGGGAGGCTTGTTCAAGTCAGCTGGGATGGACTGTTGGCGGTGCAAGCCTCCCGTCCTGCTGCGTCTTCCTATGCTCTCGAACTCAATCTTCTGCATGATTTGCTTCCTGTACTGGTTTTTATACCGGGGGCGGTCCCTCTGTCCCCGGGGGACTCGACCAATCGATTCAGTCTGTAACTCGATATGATCGGAACACAAGTCACAGTGGGATGGGAGGAAGTCTTATGGTAATGTGATTAAAGGAATACATTCCTATTAAAATAAACACATTAACAAACTTCACAAATGCATTATCGACATTTTGACATTACGTACATTGTATCTTTGTTGACCTTGGGAAAGAATTCATCATCAGAATAGATCACATGTGTTGGGTTCATTCTCTCTGTCTGTGAATGAATACATTGGCTTAAACACTCAAATCTGAAATCAGTCTTTAGCGAGTGGTGGTAAGTCCATCCAATGGTCATTTGAAGATTGTTTTCATCACAGTCTTAAACTGTGTTTGTTAACTCTGACTTTAAACAGTCATTCCTTGTTTCCTGAGGTATTTGTCCTGTAGTGAGGGTTTCCCTTATCACAATATGTCCACTTTAAGGCCTTCATAGGATTTTTAAAAGTCTTAAAATTTGTCACAAACCTGGACTAAACCCTGTAGGTCTAACTCAGGACTAAAAGAGTTCCAAACCTCGTCAAAACTAAAGAGGCTTAACCAGGACAAATCAAAGTAAGAAACGAAAGTTACAAGTTTCAGGTTTAATTATGCTTTAAAACTTGAGTAGAAAGTATGAAATGGAAGTAAAAGCATAAAAATTGTGACTTGTCCTGCTGTTAGCGTTAATATTTACTGTAATTATAACCTGTTCAGTCACGGCTATAAATAACTTCTGACTGTGAGTCCACTCCTTGTGCACTGGCCGACCTCACCGCTCAAAGCCAATTACTCCTAAATTACGGCTATTTTCTCTTTCATATTTTCCCGTTCAAGTTGAGAGTCATCTGTACCTTTTTTTTTTTCCTTCTTCGCATGAGTAAGAGGCGCCGCCCTTCTGAACACGAAGCCAAAAGTATCTCAGGTATAAAAAACACGGGATTTTTCACGTGCCAGGCGTTTACCAAAAGTGCGAGCGCCGCCACCTGCGCCCGCGTCCCGTGAGAGCGGAGAAAACACGCTTAAAGCCGGCCACCCAGAGTCCCCGTCCAGTGAAAATCATTAAAAGGCGATTCCAACTCACTTAAAGAGAGGGATGGAGTCTGTGTGCAGAGAAAACACGGTGAAATTACTCGTAAATGTAAAGGAGCGAGGAATGTCCCATCCATCAGCAGCGGAGTGGACCGAACGACTCGCTCTAAAACACTCTGACGGGCTCGCAGTAACATGAAGGTCTTTAAAGGGAGATGTCTCGGAGCATGTGCCTTCTGTGTGGAGTTTGTTTATTTATTTATTTATCTGAGCATACATTTTGCTCAAAAGGAGTGGGCCGAAGCAAAAAGCTTATGAGCGCCTACCCCCAACTCAATATGATAAAACATTTCATTTCACAATAGTACAATCAATGGTAATTCTATGTAATGAAATCGTGATCACTCTCGACCCTGAAGCTTCAGTTTCCACAGCAATAATAAGAAAATAAGTTTACATGTTCAGTCATACATTTAGCCGCATCATTTTGTGATTAGTCTCATTGACTGAAAAGAAGAACTTGTTACCGTTCAGAACAGCTCATTAACACAGACCAAACTCACAACCACTGTTTGAACTGTTCATATAATTAACAGAACCAAACACTATTACAAGAACGGTCTTGTTTCATGTAAGATCCCTACAAAGCAAGTAACAAAAGGCGACCATTAATATATTTCTTTAAGATTGTTACCAATGCCAAACATCACCCATAATCACTTGTTTTATGACATAAAGGTACATTAATATACATATATATTATACCCCGCAATTGTCATTACCATGCTCAACACAATATTAATCTGTGTACATTTTGTTTTATTTGTATTTTATTTGTATTTTTTATTATGTACAGTGTATGATGTAAGCCCTACATCGAGAGGTGCGTTAAAAAGCCGGGTGTAGAGCGGGCCAGTTGAAGAGGGCAGTAACTCCCTATCAACAAACCTGCACCCAGCTGCCCTAACAGCTGATTTTTGTAGATGATGTTCCTATGCTGTGTGGTGCATTAAAAGGTGAGGTTTATGAGCTCGTTGGGAGGTTCATAGCTCACCTACCCTAATTCTCTTTTCTTTATTTTGTTTTGAGCAATAGAATTTGTTCTTCTTCCCGTGTCACTGTGCGTCCTCAGTGTTGGGCAGTAACGGAATACATGTATTTAGAACACATACTGTATTTAAGCCCTGTACACGAAGTCAAGCTCAGGACTGAAGGCAAAAATATTTGATCAATCCTGCGTTTCATCCAAACGAAGCCGGTGTTTTGGGCTCAGTAAACTCAACATGGCTCCATCGTCATGGCGTCGCCGCAACTTTTCATAAAACGATGACATCACAGCACCAGAGCTGTGTATGTTATCCATAATCTACTGACCTTATTAGGGCTGGGACGAGCCACTTATGTCACGATCCGATATGTATCATGATACTCAGGGGCCAGTATGATACGTCAATGTGATACAATACGTTAACTTTAAAATGTGTAAAAAGAAAACAGTCACATGTAGAAAGTTTATAAACCAAATGCTATTTGACATTTACTGAAGTGTTAAGATTGAAAAACACAAAATGTAGCAAAGTGTAACAGTTTGCAAATGCATCGACACATGCGAGCGACTGATGCAAGCCTTTCAAGCGACCAAATAGAAGCGATTGGTCCTGTTAGGTGTGACTGTACCCAGGGGTTAAAGTGGCCGCGCACCTTCGTGTGGCAAAAAAAAAGTTAATGATTACGCACACATACGAAAGTCTGCTTGTGAGATAAATCAATGCAATAAAAATACTGGGTCGGGCCAGGGGTAGGAAGGGCGTTCCGGCACCTTGGGTAATTTTATTGTTTATTTGCTAAAGCTGCGCTGGACAAAAGTTCACTCTTCAGAGAGAAACTGGAGAAATAATCTTAAGATCAGCAGCACCTCAGTCCGCTCCTCATGCGCGCGGGTTTAATGTGCCTCACAACTTTATGGACATAAACTAATCCATAAACAAAGTCTACTTTTCCCAAGCTTCAGCCCGCTTTTTATTTCATATCAATCAGCCTGATATTTTCGGTTTTAGAGATTAATTTAGGAAGCATAATGAAGAAAAAAAGGCGATAAAACAGCGTTACGGCGCAATGTCGGCCTTTTTCACAAAGTATTTCCTCTGATCAGATCCTCTGAATCAGCCCGCGGTTTAAAAGTAACAATAGAAACGTGAATCCTGACTAAAGTCTTTAGGCCGTTTCTCAGTCTGTGTACTTGTGCGGACTTCTGTGCTCGTAGACTCGTGAAACGTCATCACACGCGGCCCAAGTCCTGTTCCAATTCAAAGTCCGCTTCTCAGCAAGTTTATGTTTATTAGTTTATTTGGTCGGGACAGTGCAAGTTAATGAACAAGCCACACCGGATTGTAGCCTTGGGGTAATTTCCATCCGTCGTCCCCCATGTGCACTCTCAAACACACTCTCATACATCCTGGCCTATTGTACATGTTTTTAGTGGTAGGGGAAACCGGAGTACCCGGAGGAAACCTACGCAGACACGGGGAGAACATGCAAACTCCACACAGAAAGGCCTAGTCCCTGGTGGGAATCGAACACGGACCCTCTAGCTGTGAAGCACAAGCTCTAACCGCTGTAGTACAGCGGTTAGAGCTTGTGAAGTCCGCTGGAAATCCCCGGATGAGAACTTGCTCCGCCTGTTTTACCGAGCATGCGTCAGAGGAGGCACTAACTTTCTGGCAGTATCTCAAACAAGAGCACACATAAAGAAATCTTATTCTGTGAAATGGTTTAAAACTTTGAATTTTTTTGGGGAAAATGCATAAATTAAAAGTGATATAAAACACCTTCTGTTACATGTAATATACACACAGCCTTTCATTTATCGACTTAATGTAGCGTTCTGAGTCTTCAAGATTAGAGTTCCTCCACTTTAACCACTGCATGTGCCTATTCAGACCAGAAAAGTCCTTTGGTCCGGATCAAAAGCTGACTTTTTTTTCTTTCGTTTGGAGCGGTTCACATAAAGACTGTATTTTTGCAAGTGAACTATATTTTGTAAACACATCCACGTGTGTGACGATCGATGCTCGATTGGACAGAAATTATCACAACAAATGAAATTTAAATGAATGTTTGACGCTTACAATGGTAAAAGAAACGTAAGAGACTAAACCACTTACCATTAACCTCAGCTTCAGTAGCTGGTGGAAGAGGTTTTTGTGCGGATGAATGGTCGTCTGCTGAGCTGTTTGTTTCTATTATGTCCACGGGACAAACTGTTGGTCTTGTTCCTCCGCTCTTCTTTAATACGTGTCGTACTTTCATTTAAGGTTGGCAAAGTTTTTTTCACTTTGACGGGGCTGTTCAGGAGACCGCTCGAAGCCCCTCTCCTTCATTTTCCCGCTAAACATGCCGAACACGACCGTGTATTTGTGTGTCTTTTCTAGCAGTTGGGTTAGTGTGCATCTGCCCAAATACCCAGGAGACACAGTGTCTCCTCGTTGCTCCAGGTCTGTCCACGGCTCATTGTTTGTACATCTCCATGTCTCCTGATGACACCAGGCCAATGGATGCACTTTTTAACTGCATTTTAGATATCAAATCCTGGATGGCAGAAAACTTTCTCCAGCTTAACCAGGACAAAACTGAAGTTTTAGTCATCGGTCCTGAGGCCCAGAGAGAGAAACTTTTACCCAAACTACAGTCATTATCTTTTAATCCTTCCTCACAGGTGAAGAACCTGGGTGTGATTTTTGACTCTGAGCTGACTTTTATTCCACACATTAAGAATATCACAAAAATAGGTTTTTACCATCTAAAGAACATAGCCAGAGTCCGCCCCATTCTCTCTCGGGCCAACACGGAGACGCTGATGCATGCTTTTATCAGCAGTCGTATCGACTACTGTAATGCCCTGCTCTCTGGTCTTCCCAAAAAGAGTATCTCAGGTTTACAACTTTTACAAAATTCAGCAGCTCGTGTCCTGACAAAGACCAGGAGGCGGGACCACATTACACCGGTTTTAGAGTCGCTGCATTGGCTCCCCGTGTGTTTCAGGATCGATTTTAAAGTTCTTTTAATGGTTTTTAAATGTCTTAATGGTCTTGGTCCTTCTTATCTCTCAGAATTACTTTTACCTTATGAGCCTTCGCGGTCCCTGCGCTCCTCCGGCAGGGGTCTCCTAGTTATTCCTAAAGTCAACAGAAAGACTCACGGCGAGGCGACTTTCCAATATTACGGCCCTCGCCTCTGGAACGACCTGAGGAGGAGCTCAGGACCGCAGAGAACGTTCATGTCTTTAAGAGCAGGCTCAAGACCCACCTTTTTAGTTTAGCTTTTAACTAATATTTATTTATATTAACTTTATTTATCTGTTTTAGTTCTATACAATTATTTCTTTAGTTCCACTCTTTTTTATTTATTTATTTTATTTTATTTATTTATTTTTATCTTGTGCTATTCCACACTTTTAGCCGAGTTTTAGCTGTTTTAATTTATCTTTTATTTTTATGTTCTCCCAGTGTTTCCTCTGAGGGAGCCCTCTGCCCCGGGAGTGCTGGTTGGCTGTGGCCGTGCGGGCGCTCTCCTGTGGGTGACTGGATGGAGGTGCCTGGATGGAGGTTGGACGTCTATCCTACACCTCCTCCGCCCTGTGTTGGCGCTCTGTGGCTGTGGCCGATGGGCTGCTCCTGGTGCAGACGGCTCCTTGGATGGTATTTCCTCTTTCGGTCCATCTGTACTCAGCCTTATGTACCCCACTTTATGTCCATTTTTGTCTGTCTGTGTCTGTGTGTCTCTGTGTGCGGGTGGGGTGGGGGGAGGTGGGGGTTGTTGTTATTTATGTATATTTGCTGGTGGGGACTATTTTAATGATTTTTTAAGCACTGTAAAGCACTTTGTGTTACACTCTTAAAACAGATGTGTTGAAAACAACACAAAATGTGTTAAAAAAATGCACATCCCTGTGTCAAGTTAAGGACAACACAACATGTGTTGTTTTTAACCTGTTAACCCTTTCTACTCTAAAGAGCCAAATTTGGCTCCAGTTATGGTCCCGGTATTTGGACGCAAAGGGTCACAAGGGGGCGCCCTTCCAACCTTCTCAGTGTACATGTGAATTGAATCTCTTTAGAGTTAGACTTTAGGTCAGACACCATGAGTGACAGTAACATGACGCTAAATAGTGACCCTTTATTTTCAGTAAAAAGGCTGAAGCCTCATTGCTCTTCAGTCACAGACTGAGAAGTGAAGAAGGAAGTCATGGAGATTCTCATTTAGAACA
Organism: Neogobius melanostomus; assembly: GCA_007210695.1. Taxonomy (NCBI): domain Eukaryota; kingdom Metazoa; phylum Chordata; class Actinopteri; order Gobiiformes; family Gobiidae; genus Neogobius; species Neogobius melanostomus. Next base: position 521,919 of record VHKM01000462.1, on the reverse strand, counting down.
TTACACTTCTGCTGGATGTAACAATAAACGTTTGAAATTAAAGTATTCTTTAGTAATAGTGCTGAAGATCCTGAATTTGTGTGTTTAAAATGTCAGTTAATTATTAATGACTCTCATTCTACATAAACAAACCCTTGTCATGTGTATCTGCTGTAGAGTCATGTTTGTCCCAGTTCCTCTGAGTCGTGGTACAGGACTGATGTTACAGTAGAAGCTCATGAGGCTCATTTCTTCAACACAGTTACAATAGTAACTATTTTCTCCAAAGTAAAAGTAGATCTACCACAGTCCTGTCCACATCTGTCATGGTCCACCATGACCCACCGTGACTCAGAAGAACTGGGACACACATGACTCTCCATCATATATAACTGTCATGTTTTGTTTGGTTTGTAAAATGAGAGTAATTAATTAACTAAAATTTTTATTGATATAATTTCAGAATATTCACATTTGGATTTTTACTTTTTTTGATCAGAAATACTATTTTTTGTATATATTTTGTTTTTCCTATATTTGTGAGTTTCAGAATAAGATTTGACTCTTATATCCAGCAGAAGTCTGAAGTTCTGTCTAAAGCAGAATCTCCATGACTTCCTTCTTCACTTCTCAGTCTGTGACTGAAGAGCAACGAAGCCTCAGCTTTTTTACAGACAATAAAGAGCTCACTATTTAGCGTCATGTTACTGTCACTCATGGTGTCTGACCTAAAGTCTAACTCTGAAGAAATTCAATTCACATGTACACTGAGAAGGTTGGAAGGGCGCTCCCTAGTGTCCAAGTGCGTCCAACTGCCCGGACCAAATTTGTATTTATTTTGAGCCCACGGGCAGGACGGGGGATGTTAAGAGGTTAACGCAGTCAGTGTGTTAAATATCTCAACACACTGACTGTGTTAAAAACAACACATGTTGTGTTGTCCTTAACTAGACACAGGGATGTGCATTTTTTAACACATTTTGTGTTAAAAAGTGTGTTATTTGTATTTCCTTGTATTTTACCCCTAAAATGAATATTATACATGCAGGAATTACACTAAAATAATCACAAACAATATAATTAAAAGTAATTCTTATTTATTATGTATTAGCAAATCACAAATGTGAAAACATAAAAGAATCTCTACAGTTGGTTTGAAAACATGGAGGATGTTTGAAAAAATATTGAGTTTTTAAAATTGCATTTTTCAGGTTTACCTTATGTTTACAGTACACCTTACTAAAATCAATAGCATTGTGCCAAATGTTACCAAAAAAAAAAATAGGGATGTTCACAAGCCACAATGTAGTTTGTTTTAAGTTGTTGTTGTTAACTCTTGTCAATCGAAAATGAACATCTAAAGATTAGGCTAGTTGGCCAAGTCCCGACTTACAAACTACACAATCATAATTTAACACTAAACTTAAATGGTTCAGATTACAAACACAGCAAATTTAGAACAGTCTTTGGTACTCATCACTCGTTTGGATGACGAGGAGCGGGGGCAGAAGGAGAGCGCAGTCAGCCCGGGGCGGAGGCGTGTGACGCGGTGAGCTGAAGATTCAAGCAGTGTGTGATTGGACAACAGTTTAACACATGCAGTGTGTTATTGTAAATATGCAACATGATTGGATAATAATTTAACACAAGATGTGTTATTTTGTGTAGTTTCATTTTTACACAGAAATTTCAACACCAACACAATATTAACACAACATGTGTTAATATTAACACAACATGTGTTAAATGAGCCTTAACACATAAATTGTGTTAAAATTTAACACATCTGTTTTAAGAGTGTATATTTTGTATGACAAGCGCTTTATAAATAAAGTTTGATTTGATTTGATTTGATTTGATTTGTAGCATCCATCCAGTATTAGCGTTAGCAGCAGCGAAGGGCTACTTTTTCCCACGGTGCCTTGCTATGGTGGCTTGTTAAGCCCAAAAAGGCGCATTTATCCTGGAGTTGTTTCGGATCAACAGTGGTTTATTTTCACACCTGAAGCGAACTGCACCAGAGTCCGTTTGGAAGCGAGACCGAGTCCACCTGAAAAAGTGGGTCTCGGTCCGGTTCTTTGATCCGCACCAGGATTCGTTTGTTGTTTTCACACCTGCATAAAAAGTCCGGACCAGTGGACCAAACAGTGCAGGTCTGAATACATTCAGTCCTGCACTGTTTGGTCCACTTTAAACGGACCAGGATTCGTTTCGAACACTGGTCCGGACTGCACCAAACGAAAGGAAAAAATCCCCTTTTGATCCGGACCAAACAAGCGGACCAAAGAACTTTTCTGGTCTGAATACAGCACAATTTGCTGTGGCATTGATTCAATAAGATTATTTTCATTTTTCTGGGTGAACTTGAAGACTTCTTGGCTTGAAGTGGTTCAGTCGCCAAAGATCCTGAAAATCTCCTCTACGATACGCACATCAATGAGAAAGTAATGCTGACTGTCGTAACATTTGCTTTGCTGTGCAGATTTGTGACAGGGTTCTGACCAGGCGCTTTGTCTTTAAGTCCATTCATCCCCTGAAGCTTTCTGCTCTTCCAACACTCCGCCCTGACTCTGCAGCGGCGTCTGGAAAAACAGCGATCGGACGAAGCGCTAATTCATCTCCCTCTATCAACGAACAGCTCTCTAAAACCAACTCTGACCCCAACATTAGGCAGAGCAAATGACTTCACTCAGAGAAACGTTAAGGCTCCAAAATCTGGGTTTACTTTGGAGTTGCGAGCGAAAGCCGAGCCCCGTTCAGAGTTTTTGGTTCAGGAAAAGTCACCGCGGCATTAATAACCCACGTGGCACAGTCAGACGGAGAGAAGATGGATTTGGAGGTTAGAAAGAAAACTCCGGGTTAATTTGGGTTTGGGAGCGGGCCTCTCTTAGATCAACACAGGATCGAGGTACGGCCTGGGGAAATGGAAGATAACGATGATGCATTTGTACGAAGTGGGTCAGTGATTGTGGCCGGAGCGGGAGGACTTTGTGTTCGACAAATGGCAGAAAGTGGGGGTGAAACTTGCTGGGTGCAAACTATCAAATCTTGCCTGGAAGTTATAATTTGTCATTTGAAAAACAGTTCTCAATAAAAACTATAAAAATTGCACATTTTCTGTCCCTGTAAGATTTCACGGGCCATTTTTCCAAAAGTTGCCATTTTTGTCTGCTTAAAGAGGGGGTATTATGCTTTTTTCAATCCCATAGCACCAGTCTATAGCATACTACAATGATGACGTAACCTTCTGTTGGTCTGTATATGCAGTAAATTAAAATAACTGCCTTGAATAAAATTGCTCTCTCAAAATGGCTGTACTGAACGTCTTGAAATAGGCCTCTGTCTCTTTAAGAAGCTTTCCGACACGCCCCCTTCAGCACACTGCTGTGGCATCTAAACAACACTACTGTGCGGGGAGGGGGCTCTGCTGAGCTGAGGAGCAGTGGTTGGTGGCTTGGCTGGTGACGAAAGGTCCAGAGGCGTCTCCAGGAGGTGGGGGCGTTCCTAGGAGGACTGAGGCATAGCTACACCTAAAATGGCTGCCGTCTAAGTTTTTACTGATTACTCAAAAATATGTGAATGAGCCAAGGCAACACTCCAGGCATGTGTTTAATGTTATTATTTCACTCATTGACACTGCGCTTCGGCTCCGGGTCAACAGCAGTGATTCCGAAAGTTCACGCAAAACTCAATTCATTTTTTCACTATAATACTTTTCATTTGCTAAGTGTAGTATAAGTAGTATTTTTTTACTTTTCTGCTGCACTACAAAGAAATCACCATCACCTCACACAAATATATTGCGGAGTCAAGGAACTATTGCAAAGAAAATTGCGGATTATTGGAATAGTTGCAGTGATTTGGAAAAGTTTGCTTGATTCTATAAGCCCAATACTTCATACAACATACACTGCCCAACCAACAAAAAAGTATTTAATTGGGACATTATGGACAGATTTAAAGGGATATTTCAGGATGTTTGGATAACTAGGAAATGAGGCCCAATGTCAGAGTGTTGTTGATGTCTGGAGATATTTTTTTCTTAAATTCATGCAGTTCTTATATTTGAAGAGTCTAGTGGCGCTAGGCTAGGGCAAGGCTAAAGCATTTCTATGGTATCAGTTAGCCTGCATTAAAAACCCTGACCCACTCCACAGTGCACCTGATGTAAATCACTTATAACACCAGACTAACCATAGAAATGTCTGTGTCGATTGAATAATTTTAACGCAGCGGCGGAGTGATCTGCGAGAAAATAGTCCCTCAAAATGCGGTAATTCATGTGATACAAGGTCAGTTATATTTCAAACATTATTCTATCGATACAGACATTTACATATATCGTTAGTCTGGTGTTATAAGTGATTTACCTCAGGAATAACCTGGTCATGGATAGTGTTGCAGAACCTAGACCTGTGCGACTACAGCAGCCCCAGATTATAACAGTTAGTTAAATCCAGGTGGACACTTTTTATTTTTTGGCCAGGCCGTGTAGAATATAATCTGTTTTGTTGCAACATTTGATCCCACATCTCTCACTCTCTGTCACAAATTATGTTGAACAAGAACAGGGCATAAAAGAAAAGAAGAAACTGCACTTCTCAAATCAATGCTGTTATTATTTCAGCTCCTATAAATTCTTTGCGGACGGAGAGAGTAAAAAAAAAGAAAAAAGCCTCGCACTGCCATCCAGCTGGCCGTATCCTGGCTTCCATCTTTCACATCCCTCCACACCAGGACTACAGCGGGTCCAGACTGGGCTTGGTCCACCCAGACCCAGATCCCACTGAGCACACAGACGCTCCCTATAGAGAGAGTAAAGTCTTCAGTCTTTTAGCTGTGCAGAGGGTTGGGAATCAGTGATGAGATTCATAGTTCTTTAGTGAGTCAAATCTATGGCAACCATTCATGAAAACACTCATGTTGTCTAAGACCTAATTTGTTCAGAGTTTAGACATTTTGAAGGAAATTGAATAATTCTCGTTTCTTTACTGGAAATTGCCCTGGGCACCTTCTGGCTGTTGTAAGGCGCTATACAAATAAAATTTGATTGATTGATTATGTCTCAACATCTCAGTATGATCCAACATCTCAGTAAATTCTATTGCTTACATCAGGATTCATTTTAAACTTTGAAATGTGTGGCATGTAGATAAAACTTTAGGCCACGATGAAAAGAGGCTTCAACTTTCTTCCACTGGAGAAGAAAAAGCCCTCTTACAATACGTAACAATTTCAACACTTACAAACACCAAGCCAGGATTACAAAACAACACAAAATACAGTAGACAACAGTCTTGACTAGACAAACAACACAGCACTTCTGCACAATGCATTCCAAAAAAATCAAATAAAAAAAATAGTAGTAGCTTTAACTTATTATAGAAAAAAACTTATATTAAGGATGCCCTCTCGCTTGTCCATCCAAAGCGATCTCAAGAAGCAAAGCAAACTTGTATTATTTCAGGCCGCTGGGATTATTTTCCCATTTCACATGCCATGGCTCATGCTTAAACATAGAAACAAACAAACAAACAGCGCTGTGTGATGATGTCATCAGGCCGCACAGCTCAGTTGACTTGCGCAGGTGTCAGGGCTGACCAGCAGGGGCGGGTGTGAAACAGCGACTTCTCCTCAATCAAGGCATACGTGAAATCATTTGTACTTTTATGACTGTTCAGAAAACAGAAAATACTCAGCATAGTTTTTTGATTAATAAATAAATAAAGATAGACTTTTTTTAAAGGCAACAACTAAACATTTCAATAATCGTGATTTCAATTTTGACTAAAATGATTGTGTTTATTATTTTTTTCAATAATTGAGCAGCCCTAGCAGTCATTTTTCATGGAAAAAACAACAAACATTTTACCTGTAGTTTCTGATCTGCTTTCTAGTGTTAAAGAGGGGGTATTTTTTTCAATCACATAGCACCAGTCTATAGCATACTACAATGATGACGTAACCTTCTGTTGGTCTGTATATGCAGTAAATTAAAATAACTGCCTTGAATAAAATTGCTCTCTCAAAATGGCTGTACTGAACGTCTTGAAATAGGCCTCTGTCTCTTTAAGAAGCTTTCCGACACGCCCCCTTCAGCACACTGCTGTGGCATCTAAACAACACTACTGTGCGGGGAGGGGTCTCTGCTGAGCTGAGGAGCAGTGGTTGGTGGCTTGGCTGGTGACGAAAGGTCCAGAGGCGTCTCCAGGAGGTGGGGGCGTTCCTAGGAGGACTGAGGCATAGCTACACCTAAAATGGCTGCCGTCTAAGTTTTTACTGATTACTCAAAAATATGTGAATGAGCCAAGGCAACACTCCAGGCATGTGTTTAATGAGGGAATGACATAACATGATATAAAGCTTGAAAAAGTCGATTTTACATAATACCCCCTCTTTAAAAAGACAAAACATACCCCGTACACTGCTTATTCTATGACGTCATCGCGAGCTGGAGATTTACAGGAAGTAACTCCGACATCGAGCAGCAAAAGCCGTTTTCCCACATATTCATTCACACATACTGATGTATTTTATATCCACGTGCTGTAATCCAAATACGGTCATTTCCTTTGTGAGAGAAAGAGAAGAAACTCACACGTTACAAAACTTTAGGCCCGGTTTTCTCAAAATTAGATTTTCAATCCACTCTTGCAACAACATCTCCTCATGATTATCTTATTCAAAAACTAAACCAGATCCAAAATCCCCTCTGAAAAAAGGCAAGGCAACTTTATTTATACATTTCGTACTCAAGGCAACTCAGTGCGCTTCATCTTAGTAACTTTAACTGCTTAAAAACTCAGAGAAAGTCTTTAAAAAAGTGAGTTTCAACACTTCAAGAAGTTGTTCAGAAGAGTCGATTTGGTCAAAAATGTCTAATTTCAAATTTAAGAACCTGGCCACTATTGCAGAATAACACAACATAATAAAACACATATAACCTACTGTAATCCCATCTATTTAACAGTGTTTTCACATCAACAAACCTAAAACTTAAAGAGGTCCCATTAACTCTGTGTAAAACTGGTAGCGCGGACCACTTTCACAAACTATACGTCCCACAATATAAACACAACACGGCATTTCTGCAGCGAAGGCCTGCCTCTTCCCGTGAGCGCGCCGCGGCCCACCCAGCGCGTGCCGTGCCGATCCCCGTAAACACAGTGCTGCCCTGGGCCAAGCTGTCTGCGGACGGTGCCAGCCAGAGCTCGCGGTGACGCTGCCAACCTGCGCTATAAGTTCAGCCCCGCCAGCGCACCCCTCGCCGGGCCAAACGCGCAGGGAAAACAGCCTGGATGAAAGCTCGCTGCAAACATGGCTTTAATTTGTCATGTCGTCCACGGGAAATATTAGTTTTATTAAAATAAGAGATCCCCGATGATAGATTTTGCCCATAAAGAGCGATTACACAGAGGAGGGCTGTTTTCCGCGCTGTAATGAAAGGATGAAATACGGCGGGCAGTCGGTTCAAAACAGAAGTAAATCACGGACAAAGAGAAAAGTTTATACGCAGGCGTGGTTTTCTGTAATAAAACAACTTCAGGTTAGCACGCGACAGAGAAAGAACTTAATATTCGGGTAAAGATGTGACAGAAGAGAAAGGACAGAGCCACTCAGACGCAGAGGGACCATGGATCTAAAAGGTCAGTGGTTCAAATCCAGCTTTGATCAGTTCAGATTGTCGTTGTGTCCTTAGATGCACTTCACTTTACCCACCTGGCCAACATATGAATATGACTTTAACCTCACTCTCTCAGTAACTCATCCCACATTTAATTTGAGAACCTGTTGTTACGCACAGAAATACTGTTTTGCATTCAGTGGAAGAAATACACACCTTCCTTTAGCAAGCAGGTAAACGCTCTAAAACGAGGGGAAAGTAGTTTGTAGTTTAAAGTTTTTATAATTTATTATTTATCTACAGTGCCTTGCGAAAGTACTAATACACCTTGAACCTTTGCACATTTTGTCATGTTTACAACCCTAAACGTAAAGATTTTATTTTGAATTTTTTACTGAAGGTTCACACACAAGTAACAGACAACTGTGAAGTGAAAGCAAAATGATAGATGATTCTGTTATTTTTCAAAAAATAGAAAAGTGGGGCGTGCATAAGTATTCATACAGAATGACTTAATACTTTGTGGAACCCCCTTTTGCTGCAATAACAGCAGCAAGTCTTCTGGGGTTTGACTCTACAAGGTTTGCACATGTAGAGACTGACATTTTAGCCCATTCCTCTTTACAAAACAACTCAAGCTCTGTCAAATTAGAAGGAGAGCGTTTGTGAACAGCAGTTTTCAGGTCTTTCCACAGATTTTCAATAGGATTTAGGTCAGGACTTTGACTGGGCCATTGTTTTCATGCTGCACGATTGAAGCGAAGAAAATTCCTAGTTTGTGAACCAGTTCACTAACAATGACAATAAAACCAATTCTGATTCTGATTTTCATTTAACCATTAACATATTTTATTTGGTATGGCATTGAACACTTTCATTTCATTTACATGTATTCATTTATTTGAATAGGACACGCATATTAATGATCAGGCAGCAAGTGTTGTAAATATGCCAGATTTAGCTCAGTGCAAGTTTCCACCCCATCTCCATGACGGGGTAAAAACACATGAGACATATGCATGTGTGAGGCAAAGCTATTGCAATAATAAGTAAAAAAAACTCTTCAATTACAAAAAACTTATGTTTTCTATAGTGTTTCCTGGTTCACCCTTACATAACGATGGCCCAGAAGTTTGGGGAAACAAAAACAATCTTAATCCAATTAGCATCATTCAAAAAAGAGCGATCTGCACTGTGAATAAAGAGGCTTACAGGGCTCATACAAACAAGCTTTACATTCAGTTAAAGTCGACCAAATCCATCCGTTTTAGTGCTTTTAAGTCAGCACATTTTATGTATAACATAAATAATTACAAGTTACCTGGGCATATGCAGGGATAGTTCCTAAAGCGAGACTGTGTTTATCATTTCTGAAGGGAAGAAATGTTGAAAACCAAATGTGAGAACAAAGCAGCACTGTGTGTTTCTGTTGTTGGGATTAATATACGGGGCGCAGTTGGTAGAGCAGGTCGTCTCATGTTTGGAAGGTTGGGGGTTCGAATCCCACCTCCTGAAGGTGCTCACTGTCGTGTCCTTGGGCACGATACTTCTCCCACCTTGCCTCCAGTGTCTGCGTACATTGGTGTATGAATGAGAGTGTTAATGGGTGACTGGTTCCTTGCTGTAAAAGCGCTTTGAGTGCCTAATGTAGGTGGAAAGGCACTGTATAAGTTGAGACCATTTACCATTTTGGCTGCCTGGAAAAATCCACACTCACTTCTGTACCAGTGATCGAGGCTGGTCAGAGTCGGCATCAACTACATTTCCAGAGCAGAACAAAAGCAAGCAAACAGGAAGTGGAGTAAACCAAAACTCACCTACTGTCGATGTGTTTTTGGTCATTTACCGCCGATTGGAAAAAAAACCTCTTTCCTTCTCCCGTGCGCCATCCGTGGATTGTTATTGAAATAACTTCCTCCAACTAATAAAAAGAGGCTGCAACTGTCTAGCAAAAAGCTTTCACTTGTGTCGCCTGCTCCGGTGCCATGCCATTGGTCCGACAACCCATTAGTCCGACGTCATTATTCCGAAAATGTACCATTGAGCAGAGGTGCCATTAGTCTGACATCTCTAACCCAGTTGTGTTGTGGATTAGAGAGCCATAAACAACCACTGGCCCTAACCTTAAAGGAACAGGCCACCGTTTATCCATACTGAGATATGTACTTACCTGAGCTTAGACAAGTTGATACGTACCTGTCTGGTCTTTGGTGGAAGAGCTTGGTCACTTCTAACTTCACCCCGTTTGGAGCCATAGGAATATGCTGGGAGAGGCCAAATGCTAACAACAGCTTTGGTCTTTATGCGTGACTGAGCGCACGCATAAAGACCAGACAGGTACGCATCAACTCGTCTAACCTCAGGTAAGGACATATCTCAGTATGGAAAAACGGTGGCCTGTTCCTTTAAGGTCAGCGGACTCTTGCCTGAACCTAATTTTATTTTTCAACCCCTACTCAATGGGACATGTTCGGAATAATGAGACGTCAGACTAATGGGCCGAACCCGCCTGCTCTGTGGACTGATTCTTGTCTTCGTTCAGGGGAGTTCTGGGTAAAATTGACTGAAAAAGAGTTGAGATTTGGTTTGAACCGTTGACCTTAAAGAACCAGTCAGTTATGAACGCCACATCACTACATTCTGGACTTGCCAGGCAAACACTTTGGTGTCAAAGCCTGGTTATAAATGTAGTGTAACTTTAGATAAACAATGAAGTGTAAAAGTGGCATCTGATTGAAACGCAGAATTGTATGACATTGATAAGTCTGATGAACATCTTGTGCCCACTAAACCTCTTCTTGTAGTATCTCAGTGATGGAAGAATGCTATACATGAAACAAATGCCCTGAAATCAACACACTATACAATTAAATCAGGCTTGGCATCACCTTTCGTGAGTCTGTGGAGAGAAACCGACGACTCCATGAACTCAAGTGTCCACATTTGTAGCAAAAAGCGCGGATAACGTGGACTGTTCCTATAACTTCTCTGGTAACACATGCCAACTTAGCGTTAGCACACCCTGAGCTACTTTTAGCTCTTTAAGCAGAAGAGACATCCAAGAGGCGACGATCATTGTGTAACTGCCTCTCCATTAGTGCGACCAGCCTTTAGCGCCTTTAACTCGAGCCGCTAAAACAGCGTGTCCGCGGTGTGCCTTTCAGCTGAATTTTGCATGCGTTCCAAGGAAGTGGCTGCATTATGGATGAGACACGCTAGCCCTCGGTGACAGCGGACTCCTGTGTGGGTCTGTCCGGTGTGAGCCGAGTTCAGCGGGTTCACAAACAGTGCCAAGCAGAGTGCTCCATGGGTGGGCTTTTAGTTGAGGATATATAGGTCGCAGTGGCTTTTCTCTTTGGCGTTAAACAGTGGAGAAGGGAACAACAAACAGTCAGTCCTTTAGTTGCACAGAGATGGCACAGAAGTCAAGATGCCAGTCGGGTTATCCTCGCAAACTGGAAGATGCGGGGTTTGACTCCTGAACTGGATGGGCTTTTCTCTACCAGTACATTTTGTCATGTCTCATGCTCCAAAATGTTTGAAAAAAGCATAATACCCCCTCTTTAAGGCTAATTTTTGGGAATACGAGTCCCTTTTTCACAATCACATAGCACCAGTCTATAGCATACTACAATGATGACGTAACCTTCTGTTGGTCTGTATATGCAGTAAATTAAAATAACTGCCTTGAATAAAATTGCTCTCTCAAAATGGCTGTACTGAACGTCTGGAAATAGGCCTCTGTCTCTTTAAGAAGCTTTCCGACACGCCCCCTTCAGCACACTGCTGTGGCATCTAAACAACACTACTGTGCGGGGAGGGGGCTCTGCTGAGCTGAGGAGCAGTGGTTGGTGGCTTGGCTGGTGACGAAAGGTCCAGAGGCGTCTCCAGGAGGTGGGGGCGTTCCTAGGAGGACTGAGGCATAGCTACACCTAAAATGGCCGCCGTCTAAGTTTTTACTGATTACTCAGAAATATGTGAATGAGCCAAGGCAACACTCCAGGCATGTGTTTAATGAGGGAATGACATAATAACATGATATAAAGCTTGAAAAAGTCCATTTTACATAATACACCCTCTTTAATGTGATGTCAATATATAAATATAATTCTCCAGCAAGGTTCTCCTAACCAAAACGTTGGCTCAGATATTTGAAGAATGAGGGTCAAACTGGAGGCAGTGCGGGTTTGGTTTTCTTACTGACTGGCACTCACATCAAGTCAAGTGTGATGTTGTGTGGGCTGCGGAGCGCTCACAAGGCCACGAGTCCAAGAGGTTTCACATGACAGCAACTATGTATACAAACAATTAATGTAATGGACAAAAAGACAGTTTTCTACTGCCACTGATGCCTTGCCTGCAAGCTGAATTCTCACGGTATTTGTGCGTTCACAAGCACACGGGGGGGAAAAATGGGAAAAAGTGAGCGCTGCTATGGGTCCCGGATGTGTCAATGCATACACACACGGGTTCTCTTCCAGGAAACCGGTGTACTGTCGAAACCAATGGCCGCTGGCTGCTCTGCTTTGCGATGACGACACTGGAGGCCGCCATTGCTGTAGTACCTCCATATAGCCGCTAGTCCCCCATTGGAATCCATTGCACTTTAGACACGTTAAAAACAACTTTAATGCCGGTGCCTAATTGTTTGGAACTGTCTACAGCTCGATATTCCTCCTGTGATTACGCTGGGTCAGACACAATCAGAGGCACCGGGCTGGTTATTTTAGAAATCTCGTACTAATGAGGGTCGGACTGTTAGCATTGGAGCTGCGCGACCTACACGTCACGCAAGGGCCGAGTCTACAGTGAAGATCCCGCCCTTATGCCCTTATTAGGAACATGCTTCGTCAGAGCTGGGGAGGAGGAGTCTGTAAATCTGCCATGATTTCTCCCTCGAACGTGGTCATTGTGGTAAACGGGGAGGAGTGAGGAGGAGTTGGCTATTATTTGTACAGTCTATGGTAGACACATACATTGGTGTATGAATGAGAGAGTGAATGGGTGACTGGTTCCTTGCTGTAAAGAGCTTTGGGCCTGATAACGGTAGAAAAGTGCTATAAAGGTTGAGTCAATTTACCATTGAAGTACCTTACGGTTGTGCTGGTAACATGGATGAGTGAAAGCAGTCAAAACATGGACATGGACAGATCTGAAATCGCCAAAGCGTTTCAATACTGGCGTGTCTTCATCAGGGCAATTTGGTTCTGTAATATTAATCTGGCTCTTGCAGGTTACCACCACTGCAATATTACAGAAAGGCACACTGCCTGAACAAAAAAAAAGATATATATCAGCAACACTATGAACCCAAAGAATGAGATCAGCCGTTGACTTTTTTCCATCAATGGATTCATCAGACTCACATTGTGAAACAGTGGTTCAGGGAGCATGAGATGGATCTTCCGCCACCGAGTCCAGATTTGAACCCCATTGAGAATCTTTGGGATGTGCTGGAGAAGGCTTTGCGCAGTGGTCACACTCTTCCGTCATCAATACAAGATCTGAACATGAATGCAACGCTGTATCCTTTGACATGGACAGAAGCTTATTGAAACTGTAACATTTTACCACTCACAAATTCCAATTTTCTGCATAAACGGTTCTTATTTTCTATACAGACCCTCCATGCTGGCACTATAGCTCTCAGTCTCTCGCCTGGAGCTGAAATCTGTCCAAAATCTGTCAAAAAATGTCACGATTAATCAATTTATTGCAATAATATTTCCATTTCCCCCGCGCTGTAAATCCCATCACTCTTCTCGCGGGCCCCAGAGCATTACGGGCAATCCATCTTGTTTTAAGTACGCTCACAAAACTCCTGGACTTGTACAATTCAGCGCTAAATCTTAATCTACTCCTGTGTCCATTCTCTGACAGGGTTTGGGAGAGCAATCATTCGAGGCCCTTCCTGATTTCACGGTATTTTTCTCCATATTTGTTCAGTTTTTCAAAGATAACACGTGTCTAAAGAGACTAATTGCGCGTCGAGGAGGGAGTCTGCGGGACGGCTCGGTGATTTATGGGACGGCGGTGGAAAAGAGCGTTCCTGCCGTCGGACTCAAATGGAACGGAACGGAGTAGAAAGTGAAAAGGTTGTACTGGAAATGTCGGGGAGATGAGAGATTTGGAGCTCGGCGATGAGGAGAATGAGCGCGGGAAATGCCAAAGCTGCAGGTTAATGAACGGGTCAGTGACTTGAGATCGGTCCGAGGTGGTGCACGTGTTGTCTGGCTGACGGTGTAGTCTTAAGCCTGCAGGATTCAGTGCAATCGCCTCATAGCAATAGAAATCCTCAATAATTAGGGCTCAAATATCCAGAAGAGCAGAGCTAAACACTGGGTAAGAACAAGTTTTATACTCATTTGACATGAGTTCATACTAGGCAAGGCAAGTTTATTTGTAGAGCACAATTCATACACAAGGCAAATCAAAGTGCTTCACAGTTGCATAAAATTACAAGAAAACAGATAAAATCAATCAATAAAACATTAACATAAAAAAGTTAATCAATTACAGTAAAAGGCAAGAGTGCAGATAAAATACTTTCAGTTTTCATATGCACGAGTAAAAAGAGCTGTTTTCAGCCTGGATTTGAACATTGTCAGAGTTGAGGCCTGTCTCACATCCTCATGAAGACTGTTCCAGATTTAAGCTTTAGCCTCAGCGTGTTTATTATTGACTCTGGGAACCACCAGGAGACCCCTCCCTGAAGTTCTCAGGGCCCGAGATGGTTCATACGGCTCTAACATGTCAGAGATGGACTTTGGTGCTAAACCATGAAAAGACTTGTAACAAGCAGAGCTGTTTTAAATTCTATTCTCTGAGTGACAGGAAGCCAGTGCAGAGACCGGAGCACTGGACTAATGTGGTGGTATTTCCTGGTTCTTGTCAGGACTCGAGCAGCAGCGTTCTGGATGTTCTGCAGCTCTAACAGCTGGTTTAGAAAGGCCAGTGAGCAGCCGTTACAGTAGTCTAACCTGCTAGAGACAAATGCATGGATGAGTCTCTCTAAGTCTGGTTTTGACACTATTCCTCTGATCTTAGCAATGTTCTTCAGATGGCAAAAAGCTGATGACGTTATTGCTTTGATGTGGCTGTTTAAGTTCAGGTCTGAGTCCATGATTACTCCTAGATTTCTAACCTGATTTTTTGGTTTCAGAGCGAGAGACTCAAGGTGACTGATAACACTTTGTCTTTGTGTCTGTGGGCCAAAGACAATGATCTCAGTTTTGTCTGAGTTTAGTTGGAGAAAGTTGTTCCACACACTGATCTGTTCGATGCAGTGACAGAGAGTATCTACAGGCCCATGTTCACCTGCCGTCAGTGACACGTAGATCTGAGTGTCATCTGCGTAGTTGTGGTACGACACATTGTTGCTGTTTATTAGCTGACCCAATGGAAGCATGTACAAGTGGAATAAGAGGGGTCCCAAGATTGACCCCTGGGGGACTCCACAGGTCATGGAAATTTTGTCTGAGACACAGTTGCCAATTTCGACAAAGTACGTCCTATCCTCAAGACTTGAACCAGTTTAGAGCAGTACCAGAGATTCCCACCCAGTTTTGGTTGCAGCAAGTCAAATGTAATGTTTTTTAGAACAATTTTTAATGACATTTCCAAATCTTTGCATTAGATTTGGGCAATCATTTAACTTTACCAGTATACCGGTAGAAATATTCCCCATGATAAGAATTAGTCTCATACCAGTGTATATTCTATCATATGTGCATATCATAAACAAACTGGAGGCGAGAGGGAAAACTGGTCCAAGCGTCGTCAACTTTGACACAGATTTATCCACTTTTCAAACCTCCTGTGACTATTTTTTAGAAACGGGGCAAGCATTAAATGTTGTGTTACCCTCCAGGATTCATATTTATTATTTATATCACATAAACGTGCGTCTCTGGGGCCGTGTTTTCACTGTTATCTTCTTGAGCAATGATTACAAGCACATAAAAATGCCACTGTCAGTCAGTTGTCTTTAATTTTCATCCTGAGTAGAGATATTGTTAAATGTTGCAGTTCTGCATAATGCTACTTTGGTATTCAAATGGCTGCCGGAACTATGCGTTAGCTTTTACTTTTAAGAAGCACAATGTTGGATGGTTTTAGTGTCATTGACTGTGGTTCAAGGTTAAAGACACGATGCCGTTCTGGTGTTTAAAATATCTCTGCTCACATCAGCAGCGTGTCTTCGGGAGTGACTTTGTCCAAACGTGTCCTCCCATGAGCTTCCTGTTTACACGGACGACACTCACTTCACTGCCCCATTACGTCAAATCTGCAGCAGGAACGGGCCAGCAGCTCCTTCAGGTCAGCGTTTAGGGAGATGAATTCAGTCTAATCACCAAAGAAGTGGATGAGACTTCTTGGAAAATAGAAATGTTCATGACACATTTTGAAAGCATACGGTTTTGTTTTGTTGCCAAATATTCTGATTATGTCATGAACATTTGTTGGTGCCTCTTTAGTGTTTCAGAAGAAGAAATTAGTGGATTTGTAGGTCTCGAACGCCGCTCAAAGACCTTTAGATCATCCGCTGTTTGTTTATAAAGTCAAATGAATACATTTATTTGGGTCACGGTTTGCTTTTGTGTTGTTGAACGTTAAGGATTTATCGATACTGCTTTACTGCTTTAACCCCCACCTGAACCGAGCACATTTTCTCCAGTTTGGCTTTACCCAAATCTAAAAGCTTAAAAAAGAAAAAAGCATCAAAATAGTGACGAAAACGAGGATGTGACAAAAATGTTACAATGACTGTTGTAGGTCTGTTGAGGCACTACACTGTTGCTGTCCACTTGAGAAGCCTTTAGATTTGGGTAAAGCCGAACTGGGGGTAAGAGGTTAAAAGGCAATAAAGTACCCCGGGAGGCCTTGAGTGGTGGTCCCCAGATGATTTCAAGCTGAAATGAAAAGAAAAATGCTACAACATTTTTGAGTGTAAATCAGCATATATAATTTGTGAAGTCCTTTCAAATATCTAAAATAAGCAGTTTACATATTAACTTGATTTTAAAATGTTTTTTTATGTTCTCTACCCTGAAGTCTGTGTAAGCTCTCAGTCGTACAGGAGTTGTCCATCGTCAATGAAGGTACTTGAGTCATCTTCTGTACTCGTTAGTTGAAGTCTTTGAACGTTTCCCCTCTCATCCAAAAGGCTTCGTCAGCGGACTAAGGTCCCGCTCAGTCCGCAGCTTAGATAAAGACCATGGGGAGGAGTTGGGGTTGGCCCGGCTCCTCCCCTCTAATCACAGCTACTCTCACCTGTGGGTAAACACCTTTGAAGTAGAGCGTCTGTAACGACCTGCTCCCCCCAGTATCGGTCAGCCCTGTCCTATTCATAGATGATCACTGCTAATTACCTGCCTATTGTTCTTTTGTTAGCTGAGGGGTTTTCTTTTCTGACAAAAATAGCTTCTTTTACTCCTCGTTCAAACCACCGTTCTTCTTTAGCTAAAATGTTGACCTCCCCGTCCTCAAAGGAGTGGTTGGAGGCTTTAAGGTGAAGGTGCACAGCCGACTGAGGGCCGCTTGTGCTTTCTCTTCGGTGTTGATAAAGTCTCTTCTGTAAAACATGTTTTGTTTCTCCAATATAATGTTCTTTGCATTCTTCTTCTTTGCATCCAATAGAATAAACCACATTGCTTTGTTTGTGGCTCGGAGTTCTACCCTGAAGTGGCATAATAACATCATGTAATGGGGGTCCCGAGGTGTATACGAGTCAATTATTGGGGTCTCAGCCTAAAAGGTTTGGGAACCCCTGGCCTATATTTATCATGTTTTATTACTCTACAGTTAAAATACAAATATAGACCCAAATTTCAAATAGATAAATAAAATAAAATTATTTTTAGTGTGATGATTTGAGCGTGCGTGACCCCGTTAAGAAGACTGTTAAGGCTGGAGCTCATCGGTCCAGGTGGACCAGCACACATGGCCCCGGGTTTCGGTACCCATCCCTACTCTGCAGAGATGAAAAGCACCTAGTCATTTACTCTTCTGATCTTTAGCTGCAGATTCGTTTTTAGAAATGTCAGTCAATCCCACCTTTTAAATCCTTTATGAAATCCCTGTGAGAGGAAAACAACATACCAACATAAAGCAGACACATGGGCCACTTGTGCATCTCTGACCCTCCTCAGAGTCTCCTCCTCACACAGATATGAGCAAAATACTGTTCATTCCTAAATCATCAGTGTCCCATGTTAGACTCCCTCCATAACTCCTCTGCGGGTCAGAGAGGAGCAGCTCTCCTCCTTAACCTCTGTCCACGATGAGTTAACGCCGCTATAAAAATGACAAATGTTTCCTTAATGAAAGTGCCACATTCCAGTCGACCCCCGGCTGAGTATTTCAGAACAATTACCACATGTACGTTTTCTTATCCGCTCTGGAACCTACAGCCCAATGTGCTACTTTTAAAAACAGCCGAGAGACATTTGTGCTTTTGGGACAGACGAGTAACTATTGAAATCAGGAATGTACATCCTGGACAGTTATGTTCACCTGAATATTTACACATGTCTCATTCATTTGTTGCAGAGAATAAAGCATCTCACTGGGCAGAATAGCAGCCACAGCCGCAAGTGTGTCCCAGGACGGCTGTGGCTACAGAAGAAGGTCAACATTAACAACTGTGTTTCCATTTTCCAAAAATGCATATTAACGTTTATTCGCAAGAATCAAAAAACACCTTAAAGGGGGGTATTATGTAAAATGGACTTTTTCAAGCTTTATATCATGTTATTATGTCATTCCCTCATTAAACACATGCTTGGAGTGTTGCCTTGGCTCATTCACATATTTTTGAGTAATCAGTAAAAACTTAGACGGCAGCCATTTTAGGTGTAGCTATGCCTCAGTCCTCTTAGGAACGCCCCCACCTCCTGGAGACGCCTCTGGACCTTTCGTCACCAGCCAAGCCACCAACCACTGCTCCTCAGCTCAGCAGAGGCCCCTCCCCGCACAGTGTTGTTGTTTAAATGCCACAGCAGTGTGCTGAAGGGGGCGTGTCGGAAAGCTTCTTAAAGAGACAGAGGCCTATTTCAAGACGTTCAGTACAGCCATTTTGAGAGAGCAATTTTATTCAAGGCAGTTATTTTAATTTACTGCATATACAGACCAACAGAAGGTTACGTCATCATTGTAGTATGCTATAGACTGGTGCTATGTGATTGAAAAAAGCATAATACCCCCTCTTTAAGAGACCAGATAAACCTTTTATGCAAATTAACCTTAGGTTTAGAGCAGTGTTAATTTTGACAACATATTTTAATTTAGTTTTAATCTTAGTCTTTTGACGAAAATGTAATTCAATTTTAGTCGAGATTTAGTCAAAAAAAAATCTTCAATTTTAGTCTAGTTTTAGTCGACTAAAATTGCAAGTCAATTTAGTCGACTAAATTTAAGACAAATTTAGTCGACTTTGCATTATAATATTCATTATAATCATATTTAATCAGCTCCTCTGCTTCATGGAGCTGCTCCACATGAACAAAGCTCAGAGCTGCTCCTTTGGCAGAGGATTTACATGATCTGAGGCTCTTTCAGACGGTCAGTGGAAGTTTGGATGTTTTTAGTCTCTCCTTTTCATTTTTATTTAGTCTTATTTTAGTCGACTAAAATATCTGGACATTTTAGTCATAGTTTTAGTCTCATGAAAAACTTTTAATTTAGTTTTAGTCCAATTTTAGTCAGAAATATCACTTTGACTAAAATTAAGACTAAATATTTTAGTCGACGAAATTAACACTGGTTTAGAGTTAGGGTTAGCAATTAGGCACATCCAAATCCCATACAGCAGGGGTAGGCAACGTCAGGCCCGAGGGCCAAATCCGGCCCTCCAGCATAGAACCTCTGGCCCTCAGGATGTTTTGAATGATTTTGAAGATGACATTATGACACAAATCAGAGATCAAATGCCTGTTTGAATACTCTAAAAATGTGTGAAATACAGTCAATTCTTTAAAAAAGTCCAAACAGAACACCAATTAGGTCATGTATAGGGCTGGGTACTGTTACATTTTTTCAATACTTATACCTGAATAATGGGGAATAACCCGGGAAAAATTGAGCTAAAAATAAAGAAAAATTGTGTTAATACATTTTTTGGGAACAATTAGGCATAAATAGGGAATAAATTCTACCTTCGTTAGGTACCAGTAGAACCTAAACTTTTTTGCCCATACCAGACTGGTATTGTTTAACGGTACATGTACATACAATGCTGGCATTTGGAGAAAATTGTGCTTTACTTTGGGCTAAAATGGGCCCTCCGCCAAGCAAACTTGCCTACCCCTGCCATACAGTATTGGCAGGAGAGCTTACAGCCTTTATCCCAGTGTGATGCCTCATTTGAAAGCCAAGACCTTCTAAATGTAGTTTCTAAAAATATGTGAAAGATTTGTCTGAGTGAAACACAACTTATACCTGTATTTTCTCTACTATAGTGGAATAGATGTGTCCTTCAGTGTAATATAAATCAGACATATGTGAAAAAGACCTTTGTGAGCTGTTAGTAAACTAGCAGCTCAGCCCTGTTTCATTTGTTTATTCAAGGCTACAGCTTCAGATTTACATGCCCCCCGCAGCCCTGGCAAAGTCCATCTGTACATCAGCTCAACACCACGTCAGCCGGAGTGGAGGAAGATGCATTTCCCGCACGGATCGAGTGTAAACAACCAGTTGGTGACACGTCCGTAAATCGAGAGCTGTAAGTCTGGGCCTATAGAGCTGTGGACATCTGTGTTTGACTTGGCCTTCGCTGAAGTGCAGCTCCTGTGACCGCGAAGGCGACTGCAGCTCCTGTTTAAATCTGTGCTCCGACGCTAGTTACTGATAATGATGCACCAAGTCACTGATCAACTAATGTGTCCAGTATGTTATGTCACTTTTTTATGTGCGCTTAAATTTGTAAATGTGTAAACCTGAATGAAGTTACGTTATTAAAACCTCTTAACCCCCAAAATGGAGACGAAAAACAGGGTGAAAATGTGACAAAAAAGTGGCAAAAACACAATAACAAAGTAACGACTTAAGAGTGATGAAAAAGCAACACAAAAGCCACAAAAGAGCGACTGGTGGCTCAGTGGCTTATGGGATGGCACATAGCTCCTAACCGCTGGTGAGGAACCTCCAGAGGTCCCTATGCTAAAGGAGATATGATAGGAAGCACCCAGGCTCCTTTACCCACCTCCTTCCTCACTGACAGCACTATTAGGACGCATGAATCTCAGGTGTAAATTCAACCTCGGAGACTCATTTCAGCATCACCTCCCTCCAGCAAATGACACACCTCCACCTCAGCTCATCAGCTTAAGCAGCCAATCCTCGCCCTCGGCAATGCTGCTTTTAAGCCTCAAGCAATCATGGTTTGTTCGCTTCCCAGCTGTGCTGCGACCCGCCTCCTCCCCGCCACCGCCTCTTCGATCCACGGCGTCACTTGCTTCATCCTTCACCGGTCTCCTATACCTCCTGGGAAGACATTCCTAACTCCAACCTGCTCACCAGCCGCGGACTGGGCTTATATTTTACCAGGCATTTGACCGGTGGGCCGGTTCCAAGTGCGTTAGATTTTATTTTTTTATTTTCTGCGCAGCCCGTGCTTTCTGGAATGGAATCATCCAATGGCCCATCACAGGCGCGTCAGTAGTACATGTGCCGCACGCATGATCAGCCCCCTCCCCTCTGCCCCTTCCATTACTCCCCCAAAATGGGCCGGCCCAGCCAATTTATTCTGTTATTTTCTGCACAGCCCGTGCCTTGGATTGATCACCCATCGGCCCATCACAGACTGCTGTCCGGGGGTGAGTAATGGAATGGTATTTTCAGTAACTCAGGTGCTATGGGTGGGCTGGTCCAAACCAAAAAATGCCTGGGCTGAATTGTCCCAGTCCGCCCCTGCTGCTCACCCATACTGACTTCAATTCATATATCAATGTCTCAAACATGTCTCAAACATGTCAGCATTAAAGAAAAAACAACAACTACTACACACGTTTACATCTGAGAAGGGTAGTGGGTGGGTATAGAATATAGAGGAACAAGTTTCCCTTTGATAAAATGTACTTTTTTATTTTTTTTAAATAAAATGTAAATACTGTCTGTAAATATTATGAACTGTATTGTTTTATGCTTTTTGTAGTGTTTTGTATTTGTATGTCTTGGGGACTGCAGATGAACATTAGCTCCAAGACCTAAAGTCTGGTACGAAGCATCTATTCATATGCTGATTAATGCTCCTGTACATGTCCCTGTCAAATAAATAAATAAACTAAACTAAACTCTACTGCCAAAAATAATACACATGTCAATAAATCTTCCTAATTGCTGCTTTTGTCTGTTTGAGTCTATCCAGGTTGAATTCTTATCATAGTAACAAAGTACATTTACTTAAGTACTGCACTTAGAGTTTTTGAAGATCTGTACTTTACTTGAGTAGTGTATTATTTAAGAACTTCTTACTTTTACTCCACTGCATTTCTGTGAAGGCTCCAAAGTAAAAAGTACATTTGTCCATGTCTTTTGTTCACTATGAAAGGCTAATAATGCACACTCTATGACCAGTAGGTGGCGCTGTGCAGCTGCGCTGTCATATGCCAAGAAGGTCCTGCCCTGTCGTGTGGCTGTGCAGTTAATGAATTTGTTTACAAAGTTCATCGTCTGTCTTCTGCAGGCGCCTCTCTCCAGGTGGCGGCTTCTCTGTTTGTCCCTAAACGCCTCTGAAAACCGAGACGCCTTAAAACTGTCTTCACCTGGTTTTAGTCGGGCCATAAACGCCTCGTCACTGTCCTCTCCTGACACTGAGGCCTTTTCAGGTCGCTGCGTTCACGAAGTGACAATCAAAACGGCCGAACGTCACAGTCCACTAACCTCCCAAGCAGTGGCCTTCATGGACAGTTCGCATTTGTGCCTTCGGGGAAGTAAAGCTCAGTGTAACAGTTTAAACTTGCTGTCATCGTTGTAAATAAAATAAAATAAAATAAAAATCAGGTATTGGGCCTTCAACACTTTTCCTGTAACACTAAAAGTAGTATTGAAACTAGATATTAATGTGGTATCGATACTTTTTGTTATTTTCTCCGGCTTTAGAACAGAGCAGCCCCTCCTCCTCCAGCTCCCAGAGCGGACAGTAACACTTGAAACCCTGAATAAAGTTCTAAAGCTAAATGCATCCATTGTTGAAATGTAGGATCTGATTACTGCTGCAAGACCGTGTTGAAAAGAGCAGGCGTTTTGATAAAAAGTAGCTAACATTGGCTTAGCGGCCCATTCATTCCTAAATATAGCTTAGCCTAGCCTCTACCATGCATTTACATGTATCAGTTAGCATTAGATATTAAGCCGTTTTTCTCAACAAAATCAAATTATTCATACAAAATGTATAGTTACATCTTTACAATTTGTATGGACTCATGAATGCTGTATCTGGAGACATTTTAAGCCCAATTTTAAGCCTTGTTTGTTGCTTTGAATTAATGCAGTGTTATGCACTTAAATGTGACAGAGGTGAATGTTTACGGTTCATGAAGGCAGAAAAAGCCTGTTTTTGTTTTTACTGTATGTTAAGCCTTTATTTGTTATAATTTTGATGATTATGGCTTACAGTCCATTTTCAAAATATTCTTTTTTTTCCCAACTTTATTTATTGAACTTTTTTTAAACATAACCCAACATACAGTAGCAAAGTAGTAAACATAATGTATCAAACTTCTTAGAAATAGACTGCATGTAAACACTAGAAAAGCCTGTTTTAACGTGATGATCATTAAAAAATGCAACTCAGCTGGGGTTTACCCTGGAGAATTAGTTGCTAAGATGGTATTTCAAAGAAAATGACTTGAGTTTACAATATTGACCCAACTGTTCAGCATGTTCAGAACAAACGTTATCAAGCGTGCAGAGATAAAGCCTTTGGCGAGCGCCTAGTACAGTTTTAGCATTGACTTTAAATATGGCTGCTGAAAATGCAGGAAAACATTTAAATTAACAAATTAGTCCTGGGTTCGATCCCCGGCCGGACTGGGCTTTTCTCTGTGGAGTTTGCAGGTTCGTGTCTGCGTAGGTTTCCTCCAGGTTCACCGGTTTCTCCAACCACTAAAAACATGAACAATCCTCCAGCCTGGTGTTTCTGGAGATGAGTAGCTCAGCTGAGAGCTGGCACCACACTGGCTACTCACTGCTCCCACAGGAGAAATACATTATCTGCAATGTGGATAAAAAAGCGCAGATGAAAAAAGAGACAAAAGTTGACGAGCAGATTATATATTTAACCCCCGCCTTAACAGAGCTCATACAGACGCAGGATTAAGACGAGGGCTGGATTCCTGATCATGAGAACAGATCAGTCTGGAGAAACACAGGCTGTATTTAAGTGCGACGTTCCGCTCCTAACATCTATCTGTGAGGTGCGTTCCCGTGCGATGGCGTCATGTTGATGATCTCTGGGTGTTCACAGTTCAAAAGTCACTCTCTCAGAACCATTGCTTTCGCAGGACGTTTTCTTTTCATCCTCCTCCTCGCGCCTGTTTGGATCGCTGTGTTTTCAAAAGGTGTGGCTCGGCCGATGTCCCCCGCTTCAACCTTCTCCGCTTTCACACCGCGACACGTTTCCAGGAGGAGACAGACTTAAGCACTTGTCTCTAGAGGCGACTGTCTCTGGCTCTTCAGGGCGAGTTTGTCATGATCAGAGTCTACTCACGCCTTCAGAGAAGCACTTTGATCACTGTGTAATCGCCAACTTTAATGTGTCACTGGAAAGTACTGTGGAACAATATCGGGTTTCTTCAAAGTAAAGTTGACAAAAGATGGAGTCAGCAAATTATCATCTTTTTTAACACTAATAACACTGCAGCACTTTTATTTTAGAGCAGGGGTCCAGCTCATCTGGAGCAGGAGTCAAAACGGCAAATACAGTGTTAGTCGTTTTTTAAAGAGTGACTACAATGTATTAATATGCTTTAACCCAGGGCTTTTCATTTGGCCTACTATGACTTGTGGTTCTGAATTCAGAAATTAGAACTCATGGGCTGCAAAATCAGTTTTTGTTTTTGTAATACATCTCATGTATGTGACCTACACATAATCAGTCCCACTGTACGTCACTGCAGCAGCTTTAGGTTCAGGGCATCAATGATCAGTGTCCAAAGAGTTTCTGACAGTTCTTAAAGCCACACCGCGTACCATTTCAACCAGTTCAATACAGTCCTGATCACAAGTTTAAGACCAGTTGAACAAGAAGAAATGGGAGCGAGGCAAACAAAATGGAGTAACCCATTAAACTGACAGTCTGTTTTTGCAGCTGATCAAAAGTTTACCTTCACGTGCCTTTAAAGCAGTACTAAGTAACTCTTGCCCCTAGAGGCCATAAGCGCAACTGCAGGTGTCTTAGCAAGTTACGATTTTTTAACTTATTAAATGTCTTGGAGAGTAAATACTACGCTGACAGAAAAGGTGAAGGGAGAGAGAGATGTTGTACATCCAGTTATACAATGGGAATATTTTTTTCACTCAAACTTGGCTGTAAATACTGTTTAAAGTGGCGCTAGCCCGCAGTTAGCTTTGCCCGTTAGCCTGTTAGCTTCTTCTCCGTGATTCTATTAGTGTGTATTGGTTGCGGTGACAGTCAAGTTGCAAGCATGGTTTTCTGGCCAGAGACACCAGGGGCAGATGAAAGACCCTCCAATCATCCCATTAACACTTGTATTACCCCCAGAGGAACTACGAAAAGGATTTATTAAGGTAAACACGTTACTTAGTTCTGCTTTAAAAGGCCAAAACTGTGCAAAAATATGGATTCAGCGTCACTGTCATGACTTTGTTCTGATGGCGAAGGCAAGAAAACGTTCTCGTTTTGATCGGGTTCTGGTTGTTGAGCTGCATTACCATCGCTGTTGAAGTGGGACGCAGTAATTGTTTTGGATTTCCTAAAAGATCCTGAGGTTTATGGAATAAAAAAGTCAAGTGGAAGACCCAAAAAAATGTCACCAGTGCTGAGCCGGAGGATCTGAATGGACGATCCTTGACCCAAAAGGTTTACTCAATTTAATTTGGTCTCACTCTCTTTTCCCCTTGTTGGATATTGAACTTCTTCTTGGAACCTTAAAGGGGGGTATTATGTAAAATTGACTTTTTCAAGCTTTATATCATGTTATTATGTCATTCCCTCATTAAACACATGCCTGGAGTGTTGCCTTGGCTCATTCACATATTTTGAGTAATCAGTAAAAACTTAGACGGCAGCCATTTTAGGTGTAGCTATGCCTCAGTCCTCCTAGGAATGCCCCCATCTCCTGGAGACGCCTCTGGACCTTTCGTCACCAGCCAAGCCACCAACCACTGCTCCTCAGCTCAGCAGAGCCCCCTCCCCGCACAGTAGAGTTGTTTAGATGCCACAGCAGTGTGCTGAAGGGGGCGTGTCGGAAAGCTTCTTAAAGAGACAGAGGCCTATTTCAAGACGTTCAGTACAGCCATTTTGAGAGAGCAATTTTATTCAAGGCAGTTATTTTAATTTACTGCATATACAGACCAACAGAAGGTTACGTCATCATTGTAGTATGCTATAGACTGGTGCTATGTGATTGAAAAAAGCATAATACCCCCTCTTTAAGATCCAACCAAGCAAAATGTGAATTTTTCTCATTTTCCAACTGGTCTTAAACTTGATCGGGACTGTACCAGCATTCCTTTTAGTAAAAATATTTTCATTGTCAAAAAAAAAAAAATAACCAAGCAAACGTTATCTCTCCATGGAGATGTTGAGTAAAGGCAGCTAAATGCAAGTTAGGGCCTCGTCTAAATCCACTCATTGCAAAAAGTAGCATTTTCTTTGTCGTGCTGCCCATAAGGAGCATGTTTTAGATTAGAAACGGGAGAATCCAAGATGTTACGCACTGTGTCTTTTTATGGCTAATCCCTGAAGTGCCAATATCCCGGCCCAAGATCTGAATACCAGTCTCGAGGTGATGTAGTGCGATCGCCCAAAGCTCCTGAAATGCAGAGGACTGATTTCTGTACAGGGGCAACACTTTAACCACAACCTCATATTTAAATTCTCAGTCCTTTCCTCCTTCCTTCTCTTTCTCTCGTGCCCGTGTTGGCTTCTGCTCCTGGGTGACCGGCTCAGCTGTTTCTCATTTCCCTGTGAGCGAGCGTGGGGAACAGTGTGATCGGTGGCGTGTCCCGGGACAGACCCACCCTCGAGCCTCTCCGCCGGTGCCAAGGGTGCGGCCCCCGTCCCCTCATACCGCGCTCGCTCCCGCTGGACACGACCGTGTGTAAGATATTTTATTCATGACCTTCGCATCGTCACATGGCATTATCCAAACCCACAGCCTTCACTCAGCATTTAGCTCAAAACTCATTGGGTTTGTTTTAGGAATTAAAGGTTTGGTGTCCGTGACTCGCTCCGCTCCTGCGCACTGCAAAAGTAGCAGTATTCAGAATACCTTTGAAGAAGTGACTATAGTTATATTTAGACTCTTCATTTTCAGATTTTGTGTTGTCAAACTCGCTAACGTTCCTGGAAATATACATTTGGACAATACAATGTGTTAAATACAATCAGTGTGTGGATGTAAAATGAAAACTTTTCCAGCTGGAACCAAACTGGAACTGAATTCCTTGTTTTGGGCCAACGAAAACAAAGAGAAAGTGTTAACTCTCTGTAAAACCTAAAAAAAGTTAGATATCTCAAGGTAATAACTTAAACAGTCACATTAAATCAATCAGCAGCTTTTTGACTGTAACGGCTGAGACAACTGCAGTACATCCAGGACGCTGCTGCGCGAGTCCTGACCAGAACCAGGAAATACGACCGTATTAGTCCAGTGCTCAGGCCTCTGCACTGGCTTACTGTCGCTCATCCATCCATATATTTTCTTCCACTTGTCCGTTGCCGGGTCGTGGGGGCAGCTGTTGGAGCTGCACCAGCCCCTATGGCTCCTCCTGCAGGTGGTGGGTCCACAGAAGGACGGCCTCATGGTTCTAACCGGGCCTGTTGGTCTCTCATAAGGGGCTTCTGAACCGCTCTTTGTCTGACCCGTCACCTAGGACCTGTTTGCCATGGGAGACCCTACCAGGGGCACCAAGCCCCCGACAACAGAGCTCCAGGATCATTCAGGCTCAAACCCTCCACCACGTTAAGGAGGCGGCTCCTGCAGGGCTACTGTCGCTCAGAGTACAGAGTTTAAAGTGGACATGTCATGCAAAATCGATTGCAAAGAGAGGTGAGAGTGAGATTTGAAAGTTAACTGTTGAGAATCTGCACTGCATAGTATAAATTCGCTGGCTCCAGAGAGACTGACAAAGAAAGCCCAGCTCTCCCGGTAAGCCCTGACCTCGCACAGTCAGGTTTTGTGCGTTACATTCTCCAGGCTGATGCTGGTGTGGCTCTCAGTGTGGCTTTGGCCGAGGCGTCCCGGCTCCTCAGCACATCTGGACCTGAGGCAGAGCTGGTGTGACGCTCGGTATGGCCTCAACATAAACAATCAAGTTCCTCTCCTCCTGACTGGACCAGAGAGCCACTGCTAGTTTGCAAAATGAGGAGACCGAGAACAAACTTTCAAAAAAACTTTCTCTCTCTCTCTTGGGAGCTGGTGCCAGTATTAAAGAGTACTGGGCTCTCCATGCTGCAGAAACCAGCACGTGCAACCCCCAAACACCCACCGCCCTTCGCAGTAGCGGAAAATAGTCCAGGCTAGTGCAGTCTGTAGAAGGTAAGGCTTGGGGAGGGACCACTGCTATAACAACCTAATATCACAGAAGTCAATCATTCTTTATGTGACTTTAATCATGTTCAGCGTTGGCTGACGTTAAAAACAAACTCCTCCTTAATAAATCTAAATCCTACACTGTGCTGTTTCAGAGTAAAAAGCTCACCTGCATCTAGAAATAACCTTAGCCTGTGCTTCTTAGACTCATCCCCTCTTAGACTCACGGAGACATTTAAATATCTTTGTGTTTGGCTTGATTCTGATCTTTCTTTTAAAACTCATGTTCAATCCATTACTAAAAAGCTGTACTTTAATTTAAAGCTTCTGTATCAGTCAATACATTTCTTTAATTTCCAGCTTAGGAAAAGGATAGTTTCTCAACTGCTCTTACCCATTTTAGACTATGCAGATATTATATATTAACATACTACAGCCTCCTGCCTTCACTCTTTAAATGTGGTTTATAACTGTCTGTCATTTCACACCACTGTGAGATTTATGAGCGACTGTCTTGGCTCACATTATCCGCAAGACGGCGTTATCACTGGCTTCAATGTATTTTTAAATGTATCTATTTCGATGACCCCACATATTTAAAGCAATATTTTGTACCTTTTAGTTCCTCTTATAGCCTTCGTCACAATGACTCTTATTTTCACTGTTTCAAGATCCAACAAAGAAATATGTAAACTTTCAATATTAAAGCTCCCCAAGACTGGAACAGTCTTCCTGTCTCTATACACTCTCTAACGTCTTTCCATATTTTTCTAAATGCTATTTTAATGCATCTTCAGAATATTTGCCGATGTTTTTATCTTTTATCTTCTTATGTTCTACATTGTTCCTTTTCTGCTATTGCATTCACTAAGTTCATTGGTGACTTTATGTACTTTTTAGAACAGGTGAATAAAATAAAATGTATGTTTTGCTAGTCTATGCACATGCTATTCCATTATACAACCTACTGAAAAGTACCTTATTCTACTCTATGTGTGTTTCTGTGTGCATGTGTATGTATATGTAAGTGTATGCATGCATATACATATGTTTGTCTATGCATGCATGTATATAATTATATAGATACTTTTCTCTCTGTAACATGACTGGAGGGTTGGTTGAATGCTGAGAACTGGTACGAGTGTATGATATGTATTTTTTGTTTTGTTTTGTTTGCTTGTTTGTTGTCTTGTTTTTGTTATCAATGTAACGTTTGAACTGCGACCTTTTTGTTGTTGTCAATTTGAATTAGAGGACCCCCTCGAAAACGAGATGATTCATCTCAAGGAGCTATTCCTCTTGAAATAAATAAAATGTCAAACATCGCCATGGGTGTCTGCTGTCCAGCCACTTAAGCCGTCGTTCCACATAGCGCACGCCACGATCTACGTGCACGTATCGACACTAGCCCGCAGACCTTTCTGTTTCCACCACACACACACATGCATTTGTTGTAGACGGGGCCGCACAGAAAGAAAGTTTTAGAGCTGCGATGAGAACAAATGTGGACAAATGCTGCCCTCTGGTGGGAGTTATGGAATCATTCAGAGGAGCCAAGCTGTAATAAAACAGAAAATAAACTGCTAAACTACGAACTATGAAGGTAAGCTACATGCAAATGTTATGCTAACACCAGCTAAAGCTGCGCCAACAGCGGCTAAATGCTATTATCGGCAAAATCCCCTTTTAGCACAGTGGTATGATGTTGTGAAATATTAAATCCGTATGACCTGCGTGTCAATAGTGAGGGCTGTCCACTCTCTCGTGGCCAATCAGAGGCCAGAGTCTGTTCACGTCACATCAGACACAGGTCAGCGCTTTGACCACAGCCAGAGGTCGGGCCCAAAACCTATACCTGCTCAGACCGGTTTGGCCTTTGTTATGGAAAAGCTGGACAAAGCGGGTGAAAGAGCCATTTGGCTGACACGCGCCTGCATGTGGAAAAGAGCCTTTACTGCACCAGGTATGAAGCTGAAGATTGACAGAGCGACTCCTGACTGCGCAAAAGTCTAGTCTACAGTCTGCGTTTAGAAACACAAGCTTGGGCACTTTATTGATCCCTGAAAGGCTCTGCAACTTTCTTTCCATTTCAGAATTTAAAAATCCTCTTAGACGAGAAACATTTGTTACTATACACTTTGTGCATCGATACTGAACAGCTACACTGTAATAAGTGTTTCCATGAATAAAAGCAATACAATTGAGTTAAGTGGTTGCATTTGCCTTTTTGCTTTCACACAACTTATTTTTCAACGTCTTCAGGATGCCAGTTTTGGTCCGGGCATTTGGACGCAGTTGGACACAAGGGGGCACCCTTCTAACCTTCTCAGTGTAAATGTTAATTGACTTTTTTCAGAGTTAAACTTTAGGTCAGACACCATGAGTGACAGTAACATGACACTAAATACAGTGAACTCTTTGTTTCCAGTAAAAAGGCTGAGGCCTCATTGCTCTTCAGTCACAGAGTGACAGGTGAAGAAGGAAGTCATGGAGATTCTGCTTTAGACAGAACTTAAGACTTCTGCTGGGTATAAGAGTCATATCATATTCTGAAACTCAAATATGTAGAAAAACCATAACATAATGGAAAATTACTATTACAAAAAGTGAAAATCCTGTATATGATTAAATATTAGTTCATTATTAATTATTCTAATTTTAAAACCCTTGTCATGTGTATCTGCTGTAGAGTCATGTTTGTCCCGGTTCCTCTGAGTCATGGTGCAGCAGGACTGATGTGGACAGATGTTACAGAAGAAGCTCATGAGTTCATTTATTCAAAAGTTACTATAGTAACTATTTTCTATAATGTAAAAGTAGATCTACCACAGTCCTGTCCACATCTGTCATGGTCCACCATGACCCACCTCGACTCAGAGGAACTGGGACATGACTTCCTTCTTCACTTCTCATTCTGTGACTGAAGAGCAATGAGGCCTCAGCCTTTTTACTGGAAACAAAGAGCTCACTGTATTTAGCGTCATGTTACTGTCACTCATGGTGTCTGACCTAAAGTCTAACTCTGAAGAAAGTCAATTCACATTTACACTGAGAAGGTTAGAAGGGCGCCCCCTTGTGTCAAACTGCGTCCAAATGCCCGGACCAAAACTGGCACCCAGAAGACGTTGAAAAATAAGTTGTGTGAAAGCAAAAAGGCAAATGCAACCACTTAACTCAATTGTATTGCTTTTATTCATGGAAACACTTATTACAGTGTAGTAAAAACCCTAGCCTCTGAACAGGTCACTCTTCCCCCCTGTAAATGTTTTTTGCAGTCACTTTTTGCAGTGTACGGTCGACTGTACCGGGCTGTGGTGAGAAAATGCCAGGTTGAAGTGCCAGGTACAAAGCCACGAGGAGCTTGAGAAAACACGTTGGGTGCCAGAGAGCCGCGCGCTTCCTCTCAGAATGACTCGCCCCGGTTCACGACTGGTGAGTTTTGGGCACAGGCTGGATTTACACAAAGAGGAAATAGTTTTTAACAGTTTGCAATAAGGCTTTGGACGGGCTTCAGTCTGAACTCAAATACGGTCAACATTAGAGTCTTTGTTTCGTTGTGACAGCGGAGGGCAACGCATTCTGTCGGCAAAGTCACAATACAATACATTTCAATCAAAGCAGCCTCACAGTAAAGTATCTATACCAGTGAAAAATCTCAATTAAATCAACCTGAAAAGACGTAGCAGCAAACACTGGATCGGACAAAACAAAGATAAGTTGATCTGAAATGAAATCACGTCACATCAGAACAAAACATAAGGAGACAATAGATATATAATATAATGCACATAAAAAACGAATACAAAAATTGTCCTTTACCTGGATGTAATCTGGGGTCGCTGCAGTTGGTCATGTCTAGGTTCAGCAACACTATGAGCCCTGTCGTGGAATTTCTTACCACTATAAAGGATAAGAAACTCAGTATGTGCTTCAGCCGAGAGGAGCCAAGATAAGGACAGGGATGAGTCCGGACACTGACCCTCAGAGCCCCATGGCGTCGTTAATGACGCCAGAGATAAAGTTTCACTTACCCGCGGCTATCTTCCGATCCATAAATGATAGAAACAAGCTCTTTTTTCCCCCGGAGAGTCATAGCTACATGATATCCGCAAAATTCCTGTACGTCACTCATACGCAATGTGATGACCAATGGCCGCTAGCTGCTCTGCTTTATGACCGCAACACTGGAGGCCGTTATTGCTCCGCCATTGCTGTAGTACCTCCATATCATCGCTAGGCCCCATTGAAAAGCATTGGACTTTAGACACGTTAAAAACAACTTTAATGCCTGGTTTCAATTTTTTCAACACTTTCTATGGCTACATATTCCTCCTGAGATAACGCTGGGTTAGTCACAAAAAAAGAAACCGGGCTGGTTTTCGAAATAAATGTTTTTTTTTATCTCCTACTTAACGGAGGTCGGACTGTTAGCATTGGAGCTGCGCGAGCTACACGTCACGCAAGGGCGGAGTCTACAGTGAAGATCCCGCCCTTATGCCCTTATTAGGAACATGCTTCGTCAGAGCTGGGGAGGAGGAGTCTGTAAATCCGCCATGATTTCCCCCTCGAACGTGGTCATTGTGGTAAACGGGGAGGAGTGAGGAGGAGTTGTCTATTCTTTTTAACAGTCTATGGTGATGACAACATAAAGTTCTCCAATAGTAGCGCCCCCGTCTGTCACATGTTGCGCTAGCTCCAGTTAGCACACGGCGCGGTGGCGGAGATTTTCCCTCAAAGATTGCGTGTTCTGCAAAGATAGTTGCACTCCGTTTGTGCATAGATGCAACCGGAAATGGCCATCACATACAACTTCCTTTGTTGTGTAAATGATTCATCTTGGAGGAGCTAAAGGCCTTTGTTTGGTTTATGACGGAGGAGAACGAGTTTGTAAGTAAACAAACGCTATTTCATGACGCGCTTTTCACCGTAAAAAAATATCAAAAAAAAAAAGCTGGGTGAAATAATCGTGCTCCTTGATCCACAGGGCCCCTGGAAACATATTTTAAATGTCCAGAAATTTCGATGTATATGTTGTTGACCTTGTTTAGCAATCACAATGTGTAAAAAATGTTTATTTGGTATTTCTGTTATAACTTTTTTTTACATCCTTTAAAACCAACTTAAACTTGATTATGAAAGTCCAGGTTATCCTGAAAAAAAAAAAAGTATAACACTTGAAGGGTACATTGAAAGGGGATGTTTTTAAATGGCATGGGAGTGAGACAAACTACTACTGTATTTTTGATTGTATAAGGACTACAGATGGAAATTAGCATTGTGCTAAATCTGGGGCAGCCATCTTTTTAATGTACCTGTCCGTTGTCCTTTTAAATAAATAACTAAACTAAACTAAACTACTCCAGGTGTAAATCACCTAAAATACCTTTTGGGGCTCTGACGGTTAAGCGGGCCAGAGGGTACTCCACAGTTAGTGTATTGCTGCGGCTGGTTTTAGTTTAATTAACTCTAAAAACTGCCATTACAGCCCAAAGAGCGTGAGATGGATCGGCCGCCTCAGAGTCCAGAGCTTAACCCCAATGAGAATCTTTGGGATGTGCTGGAGAAGGCTGGTGCTGTGGTCACACTCTCCCATGATCTTGGTGGTAAGACGGGTTGGCTGGGAAAGACTGTGGAGCAGGAGCTAAAACAGTCCCCCTAAAACAGGGTAGGCAACGTCAGGAGGACCACACAGAACCTCCGGCCCCCAAGGATTATTTTGACAAATATTATTATACGAATACAGTTACAAATATCAAAAGGTATACCTCACAGCACTCAATCATTAAATTTCAGTTTCATGATCATAACAATAAGAAAGAGAAGATCTAAACAGCCGGGGGAAAAGTGTAGTCATTCTGGGCTGTGGGGGCATCTGCAAAGTGCTTTTTTACATTCCTAATGAATAGCAAATTAATTCATAACAGCTGGTGTTTTTAATCATACGCCACTTTTATTCATGATTATAATGATCAACGTGAAAGTATTCCAAGTATTCAGAATACAAAGTTGTCATGGTGTGATGGAGTGAGGAAAATAAAACCCAAAATGCAGGACTGCAACAAAACTGGTGATAAATGACGAAAACCAAAATAACAAAATCCAGAGAAGCCAAAAACTCAAACAAACCGGGGCTGACGAAAGACAATGACACGACAAAGGACAAGGGAAACACAGGGGTATAAATAAACACATCAGGGCGGGGCAGGGAAGTAATGAGGGAAGTCAAACAGAAAATCACAAAGACCAAAAAAACATGTCAAAATAAACCACCAAGGACAGATAGACACAAAACAAAACAGGGTAACCAAAGGCGTGACAAAAGTGAACCTGAATCATTTTAAAAGTTACTCATCTACCCAGTGGTTTCGCTATAGGGATAATTTCTCTCCTTTATTTTGACGGGCAGGGTTATAAAAAATCTGTCATGGGCTATTTTTATCCTTCATGAATTAATCTCGCATCATAAGCAATTTTTAAAGACCCATTTACATAGCCTATATATAGGCTGCATATTGTGTATGTTAGGAAAAATGTGAGATCGCTGGATAAATGGAGTTAAACTAAACATCTGAACAATCATGGAACACAAATTTTGCTACAGAAATGTGTATGAACTCGTGCCACGCACAGAAACACACACGCGGGAGAGAAATAGATGAGCTCGTCCTGAGACTTACGTTAGTTAAAGAGCAACTAAACACCAAATCAAGGTTTTATTACTGATAAACTGTCTCATAGTGTTGTCCACTGGTCCCTGACATTATTCTGACATTATAGCACAAACATGTGTCAAATCCTAACTTTGGCCTGAAAACGAATGGGTTGCGCCCCCTTCAGGGTAAACTCTGCTACTAAATGAGAATTTCCTGATTGGCTGGAGACGTGTCCACGGCCTCCACAGAACGTCATAAGCCGCACCAGCTCCACACATCGTCATCAGGTGCTGCCCATTGTCCTGCCCCTGTACCTGTGGTTTATAACCAAGTCCCTCCCACGTAATCAGTCTGCTGTGATTGTGCCAATGCAAAGGCCCACACACTCACCCCCCACATGTCACCCCCAAACTTCAGAGACCGCCTCTTTCACTGCAATTTGTGACTTTTGTTTGTGGGTGGGGAAAGGCTTTGGCCCGTTTAGGTACTCTTTAAAGTTAAAGAGCGGCTCCAGATGAGAAGGATATTATTAGCCTTTAACTGCATTTGCATCGTGGTTTTCTTCCCCGTGTTGTTGTTAGCACCCAGAGAGTTAGCTAGCTACAAGTGAAACAGTGAAGCTGCTTTGAGAGAGAGAGCCCCGCGCGCTCTGAAAAACAGCAGCGCTGCGTCTTAATTTTAATCAAGGCTTGATTTTCAATCCTTCAAAATGACGGACGGTCTTTTCCATCAAAGCTTAAAATATTCCGTAAATGACGGAGAATTTTCGGTGAATGTAACCTCTGCATCTACCGTTCCTCAGCCAAGAGCAGATTAGAAGTCCCGTCTCACGTTTGCGTTTACTGCTAGAGACGCCTCTAGTTCCTGTTGGCGGCGACATATCGGCCGCAGGGTTCAAAGCCTGGGAAAAAAGTAGCGGCTTATAGGCCGGAAATTAGGAAAATAAAACATTGGCATTTGCAGAAAATGGTTCTTTACTTTGGTAAATGGACTTTGGGCTATAATGGCAAGGTTCGACCTTAGGTGTTTTGACAATGATGAAAATCGGCCCTCGACGAAGCAAACCTGCCTGCTCCTGCTCTAAAACCCAGTTATCTTCTGTCTGAAAGCACGTCAAGGTGGAGCTGGTTCTGAATTGGCACCAAGAACTGCAAAAAGAACTGAATGCCACTGTTTGTAGTGTACTCTTGGTTGGAATAACATTAATAACATTTTTATCTTTATTTTTATAGCTTTATTTGTTTTTCTATTGTAAAAATATTGTAATTTCTGAGACGGTCGTGTGAGCTGGAGAGGTGTCTGAGCAAAATTGTCTTTAATGTTTGTCGGTAACTGTTTGGTGTGTAACTTGTCCTGTGTTGTCCTGTATTGTGTTCAGTGTTTACATTTTGAAAATGAGATGCTGCATCTCAAGGGGTTTTCCATTAAAGGAATAGGCCACCGTTTTTACATACTGAGATATGTTCTTACCTGAGCTTAGACGAGTTCATTTGTACCTGTCTGGTCTTCACGTGTGCCTTCAGTAACATAAACACAGCACAGACGGCGTTAGCATTTAGCCTCTCTCTTCTCCTCTATAGCTCCAAACGAGGTGAAGATAGAAGCTACCAAACTCTTCCACGTTTTCCCTATTTAAATATGGTTACGTGAAGTGTTACACTATAAAGTATAATTACACAAAATGAAACAATGTGGATTTTCTAAGCGGATAAAAAGGGGAACTATATTGTAAGGCGTAATAATACCAGGAGTAATTTGGCATCCACGCAGTGATATCTTCACTTTACTGTGCGGATGCTGAATTACTCCTGGTATTATTACGCCTTACAATATAGTTCCCCTTTTTATCCGCTTAGAAAATCCACATTGTTTAATTTTGTGTAATTATACTTTACAGTGTAACACTTCATGTAACCATATTTAAATAGGGAAAACGTGGAAGAGTTTGGTAGCTTCTATCTTCACCTCATTTGGAGCTATAGAGGAGAAGAGAGAGGCTAAATGCTAACGCCGTCTGTGCTGTGTTTACGTGACTGAAGGCACATGTGAAGACCAGACAGGTACAGATGAACTCGTCTAAGCTCAGGTAAGAACATATCTCAGTATGTAAAAACGGTGGCCTATTCCTTTAATACATTCAAAATTCAAATTCAAAAGAACTGTTCCTGCGCTGCGAAAAGGCCCATCAAGCTCGCTCAAAGTGGCACCATTGTCCACCAGTCCTGTCCTTCATTCATTGGGCTTGTCACATCCAACCATTGCAGAGTCGTTGAAGAACCTCTGAAGGTCCAAGTCCCAGAGTGTGTATGAAATGTGCGGTGTAAATAATCATCTTACCTGCTGTCCGAGAGAGGACGGTTGTTCCACCTGCTCACTTTGTTCAACCATCTGCTCATGAAGATCACACGCTTACTGCCCATGTGTTGCCCATTTGCAGGTCATTTTTATTGTCAGGTTTATCTTTACGTGTCATGTTGTTGCTATTTTTGTAAACTTTATCTCCACGCTAACGTATTCCAGCGTGATCTCACCGGGGCGTAGGGAGCCGCTCGTCAGAAATGGGCAGTTTTACGAGGCTTTGTTAGAACCAGATGAAGAAACGGAGGCCGGTTCCTAGAAAGTCTCTTTGTGGAACAGATGTGGGGGTCTGCACACGCTGGACTGCAGATCCTTTGGCATCCGAGACGTGGAAAAAAAAAATGTTGTGTCATGCATTGTGCTTTTTATGTCCGCATTTACAGATTTTCATGCTGTAAATGATCCATGTTTGGGCGACCTTAAATCAGGGCACTTGCATTCGTAGAGTGAATCATCAGAATGGTACTAGTGCTATTTTCGTGTTCGCAAACACAATACCACAATATCCACAGCACAAGGAGCCAGAATATTTCGCAAAGTCCATGACATCTTACATCTGACTAAGATTTAGTCGTTTAGTTATTGTTTGCAAACACAGCATGGAAACTTAGAAATGTGGAAAAGTTTTAGTCATGGATACCCTTATTTACTTCCATTTTAATCTCGTATTGGACCAGATTTAGTAATTTCCTTTTAAAGTCTCGTCTTGATATAGTACAATTTGTTGTAAAGGAAAAAGTGCTTAATGGAAATGATTAGAAAATAAATACTGCAACATTCAAGACAATTATATTATTATTTTTACTAGTAATGTCAATTCTTTGTTCACGGGCAGCACTTTGGAAAGGCTAGTTTCTAAGATATTCTATGGAAATAAAGTGGATTGGGTTGGATAGGATCTAATATCGTGATTTTTTTATTCCCCACAATTATTAGATCTACTGTAGTCACATTCAGACCAACTCCTCATGAATTCGAGCTACTGTAGAAGTCACATTTATTTTTAAAGCACATTTAAACAACTTCAGTTGACCAAAGTGCTGTACAGGCCATACATAAAGATGAACAATAAGTTCAACAAAACAGAAATGTGGCCGATTTAATAGAATTTACATCAACACAAGACATCTGATTTACATAAAGGCCAAAGTAATAAGAAGAGGCCATCCATCAGCTATTGCTGGTTTGCAGGTTCTAGAATGTGATGATGTCACAGGACCCAGTG
This sequence comes from Neogobius melanostomus, assembly GCA_007210695.1. Classification (NCBI taxonomy): domain Eukaryota; kingdom Metazoa; phylum Chordata; class Actinopteri; order Gobiiformes; family Gobiidae; genus Neogobius; species Neogobius melanostomus. Next base: position 483,363 of record VHKM01000462.1, on the reverse strand, counting down.
GGGGAGGAGCCAGTTTTTCCTATTAACAGCATTACACTTTCACAAGTCGTATCTAAAAAAGAAAATGTATGAATTACAGAAATGATCATTAATATCAGTCACTGGGTCCATGTCCTCTGAACAAAACATTTTATTTTTATATAATTAAATATTATAGGCCTTTAGAGCGCTGTGATGTCACCTGAAACCCAGCAATAGGAGGCTTGATCTCAGTGCTTAATTTGTAAATGAGTCGTTTCAGGAACACCTTTGGTCTGATGTGATGGATTCGGGGAACAGGCCAAGAGAGTGTCCGGAACACTCTCATTAAACACCATTATATCAGATCAAACCTTTGCCGAAATAGTTCCCGGATCCTTTACCCTGTAAAAACTGAAAGGTGGGGAATGCGTTCCCCCAAACGGGGGATCAAATTAAACACTGATCTCCTGGACTTGTGAACAGTCAAGAGGAACCGGTCTGCAGACTTTAAGGACGGTGGTGCAGTGGTTCGCATTTGTGCGACACAGCAAAAAGGTCCCGGGTTCTCAAAAAAGAACAGAGATATCTGCTTTTGCAAATTAACTCTTCATATGTATTTGACAGCACTAACTATCAATGCTCCTAAAACTGATGTTTCGTTTTTTTGTTATATTGTGGCGAGAAAGAAGGAGACACAAGCAGCTGCAAGTGAGTCAACTTTATTCTTTTTGTGCCAACTAAACAATGGCTGAAATCAAGACAAACAAAACAGCAACGGCTCAGACATGCCCCCAAACCCCAAAACCTGCTGGGTGAGAGGCCCAACACGTACACCACAATATTATGAATTATTATTATTATTATTATTATGATGATTTATTCAAGGGGTGGGTGGGTTACTTATGTTGTGCACCTTTTTTTCAATGTTCTAATTTAATGATTTCATATTTTCTTTTTAAAATTAACGTAGTGAATGTAAAATTGTCCAATATAAAGTGACCAGGAGACACTGTACAAATCAAGTATTTTCCTTGATATTTCGGTGGTTCAGTGGTTGAAATGACTCGGACAGAAGATGCCCCGATCAAATAGAGCTTTATCATCTTTCAAGTTACACATGAAACATAAAACGGTGCATGTATTGTGTGTATTGTGTGTATTGTGTCTCTCTACGCAGTAAACTCCACACTGGTAGCTCGTCTCCGCTGCCCCTCCACTGAACCCGTGCGTGTTTCTGTAATCACACAGGTGTCTCTGGCTCAAAGAGGGCCCAGATGTTTCAGACAGATGTTCCAAGGAGTCCAAGGAAAGGTCCCGACCCCCTCTCACACCCCACCGTCCTCCAAACCACGCGGCATTACATCAGCGCTCCCCCGTCCAGCGGTATCTGCCCCCTTCTCCGTCAGGGGTCAGCGCAGTGAGCAGCCGCCACATTTGTGAACGCGAATTCTTTTTAATGCCATTTTATTTCCCAGATAAAACATTTTTTTTATCCCGCAAACATAATCCATGCATGTGTGCTTTCTTAGCATTTGCAAACATTCAAACAGAGTGCATTTTCTCCAGTTCAGCTTTACCCAAATCTACAAAACTTGAATGCGTTTTCATCATATTTTTGCCACTTTTAGTTTTTTGTTGTGTTTTTGTCGCTCTTGTGTTGCATTTTTATCCTCGTTTTCGTCTAATTTTTGTCGCTGTTTTGACACTTTTTTCAAGAAGAAGAAAATGTGCTCAGTTGAGGTGGGGGTTAAGCGATTAAAAAAACGTGTCACAGTTTCACTAAAGCCACGCTGAATGTTTTGATTTTATTGAAACAGCTGCGCAGCAAAGGAGAGCTATGCTCCATCCGAAACCAGTAAATTGGTAAGAGGTCTTACGCCAAACCGGATGTGCGTCAGCGTCCGCCATGATAAGAAGCGTCCGAATTGGGTTGTCGGTTAGGAAGGAGTTAGGGAAAGTGGCCTGTATGCTAACTATCATAGCCACTTTAGCATAGGGTCCGCTGATGCTAACTATCATAGCCACTTTAGCATAGGGACCTCTGATGCTAACTATCATAGCAACTTTAGCATAGGGACCTCTGATGCTAACTATCATAGCCACTTTAGCATAGGGTCCGCTGATGCTAACTATCATAGCCACTTTAGCATAGGGACCTCTGATGCTAACTATCATAGCCACTTTAGCATAGGGACCTCTGATGCTAACTATCATAGCCACTTTAGCATAGGGACCTCTGATGCTAACTATCATAGCCACTTTAGCATAGGGACCTCTGATGCTAACTATCATAGCCACTTTAGCATAGGGACCTCTGATGCTAACTCACTGGCGATTAGGAGCTATGTGCCATCCCATAAGCCACTGCGCCAAATCTCCCCACCCCCCTTGCCCCACCCTCGCGTGATTCATGCGCAACCACTGTTGATTGACATTTAACACACAAGCCAAGACAAACTTTATAAAAGTTAGAAATACATGTTGTCGTCCCCACAGCTCAGTCACATGGTTTTAAAGAGCCTCCTCAGTAAATGGCCTAAATGAAGCAGTTTGTGCTTTTGCTTCATTTAGTAGAAACTTAAGCCACATGGCTAATTTGCATACTGTAGCTTTATGAAACAGCTGTTGAGATAAAATAAAGGGAAATGTGAAGGATCATTTGGATGATTCTTATTTTTTTCACCTTAAATGTCTTTATTTGGACACTATGTTGTTGTTGGACAATATACAGTAGGTGGCGGTATGCGCTTTTGTTTGGCCTGCACTAAACTTTAAAGAAGAAGAAGAACAGCTGTTGGTGATGTCACTTCCCCTTCCCCTGGGTAAGGACGTTGGAATTGGGCAAATGCTGCTGAAGCTCTAGTTCACTAACTGCATAGAGATCTAACAGTTGACCCCATGAAAGGTTTTAGTTAGTTAGCTTAGTTTATTTATTTGTTTTAAAGGTTAAGGATTAGTTGCTAGTGTTAGTATTTAGAGGCTATAATTTAATGGTTTCGGATGCAGCCCTAGAGGAGGAGGGGTGGGAGGGGCTTACGTGAAAACCAGGAAGTGAAACTGGATATTTCTAACCATCAAAGTGTAAGATGGTGACAAAGATCAAACAGCAGAATACCTCCTCTCTCGCTCTTCTTACTCATAATTCTCATTGAATATGAGGCCATTCTTTTCAAGTAAAAGTGTTTTGCTGCTGGAGTGAGTCCAAACCCTATCGCTGATCAGTGTTTTACCTGTTCAAACCCGCTCTGTCCCAAACAAAAGAGAGCAATCAAGAAACTGACTCCAGTCCCAGTGAGTTCAGGAGTGATGAAACAACTGTTAACTCCACGATGCCCAACGCACAAGTACATAAAGAATAATCTATGGTTCATTTGGATAAGGCTACAGGTTTATCCAAAGGAATTGCCTAAATTATGCATAACCTGTCTTTATAATCCTGTATCTGGCCTGCAGTCTCTTCTCTCCAACACACTGATGAAGCCCATTATTCCTGAAGGTGTGAGCTGTGAGTGAGCGGTTTGCGTCATTCGAACATTATGTTTAATGGATGGGCCCCTCTGGACTCTGTGATCCAGGCTGATTTATCTTTCTGCTCGAGCATTACTCACCTGCTGCTGGCTGCACCACGGGCCCCGACTCTGCAAACTCTTATCACGCTCAAACCAACACGTATGTTTCTGTGGAGAGAAGCCTGGGAACGGACTGATATGTGGGACAACTGAGCTTTGACTGACTGGGCCTGTGCATTTTAACTGGTCCACGAGCCGATATGACGACAGCAGTTCCTCACAGGGCTGTCGGTGTATTACTTTAACTCTTAATTGCTACATTGCTAGTCCATTTCAGTTATTTCAAGCAAAGAGTGTGCCAAGAACAAAACAGAAAGGGTACACAATAATAATAACTTATTGAGGCTTGAAACGGAGTGGGTAGAAGTAAAACGTATTGAACCCCACCCCGATCTGTCAAGGAATTTATACAAACAAAATAGCTGCTTCCTTGTTTAATGATCTAAAGAAACTAAACAAACCTCATTAAGAAACAGTATTATAGTTGCTCCTCTCCTGGAGCCGCCACCTTAACGTGGTGGAGGGTTTGAGCCTGAATGATCCTGGAGCTCTGTTGTCGGGGGTTCGTGCCCCTGGTAGGGTCTCCCATGGTAAACAGGTCCTAGGTGACGGGTCAGACAAAGAGCCATGGGCGTAACTTCCTTAAGGTCGGGTGTGGACATGTCCCCACCAACTTTGGCCTGGCAGGGACAGTCCCCACCCAATATTTCACAACTTTTCCCTTCTGAGCATTTACATTTGTAGACAGTAGCTTAGGCGGCAGTGGCTGGGCAGAGTTCAGAGTGTCTTCGAGCCACTGTAAATGCGACGATGCGCGAATATTTTTAAGCCCTGCTGCTCTCACTGTGATGTGAGGGGCGTAGGGGCACGTCTTCTCATTGGGCGATCTTTCACAAAAGCTTTACACTGATATTGGCATGTTATGCTGGAGAGAGGACGGCGAGATATTCACATTTTCGGGTTGGAACTGCCCTACAGCATGTTTATGGAGCTTATTTACGTTCGACGCATTTATATGGAAACACGCGATGTCTGTAGTTTAATTTGTTCAAAAGGTTTTGCTCAAAAACTATCAGAAAATAGCTCTAATGCTCTTTCCATTACTTAGTTTTATTGAGAAGTCAAGTGCAGGAGGAGAGGAGAGCACTGTGTTCCTTCCATAGACTGTGAGCACAGCAGTGAGGGGAGGGGCCAAAGGGAAGGAGAGACAGACTCACGTATCAACAAATACCTGTATATATTAAAGTAAATTCTAAGAAATTTTACACGCTTGTTAGCATTATTAACGTTATTTCAACAAAAAGCTTTCCCCACCAACATTGACACCAAACCTACGCCCTTGCAAAGAGCGGTTCAGAAGCCCCTTATGAGAGACCAACAGGCCCGGTTAGAACCATGAGGCCGTCCTTCTGTGGACCCACCACCTGCAGGAGGAGCCATAGGGGCTGGTGCAGCTCCAACAGCTGCCCCCACGACCCGGCAACGGACAAGTGGAAGAAAATGGATGGATATAGTTGCACATGTGCAAAACCACACATACATACTAACTCATAATATACAGATATCACCACAGGTAACAATGATTTTGAAATACCAACAATGGTTATACCACAAGGGTAAGTAACATCTAATCCAACTGTCCACACAACATGAAAACAATCAAACCTCATTGTCTTTGTACTGGGACCAGACCTTTTGTTTGTAAAGACGTTTGAAATGGTGAATGCTTTTTCCACAAAGCTCCCAAATCCTCTGCACTTTATGAGAAAAACTATTTTGAATGTTCAGTAAATAGTGATACGCTTTGAACATGAAATGTGCGTTATATAATTTTACAAGATCCTGCTTTTTATGTAATTTGATTTGAGAAAGAGAGGATTTGTGTGTTCAAGATAAGGAGGCTTGTGTATAATTCCTACAGCCCTTTTCTGTAGCAGAAATAGTGACTGTATAACATTTTTGTATGTATTGTAACTTTTTGTTGCATTATCGTTGCATGGTGGTCCCTTACCGGGGATTAGGAGCTATGTGCCATCCCATAAGCCACCACGCCACATTTTGCTTTCATTTAGTAGAAACCTCAGCCACATGGCTGATTTGCATACTGTAGCTTTATTAAACAGCTGTTGAGATAAAATAATGCTAAATGGAAATGTGAAGGATCATTTTGAGTTTTCTTTTTTTTTCCTCTTTATTTGGACACTATGTTGTTGCATAGGTAATACAGTAGGTGGCGGCATGCGCTTTCGTTTGGCCTGCAGTCCGCCAATAACCTTAAAGAAGAAGTAGAACAGCTGTTGGTGATGTCACTTCCCCTTCCCCTGGGTAAGGACGGTGGAATTGGGCAAATGCTGCTGAAGCTCTAGTTCACTAACTGCATAGAGATCTAACAGTTGAGTTAAGGATTAGTTGCTAGGCTATAATTTGATGGTTTCAGACGCAGCCAATGACTATGAAACAAGAATGGATTTAGTGAAATGACCCCTGATGAAGAAATACACAGAACCAATTCCTCTATTGAACCTGCTGCTAAATCCAAACATATACATGCGCCTGTATCTGGGCAACATTAGCTCTTAACACAACACGGATAATGGTCCTCGGGGTCTCGTACAAACTGTAGACTCTCCAAATGAAGCAGGTATCCAGAGCGTTTATACCGTTTAATTACATGAGGTCACGCGTTCTACTGCCGTCCAAATGCAAAACACATGCTTTGTTTGTTGGCCGTAATAATAAGTGTTCTCTGGACTTCACCTCTTACCCTCGGCCTGGACCGAGCACATTTTCTCCAGTTTGGCTTTATCCAAATCGAAAAGCTTCTTGAAAAAAAGCAACAAAACAGCGACGAAAATGCAACAGAAAAGTGACAAAACTGACCAAAGCACCTTCTTCCACATGGTAGCTGTGTCCTCCATATGACTTCTAGCAAACTTCAAACGGGATTTCTTATGGCCTCCTTTCAATAATGGCTTTCTTCTTGCCACTCGTCCATGAAGGCCAGATTTGTGTAGAGTACGACTTATAGTTGTCCCATGTACAGATTCCCCCATCTCAGCAGCAGTACGTCGCAGCTCCTCCAGAGTTATCTTAGGGCACTTGGTTGCATTTCTGACCAGTGCTCTCCTTGTTCGGTCTGTTAGTTTAGGTGGACGGCCGTGTCTTGGTAAGTTCGCAGTGGTGCTATACTCTTTCCATTTCTGAATGATGGATTGAACAGTGCTCCGTGAGATGTTCAAATCTTGGGAAATCTTTGTATAACTTAACGCTGCTTTACATTTCTCCACAGCTTTATCCCTGACCTCTCTGGTGTGCTCCTTGGCGGTCATGATGTTGCTTAGTGACCAATACACTCTGACCATAGCTCTGAGGCCCTCACAGAACAGCTGGAATTATACTGAGAGTAGATTACACACAGGTGGCCTCTATTTAATGGTTAGGGCAAGTCATCTGCAGTCATTAGGAATGTTATAAAGGAACTTTCAGTAAAAAATTCAAAATAAAATCTTTACGTTTAGGGTTGTAAACATGACAAAATGTGCAATAGTTCAAAGTGTATTAGTACTTTCGCAAGGCACTGTTGTCCCCCTTTTTATTGGTTTAGAAAATCGACATGTTTAATTTTGTGTAGCTATACTTAGATCCTGTAAGTACTCACTTAAACATATTTAAATAAGGGAAACATGGAAGAGCTCGGTCGCTTCTAACTTCACCCCCGTTTGGCCCCATAGAGGAGAGGAGGAGAGGCTAAATGCTAACAACATATTTGGTCTTTGTGCGTGACTGAGCGCACGCGTAAAGACCAGACAGGTACGCATCAACTCGTCTAAGCTCAGGTAAGGTCATATCTCAGTATGGAAAAACGGTGGCCTGTTCCTTTAAGAGGTTAATAAAATAGTTACAGGCACGGTGGCGGAGCGGTTCAATCCCAGAAGGTCCCGTTGTTTTGTAACCTAAACCGCCTGAACCGGGAGTTGAACCTGTGGGTACTAATTGCGTCTGTCCCGAGGCCTCTCTGCGATTTCTCTGTGATCTCCTCAGACTCGCTGCTAAAACATGACGTGCTCCTCCGCTGCGCGAGTGCTGGGCCTGGAGAAGGGGCCGTCGCCGTCTGTCCCGCGCCACATGGAGATTGGTTCATCAGTGGCATTTGTCGGTGAACGCTTTGCTAAGGACGTAGGTATGTGTGTAATGTTCTGTAATTTAGCCCGTTAGTCTTCAAACTTCTCCGTCGTTAAACGTGGAATGCCACAGCACTGGTGACTCGCAGGTCGGCGTGTTCTTTTTTTTTTCCAGATCCATCCCAAACATCCATTAACCTCTTAACCCCCACCTCAAGCGAGCACATTTTCTCCAGTTTGGCTTTACCCAAATCTCACCCAAAAAGCTTCTTGAAAAAGCCACCAAAAAGTGACAAAAACGTGACAAGAATGTAACAGGTGCATACCTATGTTCCCCGGGTGCGATTTTTTTTTTCCGTAGGTGAGTTGGAACTTCAACCAATCACAAGTCATGAGAGTGAAACGTCATACATATATCAATCAGCTTAACCCTGACCCTGCCCTGGCCACTAACCTTAAGGATAGTGGGCTGGTGCCATAGACTGTACAAATAATAGACAGCTCCTCCTCACTCCTCCCCGTTTACCACAATGACCACGTTCGAGGGGGAATTCATGACAGATTTACAGACTCCTCCTCCTCAGCTCTGACGAAGCATGTTCCTAATAAGGGCATAAGGGCGGGATCTTCACTGTAGACTCGGCCCTTGCGTGACGTGTAGCTCGCGCAGCTCCAATGCTAACAGTCAGACCCTCATTAAGTAGGAGATTTTCTAAAATGTTTCCTACGATAACCAGCCCGGTGCCTCTGATTGTGTCTAACCCAGCGTAATCACAGGAGGAATATCGAGCTGTAGACAGTTCCAAACAATTAGGCACCGGCCATTAAAGTTGTTTTTAACGTGTCTAAAGTGCAATGGATTCCAATGGGGGACTAGCGGGTATATGGCGGTACTACAGCAATGGCGGCCTCCAGTGCCTAATCTTAATCAATAGAAGTGGGTGAACATAGGTACTGGGGAACATAGGGCTGACCCCGAATGGAACAAAGCCCTGATATTACAGCGCAAATAACATTGGCAATAAACCGGAATGGCTCGCGTTAAAGCCATTTGTGAAGGCGACAGACTTTTAGAGGAACTTTTGCAGCTGATTGGCCAAAACGCCTGGAGCAAGATCCAATCGAAGACAAGCAAAGACACTACAATCGTAAAATCACACACAGCGAGCAGTTTAATTTTAAAAAGTTGCCACAAAAAAGAAAGGTCAAATTCTCTAATATTTGGTTGTGGCCCTTTTAGCTTTGATTACAGCACATGCGCTGTGGTATTGTTTCAACAATGCTGCCTTCATGTGCTCTGGTAAAGATGATCCTTTCCAGTTGTGAAGTGGGAAAAGAGACAATTTTAAAATTGAGTAGCGAAATGCCGTGTCGGCTTCATGACACTCAGGTAAAAGTGTTTAAAAAAATGTATTATCGCTGCTCTGTTGTGGGACTACAGTGGCTTGCGAAAGTACTAATACACCTTGAACTTTTGCACATTTTGTAAATTTACCATTTACATTTTGTCATGTTTACAACCCTAAACGTAAAGATTTTATTATGAATTTTTTACTGAAAGTTCACACACAAGTAACAGACAAATGTGAAGTGAAAGCAAAATGATACATGATTCTGTTATTTTTCAAAAAATAGAAACATGAAAAGTGGGGCGTGCATAAGTATTCATACAGCATTTTCTGAGTGCATTAAAGGGGGGTATTATGTAAAATCGACTTTTTCAAGCTTTATATCATGTTATTATGTCATTCCCTCATTAAACACATGCCTGGAGTGTTGCCTTGGCTCATTCACATATTTTTGAGTAATCAGTAAAAACTTAGACGGCAGCCATTTTAGGTGTAGCTATGCCTCAGTCCTCCTAGGAACGCCCCCACCTCCTGGAGACGCCTCTGGACCTTTCGTCACCAGCCAAGCCACCAACCACTGCTCCTCAGCTCAGCAGAGCCCCCTCCCCGCACAGTAGTGTTGTTTAGATGCCACAGCAGTGTGCTGAAGGGGGCGTGTCGGAAAGCTTCTTAAAGAGACAGAGGCCTATTTCAAGACGTTCAGTACAGCCATTTTGAGAGAGCAATTTTATTCAAGGCAGTTATTTTAATTTACTGCATATACAGACCAACAGAAGGTTACGTCATCATTGTAGTATGCTATAGACTGGTGCTATGTGACTGAAAAAAGCATAATACCTCCTCTTTAAATTGCATTTATAACATTCCTAATGACTGCAGAATGTTCACACCTTGCCCTAACCATTAAATAGGTCAAAGATTATCTCATCTCGGGAACTCAGGCATCAAAAGTATTTCCCAGTTTCTCAGTGGAAAATACGACGAGTGAGAGTTCATGCGCAATTTTCTACTCGGCGAGTGGTGTTTACCATAATTACGAGACCGCATGAAGCCTCTGGAAGATCTTCTATTGATGATGTGAGGGTGTGACCATTGTGCAAAGCCTTCTCCAGCACATCCCAAAGATCTGGACTCTGTGGCATCTCATGCTCCCTGAACCACTCTTTCCCGATGTGAGCCCCATGGATCCCGGCACTGTCATCTTGGAATATGCCTGTGCCATCAGGGAGGAGGAAATCCACTGATGGAAGAACCTGGTCATTCAGGATGTTCAGGTCGTCAGGCGATCTCAATCTTTGTTGCTGAACCTAGATTTGACCAACTGCAGCAACCCCAAATCAGAACCATTATGTGCAAACTAATCAAATCCATTCACCAGACCATGGGTTTTGGGCAAACCTACCGCAGTAAAAAGTATTCAAGAGCGACTGACTCAATTCTTTACACTTTATGCTTAAACTTGTGACTAAACTTGATTCCAGGCATGACATTATATATTCATTCAAGGTTTATAGCCCGTCTGGCTTCATCTTCTTCTCTTCATCAGAGAGATGAAGCCATTACTGTATCCAGGACGGGAGTGGGGCAGCAGCGCAGAGACATGCAAGTTTAAAGACACAACCATCACTACGCCGAGATGTTATCGAGAGGCGCTTCACGGGCCACTGCACCAGACAAGTCCACGCTTCAGCAGCTACGGGCATGACATCATCTGTGTTTAAACCCATGACTCACCGGGCGACAATCTGAACCACATTTTGGAGCTGGTTTAGTCCTGCTGTAGAACTAGTAAATGATTGTCTTGTTTCGGCCGATATGGTCAGAGGTGTTGGGGAAAAACCCATTAAGACATTGAGATAACATGCAAACTTCAGCTACTGTAGCATGGTGGCCCAGTGGTTGCTTCCGTGGGGCATTAAAAGTAGGGATGCCCCGATCCGATCACATGTCTAGTCTCATTGCTTTTGATCAGATTTCGAGCTATCGCAAACCTTCTGTCCTCTCCCCCTGGCCCAGCGCCTCTGCTGCGTCAAACCGCTCGCACCATCCGCTCAGTCCGTGTCCGCCCTTCGTCTGAGAAATCCCCAAATCCACACAAGCACCAGTGCGGGAGAACAATAACAACATCCCCGATAACCCGTGCAGAGTTTACTGTAGGCTGAGTGAGGAGTGAGAACGGATGGGAAGACAGGACGGGGAGAGAGCGGTAAGAAGTAACAAACAGCTGTTTTTATCACTATTACACTGCCACATGTGATTGAACCGTGGCTACTCAAACCCGCACTGAGCAGAGAAACCCTCCTCGCATTTCTGCTGAGATGTTTAAAAGTCTGTGATGGACAGAGACGAGAGCCCGGCCCGCTGCGCTCAAACGTGCTCAAATATGCTGAAAGACGAGACGAAACTTGTGTCTCTATTACAGTTTTTCTCCATTTGGTTTGGCTCATTTCTTGAAACAGAAATTACATTCTTAAAACAACATGGACAAGTCTCCAAACCACTTGGCAATTGTTCACAACAGAATTGAATTTCCCATTAATTTCATCAAATTGCAAATGTCTAAGTCCATGTCTCAATGTCTCAATACATCTTGCAAATGGTTAAATACATGTAGCACAATTAGCACCATTTCCAAGTGAATAGATGTTGTTGATCTAAACTGATTGTTGATTCTCAGTCTAATGGTTGTTTAGACTGAGAAACAGTGTAAACATGTCAGCGTCATTTCATTGTGTAAGTCGTCACATGCACAATAGTCTTTTCAATTGTCAAAATTAGTCAAGAACACAATACCATGAATACTATATATGAATCCCTTGGAACATTTGATACACTTATTACAGCAATTAAAGCTGTGGTACCTGATTTTATGGTGTATACATGTATTTTTGCCTCCTCAGAGTATGTTGGAAACACAGCAAAACACAGACCATGTTGTATTGTCTTCACCTAAAGTTTTATTGAGCAATGGATGATAGAAGTCTGATCTAAATTAGTGTAATTTATCTTGGGGGTGGCCCCGCCCCTGCTTCACATTGTCATCACTCAATGCTGTAAATGGCTGTGAAATGTGCATGTAATTACATTCTTTGAACAATTTGAATACACAGGAGGGATTGTGAGAGCTAGAGCCAGTTTGGGCCAGAACAAAAAATGTCACTGTTTGAACAGGAAAAATCAGCTTTAACAGTTTTTCATTGTTTTTGTTTGTGTGTTATGTTACAGTATGTTATGCTGAATAACTGTTCTTTTTACTCTGATGTATGGAAGTTAATTTATTTGTGTGAATGTTAATGGTTACAGTTTCCTTGGCAGTATGAGTGCAATGTGTGATGATGTCAGACCTTGCAGGCGACTCTTACCCTCAAATGCTATTTCTTTGTTGTTGTTTTTTTCTCAGTTTTATACACAATTGTATTCTGTTGGCTAGACAAAAAAAGTTACAGTAACCATTGTTAATGAAGGACTGGGCTAAGACTGAAAGGTGGACATGAGGGACATTTCAATGGTCCTCTGCCATAGTGACAAAACATCTAAACATTTAGACTTGCAGTGCTTGCACAATGCCAAAGGGACAAAGCATTTTGGGGGCATTGACTGTTTAAATGAGAAGGAAATTTAGTTTTGACACATGAGTGAACTGTTTTGGGAGAGGTATGAGCTTTTGCAGGTGAACCATGGTGTTGTGCCGAACCACCCACGTTATTTTGGCAAAAGCACCAAGAGTGTTGAGAACATCCAAAGCAATTGAGAAGGATCTTTGCCATTTTGGGGGCATTGACTATTTAAATGAGAAGGAAGTTTTGAAGCATGAGTGAACTGTATTGGGAGAGATATGATCTTTTTGCTGAGTGAGCTGTAGTGTTGTGCTGAACTTAAGACTGTTTTGCCAAATGATCTTAGAGTTTTGAGAATGAAATTTCTGTTTCAAGAAATGAGCCAAACCAATGGAGAAAAACTGTAATGTGAGTGACTGGTTCCGTACTGTAAAGCGCTTTGGGCCTGATAAAGGTTGAAAAGCGCTATATAAGTTGAGTCCATTTTACCATTAATAACAAAGGAAAGTTAGTTTTAATTATGTTTTAATTTATTTTTTAACACAACACACGATTAAATAGTGAATAATCTTAGTTCAGTTGGTAACTATGTAATAATATTGGAAAGATCCTCGAGGTAGGGGGTACTCGGAGTTTAAATGAACGACTCAAGGGGTACGCAAGACAAAAGAGGCTGGAAACCACCGTTATAAGTGACCAGTCGAGATGTGTGTAAGGTCTGTGAGAGCTAGAAACCTGTTTAGCTGAGAAATTTTACGCAACTACGAATGACTTTCACAGTTTGTTTCAGGTCGTACAGCTTTAAACTTCACACTATTCGCCAAGATTTCATATTCATTTCACCTCCTTTGCTCAACGTTAACACTGATTTCCAGAACAGGTCAGCGCTGGGTTAAATACGACAAATGTGGTGTTTACGCTTCTAGTCTTGTTGTACTTACTTGAACATAGTCTTACCTCATCCGATCAAAGCGAAGATGCCCAGAACGTTCTCCCACAAAACGAACCGTGCCAGACTCCGGGGCTGAAGTGATCTGGGTTTGGAGAAGCTTTGACCCCCCGTTGGTTCTATTTTGTCTGTTAAACCCCGCAAAAGATCCAGCACGTCCTGTTCCGCTCCTGTCCTGAAACACGGGGTCATGGGGGAAGGAAGGAATTCAGCTTCTTGGTGGCCTGATTGTCCTTTAGTCAGTTAGACCTGGCACGGATTGCTACTCTCTGATATTGGCGTGATATGTCTTCTGATAACGCTGTACACTTGCATCAGAAACAGGTGCATCGTAACCATCACTTTCCCATGGTGCTTCGCTCGCCGTCCTGAGTGATACAAGTGTTTATGGTGTTTGGGAGCGGGGGGAGCGGGGGGAGCGGGGGGGAAGCTCGCAGCGAGAGTCGGAATATATAAACATGACTCTGCCTCCGTCCCGCGCCAAAGAAAACCTGGCCCTCCGCGTCTGATGGCTCTAACAGGGGCCGCTGTTGACTTTTCAGGAATACCGCGTGTCTTTGGCCGCTCCTCTGTTTGCGCGATTGTTTATGAGGGAACAACGCTGAGCTGACAGTATTCAGAAATCAAACCGGCGCTTTGTAGGAAATTGAATCACCGCGTTACCAGAAATCAGAGGGTTCTTATCGTAAAAGGCACAAATAAGAGAATGGACTCGGTGGGAAGCCATGTTTGATCTGCACTTATAAATATGAAGTTGTTGTAACACTTTGCAATGCGGAAAATCCCCTGAAGATCTGGAGAAGAACTTCGTAGATGTTATTGTATGATTGAAAGGTTTGCATGAAGACCTTTCCTGCACAGCAAATGTTCCAGTGTTAATGTGACACTGTTTGGTGTCTATATGAGTCCAACCTTCTCAGTGTTAATGTGAGTTGACTCTTCAGAGTTAGACTGAAGGATAGAGAATCTGACACCATGAGTGACCTGACGTTAAATAGAACGTGTTCTTTATTTCCAATAATAAGGCTGAGGCCTCATTGGACTTCAGTCTGTCCTAGACTGACAGGTAAAGATGCTAGAAAATTTGTCATTCAACGAACGTCTAGAACTTCAACTGGAAGTACAAATTAAAAACGGAAAATCAAGCAATCATTAATAACAGTTAGATTAAAGGAAAGAATAAAACTGTATATATATATTTTAAAAAGCTCTCGAACTGTATCTGATGTAGGGTCATGTGTGTCCCTGTTCCTCTGAGTCAGGGTGGACCATGACTGATGTGCACAGGTCTATGTTACAGCAGACTGCACTCCAGGGTTATTTTATTTTCTCCAAATTAAAACTGTGGATACCACAGTCCTGTCCACATCTGCTGTGGTCCACCCTGACTCAGAGGAACAGGGACACACATGACCCTACATCAGATACAGTTCGACAGCTTTTAAATAATATATATAGTTTTATTCTTTCCTTTAATCTAACTGTTATTAATGATTGCTTGATTTTCAGTTTTTAATTTGTACTTCCAGTTGAAGTCCTAGACATTCGTTGAATGACACATTTTCCAGCTTGTTTACCTGTCAGTCTAGGACAGACTGAAGTCCAATGAGGCCTCAGCCTTATTATTGGAAATAAAGAACACATTCTATTTAATGTCATGTTACTGTCACTCATGGTGTCAGATTCTCTGTCCTTCAGTCTAACTCTGAAGAGTCAACTCACATTTACTCTGAGAAGGTTGGACTCATATAGACACCAAACAGTGTCACATTAACACTGGAACATTTGCTGTGTGGAGTGACCCATCAAACAATGCAACAATAATACTTAAAAACCTCTGCTCTTTAAAACCTTAAGGAGCTTAAGGAGAGACACTGACCCAAATCAGAAAGTTTCTTGAAAAAGTTTCAAAATAGCTACAAAAATTAGACGAAAACGAGGATGAAAACGCGACAAAACAAGAGGAAAGTACACATGATAAAGTGACAAAAACGCAGCAATAATGCGAGGAAAAAAGATCACTTCAGATGAGTTTTATAGGTCTGAGCTTTCAAGATGCCCCCTTAAGACGCCACATTCTTGTCGACTTGTTGCCTTATTCATCGATTAGGTTTCGGCCGAGCCTTCTTCAGATAAGTTTTCTTTTTTTCATGCACTGTGGTTCAAACTGTGGCTTTGCCGAAACGTAATACCTTTGGACATCAGTGTAACCCGCCTAAAAAAGGGTTAACCAGTTATTTGTATTCATTTTCCATAATTATTTATTCCTATTTTACTATTATAAGTAATGTGGGTTTTTATTTTGAAAAGTACATTTTATTTTTTGGGAAACCGGAAGTAGCGCGCTAAAATATCTCCGTTAGCTTAACATTGCTAAAACGTGGATGGAGCGCTGCTTTGGGTTCTCCCACGAGGGAAACAAAACTGAGACAAAAGGTATGAAAACCTGTCTGTTTTTATTGACAGTTGAATATGATTCAGTCTGTTATGTAAACACATGTATATTTTGTTTTAGAAGTTGGAGAGCCATCGCAAAACCACTTTTATCTGTCCTGGCTTCTCATATTGAGAATCCTCTCTTGGTAAGCTAATGTGTTCAGTGATTGTGTTTGTGGAAAAATCACGAGGTGACCATGCTAGCTCCAATTAGTGAATATTCAAACATTTACTGTTGTTTTAAAGAAATATAACATGAGAAAAGACATTGCTTTCACGGTTAAGGAGAAATGTAAACTGATTGCCATGTATTACAAAAATATGCTTTAGTAACATTTTTACCTTGTGTGACTAAAGGTTAAAGTTACATACTGTAGACGTATACAATATCATTTTAAGTTATTTAAAGTGGATAAAAGCAGCTATGCTGTAATTCATGGAAATGTTCGATGAAAATTGTATTTAATTTATTTTTAATTTAAAATCTAAAAAACCTATGTAAAATGGGTTAAAACAGATAGAATAGAGTTCCATCCAACCATCCATCCATTTTCTTCCGCTTTATCTGGGGCCGGGTCTCAGCAGAGATGCTCAGACCTCCGATCCACGCACACCTCCTCCAGCTGTTCTGGGGGGACCCCGAGGCGACACCAGGCCAGCTCAGAGACATAGTCCCACCAGCGTGTCCTGGGCCTTCCACGAGGCCTCCTCCCAAAAGAGAAAAGAGTTCATTAGTAAAATGTGTTAAAATAGTATATTCTGACTACATTGTTAAAATAGCTATTGTTCTTCATGTGAACTAAGCTATATTGTACGAACTGAGAACAGAAGTATAATGTTATACAACACTAGAACTAGTTGATATTGTATAGATCCTGGACTGAACCTGTATACCTATACCTGTATGCAGGTCTTTTCATGAGGCTAGAAGGAGTCCCAGAAGCTCCAGTCCTTGAAACATACCAGGTGAACCATTGATCCATAGATGGCGAGCCTTCCCAGTGAACTGTGAACCTCCACCACACCAGAAGTGTGTGGTAGGATTGTGTCAGTCCAACAAACCGGCACCAACAAGACCTTCCGAATACTTACCTTTGACTAACTGACTCGAACTTTGGATTGAACTCTATTGGATCTTTAAGAACAATTTCCACAAGGAACATTTTTCAAAAAGGACATTTTATTTTATTCAAATTTTATTTTCGAGCCCATAGGTAGTGTACACGCTATTGTTGTAAGGTTGTTTATATATTATATTTTGTTGAACTAAAAAGTTTACACATTTCAAAACATTACACCTGTGTTGCTTGGGTTATTACTTCTCAGCTCCTACGAACCTAGGCGTGTACGTACTCTGAAGTGGGTTACATCAGCTACTTGACGTAATTGTTGGTGTGCGTTCCCTCTCTTTTCTCATGGGTTTATAGTATTGACATATCGGATACAAAGATTTATTTCCGAGGGGATTTTGGGTCTTATTTTGACTTTGAATAAAGTAGTTGTTACTGAAAATGGCTACAAGTCCTTATGGAATGCCCTTCAAAATGCTGTGAGACCATTTAGTGTCTGTACCAGCTCTCTTAAATGGCCTTTGATTTAACATCTTCCCAAACTAATCATAGAGATACTTTGAATTAGTGCAATAATTAGACATTTTGTTTTTTTCTGATGTTTTTGTCAGTGATCTAGAGCAAAAGTTTCATATTGATTGATCTAAAATGCTGTTGTTGTGTTGCCTTAACACACACGGTTTGGAGAAGCTTCAGTGTTGGCGTTTAGTAAGAACAAGCATCAAGTTAATGATGATGTCGAGCCTCTCATGTCCACGGTGTTCGTTACTGGTTGCATAATCCCTCCACATGTTCAGAGGCAGAAGGAGCTGAGTTTGACGTGTCTTCAGTTTCAGATTTCAGAACTGAGTGGCAGGTTTTCGTAATTCTACCTTTTGGACGCTTTGTTTTACAGTAAAGTACACCAGGGGCCTAGGGGAATGCACTTCTGTTTGATGAAGTCAGGTGTCGTGACGTTCGGGGCTTTGGAAAAAGGTAAAAGCATTCTTGTTACGCTCTTCGTGATCAGAATGAGCCCAGTGAAGGCGGAGGAGGAGCGCCACGTCATGACATCAGCGAGTGGAACAGCGTTTTTGAGCTCTTTACAAGGAAAGCATAATAACATCTGTGTGCCGGGGGGGATACAATTTTGATTTTGATTCCGATTTGAAGTTCAGTTTTCTGTCAGAGCGGAGTTTCTACTTTTCCCTTTCTCCATGAGCTGGCCCTAATAAGTAGAACATGTATGGGTAATAAGCAGATTCGGCATTTCACCGAGCGCAAAGCATGCTGGTCCAGGTTAAAGGTCAGGACTACCCAGCTCGTATCCCAAACTGTGTACATGACTGAGTGTGATACAGAAAGGAATTTTGAAAGAAACGGGGACACAGTGTTACTGGGGAGAGAAATAAGAACTTGTGGCCCTCGCTAAATAAATAAAAAGAACAGTTTGTATTCTCGAAGACGGCGTGTACGTCACAGTCACTGATTACTATGACGACGGACAGCGCCATTTTAGCGTGTTTCCCGTTGCCAGACATCGCAATGGATAAATTGTAGGGAATGACCCTACATTTGGCATGGAAAACAACATGACAAATGGCCGAAATCAGGTATGACACACGTAGCAACCAGTTAAGCGTGGTTTTGGCACAACAGAAAGCAACAGGAATTTCCATTTAAGCAGTGATTAAAACGAGAGAAATGACAGTATTACCTCCTGAGCGGCAGGGACAGATCAGATCCACATCATGACACCGTTTTCCTTCAGCCACAAGCGAAACGTTTCTAAACACACTGCGCTCTGACAAAGCAAAAGCACTTCACATGTCAAAGATCTTTACACAGTACGAGCACTCACTATGTCACTAATAAATTACTGAAACTTTACCAAACATGTCTAATACAGAGTGAGCACTCACTCTTCCACAAACAAATCTTTTGATTTCCTCCTCTGGTGCAGCTGGAGTAAACTTAATAACAGTACGTGAGCTCAGGCTCTGGGTCTGTCGCTAAAGGTAAATAGCCTATATCTTTCTTGTTGTCACTGCTGTGTTGTGCTTTTCTCTTGGTCTAAAAGCTCTAGTTTCTTATTCAGTCATGGTTCAGTCCTGATTTGTAACCGGTGTAGTCTACGTCCTGGTTTAGTCCTCAGACCTGCCGCAGTTATAGCTTTGCTTAGCTTAGTAGCTAAACTTGGCACCGCTTTCCCTGCCAGATGTAGGTATTTCATGATTGATCCATGGCTAAGTCAGGCAACTAGAAACCACGCTAAAATGGCGCTGTCCGTCGTCATAGTAATGTGTCTTACTGTTTAATGTGAAGTTTTACATCAACCTGTCTAGGGACAACAAATGGAAATTAGCCTATGACGAAAATCTAACATATTTACATATATTATATGTTCATTAATATGTACTGTCCATCCATCCATCCATCCATCCATTTTCTTCCACTTGTCCGTTGCCGGGTCGTGGGGGCAGCTGTTGGAGCTGCACCAGCCCCTATGGCTCTTTGTCTGACCCGTCACCTAGGACCTGTTTGCCATGGGAGACCCTACCAGGGGCACAAAGCCCCCGACAACAGAGCTCCAGGATCATTCTGGCTCAAACCCCTCCACCACGTTAAGGTGGCGGCTCCACACTCAAAAAAATAACTATTTGAATGAACGTAAAAAAATCATGGAAAGTATTTCCACATGATTAAATGGCTTTCTTTCAGCATGAAGCAATTGTGTTTGTCCAATGTGAT
The DNA here is from genome assembly GCA_007210695.1 of Neogobius melanostomus. Taxonomy (NCBI): domain Eukaryota; kingdom Metazoa; phylum Chordata; class Actinopteri; order Gobiiformes; family Gobiidae; genus Neogobius; species Neogobius melanostomus. The sequence continues at coordinate 463,621 of VHKM01000462.1, read as the reverse complement.
GCACTTGAGTAGGTTCAACGCCATATATTAGGGTTGATTGAACTTATTTACTAGGTTTGGGTCAGACACCGTGAGTGACAGTAACATGACGCTAAATAGTGAGCCCTTTATTTTCACTAAAAAGGCCGAGGCCTCAATGCTCTTCAGTCACAGACTGAGAAGTGAAGAAGGAAGTCATGGAGCTTCTGCTTTAGTCAGAACTTTCATACTTCTGTGTGACGTAAGAATGAACGATTGAATTTCAAGTATTCCTTTGTGATGTATGTGTGGAAAATTCTGTATATATTTAAATATGACTTTATTATTCTCATTCTTAAAACAAACACCTTGTCACTTGTATCTGCTGTAGAGTAAAGTCTGTCCCAGTTCCTGAGTCGTGGTGCAGCAGGACTGTTACAGAAGAAGCTCATAAGGTTCTTCTCTTCAACAGTTACTATAGTAACTACTTTCTTCAAAGTCAAAGTAGATCTACCACAGTCCTGTCCACATCTGTCATGGTCCACCATGACCCACCGTGACTCAGAGGAACCGGGACACACATGACTCCACATCAGATACAAATGACAAGTTTTTTTTTTTTTTTTTTTTAAAGAATGAGAGTAATTAATAATTAGTTAATAAGTAATATTCTAATCATATAAATTCAGGATATTTTAACCTTTATATGCATGGATCAGGTGTGCGCTTTTTGTAATTGTAGCAATAATTGTCCATATATTTTGTGATTTTACTACATATTTAAGTATGTAATATGTTTGAGTCAAAATATGACTGAACTTCTATATGCAGCAGAAGTTTGAAGTTCTGTCTAAAGCAGAATCTCCATGACTTCCTTCTTCACCTGTCGGTCTGTGACAGACTGAAGTACATGTTCTCTGGCTTTTTGTTGAAAATAAAGGCCACATTGTATTTAGCCTCATATTATTGTGTGGGCGGCACGGTAGCACAGCGGTTAGTGCTCGGGCTTCACAGCTAGAAGGTCCCAGGTTCGATTCCCACCTGGACGGGTCCTTTCTGTGTGGAGTTTGCATGTTCTCCCCGTGTCTGCGTAGGTTTCCTCCGGGTACTCCGGTTTCCCCTACCACTAAAAACATGTACAATAGGTTCCCCTCTGGGGCCAGGACTCCCCTGAAAAAGAGATTCTTAATCTCAGTGGGACTTTCCTGGTTAAATAAAGGTCAAATAAATAAAAAATTGTCACTCATGGTGTCTGACTTAAAGTCTAACTCTGAAGAAAGTCAAATCACGTTTCCACTGACAAAGTTGGAAGGGCGCCCCCTTGTGTCCAATTGCGTCCAACTGCCCGGACCTAACTGGCACCCGATCAATCCTAATATTTTGCGTTGAACCTACTCAAGTGCATCACGTTGGACTAACACAATTGTTTAATGCTGAAAGAAAGCCATTTTATCATGTGGAAATACTTTCCATGATTTTTTTACGTTCATTCAAAGAGTTATTTCTGATTTCATTCCTCCCATCATGATTTAATCATGTTCATCTTGGAAACGTGAAATTATTGCTTCCATAATACATGTTACAATTTAGTTAATGTAACAGCCCCCTAGTTTATTTATTTTGAGTGCAGGAGGGGATGTACTGTCCTTACTGAAATAAATAAATAAAAATACAAACATTTCAGCAACTAATCAAAAGCCCTGGTGCCATCATTTCGACAAATAAGACGAGCTTTCCTGTGAACCAATCTGTTAGGTCCAATCAGGAGGGAAGGGGGAGGGAGCTTGATTGCTTATTTTTGAAAGTTTACAAACTAGGAGCGGCTTTCTGGTCCAATCAGGAAGGGATGGGAGGAACTTGACTGTTTAGTATAAAATTTCACTCTCACTCTCTCCTCACTTTGCAATCTTAAAGACTAATCACTTTAACAATACTTAGTTTACGATACCTGAACGATACCTTTTTTCGACACCTATACAAAAAAATATGTCATCTAGAACTATAAAACAGAACAATACTGTGAATTTATTCCATTATTTGAGGTGAAACAACCAAGTCACTTCCTTTAATGCTGTCCCTGGACCAACAGGCATCAAAACATTGTCTCTAAAGATATAATGGATCATTTAGATTCCATACTGGTAACCTGACCAAGTGCAGCTACCCCAGATCATAACCTAGGTATCAATCGAGGTGGTGACTCATTTTTGGACAGTGTATTATGAAACCAAACCTTTCTAAGCTCATGGTAGAAATGGCCTGGTTTTTGCTGTGTAATAATGTATTCAGCAGCTGATTTCTATCCCCTGGAAGCCACACTTAAATATCGCATCAGGGATTCCGTTTTATTTCCTTTGCCGTCAGAAAAGCCCGACTTTGCAGCTAAAACAACACAGATTGTCCAAAATGTTGCATGTTTGAATGATAATGGGCCAGATCTCCCGACTGAAGGAGTGCGACCGAGTGGAAAGTTCAGAGAGAGATTTGTGTGTTTTGTAACTGCAGCACACCTAATTCAAAACTCTTGTGGGGAAACCAGACGCAAGCGTGTTTGATTTTGAATGGTTTTAATATGATAAAATGCACTAAAGGGGTCTATAAGTGTTTCTCACGTGGAATTTATGGACGTTGATGTGAGTTTAGAAAGTTATCTTGCTTTGGCCAACTCCTTTGTGTTACCTACAGTACTGGAACTTTTGGAAAAATCAAACGTAAATGCGCACACATCCCTCCTCTCTCTTGCTCCTCTTCCCTCTCTGTAAAGTCTCCATATCCTCTGCTGTCTCTGCAGCCGTGTCCAGGAAACGGTGGGATCCTTTTCTCTCCGGGATTTTGATGGAAATTGATCTTGGCTGCAGTTTGAAAGGCTTTTTTCTCAGATAGACGTCATGCGCACACGTGCTCCAGTCCACAGTGTGAGAAACAGCACCAAACCTTTCTATGGGAGACGACTATAAAAGCAGGATGCAGAGCGAGTCCAAGGAAAGACGACTGCACTGGCACGGAGTTAAAAAAGGATGGATCAAAGTCAGGGCTTTTGACCTTTATCATAAACTTTTTTTCTCTTCTCGTTGCATAGCTGCAGAATCCACAAATCCTCATTATTTAACCCTTAGGTCTAAGTTTCTGGGAGGGAATTTAGTGAAGATTGGCTTAAGAAATGATTTGTGTTTTCTTCTGACTATAATAAACAATTATCATTACATAGCTCTGCGTCTGTGAGCAATGTAAAGTCTGTACAGTTGCTCTATTTAATTCTGGGGAAGTTTAATGATCCCAGTTTTGACCGGTGAAGAGTGCCTGCTGGTCTTATCCAGAGCTGGGTCACACAGGCAGCCATTGAAGCTGGCACTTCCAGACTTCCCTCACCCCAGACACTTCCTCCAGCTCCTCTGAGGGGACCCACGGTGTTCTCAGGTCAGCATAGAGACACAACGGGCCAGATCTTCCAACTGGCGCAAGGACAGCGCTGCTCCACATGTGACGTTAGACAACTGGCGAGTGGGCGTTGAGGCACTGAGCGCTGCTCTCCTATAGCAGCCTCACATTCTTTTCCTCATTTACATCACGACGCATCACTGCAAGAAGGTCTTGGGTTCGCATGTTCAGCGTTTACGCAAGAGCGAGATTGATATTACAGAGCCAATAACATTTGCACTGACATCAATCTGGGACTGCGCCATCTTGAATTGTTCGGGAGAGGAGCAGCATTTGCTCATGAACACTGCAAATCCATTCAATGTTTAGTTTTGCCAAAAGCTGTGTGTGTGTGTGTGTGTGTGTGTGTGTGTGTGTGTGTGTGTGTGTGTGTGTGTGTGTGTGTGTGTGTGTGTGTGTGTGTGTGTGTGTGTGGTGTGTGTGTGTGTGTGTGTGTGTGTGTGTGTGTGTGTGTGTGTGTGTGTTGTGTTGTGTGTGTGTGTGTGTGTGTGTGTGTGTGTGTGTTGCAGCAAACCTCGTGTTTGTTGTGAATTTGTGTATTTTTTGTCTGAACAGTGAAGGCAGGAGCGGTTCAAAACCTGGAGAATTCAGCTTGCTGGCAGGGTTAGTTCAGCCTGTGTCTGCGAAGGCTTCCTCCGCTTCAGTTTCCCTAACCACTAAAAGTACATTGGGGAACCTAATGTACATATTTTTATAAGTACATATCTGAAGTCAGGACTTCCCTGAAAAAGAGATTCTCTCAGTGGGACTTTCCTGGAGACAGGCCTAAAGTAGGAGCTCAAAAGCGAGCGCCTTGTGGCTGGGCCTCCCTGTCTGTGAGACCCTGGCTGAATAAGCGTAGTGGGGTTGTTCTCCAGACCCACCACCTGCAAGAGGCTGGTGCAGAGAAACCTGCCCAGTGTTTGAAGTGTGTGCCTGAGTGACCGAATCCCCAACACAGACAATACTGTCGCTCTGGATACAGGGAAAGTCTCCTCGAAAGAAGCACATTTTCTTCCAACTAAAACTCCGTTGGGTTGTAGTCTTGAGGAAAAAGCAGCTGAAATGTTAATCCTTTTGAACTGCCGCCCTCTGACTGTGCTCGGTGCAGGAGAGTCTTAGTCACCCCGACCCTGGATTCTCTGACTGGACTGGTGTCGGAGGAAACAATGTGATCTGATTTTATGGAGTTCCTCTGTTTTCTCAGGGCTTCCACGTGTTCACAGATCAGGACACTTGACAAACACTTGCCAGGATTTTTCCAAAGAGGAATCTCACCCACAGCGGATGTCCGGAGTCCCTGATGGGGCGCGACCCCGGGCCCCTCCTCCACTTCTGTCGGCCGGGACACAGCCATGTTACGTTATCAAGGGTTATACAGGAAAAAGCAAGTCAAATTTGATACTTTTTGATGCCTGAATACTTTATTTTAATGCCACAAACGCAGAAAAAGATCTGCATATGTCATTTCTTAAAATTTGCAAACATTTCATCAAATAGAGGAACGAGAATTGGATTAAACAACATTGGATTGAACAAATTTCTGAGCCAAAACTGCAACTGAATATGTCTGTGTAAGCTCTCAGTCGTACAGGAGTTGTCCATCTTCAATGAAGGTACTTGAGTCGTCTTCTGTACTCTGTAGTTGAAGTCTCGAACGTTTCGCCTCTTCATCCAAAAGGCTTCGTCAGCGGACTAAGGTTCAGCTCAGCCCACAGTCCTGATGAAGACCACAAGGAGGTATGAGCTTGGCCCGGCTCCTCCCCTCTAATCCCAGCTACTCTCACCTGTGGGTAAACACCTTTGAAGTAACGACCTGCTCACCCCAGTATCGATCTGACCTGCCCTATTCATAGATGATCACTGCTAATTACCTGCCTATTGTTCTTTTGTTGGCTGAGGTGCCGTCTCATTGGACTGGCAGCATCATATGTCACAGAATTTACATACATGTCCCAAGCTTCATGTAATTGGAGAAACTAGAAGAAAAGGCCAGAAATAAAAAGAAATGCATGGATCTCATCCAAAAATCTTACCCCACTCCACTACCCCATTCTTATATTAAAGGGACTATACAGAGTTTAAAAATGTTAAAATTAAGTATTTTCCTCCTACATGTTCCAGCCATGTCCTAATGTGTAGAATGAGCCCAGACCTGTTCACCACAACTGCCTCTAAAATCCTGCACTGTCACTCAGAAAGGTGTTACTTACAGTAGTCCCGTCATGTACGAGCTTAATATAGAGACTGCAGTTACGCATAAGACCTGAGGTGGCAGTAGTGAGCATAAAATGACCAACTTGCACCTGGGCAAATTACGACATGATTCAATCCGGCCCACGAGTTGTAGGTCATAAATTCCTGAGTATATTTAAAAAAAAGTAAGTCCATTTATGATTTTTTAAAGAAATTACCAGAATGCTCATCCAGCCACTAGGGGGCTGCTTAAATAAAAATAGAAGGAAAGACTGACATGATAGATCAGGATATAAACAACACATTGGCTACAGTCCTGTCAGGCTCATTATTATTCATTTATTGAAAAAAGTTTTCTGAATAGTATTGTCCCAATCAAAACATTTTATTATTTTGGAGCTTTTGTTTATGGACTCCAGCAATACACTCCCCTTTTGGCCCTAGGAAAGTTACTTGGAGACCCCTGCTAATGGTAGAAGTTAACGAGTATAACAAGTTGGAAACCTAACTAACGATGCACACACATGCACGTCCTTGACTTGATATGGCTAAATATTTACAGAAAATTATACTCCTACTAATACCAGTATCAGATATTCAAATTACACAATTTAGTGTAATGTACAATAGGATAAAGTTGCAGAATAAGTTCGACCTTATTGTTGATGTGGCCCTCCGACTCAATTCAGGCTTCTTATGTGGCCCCTTATGAGAATTAATTGCCCACCCCTGATCTAGTCTCTTTAAAAACCTGCTGCCAGCTCTTTACTGTTATTTTACAGGGAAATGATTTACAGTGTAGACCTGATCAACTGCAGCAACCATAGATCAGAACAGTCAGTGGATGTCCAGGATGCAAAATTGTGTCCAAGACCCAACCCTAACCCTCTCTTGCCTTAAAGGGGGGTATTATGTAAAATGGACTTTTCAAGCTTTATATCATGTTATTATGTCATTCCCTCATTAAACACATGCCTGGAGTGTTGCCTTGGCTCATTCACATATTTTTGAGTAATCAGTAAAAACTTAGACGGCAGCCATTTTAGGTGTAGCTATGCCTCAGTCCTCCTAGGAACGCCCCCACCTCCTGGAGACGCCTCTGGACCTTTCGTCACCTGCCAAGCCACCAACCACTGCTCCTCAGCTCAGCAGAGCCCCCTCCCCGCACAGTAGTGTTGTTTAGATGCCACAGCAGAGTGCTGAAGGGGGCGTGTCGGAAAGCTTCTTAAAGAGACAGAGGCCTATTTCAAGACGTTCAGTACAGCCATTTTGAGAGAGCAATTTTATTCAAGGCAGTTATTTTTATTTACTGCATATACAGACCAACAGAAGGTTACGTCATCATTGTAGTATGCTATAGACTGGTGCTATGTGATTGAAAAAAGCATAATACCCCCTCTTTAAATCTAACCTTAGCCAGTGAAACTCATCCAGACTTCGGAGGCGATTTGACTGAACTGTCTTCTCTCTTTTCTTCCCAGTGCGCTGAAACGACCCGGCTGTTATTTAGACAAACCCCATTCGTCACACCTCTGCCGCAAAAGTAAACTCCAGCATGTCAATACAAATGAAAACCCGTGATCTAACAGACTTAAGTCACCGCTGTAATGATATTGTGTTACGCCCTTCTCTCCGTTTCAGAGAGTTATGAAAATACAACTTATCACGCCGCTAGATGTTTAGTGTCATCTCTGCATTGGACTCGCTCCTCTATCAGGATTTGGAGCATTACCGTCCCCCCTCATCGTCCCGTCACTGTGGGGGTTAACGTGGAGAGCGCCGACCGGGGGCCCCGCGGCGGTGGGAGATGATTAGTCGAGAAAGGTTCGGGGTTAAGCAGGGATTTATTTGGGGTCAGGACCGGGACCAGGTGCGAGTCACATCTGGAGACTTCACAGCGCAGCATCTGAAGGAGGGGTGGAAATATATGGCTCGAAAAAGGAAGGCCGTGCGGAAACCAGAATGAGCTGCCAGTTCTTCCCAGGGATGAGTTTATCAGCATAACATTGTTACGGTAAATAACAACAATTTATATAAGCATGTTTAGATACTATATAATGCCATAAATGAATCATATATGAATTAGTTGGTGTATAAATGATTCCCGGGTTCAATTCCCTGGATGGGGCCTTTCTGTGGAGTTTGCATGTTCTCCCCGTGTCTGCGTAGGTTTCCTCCAGGTACTGCGGTTTACCCCACCACTAAAAACATGTGCAATAGGTTTCCCTCTGGGGCTCTAGGACTCCCTGAAAAAGAGATTCTTCATCTCAGTGGGACTTCACTGGTTAAATAAAGGTTAGATAAAATAAATAAAAATATGACTAATTCAGGCAATCAACAGTTATGAGCTTTTCTAAAGTGTAGACTGTTCATCCTTTATTATATATTTGTTAAAGACATTTTAGTGTCCAGTATAACTGATTGACTAATACAGTGCGTGTCTAATCCTGCACAAAACTATAATCAATAACACTTTATTTTACACTACGCTTAGATACACAATGGAAAATGCGTATTAGTACTTTGCAGGTACATAATGTAATAAGACATAAGACCCTAACCTTAACCCTTTCTTGTCTAGGGCCCTTTTCCCAAAAATGCTATACATGCGTTTATTGGGGTTTAAATCAACTTCTACAAGGGTACATGGCTAATCTTGGTACCAAAATAAAGTTTATCCTTGGGGCTTTTTGTTGAAGTGAACCTTTAAAAAAAAAAATACAGTATGTAAGTAAAAATTAGTTTGAAATAGAAAAATCTAAATTCCGCCTGAGTAAAAAAACACATATTTGCACCTAAAAATGCTCTTTCTCTGTCTGTGCTGAAGCAAATAAGACCAAAAATGTAACAATCAACATAATATGTGGTCCCTGTAGTCAACAAAATACCAGTAGGTCAAAATACTATAATGTTTTACATGCTTTATTATAAAAAAAGTCCAGGCGGAATCTAACTGTGCCAAATTGTGCCAATTGTGCCAAATTTGGCACAATATTGTAAATATGGAATTTTTTACAGAAAATAAATATTTTAGCTTTAGGGACATATTGGGTCACAAAACTGTATTCCCTGTCTAAAATAAACACAATTTTTTTCAAAAACATTACACACATCATTTATTTGTTAATGACCATAAAATATGTACAACCAATTATGAAAGAATTAAAAACAAACAGTAGCTTACTCTAAATAAACCAGGACAAACATTGAACTGAACCAACAAAAAGTAAAAGCTGTTACTCCCAGGTGTGGTCAATATGACCGTTTGACTTTCTACTAAAGTAGAAACGCCTTTGTCTCTGATGGTATTTTTTCCTGAGGAAAAAGTACCATCAACAGAGACGAAGGCACTTTTATCTTTGCGCATACATGAGGCGCACTCCTCCAAACACCACCACACTGCAGCAGGCGTGGCCAACCTGACAGAAATCATAAAACTGTCAGGATGGTCACGCCTGCCGCCGTGTGGTGGTGTTTGGAGGAGTGCGCCTCATGTATGCGCAAAGATAAAAGTGCCTTCGTCTCTGTTGATGGTACTTTTTTCCCCGCTTCAGCGAGGAACAAGTACCATGAACAGAGACGAAGGCGCTTTTACTTTAGTGCACACACGGGGCACACTCCTCCAAACACCACCACACGGCGGCAGGCGTGGCCAACCTGACAGAAGTCATAAAACTGTCAGGTTGGCCACGCCTGCTGTCATGTGGTGGTGTTTGGAGGAGTGCGCCTCATGTGTGCGCAAAGGTAAAAGCGCCTTTATAAGTACTTTTCCCCGTTTCCTGACCTTGAAATCTCAAGGTCAGGAAGCGGGGGAAAAGTTCCGTCAACAGAGACGAAGGCGACACATATTAGAGACACCTCTGGAGAAGAGTAAAGCATCTCCATTGAAACACGTCAGGTAATAAGCTAACATCTTAACATCTAAAATACCAAGTCTCATATCCAGAACCTCAAATAAGAATATTTTAACAAGACATACTGAACATTGTAAACAATCAAACATCAGATAAAAGGGTCCTACTTTGAGTCATGCCAAGCTGTAAAGCATTTTTTTTTGGGCAGAAATACACAGTGGGACAAATCATTAGCGGCAATACATCACAGTGCTAACGTTGGAGCACCACAAGTACCATCAACAGAGACGAAGGCACTTCTACTTTAGTGCACACACGGGGCACACTCCTCCAAACGCCACCACACGGCGGCAGGCGTGGCCAACCTGACAGAAGTCATCAAACTGTCAGGTTGGCCACGCCTGCTGTCATGTGGTGGTGTTTGGAGAAGTGCGCCTCATGTGTGCGCAAAGGTAAAAGCGCCCCGCGGGGGAAAAGTACCATCAACAGAGACAAAGGCACCACATATTAGAGACACCCTCTGGAGAAGAGTAAAGCATCTCCGTTGAAACACGTCAGGTAATAAGCTAACATCTTGCTAAAATACACAGTCTCATACACAGAATCTCAAATAAGAATATTTGAACAAGACATACTGAACATTGTAAACAATCCATCAGATAAAAGGTCCTATTTTGAGTCATGCCAAGCTGTAAAGCAATTTTTTTTGGCAGAAATACACAGTGGGACAAGGCATTTGCGGCAATATACTGGAGTCCTCACTTTCTTCAGGCCAGAGTCCGAGCACCTCTGGCAGAATCTCCTCTTTTCTGCATAAAACACGGGCATACACGTGGTTGCCGCTTCAGAGGTGGAGGGTAAGAAGTCTGTAGCGTGCATGAGCATTTCTTTCACCAGCTGCTCCCTGAACTCTTTCTGGGTGAGTGCTTTGGTCCCATCTGCTTTGCCCTTCACCAGCTTCTTGTGTATGATGTAGCTGTTTACAATGGCAACATCCACAAAATGATAGAAAAATGTTTTGTACCATTTCATGGTTTTTTGTTGTACACGATAATATTTCAAAAGGGCGTCAGACAGATCGACTCCGCCCATCCACTTATTATAGTCGACAACTGCATCAGGACATGGGACTTGTGTCGTCTGCCACACACCTTGCTCTTTCACCTTGCGCTTTATGGTTTTGCCACTGTACGCTTTGTGCATCGAGGAGCACAGAGTCACTTCTCTTTTGTCCATCCACTTCAGGAACAGCAGTTTGTCCTCTCTCAGCCACCGCACTTCACCCCTTTGGGCTTTTTTGGGCAAGTCATTCTGGACCGTCAATGGGAAGCCTGAGCGGGTTTTTCTAATTGTCCCACACGCTCCAGTGTTCTTGGCAGACAAGTCCAAGAACAACAAAGGACTAGTATAAAGTTGTCCACATAAAGTTTATAACCTCTACCAAGGAGACCAAAGGGCATGAGGTCCATCACTGAGCTGTAACTGAGCCCATGTTCAGAAGGAGTAACAGTCTTACCAGAGTAAACAAAAAAGTTCCAAGTGTAGCCTGTGGAGGAGTCAGCCAGAACATAGAGCTTGTACCCCCACTTGGTGGGCTTATCTCTGTGGTACTGCTTAATGCTAATACGGGCCTTGGATGAAACCATACGCTCATCAATACTTATATTTTGGTATGGCTGGAAAAAGGCCTTGCAAGCTGTTACAATTTGGAGGTAGAGAGGTTTGATTTTGAAGAGCCGATCGTAGTCTTGTGTGTTTCTTTTTTTGTCATTCTCTTCATCCTCTGCTGGGTCACTGAGGTGGAGTGTCCACACAATTGTTTCAAACCTAACCCTGGTCATGGTGTTTCCAGGGAAAGGGTGGCCGTAAGGAAAGCTTCTTTTCCAGTAGTCAGAGCGCTCATGCATTGAAACAAGTCCCGTGTATATCAAAATGGCTAAAAAAACATAAAACTCTTTAATATTAAGTGGGTTCCATGGGTATTTTTTCCCGGCCCGTTTCTGATTATCTGCATTCAAATTTGTGTTTTTTACAATTGTGTTTATAACAGTTGGGCTAAAGAAAAGCTGAAATAGCTCCAACACCGACCAGGACTTGGTTTTGTCCAGTACAGGTCCAGGCTCTCTGGCTGGGACAAAGTGCGGGACAGTTGGTGGCGTGTCCTCCTCTTCCTGGTCTTTCCAGCCATCCACCCAGTTGAAGTGTTTCTGTTTGAGCAGTGGCTTTCCTTTTTCTGGATGCTTCCTTCTGCGACCGGTCTGGATGACTGAAGAACAAAAAGCAGACAGTTACTAATTTGATTACTTTAGATAGGCTTTAGATAGCAATTACTGTTCTAACCTTTGCTTTCTGGAGGATGAAACCCTCGGCCGTCTTGATGCCTTTCCAGATGTCAATCCCTTTGAGGCCAATGCTGACTTCTGCAGAGGTGGTTGGTAGTCTTCCTCATCATCTTCATCTTCCTCTCCACTCGTGCAGTACATAGCCTTTGCTGATGCTGATGCACGTGTGGGCCTTTTAGGAAGAGGTCCTTGCTGGTAGTGACTCTCTTCTTCCCTACACACACAAACACAGAAAAAAATAAAAATAAATATATATATATATATATATATAAATATATAACACATACATTAAAGTTTAGACCATTACCTTAGCATACTTTGTGATGAAGGGTATGGAGCCAGCTCAAACTCTTCATCACTGCAGTCCTCTTGGGCATCACTACAAAGACCAAGGCAAACATAAGCATACTACATCACAACAAATGTATGGTTACTTATGTTTGACAGTAATTCAACCCAAACCTACTTTTGCCTGCTCGTTAAGCAATGCCAACCAGATGGGGTGGCTTGAGAAGAGGATCCAGGGGAAGGCCCTTTTTCTTCACCAGCTCTATTGAACAAGAGAACATTTCGTTCAGATGTAGAAAATGAAACCATCTACTCACAAAAATACATAAAAAACCTTACTGATACATACAAATTTATATCCATATAGATTTACCTTCATCCACTTGTACACACAACTTTATTTTTACCGTGTAAAACTGCACTTTTTCACGTCTTGCCTACATACTAATGCTGTTCGTTTTTACGTGGACTAAAACTGTTATGACCATGACAATGGCGTAGACAATGAACACATAAGTAACCTAAACATAGCTAAATTATACACGGAGATCATATGGTAAGGTAAATAAATACCATTCAACACAAAAGGAATAGGGTGTTGATCCACTTTAGTTAGCGCTTTTTCTCTCTCTTTTTTCATGCTACATGCTAATGCTACTTGTTTTTCACACAGACTAAAGCTTTCTAAATGACCCCTTTGTATTTGCACAAACAACGGATACATAAGCCTAATCAAGATGGCTAAATGATACACACATACTCTATTAATATTGTATGGTAAGGTAAAATACCCGTTTTGATCAGCGTCGCTGTCCTCCTCCGCCGCCGCGCCGCCGCCGCCGCCGCCTCCTCCTCCGTGTCTCTCTCAGGCAAAAACAGATCACTGTCATCAGAAGATGACTCGTCCATAAACACCTTTGCCCCCGCGTCCGTCGCAAGCATATCTGCAACCTCCTGTGCTGTATATCTGATTGCCATTGTCTCTCCAAAATCCTCCAAAGCTTTAAAAAGTAGCAAAATGCTGGACCTCTCGTGAGCGTAACTCTCCCCCTGTATGCGTTACGCGCCAGCGGGAAAATAGACCCTCGCGTTGCTACGTCCTTGGCCCTCTGCGTAACTACGCGAGGTTTTGACTTATCAGAGCTTGTCACACCATTTTGGAAAGATAAGAATCAGAGCCAGCCAGATATGTAGTCATCTCACTGATGGGCAATACCTCTGGCCATTCACAAGAGGGGAAACACGAAGATGCACAACATTACGCACAAGCGAAGCCAATTGAGAAGCACGCGGTTGGGCTGTAAGGATTTTTTTTTTTTCGCTGCTGGATTTGTGTCAGTGTCGGACCGAGATGAAATACAAGATTTAATGGACTTTTATTCACATGGATATCACTTGGGGTGGGAAATCAGCAAAGGTAAGACTATTTTTACTACTATGCTCGTGTTTTACTACTGCCTTTTTTTGCATTCTTTAGCTGCTTGGTCAGTGAGTTTTAGTGCTAGAAAAATGAGCCTGTAACCTATATTTTGCTATTGGTGTGTTCTTTCAAATGGGCAGTGACTGTTCGGCTAATGCTTTTTATTGTGGACGGTAGTCACGCGAAAACAAAGTTTTGACGAGATAAGAGGTTTTTGACGAATTGACATATTGTGGCCTGCTGTTTGAGCTAGGATCTGTTGATTTGAAATTGGAGTGGATGGATTTGTTGCTGAGAGTCCACTGAACACGGAGAGGTGAAACATGTAAGTGTCAATATTTGTATGCGGAAGTTATGGTCCCGGAGATGCAGACACAAGGGGGCGCGGAGCCAAATTTGGCTCTTTAGAGCTTAAAGGGTTAAGTCCTAACCCTAAAGGTCATATGTCGTATTACATTATGTACTAATACACATTATTCCATCGTGTATGTACTACATAGACACAAGTTATTACAGATTGATACAAAGCACATTACATTGTAGTAAATTTTGTTAGGTACAATGTATCAATGTATCTTTAAAATAAATTGTTACCGAAGAAGAACAAAAGATTTTCTTTTTTTCATTGCCATAACTCTGCTTAGATGTCTGTAGTCTAAACCCTCTAGAGCAGAAGTGGGCAAACTAAGGCCCGCGGGCCAAATGCGGCCCACGAGATGATTTAATCTGGCCCCTGACTTGTAGAGCACAACTCCTGAGTATGTCAAAAAAAAAGTAAGTCTCTACTGTAGCCCATTGCTGTGGGGAGTTATGATATTTAAGGAAATAACCAGTGTGCTCATTCCAGCCACCAGGGGGCAACTTAAATGTAAAAAGAGGAAAGAATTCCACACGTGTCCAGTAGAGGGCACTGATATAATAAGAGATCAGGGTAACACATTATAGCCATGTGGTAAATGGTCAATCTGCCCCAGGGCGGCTGTGGCTACAATAGTGGCTTACCACCACAGAGTGTGGAGTGAACCAATAATGACTCCAGTATAATGACTACAGTATACTTTGAGAAACTAGTGACACAGGCTTGTAAAGCGCAATACAAGTGTAAGCCATTTTTTATTATTTATTACAGTCCTGTCGGGCTTTTGACCAAATCAGCACTATTTAAAATCACAGCTCATTATTATTCATTTATTGGAAAAATGTTTTCTCAATAGTATTTTCCTGTTTACATTATATGCGGCCCGTGACCCACCGAGGAAGCTGGATTTCGGCCCACGACCCAAAAGAGTTCAACACCCCTGGTTTTAAAGGGTGAACAATATCAATATTTTCACTGACATAAAGAAGGATACGACATAACTGCTTATTTTAGGGGAAAACAAATATTTCAACCCACTTATTGGGTAGACAGAACAGAATAGTAGGATGAGATACAAAAACATGTGTACTTTTGTGCTAGACAGCAGCTGCATGATCTTGCCTTGAGTCAACAAACCGAAAAAGCACAGTATATAAATACGAACAAAACAACATTATGTAAAGAATCTAATATGCTTCTTGACATATTCATGCACATAATTGTATCAAGTAATTCCAATTTAAACCTGTAGTAAAGTGATAATTATCTGGCACCTGTGTTACCTGTGAGTGTGTTTCCTGAAAGGACTGCTCCACCCCCCAAACAAATGCCCCAGTCTCTCTCTCTCTCTCAACACTCTGCTCACGTGTGATTACCTGGCGTTATTACAGGCGTCTAGACAGCGCCGGAGCGAGACTCTGGGGAATGCTCCTTCACAAACGCGGGTGTCAACAAAGAGCCCCCCCTCCCCCCCAGGGCAACGCCAAATGAAGCTGCAATATAGAGACGTATACGTATATCAGCATTATGACATAGTTACGTAACTGAAAGGGAGCTGGGCCTCGGTGGAAAACAACAAAGCAAAAGTAGAAAAAGGATTTATTAAAGTACTCATTTCAGGTATTTTATCTTGACTTGTGTAAACTTGTTTTAAAGCAGGCATCTGTGCTTTATACTCCACAACACTTGTGAATTGGATTAAAAACGTGAACATATTTTTGGGACTAACATAAACACGCTGTTGGTGAGTCTAGAAGCTCATATAAAGTTCTGATTACAAATATCCCAATAATACAGTCGCAAAAGAGAGAAGGCATGTGTAACATCCCTAATTTAAACTGACCAACTTGAATTTTCTCAGGACTTCATCAGTAAAATTGGTTGAGATTACTACAGTACATGCAGAAGAAGAAGAATCCAGTGAGAGTCTTGTAAAATCCCTCACAAAAATGATCTTATTCACTCTGGATTTCAGCACTTTAAGGGCTTGAACCAGATTTTCATTCCCAGACTATGAGTAACGCGTATGTAATATCCCGATTATTGCTAGGCAGTTTATGAGCACGTTTCACGACTTCAGGGTCAACGCAGCGCTGCCCCTTCCACATCGAGGCCATTGTGACCGAATGGCTGTACAGTATTTTACTGTATTAAAGCGGCTGACAAAAAAAAGCCCATATTCAAGGGACATCGCAATTCAACATAGTAAAAAACAGATTGCGCTGATGCCATGGAAAGAGTGTATAGCTAGTGCTAATTTCAACTTCCTAGTTCAAGTCCCTAGTTGGGCTTTTCTACTCTACACTAAAATTACATTAGTCGTACATTTTCCATTTCTTTCTAAAAACTCACCTATATACACTGTAAAATCGTTCATTCACAAACACAGATGGGTGCAGTTCTGTTTCCATTTCAGCCAAGACTTAACCCGATAGATGAAAACTTCAGTGGGCAGTGAGTAGCACAACTTTGCACTTTTATATGAAATAGTCACAGAAATGCTAACAAAACCTAGCTTGCAAGTCCGGAAGCTACTAGATAGATGGCTGTGTCAGGGTGGTATTTGTTAGACGTTACAGTATAGATGGTGAATAGAAAAGGAGCGAGAACAGTTCCTTGTGGAGCGCCACCATTACTCACAACAGAATCCGAGGTGGTGTGGCCAAGCTTCACGTACTGAGGCCGGCCCGTCAGATCCGGTCAACCCCTAATCCCTCCGGCTTTTGTTGAGGATGAATGATGTTAAATGCACATAAAAAAAATCAAGAACATTATCCTCACATATTCACCAGATCGATCCAGGAAGGAGTAGGTCCGGTGCTGCAAATACAGGAAAGGGAAACACGTTATATAGGGTCTTTAAAGAGGGGGTATTATGCTTTTTTCAATCACATAGCACCAGTCTATAGCATACTACAATGATGACGTAACCTTCTGTTGGTCTGTATATGCAGTAAATTAAATAACTGCCTTGAATAAATTGCTCTCTCCAAATGGCTGTACTGAACGTCTTGAAATAGGCCTCTGTCTCTTTAAGAAGCTTTCCGACACGCCCCCTTCAGCACACTGCTGTGGCATCTAAACAACACTACTGTGCGGGGAGGGGGCTCTGCTGAGCTGAGGAGCAGTGGTTGGTGGCTTGGCTGGTGACGAAAGGTCCAGAGGCGTCTCCAGGAGGTGGGGGCGTTCCTAGGAGGACTGAGGCATAGCTACACCTAAAATGGCTGCCGTCTAAGTTTTACTGATTACTCAAAAATATGTGAATGAGCCAAGGCAACACTCCAGGCATGTGTTAATGAGGAATAACATAATAACATGATATAAAGCTTGAAAAAGTCGATTTTACATAATACCCCCCCTTTAAAGGAATGTGCCACCGAGTCATAAAGTGACAATATTATTGCGCAGACGTCGAAGTGCTCCTACGGTATTATTACGCCTTATAATATAGTACCCTTTTTATCCGCTTCTTACTTCAGCCCCATTTTGGCCCCATAGACGAGAGGAGGAGAGGGTGTAAAGACCAGACAGGTACGTATCAACTCGTCTAAGCTCAGGTAAGAACAGATCTCAGTATGGAAAAACGGTGTCCCTATTCCTTAAAGTATGTACGAGGTGTTGCTCTTGCGTCTGTACTTTTATTTACAGTAAGTAAAGCGCATGAGTACTTCTTCCACAGCTGTCAAACAGGGCTAAATGGTTTAGGGAAAATGACTAACTGCAAAATAATGCAAAACATTAGGATGTTGGATGTAGATGTTCATAATATTTTTAAAAATCAAGATGCAGTTGACAGCGCACATTGTAAACACGTCCATTTGTGAGAACCGTGAACTATGAACAACGAACACACGAGTCACATGCCTCTCTGAACAACTTTGTAGAGCTGGAATCCACTTGACTGCTTCGAGGTTAAGATTCATGCTCTTTCCTCGATTCCTACTTTCTAAAAGCGCTCCTGAAGTGATCACTCGTCCCACTTAAAGACGAGCAGAACAACACTCCTCGCAGAGTCAGACGTCAACACGAGATAAGCCGCGGGCGACGTGCCGAGCCGCGCTTTTCAATGGCCTAATTACATTTGTCATATGGAGCTCCTAATGCTAACAAACAACGCGCTAAGCCATAACAGTTATCAGGGACATAGCTCGCATACCAGCGCGAGGCAGACGCTGACAGAAGTTTGGGAAAGCATTGTATTTAAGTGAGGCGTCTCCGATGTGTGTTCGGGTCTTCTGGATTGGAGTTCTTTGTTGTAGTCTAAGGTGAAAGTGAGTTATCTGCTAGCCCCGTGAAAAGGAGGAAAAAAGAGTAAAATGTCATAACAGTTTATGTAGTTTGCTTATATTGGAATTGTGGAAGTGGAACGGGAATTTCCTATTTAAGAAGTGCCTTAAACATCCCTCCCTCCTCCTTCAGGGTCAGCTCTACAGATCCAGCTCCCCTTTGTTGTTAGGCCCCACAAAGATGGGAGCAACATTCTCGGGCACTTTTGCCGAGTCGCCGCCCCTCTGGGTGAAAACAAATGTTCACATTTTGATAGTGCTTTTCCACCTTTATTAGGCACTCAAAGCCTTTTATATCACGGAGCCACTCACCAATCACACTCTCAGTAACACACCAGCGTCAGTCACTGGAGGCAAAATGGAGGAAGTGCTTTGCTCAAGGACAAATGCGACAGTGTGCACCTGCGGGAGAAACAGCCAATAAAACAGCTAATGGGCAGCTCTTTCAGTCAATCAGAAGTGAAAAGAAAACGGTAAAAGACTTTAAAAAAAGAAGACATTTAGCCCATAGATTATCGAAACAGTTTCTCCATCCAATGTGTTCTCAGCTCAGACGTATAGCAACTCAGTCGAGGGTTAGTCAGAGTCTGTAAGCTGGAGTTCTCAGACTCCTTCAGTCGCTGCGTAAACAGCGCTTCACAGGTGGGAATGTGAGTGTCCACAAACAACTCACTGACACTGTGCCACCTCCAGCGCCGGTGTTTGTTCTCCTCTGTGCGGTTTATTTCAGCCCTGTCCCAGTCCATAATGTGGTTTTCTCTTTTGCGATGGTCTGACATGGCAGATTTCCTTTACTCTTGTTCGGATTTTTGTTTTCTTGCAGTCTCCGTCTCGCAGTCTGTTTTAAGTTCCTTTTTTCGAATACTGAAAGCCCTACCCGTTTCCCCGGGAAATGTTTTATTGCATGATCTACATGGTCTGGTTCTATTTCGTCGTCTGATTGTCTCGCTCCCTGAACTAAGCATCTCATAAGAGCGGCCGTTTTCCATGTTATAAAGAAGCTTTAGCGCAAATTCAACCTGGAAGACCAACCTGCAGCATTCATTGCCTCATCACCGGCATCATCCAATCACAGTCCCATCTCAAGCCGCACCTTCGCGACAGCCAATCCCCACAGCTGCTCATTCCTGCTTCAGCCGTTCATCGCCCAGGATCCCCTTCTTAAGCTCCCTCGTCCATCACTCGGCCGTCTCCCAGCTGTGCTGTGACCCTCCTCCGCCTGGCCTCTCCTCATCCCTGCTCGTCATTGTCAACCGGCCGCCCCGGGTCTCATCGTACCACCACCAATGTCCAGGCTCCGGAGGAAGATTCTGTCTTGTCATGTCATCGCCATGTTTTTGATATCGGCGTGCCATCTTCCGCCGGGGTCTGAGCCCCAATTAAGATTCATGTCCAATAAAACTTCCTAATGCCACTCTGTTTCTGCGAGTCTTTTCAGGTTGAAATGTGCTCGTCTCTGCATGTCATGAGTTTTTCCTGAATGTTTGGTTTGGAGACAGAGGCTTTTGTTGTTGATATATCCTGTGGCTGCTTTATTCTAATGCGTTGTTGTTCAATTTATACACATTAAGGGATTAGATGCAAGTTGGTCACTTTATACTCACTACTGCCACCTCAGGTCTTACGCGTAACTGCAGTCTCTATGTTAAGCACGTGCATGACTGCACTTCGGGCCGAATTAACACCTTTTCTGAGTGACAGTGCAGGATTATAGAGGCAGTTGTGGTGAACGGGTCAGGGCTCATTCTACACATTAGGACATTGTTGGAACATGTAGGGGGAGGAAAATACTTAACTCTAACATTTTTAAACTGTATAGTCCCATTAAGGTCAGCACACACTACACGACTTTATGCCCGATTTGCTCTAATTCTCAGTCACGTTGTGGCGAGTCGAAGGCAGTTGCAGAGAGTCGTGTCTCGTAGTGTGGGGGGTCACGACTGGACTGGCGTTCGAATCGTGTAGTGTGTTCGACAGAAAGACGCGACTAGACTCCAGTCGTAGGAAATAAAACCTGTTTGATTTTTAAGCCCGATTTTGGCCGCGCAGGAGAAACGTGGGTGATTTACCGTCCCCAATGAGAACACACAGAAAACAGTGGCCAATGACAGAGTGAAATAAGACAGAAAACACCGCAGTGCCTCCCTCGTCCATGGCCACAGCCCCACACGAAACAGCACAACTTTATATCACCAAACGTTCACGAGAACCACCTTTTCCAGCTACATTTAAACCGCGAACAGAGTTTAGCCACTTACTGAGTTTGGAGACGGACTTTCCAGCTACTTTTCTCCGTTAGCTTCTCTCCGCTGTCTCCTCCGCCTCCTACGCTGGCGGCTGATGCTCCATCTCCTTTTCTTATTAAATCCAAAGAAGTCTTCGTGTCGCCGACGTTTATCTCCATTTTGACCAGCAGCAGTGATGAACTGCGTTGTTGTGACAGCGATCACATGACACTGTTGACACTGTTGACACTGTTGACCAATCCGGAGACGCATATGTTTCCCACGCTCACAAACAGAGGCCTATATTTTGTGATCTGGTGTCAGTTTTTGAAGCGGTAGAGAGGACAGACGCGCTGTGTTATAAAACATCAGCTGTTTGACAGAATCGTGTAGTGTGTTCGCTCTTACGATTCTCAGTCGTTAACTGTGAACCCCCAGACGTTCTATAATCGCACTAAATCCAGTCGTGTAGTGTGGACCCCCGCCCCTTCTTTATATAATCGTATAAGACTGGAAAAGTCGTGTAGTGTGTGCTGACCTTTTAGAGTAAGTGAACCCTGGTTGCTACAGAAGGAAGTAACTGAAACCCCACCGCGCGCCACTGATAATAATCTTACTTCCCGTTCACTGTTGCGCTCCATTGCCGTTTCTGTGGACGTCGAGAAATTTCCTTGAATACGATTTCTTGGAAAGAGCGGGAGCCCTGCTTATTTCACATGTCATCTGTCCACGCCAAGTCAAAGGTCTGCCTCCCAGTTTGTCCCCTCTCCAACCTTTTTAACCAACATAAACCAGATATGTCAAAGTCAAACTGCAACACGGTCAAAACATGTCTATTATACACAATATTCTGGCGCTGCCCCGTTCCTCGAGCTGGTTAATATTCCCGCAGACCGCGCTCATTAAAACGGGCCTCGATCGTGCGGCGCTGCCTTTGAAAACCGCTCATTTTCTCTCTTCATGTCACCGACACCTCGTTTAGCTCCCTCAGAATCATAGTTATTTCAGAGCAGACCTACCACTTATTTGTATGCGATCGGGAAGAGACTGTCCAAGTTCAGATAATGAGGCCCATTAGCAGAGAACGGATTAGCTTTTCTCCATAGTTTTCACGTGACGTTCGCCGAGGTGCCACTTAGTCACACTCGCTTGATACACGTGTTGAAAGCTCCTGTCGTGAGCGCAGAGTTGATGACCTCTGACTGGAAATAACCTTTACTGGAGCTTTGTTTCAGAGGAATGCATCCAAACCCTCGCGGCGACATGTTAAGACTTGACGTTACCTAATGGAGATCACAGGTCTCATTTCAGCCAGATCGCCTCGAGGAGGAGGAGCCGAAGACCGTAATATTTGTCAATCCAGCTCTGCAGTCTGTCATCGAGACCTTGAGTAAAGACACTTCACCCGCCGCCAGTGTATGTGTGCACTGGTGTATGAATGAACGGCACGTTTTGATGAATTTGTTGTATAGAATTTGTGTCATTTTTCTGTAAATAGATGGAAACAATAGATGCGTTTGTGGCATTTTATTTTAGGTGCTTAATGATATTGTTTATGTTAGGATATTGAAAAGTTATAATATTTTTATGTGAAGTTATGCCTTTTTAGCTATTGAGAAATGTTAATCAACAGTCTGTACAAATGTTTCAAAATGACAGGAAAACCGTCTCTAACACACGAACTCATAAAATGGCCGCCAAGGGCGGAGCCAAACGTCACATGACGGCTTGGGAACCAATGGAAACAACGACACGTAGTCTAAGGCATGATGGGAAAAATGTGACGTTTTTGCTCTGCTGCCCCGGGAGGAGGTCAGTCTCTCCCCGGGGGAACGGAGGCGGGCAGACAGGGAAATGGGGAAGCAATGTGTTGTGCTTAGATTCCAATTGTGCAGGGAAATAAATCTTCGTGAGTTAATCTTCTGAATCCGTGGTCATCTTTATAACTGGTATGTGTTAATTAGCTGACCGCTCAGTGGTGACGATGCATCTGAACTCCTCTTCCAGTCATGGATACGCAGTGCTGTCCGGATACGGTAAAAACTTACAGGCAACAGGCATTAAGATGTATTTGTTATTAACATGTATCCGTGGACAGCATTGTTAGGAATAGTATATTCTTTCAGTGGTGACCCCGACATGCTGAAGGGGGCAGTTTGGAGCCGTCTTTTTGGAAACTTTGCGGAAAACTTTTGAGGCATACCAGAGATGGAAGTCCAGATGAAGGTAAGACGACTCTCAAAGGGCGTCTATGGGCATGTTTTTCCAGAATTTAGATTAATCTTTAACGAAGTTGACTGTTGAATGGTGGAAATCTGTGAATTGATGGTCTGTGTAGAATATTTCTTAGTACTTAAGTCTATTTCTGTTCAAATGTTGTGCAGGCTAGTCAGGCCTTGTGGTTAGCTGTTAGCCGCGTTAGCTCGGCGATCGCTAGCATCTCATAGTTGATAAAAAGCATTTAAAACCGGGTGTTAAGCATATGTGTTGGGCGTAGCTTCGTGTGTGATCATTGTGATGGCTGCTTTGTGGGTTAAAGGCTTTATTGATGATTGTTCGAGGTGCTTATCTGGTCAAAGCATGTTTGGTTAGGGTGCTAGGCTGCTAAGCTAGCTTGAGAACAATAGGCTAACATTAGCATTAGCTTTCGCTGTAAGCTCTTAGTGTTAATAGGTAGCTGGACATTAGAATTCATTCTGAGCGGAGAATTAGCCTGTGTACATTGTTTTGTCATCGCTTTGGATATTGGGTGTGGAGAATTAAAGAAGCATCGTTTGTTTTTCTCTGTTGCGGTTTATACAGTAATACCGGAGGCCGCCATCTTTGTAGTCCAAAAACATCGCGGCCATTTTAGGAGTATGAGCGGCCACTAAACCAAATACATTCCGTAAATCCATTTCGGGGTTTGAGTTGCCACAATAGAGAGTCTGTGTAATCCAGTCCGAGTCCGTGTTTTTTACGGATCCAGTCCGTTTTTTGATTTTGGCTTTTGTTGTGAGCAGTGGTTTCGCTTGGGATAATTTCTCTCCTTAATTTTGACGGGCAGGTTTAATGGATCCGTCATGGGTTGTTTTTGTCCTTAATGAATTAATCTCACATTGTAGGCAATTTTGGGGACATGGGCTGTGTGTGAGCTGCATGTTGTGTGTGCTGCGGGGGGTTAGTGGAGCTTATTGGTTGCCCTCTCTTTTAACGTTAAGAATAATAAACCGCGGACGGTGTTTGCCGGTTCGCGCCGCGCACAGGGACACACGCGCGGGGGGAGAGAGGAGAGGTGGACGGGCTCGTCCTCGTCCTGAGAGTTACGGTTAAAGTTAAAGAGCGGCTTAAGATGAGAAGGATATTTAACCGTGTTTGGATCGTGGTTTTCTTTCCCGTGTGGTTGTTAGTGACTAGGACGTTACTGTAGCTAGCTAGGCACTGATACAAGTGAATCAGTGAAGCTGCGTTTAGAGGGAGAGAGAGCCCCGCGCGCTCTGGGAAAAGCAGCTCTGCGTTTTTATTTTAATCACGGCTTGATTTTCAATCTCTTGGAGGCCAGCAGGGAGGGTGAGAAGTGTCTTGTTTTTGTGTTGTTTTTGTCTTGTTTTTGCCTTGTTTTTGTCTTGTTTTTGTGTTGTTTTTGTCTTGTTTTTGCCTTGTTTTGTTTTGTCTTTTGTGTTTTATTGTGTCTTGTTTTTGTCTTGTGGTGTGCTGTTGTGGATGTGACAAAATAGAATATAACATACTGTGTCTTTTATTGTGTAAAAGGTTAATCGGAGCAGATGGCTTTGGAGATCGTACGACGGTCTGATGTCACATTGCTCAGCCCTAGATTGTTGGTGAATATAAAAAGATACCGAACGGGAAAATAAAGTAAAGTTAAATTCTAAAAGTTAGATAAGTGTTCTAGGTTTAAGGCCTTAGGATTGGGAATCCTTAAATAGTAGTTGTAGGTTTGAGGCCTGGTAAAGGTTTGGTTTGTGTTGTAGGTTTAAGGCCTGGTATAGAGCTACGCGGTGTGTTTTCACTTTAAAAGCCGTAAAAGGTCCGTAGTAGTATCTCCCAGAGACGCGGACGCGCGTCTTAAAATCAAGCGGTCGAAATAAGATCGTAAACAGAGTTGGGGGCTGTTTGAAATACTTCGGTTGGAGGCCAAAGGATAACTAAGATCCTTAAATTCTACTAATTGGTGAAATATAAGAGTGGTTGGAGTCCCTAAGATCTAAAATCTAAGATCTTTAAATTCTACTAATTGGTGAAATATAAGAGTGGTGGAGTCCCTAAGATCTAAAATCTAAGATCTTTAAATTCTACTAATTTGGTGAAGTAATGTTCGGTTTTTTGAAATTATAAAGAATTATGTTATGATATCTGCGAATATTCTACTGGTCAAATGCAAATGAGCTCTTGTATGGTCAGGTTAGATATTTGGGATTATTGTAAAATTTTGGTGTCTTGTCTTGTTGTCGTTATGTGTTTATTGTGGAGTGACGAGTGTGTGACGAGTGTGGAGTTTGTGTGAACAAACGAGGAAATGAAAATTTGTATGTAACGGAAAAGCAGTTTGTGAGTGGCGTGGAGGCAAGAGAGAGAGATTTGGAAAGTATTGAAAAGTGTTTGGTGGATGCTGAAATGGCATTGAATGTGGTTGGCTATTTAATAAGGTGTGTGTAAGTGGAAAAATGAAGGTGGAAATGAAGGTGGTTACAAGTGACGGAAAGTTATAAAATAAGGGAGTTCCTTGCTCAGAAGAAATCTGTGCATGTGAAAGTTTAGAGATGTTACACGGGTAAAAATAAATAAAAAATGAAGGGTTGTATTTGCTCTGTCTGCATCAGTGTGGATGGAGCAAAGAAGGAAAACTGAGAATGATTAAACGGGAAGTCTTGATACATTGAGGAGTGGCCAATCGTCTCTGTATCCGGGCACCCATGTGAAGGAGGTGTGGAGGAAATAGCTCCCCCTCCTAAAAAAGGGAAAACATCCTGAATGTATAATAACGAAGTTATTATTTTTTTTAGACATTTCTGCTGAAGGCAGTGCTATGTCAATAGCATAAATTGCTATTTTTGAAATATCCAAAATTAACTAATGTGTGATAGATGCTATTTTTATTTTTTTGTGTGTCTGTGGTGAATAGAACATTTTAGGCCCTGAAAGAGAGGTTACTGACAAATTAGAATCTCTCTCCACTGTGGTGACATGGAATGAGAACAAAAGTGTTTATAGGTTATAATTTTGGAGGCATTGATTTGGAGTACAGACCGATATCCATTTAAAGTTTTTGTTTATGCACCATCTTGGATGCATTACTAAAAGTTATGAAGAAGCAATATGCAAAATTTTGAATTGTTATTTTTAGGAGACCAAATAAACAGATTTAATAAATTAATGAATACATTTATGGTACATAATATGGTGTACGCCATTGACCAGAAGTGAGAGCAAGCTGAATTAAAAATAAAGAAAATTAAGTGCAACTTTAAAGATGCAGCTTAAAGAAGTAAGCAACAAAATTTAATAAAGAAAAAATCTAAAAAGTTTACCTAAATGTGGAGCGATTTATGGTTGTGGTGGTTTTGATGATAATTGTGGTTAAGGTGTTTTCAGACGGCGATCCAGAACCAAAATTGGACCAGCAACGTTCGAGAACGAGGCGGTTGCAACAATGCTGGCTGTAGGTGTACAGCCATGGCAGAAACTGTTGCCAGTGAACAGACATCTCTCTTGGCATGTTGGTGCAGACAGGTGAAACACATCTGAACTATAAGAATGTTACCAGACACCATATTAGTGGGCTTCTTGGAAGAACCACAGGGTCTGTGAGCTGCCACCTAACCAGTGCCTATAATCTCGCAGGACGGACTCTAGTATACATATGCAATAGAGCCTTAAAGATTACTGTTTCTGTCCTTGGAAATGAGGGACATGGATGTCTTGAGACATCCGTAAGACCGTGGTTGCTGACGCTTGAACTGGACCCACCACAAATCATCTCTGCATACCGCCTAATCACCCGTAAACTGCTACAAACAATTTTATTATGACAAATTAAGATTTGGTATATAGAGAAGCTTTTAAGGCTAATTTTAAGGGACGTAAATGTTCCCTTAAACCAACAAAATTGCAAAAGGTAAACACGGTGTGACTGCAAATTGTTTACACCTGTATTGACAATAATATGAAATGTCTTGTTTTGATTCTCATTTGCTCTCTCTCCTGGGCAAACAGGCTAAAATTAGGCCCCATGGTCAAAGTGCTGAGTGAAACAAAAGTTTTGTAACATTTTTTGACTTTTCCAAAAGTCCTGTGCTCTTAATCTGTGTCTTCCTATTTTTTTTTAGATGTTAATGCTAGACTTGTATCAATTGTTTCAACATTCCAATTCATTCCACGACACAATGGTGGTGGAGAATCATTTACACTAGCTGAAAAATATCTTTAAAATGCACCAAATATATAGTGGTCCTTAAGACCTGATGATGCTGGAAGTTTATTCACCCAGAAAATGACGTCTCTGCTGTCATTCCCGGGAGCTGCGGAAAATGCTCCTTGCCAACCTTGCCTGAATCTGGGTCGGAATTGGACTGAATAGAGTGGGTCTGATCGTTTCTGGAGTTATGGACTGGACCTAATACGATGTTGCCATGGTCCCAAAGAAACCAGACGAGTGGTCCCAAACCTATCCCTCGCCCTGTTGAAACACAGTGACTCAGTAAAGCCAAATAGAATCTCCATGGACTTGCCCTAACATTTATTAGTTTTTATTCATTTTTTTTCTTTGTGTTGATATGTGTATTGTGTTAGTTTTTGCAGATGCTGGAAGCATTAATCTCCAGTGAACTTTGGGATGGTTTGCTGTGTTTCCTGATAAAGGATAGAGGTCTAATCTATGGAAGGTTGTTTTACATGTTTACAATGATTTTTGGTTGGACTGAGTTTTTCTCAGTCCAAGAGGGGGGTGTTAATTGTGGGACGATTATAATTTGGCTTATTTTGGGTATGGGAAAGAACAAACGCAAATATGGTAAATCTATCTAAAATTTTATGGCAAACTACGATATAAGACATACGTTTCAGATATAGATACATTTATAATGCTCTGTTTTCGGCATTTGTTGCAGTTCTGGGTCGACACTGAATTGTGCAAATGTGGAAAACCAGAAGCTAAAAAGGAGTTTATTCTCTACAAATTTAGGATTAATGAAACCTGTGTGCTTATATCCCTGAATTTTTCAGATACAATTGACAACAACATTCCAACAGATAAATCAAGTTAAATAGTTAAATTTGAGTACAGCCATATTTTATAATTAGCTGGCATGGTCGTTCTCCGGCTCACGGTGAGCGATCTGGATGAGAATTTTTTTTGTGTAACCTTTTTAATGTCTGTTCTTTATGTTTCTGTTACAGAACTCGGTTTTGGTTCCTTGCCTCTGTGGGTGCAAGTAAGTGGTTGTAATTATGAGAATAGTTGACCCAAATGATTAAAAATGATTAAAGGTGCAAAACAAAACATACCAAATAAAAAACACCCCAGTGATGAGTATAATTCTATAGCCCAGACGCTGAAGCTGCACGACAGAGGCAACAACAACCAATGACTAGCTCAAGAACATTTCATCTGTAACTGTAATTTCATGATAAATATTCAGTTTGATTGCGATATATTAAGAGACGTTGAAAGGATGATTGTTGGCTATTTTTATATATGTTTTTGTTATAGGCTTTAAGGGTAATATGACACTGTGTTGATTGTAATCTGCTGGATGTTGTCCTTACTCCTGGTTCCACTGGGGGCATCTATGCAAGGAGTGGGGCGGACCAGGGGGACACTGAGTTCGGGACGAGTGAAACGCCAGAAGGGGGCGGTCCCAGCCTGTACTTGAAAGGAGTACAGCAAACCTTGAACTATGAATGGAACGACCTGGACCAGGGGAAGGAAAAGTCGAAATGTATCATCGACATGGACTACAAACCACCCAAGTTCCGCCGGGAAAGACTAATAAGCGGAAGTTATACCTGGGAAGAGAAGATTTTGAAACCACCGAGCGGCTGGTTGAGCTGTACTTTTGTGAACTAAAAATATTATGGTAAATGATCTCCTAGAAGATCAGAAGGGGTATGAAAAGTTATAATATTTTTATGTGAAGTTATGCCTTTTTAGCTATTGAGAAATGTTAATCAACAGTCTGTACAAATGTTTCAAAATGACAGGAAAACCGTCTCTAACACACGAACTCATAAAATGGCCGCCAAGGGCGGAGCCAAACGTCACATGACGGCTTGGGAACCAATGGAAACAACGACACGTAGTCTAAGGCATGATGGGAAAAATGTGACGTTTTTGCTCTGCTGCCCCGGGAGGAGGTCAGTCTCTCCCCGGGGGAACGGAGGCGGGCAGACAGGGAAATGGGGAAGCAATGTGTTGTGCTTAGATTCCAATTGTGCAGGGAAATAAATCTTCGTGAGTTAATCTTCTGAATCCGTGGTCATCTTTATAACTGGTATGTGTTAATTAGCTGACCGCTCAGTGGTGACGATGCATCTGAACTCCTCTTCCAGTCATGGATACGCAGTGCTGTCCGGATACGGTAAAAACTTACAGGCAACAGGCATTAAGATGTATTTGTTATTAACATGTATCCGTGGACAGCATTGTTAGGAATAGTATATTCTTTCAATATAATGTGAGATTGCAGGATGAATGGACCTAAACTAAACAGGATTTCTGAAAATAATATTTGAACACAAATTTGCAATAAACAAAACTTATACGCACTTCAGCCTCTTCTGCTCGTCAATACTAAGGCTCAGATTTCACTATTAGAAATACAAATTGGAGCATATTATTTGCATTTCCCCAATTTTAACTCTGTGGTGCATCAAGCCTCCGTCCTTACTGCCCACTGATTTAAAACTACAGACTGATTTGAACAGTTTTTACAGAGGTCTGGCTGAAGTCAGGTCAAAGCTGCTCACATGGTAACGCTGTATGAAATGTATACTGATGTGTATTGTTTACCTTTTTAAATATTGTAATGTGTACTGTATTGTGAACTGTGAAATGTGTAGCCTCCTATGGACAAGTGTTGCAAATTAGCAGTTTTGCTATGACACTAAAAAATGTATAATAATAATTATCCAAGTCAATGCTCTCAGCTTAGACGTGCGCGTGCCTCATGTTGGAACAATTGCGGCAGGAAAAGGCTGTTGAGTTGCAGTGCAAAATGCAAAGCGAAACAGTGATGTAGCTGCTCTTTAGAGATAAAACAGCGTTTGAATGTTCATTATGGACGGCCTTAAAAAATGTCCATCAATTTTCTTCCACTTGTCCGTTGCCGGGTCGTGGGGCAGCTGTTGGAGCTGCACCAGCCCCTATGGCTCCTCCTGCAGGTGGTGGGTCCACAGAAGGACGGCCTCATGGTTCTAACTGGGCCTGTTGGTCTCTCATAAGGGCTTCTGAACCGCTCTTTGTCTGACCCGTCACCTAGGACCTGTTTGCCATGGGAGACCCTACCAGGGGCACCAAGCCCCCGACAACAGAGCTCCAGGATCATTCAGATGCTCAAACCCCTCACCACATTAAGGTGGAGGCTCCAGGAGGGGACAAAACTTTCCAAAGCTAAAAAATATTCTGTAAATGACGAAGAATCTTCGGTTAATGTAACGCCGGTGCCAAGTGAAGTTCACTCTACTTCAAGAAAATAAGTTGATGACCACAGCTTTAGTGTGATCAAGATTGAGTTTATTTATTAAGGCTGGGACGATACACTTTTGTCACTGTCTGATAAGTATCACAATTCTCATCTGATCCAAATTGCGATACAGTAAGTAATTATGATAGGAAATATATTTACTTTAAAATGTGTAAGAAGAAACAGTTGTGTGTCCAAAATGTATAAACTGTAGGAAACTCGCCCTCAAGCATAGAACTTCAGGCCCACAGGATGATTTTGAGAAATAATTTGACACAAATCAATTCTTTAAACTCTACGTAGATTTTGAATGTTAGACTAAAATGGCCAAATGGTCTCGTAAGAGTGAAAAGCGTTACTTGCCAAAACAGAAGACTTCCAGTGTTTGGTTTGTTGGCGTATCGTCAGGCTCATTAACGTTTACGGTACAGTATCATGTCATCACTAATTATATATAAATGAATTACCATGAAGGACCCAATCTCGCTGTTAAAACTGCGGCGTAGACCAAGCACCACCATCGATACCCGCACCGCGATGTGAAAAACCACCGCGTCAGGTCGAATTATGCTTTTGCCATTTCTGAAAGCTAGCGTTTCTTTTGTTTACTTTGCATTAGCCGCTTTAATGTGGCCTGCCCTCCCGGCTTTATTACCTTTGGCTCCCATTTGACATGTGCAACATCAAAGTCCCCCCTTTAAGCACACGAGCTGCGAACTGAGGGGAAAATCTGTGTGTCCAAAAAGCCCCGATCCTTACGCAATAATGAGTGCCAGGAGCCTTCTTAGAAACTGTCACACTTTCAGGAAACCAAAAAAAAGGAAAGAAAAGCCCTCCGCGACCACGCCAGCTTCTGCAGGATATCTTTTTACTTCAAACGGCTTTGTGGACTTTGAAGTGCGGCTCGCCACGTCGGCTCCGCGGCAGAACGTTTGGATCGTTTGGTGTGAAATGGACTACGATATTCCAGTTCGGAAGACGGCGCAGTGTAAACAAACGCGGGGCTATTTTCGGAGGCAGGAGGAAGTTCAAGTCCGTGACAGGAGCGAGGCCTGGTTTCGCCGGGGCTTTTTATAACAACGCGGAACATGGAAAATGATGGGATGTGTTGCTAAAAACAAAATTATTACTGTAATTTACTATAAATACCCGGTGTTTGGTTGGGTTTGGCAGCGGCGAAGGAAACAGGCTGTTAATGTTACCCACTGACCTCTGCCAGAATGTAGTCCACGAGGCCCGACAAAATCCCTCTGCAGTCAGCGTTTTCGCCCAGTTCCATCACTGTACGCCACTTCTTGATTATAAGTGGACATATCCTGCATAATTGCGGCTTGTTAACATTCTTCTGGGTGCCTCGGCTTCGATATTCCACATTTATAGTTTGAAATAATGTGCACTCTATGAAAAGGAAAGACGGTAAAGAGGGAGAGACGACTAAACTGGTCAGGATTCTGCAGGCGGTGCTGGGCATTCTTTACTCTTACTTGAGTAAAAAAACAGTTACTTATGCCAGTGTGAGTACATTTTAAAGTTACAAAAGCTTCATGTCCACAAGTAGTTCGTGTTTCGTGCCCCTTTTATGCAGAAAAATGTGTCTTTTATACCTTTTTATAAGAGGTCAATCGATGACCAATATAGCAGGCCGATATCTGGGTATTTTACAATATTGGCTGAAAAAAGTAAGTAAGTAAGTAATCTTTATTTGTATAGCACCTTTCACAGACAAAGGCCACAAAGTGCTTCACAACACAGTTAAAAATCTAAAATTACATACCATATAAAAAGGGTCAGAACAACACAGAAATCATAGCAGCCCAAAAGTAGCTAATTAAAGGCTTGAACAAATAAATGAGTCTTAAGGTTGCTTTTAAAAGTATCAACAGAGTCAATAGAGCGCAAAGAGGGTGGACGATCGTTCCAAAGCCTGGGAGCAACAGCCTGAAAGGATCGGTCACCTCTAGTACGAAAACAAGTGCGTGGAACCCTCAGCAAATTTTGATCCACAGACCTCAGAGCCCGAGCAGGGGCGTAAGGCTGGATCAAAAAACTGAGGTAAGAAGGAGCTTGACCATGCAAGGCTCTGAAAGCTAGAACCAAAATTTTAAACTTAAAGACCGACATCTCCAGAACCGAAAGAGATAGACTTCCTGTTTTTTTGCATTGGAAAGAGCTCAGCCAGAGCTTTAATACCTCAGGGGAGCTGAGAAACATCGCGGTGAAAATCGGTCACAGGTTTGAACACCTCGGATCGTATTTGATTGTATTTTATGTTGCAGACTTTTGCGTATAATTTCGTAACCATAAGGGGTGCATGTTCCCCGGGTCCTATGTTCCCCGGGTGCGATTTCTTTTTTTCCCGTAGGTGAGTTGGTATTTCAACCAATCACAAGTCATGAGAGTGAAATGTCATACATATGTCAAGCAGCTTAACCCTGACCCTGCCCTAGCCACTAACCTTAAAGAGCAACTAAACACCAAATCAAGCTTTTTTTTTTACTGATAAACTGTCTCAATGGGTGTCTCATAGTGTTGTCTACTGGTCCCTGACATTATTCTGACATTATAGCGCAAACATGTGTTAAATCCTAACTTTGGCCTGAAAACGAATGGGTTGCGCCCCCTTCAGGGTAAACTCTGCTACTAAATTAGAATTTCCTGATTGGCTGGAGACGTGTCCACGGCCTCCACACAACGTCATAAGCCGCACCAGCTCCACACATCGTCATCAGGTGCTGCCCATTGTCCCGCCCCTGTACCTGTGGTTTATAACCAAGTCCCTCCCACGTAATCTGTCTGCTGTGATTGTGCCAATGCAAAGGCCCACACACTCACCCCCCGCATGTCACCCCCAAACTTCAGAGACCGCCTCTTTCACAGCACTTTTTGACTTTTGTTTGTGGGTAGGGAAAGGCTTTGGCACGCCCGTTTAGTTACTCTTTAAGGATAGTGGGCTGGTGCCTAATCTTAATCAATAGAAGTGGGGGAACATAGGTACCGGGGAACATAGGGCTGACCCCACCATAAGAGACAGAGACTGTGCGTTTTTTTGTTTTGAAATGTGGTGATTTTTGTCTTTCAAACAAAAAAGTACCGACTAAACATCAAACTATCAGCCGTATGCCACAATAAAGCGCCCCCTGCTGTCACATTAGAGACAAGACATTTGGAAAAATCTGCCAAAAATGTCGGCCGTCCATATCGGCATCAATCAATATAAATCCACCAATATCAGCATTGGCCTTAGAAAAACCCATATCCATCGACCTCTAATTTTCTTTGTAAACATTGGGATTTTCACATAATTACAAGTTTTGTTTCTCATCATTTATGTCACAACTGAGACGTAAATCAGCTTTTACGCTCAAACAGTTACTCACAGTTACTCAAGTAACATTTTCTCTAAGTACCTTTTTCCTTGTACTTGAGTAAGATTATTTCAAAGTCTTACTTGAGTAAATATTTGGTCTAGACTACCCACCTCTGGGAGTGGTACGTGAAAGAACAGTTATGCAAGATTTCATTTTCATCCAGAATGAAATATAAAGTACATTTTCCATGCAACTCTGGAAAGTCCCACACCTGATTTTTGTTTTCTACTAGTGAAACGAAATTTGTTTTGTCCTCCTTTAGTATACCGTAAACTCAAACATTTGTGCAAAAAACCCCACTGTGCATCTAATTATAAAGCATTAGTATCAATTTCATAAACTTGCAGGTGAGTTTTCTAGCATTTCTGTGGACATGATCGTGAAAAGTGAAGAAACGTGCCTGTAAGGTCGGCCTTGTTTAGAATTGGGAAGCCACAAATATCTTCGGAAAGTTATGAATGAGAGAAACTCTAATTTAGTGACTTCCTCTCTCATTCCCTGTCATATGAAAATCAGGTGCAGGCCTTTAATAATATGACCAGAAGTCCACACAGAAAGGCCCCACCTTCTTGCTGTGAGGCGAGAGCGCCAACCACAGACACGATGAGCTTCAGGAGACGGGATAACCACTTTGCCACAGGAACACGGGCAGGATGTTCTCGCTCCGAAGCTCTCAGGTCGTGAACTTTTCCGTACCGGATGATGAGTCAGCTCTGGAAGATCCCGTCTGGATCCGAACGCCAACTTTCTTTTACAAACTCCATGTGGACTCGCTGTTTGAGAAATGACTTGTTTTACAAATGAAAAACCTTTTAAAATAATTATGGCAGATGTTTGTGTGATTAATATGCCGTTTTGTAAGTGTCGGGGGCTTCCGGTTTCTCCGGTCTTGGGATCGCCAAGTCTAGAGAGCAATTTATTTCTCTCTTTCAATACACCACAGATTACAGCCAACAATAAATTTACTTCTCCTGGTTTAGGCCCCTCCAAATAATCCAAATGTTACACTGTAGTAGCAATGATTCCTGCACAAGGCGACCTCAATAGATTCATTTGTAATACCAGCCTAGACTAAGCTTCTGTGCTGAGATTCTTCCTGCATGAGAGTCCGACTGACTTTTATTCCAACACTGTTTTGTCCCCAGCCTTGAGGGTTCAATACCGTCCCGACAACTCGCTGACTGTCTCTCCTCGCTCTTCAACACCTTTTGCCTTAAAAAGTGCCCATTACACAATCACAGCCATCAGCGGAGACAAAACACATTTGTGGACGGGCTACAGGAGCAGTTCAAAGGACGAAATGAGAGAACCGAATGTGCTGAAATAATCAAATGAAGCTTTGTGGACTTTGGACTCAGGAGATGGGTCGCTGGGCGCCATACATGGCTGCTGCTTGGTCCGTACGGTTTGCCCCAGTGGCATCGAAGGATAGAACAAATGCAGATGATAAATTTCATTGTTCAGTTGTAGGACCTTAACCGTTACAAACACACGTCATGACATTAGCAGGTGGAACTTTGATGAGAGTACAGGTTTCTTGGTTGACCCAAAGACTCCTGGTTTCACCCCAGCTCAGGACAGTTGGATGGATTCAGTAGTGAAGTCTTCAATGTGCTAGTGGGTCCCTTGATTCCTCTCTGAGCTCCGCCCCTGCAGCTCAGATTCAGTCTGACTCAACTGTGCAGAGAGAAAACACGGACCAACATGACCAGACGGACTCTACACCTCGTGTAGGGCAGGAGAGTGAGAGAGGGATCAAAACATGAAAACAATTGCTAAATAAGTATTTCATTCACACAACAGTGTTTAATGCACCTGTAGTCTATTCCCAGTCATACTTGATGATATTTAACCATATAATTTTCTTAAATAATATCACTTACGACCTGACCCTCTGACCAGGCAAAGCTCTGGGCCCCCCTTTAATCACGCCCCAGATTGGGAACCACTGGTTTCGTTCATTAGTGACAGCTGCATTAATGGTACAATAAGGAAAGACAGTCAGGGTTTATGAAATTGGCCAGGTGGCGATATGTTTTGTTTCTAAGCGAAAACAAAACTACACAAAGCTGCCTTCATTTATTGTTACAATAATATTTAAAACAGTGAGACATTGTGCATGATCTTTGCTCCGGATCTATACCTGCGTAACACGTGCACTACACCACTGGATGGATTACAAAAGGTAGATGAGTTAAACTGGCTTTGGGCAAACAGCTGCAGAAAAGGCACTTTCAGATCTAACTCCTTCCTTCAGGAGGACTTTTATGGATGTGAAGCAACATCATGTGCCCAAGGCAAATGTAACCACTGAAGGACAATAAAGATTGACCTATTTTGAAAAGCTTTGCTGCTATACTGTTCAGCAGGGTACTTAATCAGAAAGAAAACTAACATTAAAAAGGAAAACAGCGACGAGTTTGGAGACTTCAGATCAAAAACTTTGCCGTCCTGCCTTCTGTGTTCACCCACTGCACATGT
Source organism: Neogobius melanostomus (assembly GCA_007210695.1). NCBI lineage: Eukaryota > Metazoa > Chordata > Actinopteri > Gobiiformes > Gobiidae > Neogobius > Neogobius melanostomus. The sequence continues at coordinate 427,748 of VHKM01000462.1, read as the reverse complement.
GTGGAAATACTGTAGTTGTTCACAGGAGAAAAGTAAAAACAAACCTAACTATAAACTTGCCCATTTAGTCTTCTAAGCGATGAGTGAATGACATTTCCTTTTAGCCAGTTCTTCTTAAATATTCACGTAAAGTAACTGGTGCATCTCTTTGAAAAGAACAGGCCGAGCACCCTGCAAAACGGAAAAAAACATTCCATCACTCTGTTTATGAAGTCAGAATCCGGCGCACACTTCCTCTCCCAGGATCCCATCGCTGAGGTCTTCTCTGGACGAGACACGACCCAAGTCTGGTCCGGTCCAACTTGGAGCAGGTCCGTGGACTTTGAAGTGTAGAGTCCTGACCTGTGTTTACGGCTTTTGGAATCTGGACGTGAAGAGGACGGACTGGCGCAGGGTGGGAACGGATCACGGCGCGGCATGTGCTTTTGATTAAGAAAGACTGAGAGATGAGCAGAGCGCTGGAGAAATGTGCGGCGCCGCTAAGATCTGGGTTCAGGGTGACAAAAAGCTAGCGATGGGTTCATCCACGTGGCGCTATAAACCGGTGGAGAACTAGCCATAATCGATGGTCGTTTTGTCGTTGTGTTTGAGTTCGAGAAAGCTCTCGGTCACTCTGGAGTTCGCAAAGGTGAACAAAGCTTCGTTTGGGTGATCAGATCAAACAGATGAAGAGAAGTGTGTTATCTTAAAGGGGGGTATTATGTAAAATCGACTTTTTCAAGCTTTATATCATGTTATTATGTCGTTCCCTCATTAAACACATGCCTGGAGTGTTGCCTTGGCTCATTCACATATTTTTGAGTAATCAGTAAAAACTTAGACGGCAGCCATTTTAGGTGTAGCTATGCCTCAGTCCTCCTAGGAACGCCCCCACCTCCTGGAGACGCCTCTGGACCTTTCGTCACCAGCCAAGCCACCAACCACTGCTCCTCAGCTCAGCAGAGCCCCCTCCCCGCACAGTAGTGTTGTTTAGATGCCACAGCAGTGTGCTGAAGGGGGCAAGGCAAGTTTATTTGTAGAGCACAATTCATACACAAGGCAATTCAAAGTGCTTCACAGTTGCAGAAAATTACAAGAAAACAGAATAAATCAATCAATAAAACATCAACATAAAGTTAATCAATGACAGTAAAAGGCAAGAGTGCAGATAAAATACTTTCAGTTGTCATATGCACGGGTAAAAAGAGCTGTTTTCAGCCTGGATTTGAACATTGTCAGAGTTGAGGCCTGTCTCACATCCTCATGAAGACTGTTCCAGATTTTAGCTGCATGAAACTGAAGCGCAGCCTCACCGTGTTTATTATTGACTCTGGGAACCACCAGGAGACCCCTCCCTGAAGTTCTCAGGGCCTGAGATGGTTCATACGGCTCTAACATGTCAGAGATGGACTTTGGTGCTAAACCATGAAAAGACTTGTAACAAGCAGAGCTGTTTTAAATTCTATTCTCTGAGTGACAGGAAGCCAGTGCAGAGACCGGAGCACTGGACTAATGTGGTGGTATTTCCTGGTTCTTGTCAGGACTCGAGCAGCAGCGTTCTGGATGTTCTGCAGCTCTAACAGCTCGTTTAGAAAGGCCAGTAAGCAGCCGTTACAGTAGTCTAACCTGCTGGAGACAAATGCATGGATGAGTCTCTGTGTCGGAAAGCTTCTTAAAGAGACAGAGGCCTATTTCAAGACGTTCAGTACAGCCATTTTGAGAGAGCAATTTTATTCAAGGCAGTTATTATAATTTACTGCATATACAGACCAACAGAAGGTTACGTCATCATTGTAGTATGCTATAGACTGGTGCTATGTGATTGAAAAAAGCATAATACCCCCTCTTTAAGTTCTGGAGCAGGATCATACCTCATACCGTACGCTCTTTCTGGTCTCTTTTCTGTAGATTCCTCCTCTCCTCGGCCTTCCCACTGCGCTCTGAAGCTCCAGAACTGCTTTCAATCGTCACCTTTGCCTGTTTAATAAAGTTTATTTCACGCTATTTTGAGGCTGTGGTCATTGCGAGTTAATTACCGTCAAAGAAGCGAAATGTCCTTAATGCCATAAATGAGGCATTGCACCAGAGTTAGCCTGAACGGGCAACCCATAACACAAAACAAGACGAGATTCACAAGACAAGGGGTTGACCAAGAAAGACGAACCACACACAACATTGCAGATTCAATAAAAACCCTTCGCCCCCCCCCCCACATACAACCAGACAAGACACATCAACAACACAAATACAAACAGAGTCAGCTCTATAGGGAGTGTGAAACCAAAGAGGGCTGGCACATTGATGGCTAGTGTGTGCAATGCTGGCTACTTTATAGGTGTTTTTTTAGTTCAGTTTTAAAGCCCTTGATGGTCGTGCATGTCTTTATATTGTCTGGCAGTTTGTTCCACAGTTTAGGGGCCTTCACTGCAGAAGCGGATTTACCAAAAGTGAAATGACGAAAAGGTTGAATGCAGTCATGTGGAGAAGCTACTCTAGTGGATCTTAAAGAGTGCTGTAGAACAAAGGTATACAGACTTATCATTTAGTGAAGCTTTCACATCCAGCAGAATGCCCTCTGAATTATTATCCCAAGGAAACTTCCTGTTCAGTATGTAATTTTAAAGAGGGGTATTATGCTTTTTTCAATCACATAGCACCAGTCTATAGCATACTACAATGATGACGTAACCTTCTGTTGGTCTGTATATGCAGTAAATTAAAATAACTGCCTTGAATAAAATTGCTCTCTCAAAATGGCTGTACTGAACGTCTTGAAATAGGCCTCTCTCTTTAAGAAGCTTTCCGACACGCCCCCTTCAGCACACTGCTGTGGCATCTAAACAACACTACTGTGCGGGGAGGGGGCTCTGCTGAGCTGAGGAGCAGTGGTTGGTGGCTTGGCTGGTGACGAAAGGTCCAGAGGCGTCTCCAGGAGGTGGGGGCGTTCCTAGGAGGACTGACGCATAGCTACACCTAAAATGGCTGCCGTCTAAGTTTTTACTCATTACTCAAAAATATGTGAATGAGCCAAGGCAACACTCCAGGCATGTGTTTAATGAGGGAATGACATAATAACATGATATAAAGCTTGAAAAAGTCAATTTTACATAATACCCCCCCTTTAAAACACTGATTCATTTGCAAGAGGAGAGGACAATAGCTCTGAATCATCAAGAATCACAATGAGACTCGAAAAGGGCTTATAAAGGTTTAATTTATTTTTTCTCAAATGTTGTCGAGCAGTGGTTCCCAGTCACATAACCCCTACTCCAAAACACATGAAACCCATGTCTATGAACGCAGCACAATGACAGTTTATTTATTTATTATTTATACAGGGAAGACCCAATGAGAGTACAAGACCGTTTTTCATCAGCGCCCTGTTTTATAGCAGAGCTTAACAATACAACATTTACAAGAAGATTTTAAAGCAAGTCCAATTCTGTTCATACATAAATAATACTAAGGGTTTTATAAGCGAGAGAGGCAATAAATAGTTCAATTGTAAAAGTAATCGAATCAGGGCTTGAGTGCTGTCGTGTTCAAAAATGTATGAAAAAGAATTCGTAGGCTTGTTCTATTCAAATCAAAATCATTATTTTATTCCCTGAATTTACAATCTAAAACAAAAGCTATGCTAAAGGATACATGGTGCTCTTCAGTGGACAGCGAGGAAGGCAGCAGGCAAGAAGGGGCGCGTCTCTGTATCCTCGCATTTTATAGGCACGGGAAGTAGGCGGCTACTTGTTGAAGAACCAATCAATGTCCTTGGAATGCTTCTTCTGCTGCGCGATCTGACTCCGCATTATAACACACTGCCCCCAGTGGATTCCAAGAGTAAGGACAATGATGCAATAAAATGTCCGCCCAATTCAAATCACCCCAAAAGCACAGATTACAATCAACACAGTTTCATATAATCATTAAAGCCTATTATGACAAAAACATATATAGAAAAATATTCAACAGTGCATCGTTACATTCCTAATATGAAGATGGATTTAATAATATCATTCCTATGTGGTTGTTTTAAAGTGTCAGAATCAGGTTTTCATCATACACCCTGTATCATGGGTGGATCCACACCACAGCTTGGGAATCACTGTTGTACACTGGGAAAAAAATGTAGTCTTATTTTAGGCTTTAAAGGACACGTTTTTCCATACTGAGATATGTTCTTACCTGAGCTTAGACCAGTTGATGTGTACCTGTCTGGTCTTTGTGCGTGCGCTCAGTCACGCTAATGTTGTTAGCATTTAGCCTCTCCCAGCAAAGGTATAGCCCCAAACTGAGGTGAAGTTAGAAGCGAATCTGTTCCACGTTTTCCCTATTTAAATACAGTTACGTGAAACATAACACCTTAGGAGCACTTCGACGTCCGCGCAGTAATATCGTCGAAGTGATTACGCCTCATAATATAGTGCCAATTTTTATAGAAAATCTACATGTTTAATTTTGTGTAACTAGACCTGGATTATGTAACTTTTCACATAACTGTATTTAAATAGGGAAAACGTGGAACAGATTGGTCGCTTCTAACTTCAAACCCCAGTTTGGAGCTATAACTTTGCTTGAAGAGGCTAAATGCTAACAACATGTGCGTGACTGAGCGCACGCACAAAGACCAAACAGTTATGCATCAACTCGTCTAAGCTCAGGTAAGAACATATCTCAGTATGGAAAAACGGTGGCCTGTTCCTTTAAATATGCTTGAATTTAGACAATTTTTCAGATTTTTAGGAAATGTTGCTTAATTTAAAGAGGGGGTATTATGCTTTTTTCAATCACATAGCACCAGTCTATAGCATACTACAATGATGACGTAACCTTCTGTTGGTCTGTATATGCAGTAAATTAAAATAACTGCCTTGAATAAAATTGCTCTCTCAAAATGGCTGTACTGAACGTCTTGAAATAGGCCTCTGTCTCTTTAAGAAGCTTTCCGACACGCCCCCTTCAGCACACTGCTGTGGCATCTAAACAACACTACTGTGCGGGGAGGGGGCTCTGCTGAGCTGAGGAGCAGTGGTTGGTGGCTTGGCTGGTGACGAAAGGTCCAGAGGCGTCTCCAGGAGGTGGGGGCGTTCCTAGGAGGACTGAGGCATAGCTACACCTAAAATGGCTGCCGTCTAAGTTTTTACTGATTACTCAAAAATATGTGAATGAGCCAAGTCAACACTCCAGGCATGTGTTTAATGAGGGAATGACATAATAACATGATATAAAGCTTGAAAAAGTCGATTTTACATAATACCCCCTCTTTAAGAGAAATGAAATAAGATACATTCAACTTTACACTTGAAATGAGACAGAAACACAGGAAAGTCTAAGGCGAGGAAAATCATTCTTGTTCCATTGGATATAAGATCATCCAAACCTACTCGAAATCAGCACAAATTCCAATAATTCAAGCACTGCATTTCTGTCTAAGAAAAGATTCAATTGTTTCGAGTGTAGAGGAAGAAATGCCATTATTAACCGACTCCCATCTACTCTCCCTCCCCGTCAGCTCTCTCCTTTATTTACATTCACATTCTGAGTGTTTTACTGTGATTTTAGCGCGTTGCCCTCGTCTCAAAGTGCAGTGAAAGGCTGTAAATGTCTGCCTTGTGAAGTTAGCAGCGTTGACATGTTCTTACGAGCTCCTTAGCCACCTCAGAGAAACTAATTTACGACTCGTACTGAACGTTTCTCCGAGAAGAAAAAAGCTCTCTTACATAAGGTGTTATATGAGCGGCCTTGTCAGCAGAGCCACAGCACCACTTAACGATTTATCCCTGCTTTCTAGCGCCTGGACTTCTCTTTACAACCTTGTGTTACGGAGCGAAGAACCCAAGAATTTTAACGTCCGCTTTGATACGTAAATTCGATATGCTTTATTTGAGATCGCGCGTTGCCAGACCACCGCAAACGACCATCCAGCGAAATTACCAACATCATTTTGACTGAAAAGGTATCCTCTCCTGTAAACCCTGCAGGAGTTTTTGGGGCCGGTCCAAGCCAAAGCGGCGCTGGTGGCCCGTGGAAAGTGATCTGCTTTGATAGTGGTTGCGTTAAATAATTTCTGGGATATTGTGAACATAACTCAAAGAGACAACTCCAAGTACTTGTTTTCGTCGGTTTCTTAGAGAACAGTGAGTCAAGAGTGGGCAGCGATGGTTTGGACGAGTCGTACCGCAACAAAATGGTTTTAATCACAGACAAAAATAGGCTACAAAACAGGAAATTGAGATACAAATCTAATATAAATCTTAATGAACTCATATGCTTTGCTGAGAGGATTTATTATTTCTAGCAACAAGGTTAAGGGTTTGATTCAAGTTTATTTGCCTGGTACTTGCCGTCCCCCTCGATCAGGGATTAGGGTTAGGATTAGGGTTAGGAACGGCAAATGTCATGTCAGTTCTGTTTTACTCACACAGATCGTACACATATTTTTAGAAACTAGAAGGTCTTGGCTTTCAAATGAGGTATCACACTGGCATATAGGCTGTACACAGTAAATATTGTAGAGTAATTTTGACTCTGTTCAGACTGTATTTGGTCCAACTCTTCTCAGTGTTAATGTGAGTTGACTCTTCAGAGTTAGACTGAAGGATAGAGAATCTGACACCATGAGTGACAGTAACATGACGTTAAATAGAATGTGTTCTTTATTTCCAATATTAAGGCTGAGGCCTCATTGGACTTTAGTCTGTCCTAGACTGACAGGTAAACAAGCTGGAACATTTGTCATTCAACAAATGTCTAGGACTTCAGCTGGAAGTACAAATTCAAAACTGAAAATCAAGCAGTCATTAATAATATTAAGATTAAAGGAAAGAATAAAACTGTATATATATTTTTTTTAAAGCTCTTGAACTGTATCTGATGTCGGGTCATGTGTGTCTCTGTTCCTCTAAGTCAGGGTGGACCACAGCAGATGTGGACAGGACTGTGGTATCCACAGTTTTAATTTGGAGAAAATAAAATAACCCTGGAGTGCAGTCTGCTGTAACATAGACCTGTGCACATCAGTCATGGTCCACCCTGACTCAGAGGAACAGGGACACACATGACCCTGTAACAACTTCACACACATTTCTCTTTTAAAAGGTAATACAGGAGATGTTTTTGTTCCTCTCGCTATTACAAACTATTAACAGACCTTTGAACGTTGACATTTAAGTTTTTATTTGCTGATAAAGTCCTGGAAGCTCCGTCTAATACAAGACTAGCATGTCTTCCTTCTTCACCTGTCGGTCTGTGACAGACTGAAGTGTGGCCTCAGCGTTTTATACTGAAAACAAAGAGCACATTGTATTTAACGTCATGTTACTGTCACTCATGGTGTCCCATTGTCTAACCTGAAGTGTAACTCTGAAAAGAGTCAACTCACATTTACTCTGAAAAGAGTGGGACCAAATACAGTCTGAACAGAGTCAAATTTATTCTAGAATATTTACTGTGTACGCTCTGCAGTCAATACGCTTTGAGATGTGGATAAAGGTGCTTTATTTGTCATTATACAACAACTGTACAACTAAATTTGTTCTCTGCATTTGACCCCTCCCTCGACACCATTGGACGACCAGTGGGCGACGGCAGTGCTGCGCCTGGGACCCATCTCCAGATGTGGAGCAAGGCTGATGATCCGAATCACCTGGCAGTAGGCTTTACCTATTGCACATGTTTCTAGTGGTAGGGGAAACCGGAGTACCCGGAGGAAACGCACGCAGACACGGGAGAACATGCAAACTTCACACAGAAAGTTTGGGTGAGTCTTGTGAAAGCTGCTTGCTGGGCACCCAAACTCCGCCAAAAAGCATTAACTTTATCCAAACGCATTTGTTTTGATAAAATTAATCAGTGATGAAGGGCCTTCTTCATCACTGCCAGTCCTCTCGCCACATACTAGGCACACTAGCTTGCCTTTGACTAGAAGAAATCATTTGTCCATTTTTCCTGGGATACGCGAAGATCCGCCTTCCTTTTCTTAGCGGTCGCCATGATGCAGCACTTGTCAATCAAGTCAGTCACTGCCGCGCCACACGGCACTTAAAGGAACAGGCCACCGTTTTTCCACTGAGATATGTTCTTACCTGAGCTTAGACGAGTTGATACCTGTCTAGTCTTTGTGCGTGCGCTCAGTCACACATAAACTCCAAATATGTTGTTAGCATTTAGCCTCTCCTCCTCTCCTCTATGGGGCCAAACGGGGTGAAGTTAGAAGCGACCAAGCTCTTCGACGTTTCCCCTATTTAAATACGGGTATTTATCCAAGTATAGTTACACAAAATTAAACATGATGATTTTCTAAGCGACCTGACCTGGCTTAGGTCGCTTCTTCAGGTCGGTGGGGAGTCCTTACCTCAAGTGGAGGAGTTCAAGTATCTCGGGGTCTTGTTCAGGAGTGAGGGACGGATGGAGCGTGAGATCAGGCGCGCCGGAAGACGTTTTCGGCAGGGGGTGCGGGAGATGCTCCAGGCATGTCCTATTGGAGGAGGCCTCGTGGAAGGCCCAGGACACGCTGGTGGGACTATGTCTCCGAGCTGGCCTGGTGTCGCCTCGGGGTCCCCCCAGAACAGCTGGAGGAGGTGTGCGTGGATCGGGAAGTCTGGGCATCTCTGCTGAGACTGCTGCCTCCGCGACCCGGCTCCGGATAAAGCGGAAGAAAATGGATGGATGGATGGATGGATTTTCTAAGCGGATAAAAAGGGGTACTGTATTGTAAGGCGTAATAACACCGTAGGAGCACTTCGACGTCCGCGCAGTAATGTCAAAGTGCTCCTAAGGTCCAAAAAGGAGAGGACTCAAGACTACAACCCAATTTTAGTGGGAAGAAAATGTGCTTCTTTCGAGGAGCCTTCCCTGTATCCAGAGCGACAGTATTGTCTGTGTTGGGGATTGGGTCATTCAGGCCAACGACTTCAAACACTGGGTAGGTCTCTCTGTACCAGCCTCTTATGGCTCTACCTGCAGGTGGTGGGTCTGGAGAATCACATGACCCTTATCTATACTATATTAAATATGAAAAAAATGCCTTGGGGGGGGGCCTGGTCAAATGGTCTTGCGGTTCCCCACCCCTGCTTTATGGGTTTCAAATGAATGTTCTTATTTGTTGCAGCACTTCATCCTTATGGTTATGGTTATGGTGAGTCCCGATGCCAAACCAGTTGAGAATCACTGATTTAGACATGACCTCTGCTTGGACATTTCATTGTATGTTTTGTTTTAATGTTTGTGCAGCCCTTTGAGGCATCTCCTGTTGTGATATTGGGCTATACAAAACAACTTGATCGATTCACTGGTGCGAACTGGATCTTGAATTGTGAAAATTGTTGGGAATCAGCCCAACAATGGAGCAGACAGCACAAGTGAAAGCTTTGTGCACTAAAGAGGACTTGTCAGACAGTTGTGGCCTCTTTTCATGAATAGATGTTATCCACACACCTGTTTATCAAAGCGTAAAGATCGGTCCCATTGTATCTGGCTGGCGTCATTGCCAACAATTATATAAAAAAGAGACAGTGTTGTGAACGGCTCTTTGTAATGAACAGAGCCCAAACACTCTGCTCCGAGTAAACAGGCATGAATCCCATCACTATTTTACTCCCAAAAGTGCACAAAAACCCCCATCTCTAAGCCTATTGTTTGACTAAAACAATATTAAATCTCTTGTGTAGCTCTCAGTCCTCACATTAACAGTACAAATAAATCAAATTGGCTGTTTGGACACAAAAGGTTTCAGACCCCTGTTATACGAAGACAAAATACTGGCTCTATCCCACTTCCAACAATCTGATTCCAAATATCAAGACGACCTCTCAAAGCAACTGCGCTCAAACTTTTACACCGTCAACTTTGCTTCAGTCTGTCATAACGCATCATTATTAACCCATCTGAACGAGCTCTAATGGGAAATCCACCACTCGCAGTTCACCCAAATGTCGCCGCGTGCACTTGTCCTTTTCCCGTATCTGACTTTGACAATTATTGACCAAAACATTTGAATATAATATCCAGCGTCGACTGTGAGAACAGCTGCCTGGCCCGGCTCCATCTTGCTCCAGAACGAGTCTCTCCTCTGGGGTTCGTAGCCCCGGCCTGCTCTCCGCGTCCCGGGATCACTTTGGGGGTGTAAGGCCTGAACTCGAGGGGAACATTTGGCGCAATCAATCGGGTTATTAATTAATCACAATATTTCCTCCTCTGGTCGTCGCAGATGGAAGCAGTTTTCAAAGAGCTGGGACCTCAGACGGAGTTTGGGGGAAAGGCTCAGATTGCACTTGCAGAGTGGTTGACTTTTCTGCAGTGAGGATATTGTGGGTCATTTCTTCTTCTGCTGCTTAAAGAGGGGGTATTATGCTTTTTTCAATCACATAGCACCAGTCTATAGCATACTACAATGATGACGTAACCTTCTGTTGGTCTGTATATGCAGTAAATTAAAATAACTGCCTTGAATAAAATTGCTCTCTCAAAATGGCTGTACTGAACGTCTTGAAATAGGCCTCTGTCTCTTTAAGAAGCTTTCCGACACGCCCCCTTCAGCACACTGCTGTGGCATCTAAACAACACTACTGTGCGGGGAGGGGGCTCTGCTGAGCTGAGGAGCAGTGGTTGGTGGCTTGGCTGGTGACGAAAGGTCCAGAGGCGTCTCCAGGAGGTGGGGGCGTTCCTAGGAGGACTGAGGCATAGCTACACCTAAAATGGCTGCCGTCTAAGTTTTTACTGATTACTCAAAAATATGTGAATGAGCCAAGGCAACACTCCAGGCATGTGTTTAATGAAGGAATGACATAATAACATGATATAAAGCTTGAAAAAGTCCATTTTACATAATACCCCCTCTTTAACTCGCACTTGTTGGTCGCTTGAACACTTTGCAGTCACTCGTTGGAGTTGCTTCATTTGCACCGGTCGCTTCAGGAGGAGCGACTTGGAAAGGCCAGGTTGGTTTTGTACAAGTTTGATTCATATAGTTTAATTGATTAGGAGCCACCTATGAGCTGAGATCCACGCTACTTTCTGATGAAAAGAAAATGACACAGATTCAAGTTCTTCCTCAAAAAGTCAAAAACGAATCTGTGCATTTGCGAAAAACCCATTCACAGAGGAAACATTACAAAACAAGCTGGCCTGGTGATTGCTGAACTTGGCTGTATGCACACGTGACTCTGAGTGCGATCTCCGGAGTGTGCGGTCCTTCCTCTCACGATAGTTTCCCAATAAGGATCAGCGATGTCTTGCTCAAAGCAACAATTAAGAAAACATCACAGACAGTAAGATACTGATGGGAGTCACTGGCTATGTGCAAAAAACATTACGTTGGATATCATAGTTTTTGAGGAGGAGTTTTATCTCGGAGCTATAGTTCAAAGCTCGGAGATATCGATTAGTGTTAGCCGTTAGCTTCAAGACAAAATTTGCTCCAGTGAAGTCTTTGCTCCTGACGCAATCTTCTCAACATGATGCTTTGACTGTCTGTCTGTAACTCACTTGTCTGCCTGTAATCGAAGCTATTTATTTATTTAAAGGGGGGGTATTATTTAAAATCGACTTTTTCAAGCTTTATATCATGTTATTATGTCATTCCCTCATTAAACACATGCATGGAGTGTTGCCTTGGCTCATTCACATATTTTTGAGTAATCAGTAAAAACTTAGACGGCAGCCATTTTAGGTGTAGCTATGCCTCAGTCCTCCTAGGAACGCCCCCACCTCCTGGAGACGCCTCTGGACCTTTCGTCACCAGCCAAGCCACCAACCACTGCTCCTCAGCTCAGCAGAGCCCCCTCCCCGCACAGTAGTGTTGTTTAGATGCCACAGCAGTGTGCTGAAGGGGGCGTGTCGGAAAGCTTCTTAAAGAGACAGAGGCCTATTTCAAGACGTTCAGTACAGCCATTTTGAGAGAGCAATTTTATTCCAGGCAGTTATTTTAATTTACTGCATATACAGACCAACAGAAGGTTACGTCATCATTGTAGTATGCTATAGACTGGTGCTATGTGATTGAAAAAAGCAGAATACCCCCTCTTTAAACGTGACACAACTACTAACTCATAGGGAAGTAATGGGACAGGAAGAGCAGCGCCTCCAGAGGACCCACCCAGAGTCACGTGACGATTGCGTGCATACAGCCCATGGACAATATAACCGGACATACTGCTGCAGGAATCACCCCAAAAGTCATCCTTACCATCTACATACTTTTCACTACTGCTGCTGCACGATTATGTGGAAACCTCAGGGTTTTTCCCCACGCGGTTTTCTCTGACCACAAATTTGTGAATGAAAATGTGTTTCCTGATTCTTTGATTGTACGTTGGTGACAGTAGAATGGTGTTACTACCTTCTCTCGACACACTGACCCTTCAGACGCCTTTGTGTGAAAGTACCATAAAGTATTTAAAAGTAAGACATGTTCGTACTATTCTCAGGAACAATGTCTAATTCCAAATGTCCCTGCAGCTCCTGGAGGTGAGCGCGGATAAACACACACAGAACATCAATCATGATCCATCACATTTATAATCGATTAGTAACGCACCATTAACTCCACGTGTGATTTTACTTCAGAGCGATAGGAGCGTGGGCCGTGTGAGGACGTGCTTCCCACGGTAAATCAAGCTCTTCTAAAATATGTACATGCAGAGATCAGAAGCTCGTGTGAACCAGTGAAAGGTATACCGAGACTGAGAAAAGAAGATGATACCGAGACAGCAGAGTGGTTTGGGGCTTCCTCACAGCAAGGAAAACCCAGGTTTGAAAACTGATACGAAAGCCATGTATCAGGAGAAAACACAAACTCTACAAGGAATATCTGTCTGGGACCTTTTTGTTGTGGGACTTCTAACTAGAGATGCATCGATTCAGCCTTTTTGCTTCTGATACGATACTGTGGGTCTGAGTAACAGCCGATATCCGATATTAACCGATACCAAGAGACTTTGTTTAAAAGTGGCTGCTGTGAGTGGAAAAGTGGATCGTCCTCTTTTCTCTGTTGTGAGATGTTACAGATAAATTAAATCTATTTATGAAGTGTAATGGAAAAACATTAAACATGGATCACTGGAACTTTCTTAACTAAATATTCTTGGATCAACTCAAACAAAGTGATGTGATCATTACAACTTGTGCATCACAAATATGTTATATCATCCATCCATCCATCCATCCATTTTCTTCCACTTGTCCGTTGCCGGGTCGTGGGGGCAGCCGCCGGAGCTGCCCATATCACATTGCACCAGCCCCCATGGCTCCTTCTGCAGGTGGTGGTCCACGGAAGGACGGCCTCACGGTTCAACCGGGCTGTTGGTCTCTCCTAGGGGGCTACCAGTGTAGGCAGACACTGGAGGCAATGTGGGTGAAGTGCCTTGCCCAAGGACACAACGACAATGTGCACAGTCAGGAGGCGGGATTCGAACCCACGACCTTCCGATCATGAGACGACCCGCTCTACCATCTGCGCCACTGTCGCCCCAGTTTGGGGGTGACATGTTATATCAGTTATTCCTTAACAGCATTTCATAAACTAAAATACAAACACTTTTTATTTGATTTATTTGATTACCCAGCCTTGATTAGTTTCCGCTAACATTAGCATGCTACCGCTAGCATTGGCATGTTGCTAAAACTAAACACAAACTAACTCAGCAATTGAATTCCCCAGATTCTAAGCTTCAGAATGACATGCAGCATTCCCATATTCACTGAGTCTTAGTTGGTGCAAGTTGTGTTTTTTAAAACAGTGAAAGCCAAAGTATCGGATATTTTGAATTGATATCCAAATATCTGATACCAGTATCATTCATTCATTCATTTAATTTATTATTATTTTGCTCTTCACCATATACATGGTATGGAGCACAAACTTAAAGAGTAACTAAACGGGCGTGCCAAAGCCTTTCCCCACCCACAAACAAAAGTCAAAAATTGCCGTGAAAGAGGCGGTCTCTGAAGTTTGGGGTGACATGCAGGGGTGAGTGTGTGGGCCTTTGCATTGGCACAATCACAGCAGACTGATTACGTGGGAGGGACTTGGTTATAAACCACAGGTACAGGGGCAGGACTATGGGCAGCACCTGATGACGATGTGTGGAGCTGGTGCGGCTTATGACGTTCTGTGGAGGCCGTGGACACGTCTCCAGCCAATCAGGAAATTCTAATTTAGTAGCAGAGTTTACCCTGAAGGGGGCGCACACATTCGTTTTCAGGCCAAAGTTAGGATTTTACACATGTTTGCGCTATAATGTCAGAATAATGTCAGGGACCAGTGGAAACACTATGAGACACACATGGAGACAGTTTATCAGTAAAAAAACTTGATTTGCTGTTTAGTTGCTCTTTAAACATGTCTTACTGACAGACAAGGTAATATACAAACAAACAAAGCAACACACTTCACTGATACAATGGGAGAACCCTCTTTAAGAAGGCGCCAAGGTTACAGATGCTCTTTGTGCTTTTTGACTGAAACAGCAGCACCAGCTTGAACATGGATGGATAATTACAATAATGCTTAGGCAGATATGTCTCTCTAAAAAACAATATCTCATTGTTTGTGCACTCTAACATGACATGTAATTCATCTCCAACACAATTATTGACACATAAATTACATTTCTTTCCAGCCCTTTGTACCAATGACCTTAGGAATCTTGAATTATTTGTTCAGACGTTACAGATGGCTTGCCGGTATTTTGAATTTTCACAAAGCAAGTATTTCTCAAAATTTCAGTCTTGCTTGATTTCAGCATAAAAATCACAGGATGTCATATCTTTAATCTCACTTAATCTCACTTAATCAGATCGGTGCATCGCTACTTTAAACTACTTTGTCACCACTGTCATCAGCAACCGATGTACACTGGAAAAAACATATTGTCTTAAGATAAGGCAATGACCTAAAAAGTGCTTGATTTAAAATAGTAGCCTATAGGTTAATTTCTAGCATATATAGTGCTTGTTCCATTGGCAGTCTTGCTTCAGGATAATCGAAAAATGCTCAAAATCAGCATCAATGATTTCATTTCAAGCACAATACGACACTGATCTTGTCCTGAGATCCACTTTACCTCAAATGCCCGACGATCCTGAACATGTTTTTAACTTTAGATCGTCCTCTGACCAAACCTATACCACGAACGGTCCGGAACAGATCCAGACAAACTCCAGCTACAGACGCAGCGTGAACCGTCCAACTACAAAGTCTCCGAGTGTCAGTCAGCGCCTGGAAGAACCGCGCTCGGGTTTTGGTGTTTTCTCCGTCAAACTGTGCGAAAACCGAACTCAGACCGCCGTTTGCCGGAGGTTAAACTTTCTCTGAACTAACATCCATCAAAGGTTCTGGAAACGTTTACATTTCTCAGACCTAATGTTTGTGTTGAAGTGAAAGAGTATCTCGCTTTATCATGGTCGTCTTATTTGACATTGTGGTTTGCAAATTTATCAAAAAAGTCTGGTTTGAATTGGGCCTCTTTTGGTTGTGGGAGATCACAGGCACGAGGAGAAGGTGGATCCACGGTCAAAGCATGTTCTGAGGTGAAGACGGAGGTGTAAAAATCAGGGAAATGTTTAGAAATCAGTCAACTTCGCGTCATTCAGTAAAAACCTATTTTTATTCCAATGTTCACAGTTCAGAATGTCACAATGTTGCCAAATGCACTGGACTTTTTCCACAATGTCACCCTGACATTTACCAAACATTACAACAGCTGCCTGGTTTGGGTCCATTATTGTCTGTAATGTGTCTTGATGAGTTAAAATGACTGGAATTAAAAAGACTTGACAGGAATTTCTGACTTCTCAAGTAAAAATAAATCTGCCAATGGAAAAAGGATCTATTTTTAAGAGCAAAGACATGTTTAATGTTTTTTTTGCTCCTCAGTCAAGGTGAAATACTTCAAGAAAATATAACTTTTAGCTTAGTATTATGATTTGGAATAGATACTTTCACATGACACAAGTCACTCAAAGCGCTTCACATTCGAATTTGTTCTTCATTTTCTCCACACACAGTAGCCAGTGTCCTCTGGGGTCGACTGACATGGTAGAGACACATGTGCCAAATGACCCTCCGACCACCACCATTCATACACTCACACACACATCGAAATCATTCCTCCTGGCCTATTGTACATTTTTTTGTTAGTGTTAGGGGAAACCGGAGAACCCCTGAGGAAACCTAAGAAGACATGGAGAACCCAGACCTTCTAGCTGTGAAGCTGTCGACCAATTTACATTGGTCCTTTATTTTAGGCCATTCACAAATGTAGGATTCCCTGAAAATGGCACCACTGATCTAGTGTTAAACACAAAATGTGGCCTGGGGGTCAAATGCGGCTCTCAGACCAATTTTTGGTGGCCCTCAAGCTTCTTGTTGAATTGAAAGTAAGTAAGTTCTTATCATTGTACAACAAAATTATCTTCAGGTGTTAGTCCTGAGCAGTTGCGACTGAGCCGCGCCGCCACTGTGGGCCAACCTGACCAGCATGTTTTTGGAGGTGGGGAAACCTGGCTGGCTGCCTTCAGTCTCCTCTGACTCTCTGAAACTGTGCAGCGCCTCCTGGGTTTGTCCCTGTTTCAGAGCGTGGTGTCCTGCACTGGTCAGCTCCACCTCCTCCTTTCTCTTCCTCCTGCACAGCTCCCTCCGCTCCACAACAGCCTTTCACCATCTTCTGGGAAGAGCTTAACAGTTAATCTGTTTCATTATTTAATTGGCACACATTGCCAGAGATTGTACTTTTACTTGAAATGTAAACACTCTGCACGATTATGGCCTTTCTTCTGTGTGACAAAGCTGAATTAAGCTTCCAAGTCAAATAAATGTGTGGGACACATTTAAAACCTTTTCTTAAATGCACCCAGTTGAATGTTTCACAGTATTTACCACTGGTTTGTGGCCCTCAACACCGTAGAAACTTCAATATGTGACCCTCAACTGCATATGAACCATCCTCTAGTCCCTCAGGGTTAAACATATTAGATCTTCAGTTAAACTCTACAGGAGTACCTAGCTGTAGGATTGTGCATGGTGCATGTTTAGGGTTTCATCTGGAAAGGCTCGATCTGAAGATTTGTGATCAAATCCAGAGGTTCAAACCAATTGTGTGGAAGTTTTGCCGATAACATACAGTATATATATATATATTTGTCGACAACAAGCGCTTCAATTGATATTAAACAATGCAAAGACGGGAGAAAACACAAGGTACTTCTAAACACTTACAAACACAAAGAACTATTAAAAATCTTTTGGCTAAAACGAGTCGTGCTGGATCCAATGAGACTTTCAGCTGGGTCTTTACTGCTGTCTTCTTTACAAGCGGTTTACACAGGACCCATTACAGACTGCTATCACTGCCCTAATGTTTTTAAAACTATAATATCTGGCCCTGGGTTCCTGGCTGGCTTTGGGCCAGTGGGTGACAGCACTCGGTTTGGTCATGTGATGAAGTGCTGATGATTCAGTGACACAAACAGCCATGAGATTATTCCCTTCAGAGGCCGCCCAAAAGGAGCTGGACTGATGCCATCAAAGAGGACGCGTGAGTCGCCGATGAAAACGCCAGGAAGAGGAAGAAGAGTCGATGACAGCACCTGGAGGCAGACAGTGCGAGAACATGCGAGAACGTCCACACAGAAAGCCCCGATTGTCTGAGTTGTTACAGATTGGCACCGTTTTTGGCACCGTTTTAGTCCGGTGAGCAGTAGCTGAGTACTTGGCTGGTCACACGAATACAGGATGAGTGTAATGTTGTGCAGCGAGCAGCCTCTCCATCTGAAAAACAGAGTCCGGAGCGTGGCCTACAGTTCACATCCCCCATTCACTCTCGCATACTGGCAGCACAGATTGTTCCCAGGACGTCCCAGTGTCTTAGCCCCGCCGTACTCCCAGATCCGGGAGCAAAAATAGTCCTCCCTCTCTCTCTTTCCCTCTCCCTCGCTGGAGAATAATCTCACTTGTCTTCTTGTCACTGGGCCTTTTTTTTTCCCTTTCCTTGGTGGATCTTTCTTCCAAGGCCTCACTGTCACGGCCTCAAATAAACCTGCTTCATGTGCCAGCCCTGTTCCTGTAGTTTTGTTGTTTATCGGACTCTCTGTCTCCCTTGTGGTCTCTCTCCTCATATCTCCTCTGTTCCCCACTGTCAGTGTCTCGCTCTATTTGTAGGTGAATGGGGGGAAATAAATGTATCTCAATTTGAAACTGTTGTTGTAGGTTACTGACATAAATGAGAAGAAAATGTACTGCAGGTTTTCTGTCATGTTATATTTTCATGTATAAATAAGCAATAGAAATGGCCGAAATGTCTAGATTTGTGACAACCTAATTATTCATAATAGACAGAGCCAGGTTTAAATGTATGGGTACAAAGATTTGCAGAGATTTTAAATATCTTTTGGTTTTTGAATAAACTGGTCATCAGTGAAAAGAAATCAACTTTTTCCTTTTGGAGGACAATAAATTAGGCAAGAATTGGAGGAGATTATGTTAAATCCTTGTAGAAAAACCCTTCAGAATCTTGTTAAAGGGATATTTCAGGATTTTTGACATAGGGCCTCATTTCCTATAGTTATCCAGAGTGTTTAATTCATGCAGTCCCTATATTTGAAGAGTTTAGCGGTGCTAGGCTAGTGCTAGGCTAGTGCATGTCTATAGTAGCCTGTGTAACAGGGTTATATATTAGGTAGTTAATCCTGTTGAATTGGTGAAGCGCCAGTGTTAGGCGTTGCGTGGTGCTACACGCCAAAGTTCTTGTTTGTTTATTTCCTGTGTCCATCATACCTGGCAGTGTCTTTGAGTTGTTAGTTTTGACAGTATTTTATTTTGGTTGTCTGCCCCTTGCTGTGTCACGTCCTGTCTCTGTACAACCCTATTTAAGTTGGCTCCTCCCGTTCCGTCTTCCCTTTTGTTAGCTTTTCTATGGAAGAGGTAGGATCTCGAGCCATCTGCCCGTTATATTCCATTTTGTTGTATTTCCAATATGTCTTTTAAGTTATTATATTGTCTTATAGTCATTTCTGTTCATATTAGTTACTTACGTTATGGATGTCTTTTCTATTGTGTTGTAGACTGTACATGTGGGCAGGGCTGCTGTCGGGGCTAACGCCATATTGTTTTATGTGCCAGTTGCCATAATACATGGAGTTGAAGCGGTTGCCTCCTCCGAATGTGTCCTGAGTCCCGCGAGTCCTTAAGAGAACACAACACAACTGGGTCTGCTACACATCAGCCACACCTGCATTAAAAACCTCTGCAAAATCATGGGCTCGTCCTCCAAACGTTGCCATATCTGATTTGTAGAAAGCTCCTTTGTGAATTCCACGTGTAGTAACGCCGGCCGCAGGTAAACAAACTACTGTAGATCCGGTAACCGAGCAGATCACTCCGCCGCTGCGTAGCTTACAACCAGGAAGCTGATGCTGCTCAAATATAACTTCTTTTAAACGCAAAATGGTTATATTTCAAAATGATTCAGTCAACACAGACATTTATATCATTAGTCTGGCGTTATAAGTGATTTGCCTCAGGTGCACTGTGCATGGGTCAGACTGTTTTTAATGCAGGCTACTAGTTACCATAGACATGCACTAGCCTTGCACTAGCCTAGCGCCACTAGACTCTTCAAATATAAGGATTGCATGAATTAAAAATAACCTATCTCCAGAAATCAACAACACTCTGGATAACAAGGAAAAGAGGCTCTATGTGAAAAATCCTGAAATATCCCTTTAAGTCAAAGACTGGACGGTTTGGAGTCTGCAGGAGCTACAAAAGTGGAGCTGTTGTTGCAAGAATCGACACTTAATTTGAGAACATGAGCTCAAGTTTTATAAAGTGTATATATGTCCACGGACTTTGGCGGCTGGCGTCTTCCACAAAGGAAATGACCATATTTGGATTACAGAGTCTTGTTAGGGGCAAAGTGGTTCAACAGCCCATAATCACTTAAAGGGGGGGTATTATGTAAAATGGACTTTTTCAAGCTTTATATCATGTTATTATGTCATTCCCTCATTAAACACATGCCTGGAGTGTTGCCTTGGCTCATTCACATATTTTTGAGTAATCAGTAAAAACTTAGACGGCAGCCATTTTAGGTGTAGCTATGCCTCAGTCCTCCTAGGAACGCCCCCACCTCCTGGAGACGCCTCTGGACCTTTCGTCACCAGCCAAGCCACCAACCACTGCTCCTCAGCTCAGCAGAGCCCCCTCCCCGCACAGTAGTGTTGTTTAGATGCCACAGCAGTGTGCTGAAGGGGGCGTGTCGGAAAGCTTCTTAAAGAGACAGAGGCCTATTTCAAGACGTTCAGTACAGCCATTTTGAGAGAGCAATTTTATTCAAGGCAGTTATTTTAATTTACTGCATATACAGACCAACAGAAGGTTACGTCATCATTGTAGTATGCTATAGACTGGTGCTATGTGATTGAAAAAAGCAGAATACCCCTCTTTAAAAAACTGACAATGCTAACCAGGAAGTTATGCTAGAACAATTTGCTGTGATAAAACATCCACATGGACCCGATTTTGGCTTGACTTTATTGGTGTGTGATAAATATGTTTATGTATTAAAAAGAGTGAAAAATTGTGATTCCCATGAGAGGTTTTCTTCTACCTCGGCTAGGCCACGCCTCCTTGTATGACACGTTGTCGTCTGTATCTATGTGTGAATGCAACCGTTCCGGGCCGGCAAAATGGAATAGCTGAGAGCAGCCAAACAGCTAGTTCCATTGGTATTCCTAGTTCCCGACTTGTTCAAACCTCCTCCAAATCAACTTCAATTCTCTTCAGTCAAACTCTTCTAAGTCATTTATCTCATTTAAGCTTCTGTCTCCTCCTCCCTCGTCTCACGCCTGTTTCTCTCTCTCTCTCCGGGTTCACGCCGGGGTTCTGTTGGAAATTTACTTCACTTTTCCCTCTTTTTTTCCCGGTGGTGAGAAAAACGGCGCAGCGTATGCACAATAAGCGCCCCGTCTGTGCGCTGAAGTCTGTTGGGTCATGACATCCCCCGCGCCCCGCACTGTGCCAGGCGGCTCTCGCGTTACAAAGACAAATTGTCCGTGAGGAATTTCCTGGAGAGGTCCTGGAAACGCGGACGCACTTCTGAAGCCAGTTTCTCAGTGGGGACCGGCCCTCTCCGGAGGTTCGGTGCCATAATGTTACGGCGAGCGTGCACTGAGCTCATCCCTGCCCAGATCCTATCACACGTGGCCTAAAGTGAACCTGCGCCGCCTCGTCTGCTCAGTGTTTCTTCATCTGGCGTTAAGTGCAATTCTATATAGTTCAAATTGTCCAAGAAGAAATGCCAATGAGTGTGAGCGAGGAGGACCACACAGGCCCATTTAGACAAGTGGACTTGAACGGCAGCGAAGATGGTAACACTTACATCTGGGTGGATATTAGATTCCTCTCAGTTGACCTAGAACATGCACACTAGGTGTTCCTAACCATGACCCTCATACCTGGAGAGTTTAAACCGAAAGACATTGAAAAAGTGGTGGAATGTAATTTCTCTGTTGGAGCGATAACTGTACATAACGATTTAATAGTTTGCTTTATACAGAAGGTTAGTTTAGGTTAAAGTAAAATTCTGCACAACAGGCTTATTTTTTCTACCCTTATTTGTCTTTGCACAATGAGAATATCAAGTGAGTTTGCAGAATATATATATATAAAAGAGTCTACATCCATCATGAAAAAGAAGTTTACAACTCCCAACAACATACACTGACGAAATCAAAGTTGACAAAACAAGGTCACACTTCTAATATCTGGTTGGACCGTCTTTAAAGCTGCTATAAGAGACCCTGTTTTGCCCTCACCTGCCCTCACCATGTAAACCCAAACACGTGGAGCGATCGCACATGTTCGAAGCAGCAGAAGCCGCAACAGTGAGCGGCTACCACAGTCAGAGTTTCATTATGAGAGAAGTTGAGAGTCCGTTTGTTTAACAATCCAATATCTAAAGGGAGGCGTCAGCTCTTTTTCCTCCTACAGCAGCAGGGAGCACTACTGACGGGTCGGCCCATCAATCTGACAACCCATTAGTCCGACGTCTCATTATTCCGAAAATGTCCCGTTGAGTAGGGGTTGAAAAATAAAATTAGGTCCAGGCAAGAGTCCACTGACCTTAAGGTTAGGGCCAGTGGTTGTATATGGCTCTCTAATCCACAACACAACTGGGTTAGAGATGTCGGACTAATGGCACCTCTGCTCAATGGGACATTTTCGGAATAATGAGACGTTGGACTAATGGGTTGTCAGACCAATGGCATGGCACCCTACTGACACCTACTGACAAAACAAATTCAAAAAGACATCTCTTAGGGCAGCTTTAACCTTCTACAACGTCCAAGATCCAGTGTTGTATTCATTTTGAAGCAGGATCTTTGTATTGATGATGGGAGAGTGAGACCACTGCGTAAAGTCTTCCCCAGCACATCCCAAAGACTTTATATTTGACCTTTATCTAACCAGGAAAGTCCCACTGAGATTAATAATCTCTTTTACAGGGGAGTCCTGGTCCCTGAGGGGAGCCTATTGTACATGTTTTAGTGGTAGAGGAAACCTACGCAGACACTTTGAGAACATGCAAACTCCACACAGAAAGGCTCCGTCCAGGCCCCGACTCTCAATGGGGTTAAGATCTGGACTCTGTGGCAGACGATCCATCCATGCTCCTTGAACCGCTCTTTCAAAATGTGAGCCCCATGAATCCTGGCGTTGTCATCTTGGAATATGCCCGTGCCATCAGGGAAGAAGAAATAACCAGATCATTCAGGATCATCAGGTCGTCAGCTGATCTTATTCTTTGTCGCTGAATCTAGACCTGACCAACTGCAGCAACAACAGATCAGAACAGTTAGTAACGTCCAGGTGGCTACTTATCATTTCTTTGGTCTGGCCATGGATTTTACAATTTCTCCTCCGAATAAAGAGTTCATTACAACTGTTTTAACCCGTCACTTGCCACATGTGATGTAAGTTGTGTTTCACTCACACAGATCTCACACATATATTTGAAAACTAGAAGGTCTTGGCTTTCAAATGAGGTATGACACTGGCATATAGGCTGTAAGGTCCAATGGCCGCTGGCTGCTCTGCTTTATGACCGCAACACTGGAGGCCGCCATTGCTCCTCCATTGCTGTAGTACCTCCATATCGCCGCTAGGCCCCCATTGAAAAGCATTGGACTTTAGACACGTTAAAAACAACTTTAACGCCTGGTTTCTATTTTTTTTAACACTTTCTATGGCTACATATTCCTCCTGAGATAACGCTGGGTTAGTCACAAAAAAGAAACCAGGCTGGTTTTCGAGATTTTTTTAAAATCTCCTACTTAACGGAGGTCGGACTGTTAGCATTGGAGCTGCGCGAGCTACACGTCACGCAAGGGCCGAGTCTACAGTGAAGATCCCGCCCTTATGCCCTTATTAGGAACATGCTTCGTCAGAGCTGGGGAGGAGGAGTCTGTAAATCCGCCATGATTTCCCCCTCGAACGTGGTCATTATGGTAAACGGGGAGGAGTGAGGAGGAGTTGTCTATTCTTTTTAACGGTCTATGGTAAGGTCTCTACTCAATACGCTTTGAGATTTGGATATGCATAATTGCCAACTCTAACCCAAACCCTAAACTGGCAACTGTCTGGAACGAGATTGTTGTAGGTTTTCTTATGTATTAAATAGGCAATTTTATAATCTGATAATATAAGTCTTTCGGTGGAGGATATTTGACGTTTATACATGAACAAGCTTTCAAAATGAACGCTACTCGCCCAAATACATGGAAACATAACAGATGTGGTAAAGGTAGTTGTAGGGATGAAAGACAATTGGAAGTGCACAGTTGGTCTGGCTTTGTTTGGCTGTGATCTTTCTGTTTAATGCACAACTAAGGCCCAATGTTCAGACTCACCTTTGACGTTAAGTCCCACGTTTCCATCAAAGAGTACTTGACTTTCTGTTGTGCGAACCATTATAATGGACATTGTACTTCTTGGACTGGAGTTTTAAGACCCACCTTATTATATAACGTTTCCAAGCATTTCATCATGTGTCCGAACAGAAAGGACCGAAGATAAAACGCATTTTACGAGACGATAAAGTTCAGAGCGCTCCATCTGTGTAAATACAGAGGAGAGTGACGTCACATGACACTAAAAGGCGCGATGCTGAAACGATCGGTCAGTTATTAGTCTCTGTTCTCCGTCAAAATGGATCTCACTCACAGCAGGAGCGCGTGAGTCGGGAAGAATCAGAGCAAATGGAGCGCGAACAAAGACCATTGCATCATTGAAGCTGCAGCTCTTCCCCGCAGCGAACAAAGGCTTTCACAAAGCTTCAAAAGGTTTACTGCTCCTCATCGGAACATCTTTGTGGACACCTGAGTCACGTCCAGATTCGTCTGAGAACTGCTGAGACTGGTCCAAACACGCCAAATCCAGAACAAAGAGCCGTGATGTCCAGGGTCAGCACCGGGAGCACTAGGGACCAGACGTCGGGGGTGATTTAAAAAGCACTAAACATTAAATTAACATCGTGGCCCCACTTAATGATCCAAAAATCTCTCATGGTCCCCCCAATTATAATGTATTAATTTATTTACAAGGACAGTGCATATTGCTCAACTGTAAAATATGCCAGAGTTAGTCCTAGGCCAGATGTGGAGCAGGAGGCAACAGGACATAAAGCACAAGCGGCAGTTCATGAAACAACTAGTTTAAAGGTCCTATATCATGCAAAATCGACTTTTTGGAGTTTTTAGCCATGTTGTTTTGCTATTTCCTTCAACAACACCCCCAGAGCGGTTTTTGGCTTCATTCACACAGTTCTAAGTAATCCTCCTGAATCCTGCTCTCTGAGCAGCTGCTCCGCCCTCTCCTGGTAAACCACTGAGCTGTTCAGTTGTGTCGTCACAAAGGAACGGACGTGCTCTACGTCTGTAATGTAATGCCTTACGGCCTGATTTTAATTTATAAAACAGCTTTATTTGTTGTTGTTGTAAGAGAGAAATAAATAAAAATAAATACAATAAAAAAGAAACTCTCCGTCTCCGACCGTCTGTGCTGTCCCGGGACAGTAAGCAAACGCTCCCGCGGCCAGAGGGTGCATTGTTTGTGAAGACTGAGCTCTTTCTAACCTACTCTGGACACGCCTGTTCTTTTTTCTTACCCAACGATAATGTCACGGATGCGCATTTGGCTCTATTAGATCCATGGTTTGGCTAGAGAGGACTAGTCAGCCTTCCTAAAGAAGAGTGCACTCGCCAGAAGTTGGAATTTCTGGATTCAGCGACTTTATCAACCAACCTGATGGATGCTTGGTGAACCTTGGCCAGAATCAAAGTGGATTCACTTTTAAAACCAAAGCGATCCCATAACCCGATGGGGAGGCCAGGCTGAGCGGTGAGTCAATCAAACGCGTGTTAGCGTGTGTGTTAGCGTGTGTGTTAGCATGTGTGTTAGCCTGTGTGTTAGCGTGTGTGTTAGCATGTGTGTTAGCGTGTGTGTTAGCATGTGTGTTAGCGTGTGTGTTAGCATTGTGTTAGCGTGTGTGTTAGCATGTGTGTTAGCCATTTATGAAACTGTGTTGCACATGTCAACTCCTTATAACTGCATTATGTGAAGTAACTTCACTTTTTGCAGCGATATTTATATTTATAATACTGTGAATGTGGAATGAGCGGAGAGAGGGGCGGAGTTAACTGAATCGAAGCGTCTTGTCTTCCGGGTTTGAAAAATACCCCCAGAAAATACTTATATTTCTCTCAAAAATGAGTACTCCATAGTGACAGAGGTACAATATATCATATAAATGCCTATACTTTACTTTGGAATGGCTAAAATAGCAGGATACATGTCCTTTAATAATAAGTATTAAAAGACACAGTCAATAACATTAGTCGGTTATAATACAAGGCTTAAAAAAAGAGAGTAAACATTCAAATGCAGCAGTATCGAAATCAGATAAGAACATGCAAGATGACACAAGAAAGCGGCGGCAGAAGTTCAGTCCTGGCACGTTTGAAGCTAAAGAGCCAACGTTTTAACAATGAGCGGAATACATTATAACTCTTGACTTCTCTGATTGGTGTTGCAATGTTGTTCCATTCTTTTGAAGCCTTAAAGGAACAGGCCACCATTTTTCCATACTGAGATATGTTCTTACCTGAGCTTAGACGAGTTGATCTGTACCTGTCTGGTCTTTGTGCCCGTGGAAGAGCTTGGTCACTTCCAACTTCAGCCCGTTTGGAGCCATAGGAATACACTGGGAGAGGCCAAATGCTAACAACTTTTAGCGTGACTGAGGGCATGCACAAAGTCCAGACAGGTACGCATCAACTCGTCTAAGCTCAGGTAAGAACATATCTCAGTATGGAAGAACGGTTCCGGAAGAACTGTTCCTGTGGAATGACACAGTCTCCTCTGGCTGTTCCTCTAGTGAGTCTAGCGACTGGTGTTGGACCTTACACTCAGAAACTCACTGAGAGGTGGAGGAGCCAGGCCATGAAAGGTTTGAGAATATGCTAGACAGATATTTGTGAACTTAATAAGATTTTCCAAACTTAATACATTGTATTTTGACAGGATATTGCAGTGATGAAAATGACGTGGTTTCTTATCCAGAACTTTAAGTGTTTGTTTGTATAGCGATTGTAGTGGTTTCAAAGTGGTGTGGTTGGCCTGGGACCAGCTGGCGGGGCAGTAAGTCAAATGCGAAAAGATCATTCAATGCATAAACATTTTTGCTGGCTAATAATATGCTCTATTCAATGGAATGTATTATTATTTTACAGCTAAAATTACATACAAAGTAGCAATCTAGCAATGACTGTTTGCTACATGCTGATACATTTTAGCAAATAAATATATTTTTCCTTTCAAAATCACTTTTTTCAATGTACTTGTCTTGTGTGGAAGGCAACAAGCTTCAGGGAGGGCAAAAACATTCAAACTGCTGGGAAATGCCTCCCTTATGAAACAGATCTAGTCTAAATCAGCCCTAGCAAGTCCAGCGCATTGAGGCCCCTATGCATTCACAGATGCCATTAGGCTTGTAAAAATTCACTCTTGTCTTGTAATGTTTTTTTTTCCAAATACTTTACATAACAATTAACAAATAACAGTGATAATAGACTCAATATGTATTATAATTACCAAATACTCATTAAAGGCCCTAAGTTGTGTCCAAGCTCATTCTTCACCTACCATGCACTTTGTTTTTTAAATGTGCTATATAAACACAGTAAATATTGTAGAGTAATTTTGACTCTGTTCAGACTGTATTTGGTCCAACTCTTCTCAGAGTAAATGTGAGTTGACTCTTCAGAGTTAGACTGAAGGATAGAGAATCTGACACCATGAGGGACAGTTACATGACGTTAAATAGAACGTGTTCTTTATTTCCAATAATAAGGCTGGAAAATTTGTCATTCACTGAACGTCTAGGACTTCAGCTGGAAGTACAAATTAAGAACTGAAAATCAAGCAATCATTAATAATATTAATATTAAAGGAAAGAATAAAACTGTATATATATTAAAAAGCTCTGGAACTGTATCTGATGTAGGGTCATGTGTGTCCCTGTTCCTCTGAGTCAGGGTGGACCACAGCAGATGTGGACAGGACTGTGGTATCCACAGTTTTAATTTGGAGAAATTAAAATAACCCTGGAGTGCAGTCTGCTGTAACATAGACCTGTGCACATCAGTCATGGTCCACCCTGACTCAGAGGAACAGGGACACACATGACCCTGTAACAACTTCACACACATTTCTCTTTTAAAAGGTAATACAGGAGATGTTTTTGTTCCTCTCGCTATTACAAACTATTAACAGACCTTTGAAGGTTGACATTTAAGTTTTTATTTGCTGATAAAGTCCTGGAAGCTCTGTCTAATACAAGACTAGCATGTCTTCCTTCTTCACCTGTCGGTCTGTGACAGACTGAAGTGAGGCCTCAGCGTTTTATACTGAAAACAAAGAGCTCATTGTATTTAACGTCATGTTATTGTCACTCATGGTGTCCCATTGTCTAACCTGAAGTGTAACTCTGAAAAGAGTCAACTCACATTTACTCTGAAAAGAGTGGGACCAAATACAGTCTGAACAGAGTCAAATTTACTCTAGAATATTTACTGTGTGACCAGGTCCCTTTCCGGGGTCACTGAAATGTTAGAGAAACTAGCCTGAAACTTCATTCAATTGATACAAATGCTGTATAATTAGACACTGTGTTTTTTCCCCACACATGTCTGAGTTTACAATATACTAAGGAAGGAGAGAACAAGAAAAGAAATCAAGCTCGACTTACTTTTGTGTGATTAAAGTGTGGTCAACCTTTGGAGGACCCCCAGGACTTCGGGAAGCACTCTTTCCAAGTCCGTTAAATATATTAATGAAAACTACAGCTCATAAGTAATAAACCTGTCTCCAGAATCAAAACTGGAAACGTCCTTTGCCTACATTCTGGCCTGGCGTCTTCACATGCGTCTCGTGCGTCTTCATAAATGTGTACAGTCCCAAACCAAGCAAATATGAATAATAATCCAATCATAGCACTTGCTTGGCCACAGTCTCTTAACAGTCTAATATAGGCAGCCATTTTGGGCCATTATCCAACCTTACTGGTCACATAAAAAGAAAAAGAACAAGTGTGTCCTGTGTGTAACCCGATGCGGCCTGGTGCGGTTACAGTACGGAGAGTCTAACACAGGCCGGCCTCTGTTCTTCAGTCTGTATAGAACATGTTTAGTCACTGGTCTGCGTTACCCTCTGATCTCTCTGTGTGGTTTGGAGGTTCAGGCGCGAGGTCCTGGCTCCACTGACGGTCCTCATTTCTGCCTCTGGGTGGTCCCTATCACAAAGCTCCGTGACTAAGATGAATGGTTAATGAGCGGCCCTTGGAGAAATGGCTTTTAGTGACTTCACAGACGGACTGCAAGAGCGGAAACTAGCTGCCGCTTCTGCTGAGTGTGCGCAGACTTGAAGCAATCAGATGTTGCATGTATTTACCGGATTTGAATTTGTCAGGTTGTTTGAAGCAGCTGGCGATCGCAGTGCAGCATCTAAATACCATCGAGCTCTGGTTAGAACCTCGTATGCAGTGCTTGGGTGAACACATTCTCCCATCTCAGGAACTAGTTGTAATATCTGGCGAAGATTTTAGGCAATGTCCACACAAAGACAAAGCCAGTGAAGCCAGTCATGTGTGTAAAACCGCTGCGATTCATCTGCCAGGCCTGTGTGTGGCGCTGTGATGCTACCACAGGTAATAGAACAAGATGTAAATAGATGTAAACGAAACTGCTTCATGGATTTATGATCTGCAGAAGAGACGAGGAGGTGAATTTATGCTTCAGATGTCGAGACTAAACCAGAAATATTGTCAGTCACCTGGAATGGAGGCATCACAAGAGGCGCTACAGGAAACAAAAAAGGGGGCAAACAGGAGTATCCGGCAAGACTCGCAGCTAAGCCACACAAGCTTCTATCCCTACCATTGTTCTGGCTAATGTTCGTTCACCGGAGAATAAGCTGGATGATATTGGCGATAATGGTGAAAGACTGTGGAGTTTCACAGGTGACCCTCAGGTGAAGAACAGCATCAGAGCCAGAGGGAGAAGCAAAAGATGAAGATGAGAAGGTGCGAGAGGAGGTGGCGGGAGCGACGCAGGTGGAAGAGGAAGGAGGATGTGGTGGAGCTGACCAGTGCAGGCCACCACGCTCTGAAACAAAGACAAACCCAGGAGGCGCTGCACCGTTTCAGAGGAGACGGAAGGCTTTCATCCGACCTCCAAAACACGCTGGTCGGGTTGGCCCACTATGGCGGCGCGCAGAGTTACTGTGGCTCAGGACTGGCCCAACATCGGATCTACACAATTTAGTTGTACAATTGAAAGATGACAAATAAAGCACTTACTGTATTTTCAGCCTCTGTAGAGCATCTAACAGGTAGTCGATCTCTTATGGGAGTAAGAATATTTCTCAAAAGCACTTCTTTGTGGCCTGTGCCCACTGATGTTGCCTTTCTCTGTCCTAAACTAAACAAATATTAGAGGCATATCCAAATATCAGGTCTAAACTACAGCATTAGCAGGTTTTGTACATAATAAAGCCCCGTAAAGAAGAGACGTTTGGTTTGAAGAGGTTGATGACCCACTAAATTATTGCCATCTTTGCGATTTCCATTCAGTTGCAGATGATTGATGCTGATTTCATCTATCCCGATAGAAATGCCACGTTTGTGGATTTTCCGAACAAAGAAATTGGAATCCAATCCGACGCTCTGTGGCCATACGAAGACATTTTCCAGAGGCTTCGTTTTTACGTCAGTTACATTAATAGGAAGTGTCGTGGCCTGTACATAAAGGATAACAGCAAACTCGACGTGTGAGGACCGCGAAAGGGCCAAACCAGGACATGGCGTGTGTTAGAACTCGGACTAAACAGACTGAAGCAGACAGCAAAAGGGTCTTAGGTATGTGTAGGTACATTAACCTGTAGGAAACAATAACAGAATGGAGAACAGTGGAGGGAAAGCTGGCAGAGGACAGGACAATGTGGGCACGACGAGATGAGAGGAGGCAGGTGAGGCTGGAAAACCCGACAATTACTGAGAATAAGGTCCAGAGTCATGTGAGGTTAAGGGCCCCTCTTCAAACTTTGCTCTCTGCATCAGACACATTTTAGGAAACAGACACTACGTTAGCTGAGAAACACTGGCGCTCTGAGGTAGAAATGAGTTATGTTTTAGCGTAAACAATGACAAGGATTCACAGAGTTTCACTGCTTCCGTTCACGATGCACAAAGGAAAGAGACGAGAGCTCTTTGTGTATGCCTTCACTTCTGTAGGCTGTGCTCCATACAAAACAAGCGAATACAGCAACCCTCCAGCCAGTTACATGTCCTTAGGGCCTACTATCTAGCCCCAAGGTGACGATGACGCATCTTATTGTACAAAGCCGCTGTCAATCTATCAGTGAGAGCCAGTGAGCTGTGTTTGAAAGGACGCGGTTAAAACAACCAATACAACCTTTCTTTTCATCCTTGAATGGCTGCACTTTAGTGTAATCAAGGAAATGTGTTCATGGCGGACATGGTTTCCATCCCTATCGCTGTTATTTATTTAACTGGACTCTGTTTGGAAGGGCTTGAGCCTGGATCATTGTATTTTCCCAAACTGGGGCTTGTCCGGACTTTCAACCCACACGGCGAGAGCATCACCCGGGGCTTCTCCCACTCAGTTTAGCAGCTTTGAAAACTCAAGAGCTTCATTTTGAGGACACAGCACTAAGGAGAGTCTAACAGATTGGAGTCAGCGATGGTATTACGGCAGCATCTGCGTTGTGCGACAGCGACAATATCGGTGCTATGGGCTATATGATTTCCGGCTGGACAGTAAGATCAGCGCTGTCCTTCCTCTCCCCTATCGTTTAGGCAAGGCAAGGCAACTTTATTTATACCGCGCATTTCGTACACAAGGCAACTCAATGCGTTTACATTCACATTAAGCAGAGTACCACACAAATGAAGAGATTTCATGAAGGGCGGCGAGTTACTGATGGACAGCCACTGCACTGTGTTACAAACATCATGTTGGATGTGAATCCTGCCCTGGAGGAAACACCTATGATCGTTAAGGGTGGAGCTTTTATCTAGGAGGTAAAGGCAACTAATGACAATGTTAACAACTCAATCAAATTTAAACTACTTAAGGCTAATTCTGTTTTGCGCAGGCTGTTCAAAACTTTGCACTAGTTTCATTTTTATTTTGTGTTAGCCGTTGACCTCAAGACAAAAACACCCACCGCTATAAACACGGAGGTCTCCTCCAATTAAAGAGCGCCTAAACGGGCGTCCAGAGCCTTTCCCCACCCACAACAAAAGTCAAAAATTGCTGCGAAAGGGGTGGCTCGGAGGCTTTGGGGAGACGTTGGGGGGTGAGTGTGTGGGTGGGTCTGCTCTGTTGACAGCCTCAGACCCAGATCTGACAGAACTGACACTGCCGTAGGTGTGAGCTGGAACATGATTTTCCTGTAGGATAGCTGGTACACTCTCATGACTTGTGATTGGTTGATGTACCAACACCCTCGCCATGAGGCGGTCGGGTGCGCCGCACATTTCCTGGTTGCTACGTGACAGAGGCCGAGGCTTATGGCCGGCAGACGGGGGCATAGAGTCAGAACCATGGGAAGAACTGATGACGTTCTCTGGATCGTGACGTTTCGTGGCTCAAAATTAAAACGTAGTGATTCTTTTTAGACACAAAAGTGGGATTTTGAACTGGTCTGCACAAAATGTAAAATATTGACTGGGAAATGTAGTTAACTCTATCAACACCCATTTATAGTTTTTTTTCAGTGGATTTGGTGTTAAGTTGCTCTTTAAGTCGTTACCTCTCTGCTCCAATCACATCCCAACTTTTACTCGCTGCCCTTTACCAAATCTTGAGCTACCTTTTCATTTGTTTGGCACCCTGCTAATTGTTAATGTAAAAGATTGGGGAGAGGAAAGCACCTATCTTATTGACCAGCCAGAATCGGAAATCACGTGGGGACACTGGCTTATAGCCCATATGGTCAGGAGTGATATTTCTACCTGTTCATGCAGAGTAACAGCAGCACCTGTATGTTTATCCTTTCAATACATCCCTTTACCAATGGCAAGGACACCAAGAAAAAATTACGTGAGAAATGGGTGTTGAGCAGTTTATAAATGAGGCTGTAATGAAACAAATGTTCAACTTTACGGGTGCTTTTGGATTTTCCCAAAGAGATGAGGTGGCTTATGTACGACTCTGCCCGTAGATTTGCATGGACCATGTAGCTGCACCTCATTCACACTATCTGAAGTCCTCATCTAAATCCTCTCTGCAAATATCCAAATGCATCCGTCGCCCTCTCTCTTTGTGTCTTCCGTGTAACCAAACACTTTTATCAGTCTCTATGCACTTAACCTTCCCACAGCGTAAAGAACACACCATAGGGAGCGCTGACTGGACTCAATAGGACTGAATCGGTAAAACAAAAAAAAGGCACTATCGCCACATCAAGAATGCCATTGTGAGTGCAGTTGGTGAAACCGTAGACCGTGCAGCGGTGGAAACACGGCCGGGCTGCGCAAGGTTAAATGTTGGGGGAAGCGGCAAACGGGAGCGGCGATACGTGATCCCGTGACAGAGGACAGAGAGGTCAGCTGTGCACCTGTCGCAACATACAGGGTCAGGGGCGGGTGAGGCAGCGAGAGGGGGGAGGAAAAGATTGTAACAGACAACTGTGAAGTGAAAGCAAATGATACATGAAAAGTGGGGCGTGCATAAGTATTCATACAGCATTTTCAGAGTGCATTACATTGCCTTTATAACATTCCTAATGACTGCAGATGATTGCCCTAACCATTAAATAGAGGCCACCTGTGTGTAATCTACTTCAGTATAATTCCAGCTGTTCTGTGAGGGCCTCAGAGCTGTGGTCAATGTATTGGTCACTAAACAACATCATGAAGGCCAAGGAGCACACCAGAGAGGTCAGGGATAAAGCTGTGGAGAAGTTTAAAGCAGCGTTAAGTTATACAAAGATTTCCCAAGATTTGAACATCTCACGGAGCACTGTTCAATCCATCATTCGGAAATGGAAAGAGTATAGCACCACTGGAACTTACCAAGACACGGCCGTCCATCTAAACTAACAGACCGAACAAGGAGAGCACTGGTCAGAAATGTAACCAAGTGCCCCAAGATAACTCTGGAGGAGCTGCGACGTACTGCCGCTGAGCTGGGGGAATCTGTACATGGGACAACTATAAGTCGTACTCTACACAAATCTGGCCTTCATGGACGAGTGGCAAGAAGAAAGCCATTATTGAAAGGAGGCCATAAGAAATCCCGTTTGAAGTTTGCTAGAAGTCATATGGAGGACACAGCTACCATGTGGAAGAAGGTGCTTTGGTCAGATGAGACAAAAATTAACTTTTTGGCCAAATGCAAAACGTTATGTATGGAGCAAACCTAACACTGCTCATCGTCCTGAGTGCACCATCCCCAGTGTCAAATATGGTGGGGGAGCATCATGCTATGGGGCTGCTTTTCCTCAGCGGGGACTGAGAAGATTGTAAGAATATTTATGTATTAGAATATTAAAGTATTGAATGGCCCAGTCAAAGTCCTGACCTAAATCCTATTGAAAATCTGTGGAAAGACCTGAAAACTGCTGTTCACAAACGCTCTCCTTCTAATTTGACAGAGCTTGAGTTGTTTTGTAAAGAGGAATGGGCTAAAATGTCAGTCTCTACATGTGCAAACCTTGTAGAGTCATACCCCAGAAGACTTGCTGCTGTTATTGCAGAAAAGTACAAAGTATTAAGTCATGCTGTATGAATACTTATGCACGCCCCACTTTTCACTTTCTATTTTTTTAAATAACAGAATCATGTATCATTTTGCTTTCACTTCACAGTTGTCTGTTACTTGTGTGTGAACCTTCAGTAAAAAAATCAAAATAAAATCTTTATGTTTATGGTTGTAAACATGACAAAATGTGCAAAAGTTCAAGGTGTATTAGTACTTTCGCAAGGCACTGTATATGTCATATGTGTCATTAGAAATACATTGGAAATGGACCAGACACGGGGAGAACATGCAAACTCCACACAGAATGGATTAAACCTGGGACCCTCTATGCTGGAAAGTCCAGAATGATATCTCTCTGTATTTTTTATACAGAGGGATATCAGCTGCAGCCGAACTGAAACGGATCCGTGTATCAGATCAGTTCATTTGAGGTTACGTGCTGTTCAAGAGCAGCGTCACTCTTGGAACGCGAAAGTCCCCTCAATAACAATCTATGGACCGTGCACGGGAGAGCAAGAGATTTTTCCAATCGGCGGTCCATCCATCCATTTTCTTCCACTTTTCTGTTGGTCGTGGGGTCAGCTGTTGGAGCTGCCCAAATCACATGGCACCAGCCCCTATGGCTCCTCCTGCAGGTGGTGGGTCCACAGAAGGACGGCCTCACCGCTCTAACCGGGCCTGTTGGTCTCTCATAAGACGTTTCTAATCGGTGGTAATAACAAAAAACACATTGACAGTTGGAGACTTTGTGATTTATAATCATGTGGAACCTTTTTAACATTGAATCAACGACACATGTTCACCCTTCGCCGATTGGTTTACCCCGCTTCCTGTTTGCTCACGTATTTTCACATCTAAAAATGTAGTTGATGCCACCACCACCAGACTCCCTCGAACTGTGAAGCACGAGCGCTAATCACTGCGTCGCCATGCCACCCATGTTTCTTACCAAGTCTCTGAGCTGGCCTGGTGTTTCCTCAGGATCCTCGCCAAGCTAGCTGGAGACTTCAGGCACATCACTGGGCCTTGAGGGCCGAATTTCGTTCGGTCGTGTTTTGGTGGCATGTTGGAATGACAAATAAAGTACCTTGAATGTTGAACCTTGAAGTGTGTGTGGATAGGGTGTTCTGGGCATCTCCGCTCAGACTGCTGCCTCCGACCCTGAATAAAGTGGAAGAAAATGGACGGTTGGATGTAAATCACGAAATATCCACGCTGGGGTCAGGGCTCAATATGTAAGATCTCTCCCCCTATTGGTCGCCTCAGAATGCTTCGAGTGAGTGTCGGGCGGATTTAACCAATCACAAGTGGGTGTGAACTCTCAGACAAAGACGAGAGCTTTCGTTACCTCTTTCAAAAGTATGCAACTATGTGGAGGTATGAGCTTTTGTTTACTTATATCTACTGTAGTTATGCCAGTCAGCAACTCGTCATACCAACACAACATTGCAGAGAATCGATACTTTATGCACTGCAGGTGATCTCCTGGAACCTCCACCTTAACATGGTGGAGGGGTTTGAGCCTGAATGATCCTGTTGTCGGGGGCTTCGTGCCCCCAGGCAAACAGGTCCTAGGTGACGGGTCAGACAAAGAGCGGTTCAGAAGCCCCTTATGAGAGACCAACAGGCCCGGTTAGAACCATGAGGCCGTCCTTCTGTGGACCCACCACCTGCAGGAGGAGCCATAGGGGCTGGTGCAGCTCCAACAGCTGCCCCCACGACCCGGCAACGGACAAGTGGGAGAAAATGGATGGATGGTGCCTTGAAACACGGCGTCTCCTTTGTAAGAGAGGCTTCAAGAAAGACATTTTCATACTGTATGGTTCACGATGGGAAGGACAGAAAGTAAGTCCCTCGGTCCCTCAGTCCTGCTGTGCCCTGCGACTGTGAGAACATGCGAGTGTAGGGTCCCGCGTTGGGACAATACGGCGGCCCTCGTGGGACGGGGGCCGGTGCAGGAGCCAGGTGCCGAGAGGTT
Organism: Neogobius melanostomus; assembly: GCA_007210695.1. Taxonomy (NCBI): domain Eukaryota; kingdom Metazoa; phylum Chordata; class Actinopteri; order Gobiiformes; family Gobiidae; genus Neogobius; species Neogobius melanostomus. The sequence continues at coordinate 391,453 of VHKM01000462.1, read as the reverse complement.
AAGTTACACTGCAGCTGTCCCATTGAAAAACGCCGGCGACAAACGGAGCGAAGGAGAGAGAGAGAGAAAGAGAGGGGTGCGATTGTTCCGCCGCGGAGTCAAAGCAGTGATTGTTCTGACGGATTCGCGGAGCACACTGACCATGAACTGGAAGGCTGTAGCCGCAAAGCCTTACGAGATGCATTTAGAGAAGAATGATTTTCCAGTAAACAAATGAACATGTTGGTTTCTCTGCACAGCCTAAATGTAAATAGATAAGGTAAGAAGGTCAGGTGAGATAAACTTTAATGTCCTTGACTGAGGAACTTTGTCTCGGTGCTTCACAAACATACAAAAGAGCAGACAGGAATAGTGACGTAAAGAAGTAAAGCGTCTGTGTAGCCTTTTTGTGACCCAATGACTGTATGGGTGGTTTGCATGGAGCCTTTACTTTCCATCACTGCGCCTCTACAACGCTCCAGGATTAATTGTTTTGTTGGTTTTCTGGTGAGAGGGTCCGTCAGCAGCGAAAATACTACCTGAAACTCTAAAAAACAATTGGTCCCTTTTAGTGACTGTCTTTAGATGTGGGGCGTCCAAACTGTTTTCATTGAGAACCACATATGGAAATGTGTGCAGTGTGGAGGGCCGCAGGTCGGCTCTTTCCCACAATGAAATGTTAGTTCATTATAGCTAGAAGGTCCCAGGTTCGATCCCTGGGCGGGCCCTTTCTGTGTGGAGTCTGCATGTTCTTCCCGTGTCAGCGTAGGTTTCCTCTGGTTTCCCCTACCACTAAAAACATGTACAATAGGTTCCAAATCTGGAGATAAGTCCCCGAGTGCCCACTGCTCCTACAGGTCACCCCAGCAGTATTAATGATGGGTCAATTGACCTTTCGCCAAGCCCCGCCCCCTTAGTTACTGTTGCTATGCCCGACAAACAAATGGTAAAACATGGGCAGCGCAACAGATTGCCATGCGGTCAGTGACCTTTATTGGAGCAATACCGCCGTGATATCCTCCAGATCGAGGCAAAAGGTTGATACAGATACAGTATGCAGTGGAAGGAAATATTCAAGATATTAAACTATCCAACGAAGGATAAAGAACAACTATTAGCACTAAAGCTACAGACAAGTCTCCAGCAAAATCAAAGAAACCTTATGATCTCTTCCTTAAATGCAACAGCACAGCCTTGTGGACCAGTCGTGCTCTTGCACTGCCCGGTAAGCACCCTCTTATTTTTTTAGTATTTCTAAAAATAGGAACATTTCTCCGGTGCATTTCTCCGGTGCGCTAAAGTTAGCTAACGCTAGCTAAACCTACAAGTGCCACAATGACAATCAGCTACAGCCAGTTATTAGGGCCGAGACAAAATGCACAGCACTTTTATCATAAAGGGAGACAAAACAACGTGACACTTTAGGCTTGTAAAAGTTCACCGCCACAGTTAAAGTTACAGCTCCAGAGCCAGTTTGTGTAACGTTATGTGACTGTCAGTAGCTAGAGGTTAGCATGCTAAGGCTAGCGGCTAGGCCCTAGCCTTACCTTAGAGCAGACGTTTGCTTGTTTATTTTGGAGACATTTAGCTGGGCGTAGGCCGTCCACATTGTGTGATCCATTGTAGGCAGAGCTCAGGTTGTGTTTTCCTTTGGGAAGGGAAATAACTGGACTCTCCCTGACTCACTCTTGTGGTCCTAGTGTCCGATTTACCTCCTTGTCTGGTAGGTTTTTTGGTGGTTAGCAAAAAAAAAAAGTGCATCTGCTCAGTGCTGATTGCTGGTATGTCCCATTGATTTGCATTGGAGGTCTGCGGCATGACGACCTAGCTTCATAGTAACGGTTGCTAGGATGTCTGATTGGACAATTACCGTTTTGGGGCGTGGTTTTGCGAAAGGTCAATTGCAGAGAACAGATTTCCCTACAGAGATTAATAAAGTATAGCTTAACCTTGCAATGTGTGCCAATAAGAAGTTCTTGGTGATTTTATCTGTGAAACGTGTGTATAAATAAAGTTTCTTCTTCTGAGGTCTAAATGCTGCATTTTGCCTCCGTGCCGCACCACTGCTTTAGACAATCATTTGTGCTTTACAGTGTGGGGTGTTTCTATAGATGGGGCCCACAGGATCAAGCGGCAGCGTTGTTTCATATTGGTGTTTTTTTCCGGAGCTGGTAAGTATAGCTTAAGCAGAGATGGTCCTGTTGCCTCCCATAGTCCGACCACCCAGCATTCCACGCTCTCCGAAATACTGTGTGATTTTGATATATGTTAGCATGTACAGTGGGGAGGAAAAAATGCATATCTCAAAGCATGAGAAAACCAAGTGGAGATTCACACGTACTCCTGGCTCTAACAGACACAGCGGAGAGTGCAGAGCTTATGTAGGTTTAAGGCCTTATAAAAACACTTCTGGAGAAGAATGGCAGATGTCGAGCAGCTGCTGCAGACACTGGCTTTCAGGTTTCTGCAAAAAGAAACAAGAAAAAGAGGTAACGCTAAAAGCAGGTGCTAAAGCTGAAATGGGGAAATAGGTCAGTGATAAGTTCATGAAAAAGTGTTAGTTTTATTTTTCTTTTGCTGGAGGCTGAAAACGTCAAAAAGTAAAAGTAATTGGTGTCTGTCAATGACTAGGACTTCGCACAGCTTTTTACTATGAAGCTGGAGCATCTCTACAAGACTGAAGAGATCAACCAGAACCAGATGTGTACTTACTAATACTTTTTTTTATTCTACTTGAATATTAAATGTATAAGTATCTAGCAAATATTAAGTTGGTTTTCAGTTTCTTCTTAAGAGTAAAGCAGCCGATTGGATTAAATCAAATGATTATTTCAATTAAAGTTTACTTAAAATATAAGTCTGTTAACATTAAAGATAAGTTCAGTAACTTAATTTAAATTGTTATTACCAATTTAAGTATTTCTTTAAGTAGGTTCAACAAAAAACTTTTTTCAGTGTACTTGAGTAAAAAACTCAGTAACTTGTGCCACTGCGAGTAAATCTTTTAGTCAGTGGTTCCTAAAGTGGGGGTCACAAGGGGATTTTGAGACAATATTTTATACATTTCTGACATTTAATTTGATGTATTTTTTGATTGAAAACAGCATATTTTAGGGAAATTAGGCTAAACATCAAAGTACAGTATCCAAACTAATTTCATAAAAGCAGATTTTAAATGTGTTGTGATTTTGGGGGTTGCGACCATAGACTGTTAAAAAGAATAGACAGCTCCTCCTCACTCCTCCCCGTTTACCACAATGACCACGTTCGAGGGGAAATCATGGCGGATTTACAGACTCCTCCTCCCCAGCTCTGACGAAGCATGTTCCTAATAAGGGCATAAGGGCGGGATCTTCACTGTAGACTCCGCCCTTGCGTGACGTGTAGCTCGCGCAGCTCCAATGCTAACAGCCCGACCCTCATTAGTACGAGATTTCAAAAAAATTTCTTTCGAAAACCAGACGGGTTTCTTTTTTTTGTGACTAACCCAGCGTTATCTCAGGAGGAATAGCCTTTAACATCACTCTACAAGCAAACACTTAAAGTGTTTGATCAAAAACCAATGAAGTGGCATCACTGCACTATCATTCAAAAATATAAATGATGACATTCGATAGCTTCATCAGTTTCTCTTTTATAAAAAATATATTCAAGTGTCTTAATGGTCTTGCTCCGTCTGTAATGTGTCAGTTAGTACAAAATACACGAATCAAGGAGTGAGCACCAGAGCTGGAGTCAGCGGGAACTGCAGAGTGAAGTTTTGTAAAACTGCTCTGGGTCAGTCTGCGTTCTCAGTAAAAGGGACACAGTTATGGAACTCTTTGCCACTGGAGCTAAAGTCCAAATGGACCTGAGACTTTTCTCACAAAAGCTGAGGCTGTGGCTAAAGAACAAACAAAAGTGTGAGCACTGAACAGTTTGGCTGGACTTGGGATGGGAAGTGGTCAGATATGTCTTCTCTTATTTCTTTTATTGTTGTATTGTTTGATGCCTTTTACTGATTTTTCATCTTTCTGTTCTGTTTTAAACCCCTTTGAAAAGCCTAACCAGGGACGGGGGCTGCAATTAGCCTATGGCTAGACGCCTTATGTACATAACATCGGCCACTGAGCTGGCAATGTTTCCTTGTACTGTCCCTGTCAAATAAACAAATAAATAAAATAAAAAATATGTAGCCGTAGAAAGTTTAGGAAAAATAGAAACCAGGCGTTAACGTTGTTTTTAACGTGTCTAAAGTCCAATGTTTTTCAATGGGAGACTGGCAGCTATATGGAGGTACTACAGCAATGGCAGCCTCCAGTGTTGCCGTCATAAAGCAAAGCAGCCAGCGGCCATTGGTTGCGGCAAAAAGTTTGAGAACCCCTGCTTAAAGTGACAAATCTTCATTTTGACATGTAAAAAGTATGTATTTTGTTTGGTTACTTAATTCTTCTAAATGATTCCTCGTTATATGCTTTATATGGTATTTTCTTTGACAATACTACAATTTTCACATTATTTTGTTTCTCATAACTTCTCACTACTGAAACATGAATCAGACTTTACGCTCAAACATTTACTCAGTAACTACTACTACTAACATTTTATTCAAGTGCTTTTTTACTCTTACATAAGATAAATATTTTGGCCTCTCTACCCACCTCTGACGAGGTCCTAACGTAACAGTGATGCGCACCATGGCCTCTCCAACCCCCACCTTCACACAATTTAACACTCTCACAAAAGCAAAGAGTAAAGTGTCAGGGGACATTAAAAGTGAAATATGCCAAGTAATTCAAAAGCATTAAATCAGATTCAAACTGGCATTAAATCTACATTTCTGATCAAATATAATATTTCCTTAGAGGCAGATGACATTGCTCAACTATATTTACTGCATACATTTGTCAAAACCACACAACTCTGATCTAAAGCAAATTCAGCTGCAGTTCTGACCAACCTTTTACTCAAAAGTTTACAATTGTGTCAAATTTAGTTTTGAATATCAAAGTTCCCCCTCATTCTCCGGTTTGATTGAATGTTTACAAATCTTACGAAATGAAATATGTCCAGATTTTCATATTTAGGCATTACAATGGCATTAAAAGCATTAAACGTGACTTGCTGCCACCTGTAGGAACCCTGGGACACGACTAAATCCGTTTGAATATTATGTAAAGTTGCCTAAGAGCCTGTGTAATCTGTCTTCACGAGTGCTGCTGCAGATGGAGCTGCGTGGCTCTGCTAATCCTCACGACTCCAGGTGAAAGAACACACTCGCAGCTAAAGTCGCGGTTTGAGTCTGAGCCAAGAACATGTCAGAGAGTCTTTAGGTGCTCGTCTTCTGTCTCCTGTGAGAGTTCTCAGGTGTTTTCTGTTTGCGTGTCGAGCAAGGGGAAAATTAATCCTTTATCCCGGCTTTATCGATGATTGCATGAAAACAACAGCCCCCAAAAAAAGCCATGATTTCACATTACTAATAGTTATTGAGTAAGTGCACATCTGCGACCTGGACATGAGTGCTTTCAGATTGGAATGGCTCGTGTTGACACTGAAACAAACGTTGCGCTTTTCCGAGTAGAAGACATTTAAAGAGTGTGTGTCGCAGATGCAATATTGATCTAAAGCAGCTAAAACAGCCAGTATTTTCATGCGATTCCCGGACCTGCAGTTGCCCAGGTCTAGGTTCATTAACACTATGAGAGCAGATGCTGACCTGAACATCCTGAATGACCAGGTTATTCCAGGATTCATGGGACTCACATTGTGAAAGAGTGGTTCAGGGAGCATGAGCTGGATCCGCAATCGTGCAACATGAAACATAAAACATGAGATGGTAGAGATAAATAATAAACTATAAAAACTATAGAACAATAAGGGCATTACAATAACATATATAAAAAACAACAACGATTTGACACAGAACAACAGGGTGAATGGATTTACAGATGTGCAGGTGTATTAAATGCATTAGCAGCAGTTATACGGCAGAGTGCAACAGATAGTCCGACTCTCCCATCATCGATACAAGAAGCTTTTTCAAACATCACCACAGCGGTGTGATGAAAGCTAAAAGCGCTAAACCCAAATATTAAGCGTGTGACCCTTTTTTGTTTGGTCAGGCAGTGTCTCTAACGCACTGCAAAGTCCACATGTTTTCGATCAAGGTGTGTTTATTAAGGTTTTTGTTAACACCCTGCCCCCACCCACAGCCAGCCAGACCAGATACAAAACGTGCAGTAAGAAACAACGCAATAATAGATAATGTACATTACACTGTAATATCCCCCGCATCCAAATCCCCAAACAGAGCAAGGAAAGGTCTCCAGATGTCATAACATTTTTGGACAGAACCTTTTGTTGTGTATCTGATCTTCTCTAATTGTATGTAAACATGACATCCCTAACCCAGTGCCCATATACAGGTGGATGTGCATCCTTCCAATTTTTTTTAATTTTAATTTTTTACATTTTATTTAATTATTGAAAAAGACAAAGACACACACATTTACAACAATAACGACCAAGACAAGATAAAACAAAACAAGACAGGTGACAGTACAACAAATGCAATAAACAAGCACTTCAGCACAATGCATTCCAAAAAGATAAAAAAAAAAAGAAGTTAAACAGAAAAATATATATATATATATATATTTTCTATTTTTTTTTGTGAACACTGATGATGATTATAACAACTTTTTTACATTTTTTATTATTGTTATTGTTATTATACCGTCATCATCAAATCAAGTAGCTAATCATCCTTCCAATTCAATAAGATTATTCTTCGTGCCAACAGTGCACCAAAGGCTATCAAGCTGACTTGTGCTGACAGGCATCCATAGTCACTCCAAATAATGCAACAAATGGACAGGGTTTCAGGGTAAACCCACACGTTTTAGAAAAAATGTCAAATATGTGTTCCCAAAAGCTCTGCAATTTTGAGCATGTCCAACACATACGCACCAAAGAGGCTGGATCTTGTTTACAAAAAGTCCACATGTTTTCATATGAAAGATAACTTCGGTACTTTACATTTTTGAATTTCCATTTATTGTTTGGAATCACATAGTTCTTAGCAGTTTTGACGGCACGATTCTGGGAACACAAATTTGATCCCTGGACTTTCTCTCCCTGTGGCGAAATTGAAGCCAAACGCTCAGTCATGAAGCAATGAAGTCATGAAAAGGCAACGCTACTACTTTACGAAACGCTTAACACAATGTCTCTCACTCCTGACACTGATAATCATTTCCTCCTTTGAAACCATTTCCAAACAGTCCCAAAACGACATATGTGAGCGCGTCAAACCACGATTGCAGCAGTTTTCACAGTGAAGCGCGGTTTCACGGGGTTAACCTCACGTTTTGTTTATACCGCGATGCCTTCCCTCCTCCTCCTGAGCGTTTAACGACGTGTCGCGTTGCTAAACTGTCGGTAAGAGCGGAAGAATGCAGATGAGCTCAGTTTGTTGATGCTTGGCTGGTCCCTCGCAGCAGAAGCACAGGGTCTGAAAGCTCGGCCCGAGGCGGCAGCTGTCACCACTGCTCTATCTGAATCATCTCACAATTTAAATCTCCTGGCTTTACAGACGGGACGGAGGGGAGGGGGAGATTTATTAGAAATTTATAGCCTCAGTCAGCCACTCCTACTTTGTTTCTTTCATACTGTACTCCGAGTCATGAGTCAATCCAATCAAAGATGCTAATTTGTGAAGTGTCATTGAAATAAAGAAGACTCTAACTTTGGAGCTGAACCACACAATCACTGTCCAAAGTAAAAGCCCCACATTCTCCAAATCCCAGTGCTGTCCATCGTATAGAGCGTTTGCATGCGCTCGAGTTTCCCAGTTATTATCGTGGGTTTTTCATATTGCGGTTTGTCTTTGAGCATTATGAAAGCAGCCCGTGTGCGAGTTCATACAAAATCAAGATCTCCACAAACTGAAACGATCCATAAATGTATTCTGTCCATCTCTAGCCTTTAGACACTTTTTATTTGACAACAATCGGCCTCATATTTTCTGTTTTATGGTTCGATAGAATTACGCTGGGTTTGACGCGATTGAATACATGTAATACCAGCTATAAAAGTGTGGGTTGCTATGATAAACAATGGTTCCACCACATATTGGCGTGGTGGCACAGTGGTTAGCTTTCATGCCTCACAGAATGAAGGTCCCATATTCGATCCCCACTTGGACGGGCCTTTCTGTGAGGAGTTTGCATGGTGTCTGCGTGTCTGCCTAGGTTAATCCTCCAGCCAGGTGTTTCTTTGTCTGGATAAATTGGCAGTAAGAGTCGGCATCAACTCCTTGTTCCCATACGCAAGCAAACAGGAAGTGGAGTAAACCAATCAGCGACTTAGCAGTTCTGCCTCACAGAACGCACCTACTGTTGATGTGCTTTTAGTCATTTACCAACGCTTCAAAAAAAGCTCTCTCTCCCGCCCATACATTAGATTGTTATTGAGTGACGCTGCTCATGAACGACACGTGACCACGAATAAACAATTCTGATTCAGGCTCGTTTTGAGTTTGGCAGCAGCGGCAAAAGTGAGCGCTCTGCCCAGACTGAAATCCTCATGTGAAGAATATACAGAGGGTTATCATTCTGGATGCAGGCTAGCTGTTTCTGTTCCACATCAGGAGATGGGTTCCTAAGCGCCGGCCCACCCTATAGCTGCTCACTGGTCGCCCCGGAGCCATTGAGGATGGGTCAAGCACAGACGAATTACTCTTCTGAGATTAATAAAGTATAAAGTTAAGACAACAAACAACAACACAGATCGCTATAAGCCAAGTCATGGTGATGATTTTTGAGATTTATTATAGTCATGTGCAGTAGAAAGGTGAAGAAGTCATGAATCAAAATCTCTGTATACATCGCCATTTTGAATACCGAAGTAGAAGTATGCAGTACTACAACATGTAACAATATCTCTACTCAGGATGAAAATGAAAGACAACTGATTGACAGTGGTATTTTTATGTCCTCGTAATCATTGCTCAAGAAGATAACAGTTAAAACACGGCCCCAGAGACGCACATTTATGTGATATAACAGCAAATGTAGCACAGACGTAGCAGCTCTGTCTGTCGAGCCACAGCAGGATTTACTAAAGATCTGCTTCACTCTGAAGACTAAATTAACTCATCAAAGAGGAAACAGAAAACCTTTCTCTGGGATTATTACAGTTTGTCATGTCAACAGAGTCTCAGTCTGAGTCGGTGTTTAAGCTGCTCAGACGTTAGCATGCTACCGGTTAGTAACTGTCAATCAACTGTCAATGGCTACAACACGACAAACACATGTGTGTCTCACATCTACGAACACTGAGGAAATCTACAGTAACAGCTCAGCTCTGACCTCTGTCACATGTTGTATCCAAGCTAGATGTTTGGAGTATGCTTCAGGGCTTGCTGAGCTGTTGAAGCTAAATGCTAACCGGTAGCATGCTAACGTCTTGAGCAGCTTAAACACTGATCACTGGTTTCTTTACATAAACGTGCGTCTCTGGGCCGTGTTTTTACTGTTTCTTCTTGAGCATGATTACGAGCCATAAAAAAGCCACTGTCAATCAGTTTATATCCTGAGTGGAGATATTGTTACATGTTGTAGTACTGCATACTTCTAGTTCGGTATTCAAAATGGCCACCATAACAACAGAGGTCACATGACTGAAAGGCATGTATATGTAAAAAAAGAAGAGCCATATGGGAGCCAAAAGTAGTGAGCTGATCCAAATGATCTAGTTGAAAAGAGCCGTGAGTCCCATCATCGTCCTCAGGCCTGACAGTTCAGGCAGGTCACGGGGCGCTCGTATTGGCGTGCTGCTCCTAATTCCACTAAAGACACTTCTCGTTACTCAAATTCGTGAATAATTTTTTCGCTGAGCTGTGTCTTGTTTGACAAATCCTCGCTGCGCCTCGGGGCCCAAACGAGCAAATTCCTAGAAAAGTCTCCGAACAATGGCCGACATGTCTCCATCGCTGCTGGCAGCTCCTTGGCTCGGATCCACCGCGGGGATATTATTAGAAACGGCTCGTGGTTGTTGAGCGACAGGTTCGGCCACGCCCTTCTGTATTCTTTCTCTCTCTCTCTCTCTGCCGTGGCCCGGAGCGGCGCTGGTAATGAGACGCTGGGACACGCACGTTATCGCAGATCCGAGCCGTCTCCCTCGGCGCTCGGGTGCCAGTGTGTCGAGCAACAGCGTTTAAGAAAAACGTTACACGGCCGCGGGCTGTTGTGAGGATCGTAACCATGAAAACACATTACGCCGGACCGAACGGGCTGTAAATCAGAAGAGATTAGTAATTATATTTGTAATAAATTATGAAATAACAAAACCAGCATTGTAATGTAGCGGGTTAGAGCTTTCATAAGAACAAGGTAAGCCTTCAAGTTTGATTCCCAGGTTTAGAGGTTGTTTGTTTTCCCCGTCTTTACTCACTTGATTTTGTTATTTGGGTAAAAGTACACATAATTCTAGTCAAATAATGCTCTGAAATAAGTATTATTTAAGTGAAAGAGAAGTATTGGTTGTAGAAAAGTAAATCCGTTTAAATAAGTGTTCAGGTCAGACGGGGAATCTCGCGAAACCTCTCGAGATCAAACGTGACTTCAGAGTAAACAAACAACAAACATGGCAGATGGAAAAGAGGCAGTGGTGATTGTATATGTTTTTTACTGAAAAAAACAAACAAACAAACACCAGACTTTCTAGTGCCATGACGGCTGTTTTGATTTTGGATTCCCCTCCATCAATGGCCGCTGGCTGCTCTGCTTTGCGACGACGACACTGGAGGCCGCCATTGCTGCTGTAGTACCTCCATATAGCCGCTAGTCCCCCATTGGAATGCATTGCACTTTAAACACGTTAAAAACAACTTTAATGCCCGGTGCCTAATTGTTTGGAACTGTCTACAGCTAGATATTCCTCCTGGGTTAGACACGATCAGAGGCACCAGGCTGGTTATCATAGGATACATTAAACGGGGAGGAGTGAGTAATGACGGTCTATTATTACTTCGTCGTCACCTCGGTTTCTGATTGGCTGCACGTCACAGTCCACAGGCTGCGGCTCGTTTGTCCTCGGGGCTCACCACACGCCAGGAGAAACAATTCCAGACAGTCCCACGTCCTTCCGAGCAAGACGACAGCCGTCATAACACAACCACATCACCAGGAATATCTGATGAAGATTACATGTATCTTACGTAAAGATTGCCAGAAGGAAGAGTGAGTGGTTGGTGTTCGGGAGGGGCCGATGATTGGTAACCGTCGCTCCGTCAGTCCACCTCCATGCATCCATAGTTTGCCTGGCTCTGCTATATCTATTCGCCTGTCCATTCCACGCAGGGAAGTTAATCTGGTCACGAGCAATTGGAGCAGTTGACGTTGCGACCTAATGCACACAGACTTTCACAGTGAAATAAACCCATTACCAGGGGGTCAGCCCTATGTTCCCCGGTACCTATGTTCCCCCACGTCTATTAATTAAGATTAGGCACCGCCGCACTATCCTTAAGGTTAGTGGCTAGGCAGGGTCAGGGTTAAGCTGCTTGATATATGTATGTATGACATTCACTTCTCATGACTTGTGATTGGGTTGAAGTACCAACTCACTTACGGAAAAAAAAATCGCAGCCATGGAACATAGGACCGGGGAACATAGGTATGCACCCATTAGCAGTTAGCGGACGTGACGACAGCTGTAGTCCAACTCTCAAAATATGAACTGAATATAAACTCACGAGCACGCGGAGGCAAAATCCTTCATCCATGATTAGTTTTGGCTAATGTTAATGTTAATTGAACTAGCAAACATAGTGGTGCAGCGAGTGACGTAACCTTGTCAATTCCCTGTGACGGTCGTGATTGATTGACCAGACCCGCCTTCTTTCACGCAGAAAAGAAGTGGGTGTGGTTTATCAGGCTACTACAATAGTAGCTTAGCACCACCGAGTGGCGCTTTAGGCTCTTTTCCACATGCAGGCGCGTGTCAGCCGAATGGCTCTTTCACCCGCTTTGTCGAGCTTTTCCATAACAAAGGCCAGGGCCAAACTGGTCTGACCAGGTATAGGTTTTGGGCCCGACCTCTGGCTGTGGCCAAAGCGCTGACCCGTGTCTGATGTGACGTGAACAGACTCTGGCCTCTGATTGGCCACGAGAGAGTGCACAGCCCTCACAATTGACACGCAGGTCATACGGATTTAATATTTCACAGCATTATACGGCTGTGCTAAAAGGGATTTTGCCGTTAATAGCATTTAGCCGCTGTTAGCGCAGCTTTAGCAGGTGTTAGCATAACATTTGCAGTAGCTTACCTTCATAGTTGTACTTTAGCTGTTTATTTTCTGTTTTAATACACCTTGGCTCCTCCGAATGATTCCATAACTCCCACCAGAGGCAGCATTTGTCCACATTTGTTCTCATCGCGGCTTACAAAACTTTTAATGACGATCTGTACAGCGTGCGGCTCTATGCGGCTCCGCCCACAACAAATGCATGTGTGTGTGTGGTGGAAACAGAAAGGTCTGTGGGCTAGTGTCGATACGTGCACGTAGATCGTGTGGAACAACGCCTTTTGAGAAACCTGGTAAGACAGGCTTACAAGTACTGTATAAATGACCCTAAAAGTGTTTAATGGAGGTGTAAACTAGGCTGTTGGCTGAAAGGGAAGCTTGTTTTTACTGTATTCCCACTTCTGCCTACAGAGGGAGCTCCATGGGACTCCTAACCAACGACTTCTTTGCCTCAGAGTCACCGTATTGTCCTTAGATACAGATTCAGACATTATTTTCAAATATAAAGATGCAAAATATCAATGTTGAGGTACCCAATATAATGTTTTTTAAGCCTCAATTGTGCAGAACGTGTCAACTTTCCTCCTAAAATCAAATCCTTCTTACCCCACCAACCCAAAACTCGAGCAGCAGGTTCAAACCTCCAGTTGGGTTTTCGATCTGGAGACAATGGTTAAACAATGACCCCTCTACCCCCTTGAGCCTCTGTCGCACGTTCCGCCTTTTACCTTTTTGGCATCGGTTCCTCTTCGAAACTAACACTTAAACCTTCGCTGAAGCCGCTGCCATGAGAGAGATTAGCTCCGGGCTCAGTCAGCTCTTAGTTACCTATGAATAAATAATAGAGTAATAAAAATGCCTGTGCTTGTCATGCGTTGCCTACAGCCAGCGTCTGCACTGTCTGAGCCGCTCTGGCTAGAAACATGAGCGCTCTCTGTATAGTATTCCACACACAGAGGGATCAGCGTTTGGCCACGTAGACAAAAAGCAAATCACAAAGACAGAAATGAGGAGTGAAAATCTCATCTCGTTGCGGTCTTTAAAATGTTATCATTGACCGCGGGATTCCAACCTGTGACTCAGCTCTTTCCAAGGAGCTCCCCCAAGGCTTTTTCTACATCTTGACAGAAGGGTAATGACTCCAAAGCTATTACTGTCTTGGCTGAAGTCAGGCTTTTATAGATGCATTTGCACTTTCTGCCACAAATGACTTCTGAGCATGTTTAACACAAAATGTTTAGGGCAATACGGTCAAGTGGTAAGATGAAACTATTTAATTTTCTTCCATCGTTTGGAAATCTCATCTTGGCCGACCGTCCAGGGCGTGCCTGAATCCCATAGTTACACAAGTACTTTCAAATTTCTCTGTCGGGTGTAATTTCGTAGCTCACGGAGAATAAAAGGAGACCACCACGTTTTCACAATTGCAATATCCGTCCAACAATGGGAATACGAATTTTCCGAAATCCCTCAGCCCTTTAAGAAATTGATTCTTAGTCTTTCGTGATGTTTTATTAATCCTTGAATCTCCCACTCGAGTGTTCACAGTCCTGTGGCCTCCGAAGCCTTACATCCGAGTGAGAAGAGAGAGCGCCTTTAAGGTCCTCCTGGGTACGTAGGACCTTAAAGGTGCATTATGCAACTTTTTATGGAAAAAAAAGCGATATTTGTGCTATTTGACATTGTAGTGACCCAGCGGCTGTATGAGTGGTCAGCATGGCGCCTTTACTTTCCATCACAGTGGTCTCTAGGACGCCCCAGGATCAATTGTTTGGAATGTTTTCACTACTAACCCTCTCACCATAAAACCTACAGAACAATTGATCATGGAGCGTTGTAGAGACCACTGTGAAGGAAAGTAAAGGCGCCATGCTGACCACTCATACAGCCGCTGGGTCACTACAAGTCAAATACACACAAATATCGATTTTTTTTTTTGCATAAAAAGTTGCATAATGCCTCTTTAAGAGAAGCTTCTTGGGAGCAAAGCTACAGCTGCCTGTGAAGATCCAAGCATTACTCAAAAGCGCTGTTTTTGATAACATTGTAATGTGGTGAAAGCTCTACAAAGTCAATTTTGCATAATACCCCCCTTTATCAGAGTGAACTGGTCAATCTTTTTTTATGGTCTCTGTGGCGGTGCAGAAACAAGAAGCAGCTTCCCTCTCCTTCGGCACAGCAGTGTTTTTGCATTTTTCTGTGTTCCACATCGGTTTACAAGAAGTTTTTGTACATCTTTGCCGTGCTTTTGTAATATTAAGTTTTTTACTGCTGAGAGTCCACATACGTCTATTAAGTGTGACATCGCACACAATAATAATCTCCTTCCGGGTCCAAACTGTTGAGAGTTGAGTTCTGGTACCAACTTGTGCTTAATTTTCCACATGTTTAAATTAGCAAGATCTTTAAATTTTAATAGTTTCAGCTTCACAAAAAGGTGGTTAGTATGTTCTCTAGAGCCTTTATGACTTATAATACTTACAGCCTCTTTTTGTTTCCCCGACCTCGATACAATATGTAAAGTAAGGGACAATTAATGAAGAATATAAAAGAAATAAGGAAGCCTTATCAAGGACATATTTTACTTTATGCAAATTACCTATACATTTACTCACTTACATCCATCCATTGATCTGGAGAATGTGGAGATCTGCAGTCAGCACTAAAAACAAACTAAACATTAACGTTATTGCAGTTTCAGCAAAATGTAAGATAGTGATCAAGATGAGTTTCAAATTCTCATCAAATACCAGAAAAGGCACACGGCACCAGACTCACGGCACATTTCACCCCCTCGTCATGTCTCCACTCGTCTAGAAATGTTTCTCGGATCAGTTTCGTCTTATTTGCAACACTGCACATTCTCGGCGGTTTCCCCTCAGAGCTCAGGTGATTGTTCTTTCTTTCTGTCCATCACAAAACCTTTAATCCCGGCTGAACACGTGGCGACAGGGGGACGCACGAGCAGCGGGATCCAGTTTTCTCCCCGAGTCCGGGACCATCGTGACGCTCGTCTCCCCGGTGTATTCTGATTTACTCTGGAGAAACTCGGATCGGATTCATATTTGGAGTCTGTACCTGCCTCATAAACGTATTATATCAGTGCGGATGGAGCTATAGGCAGACTCCTGTTTGAGCGAGCTCCATAAAACACGCAGGTATAATCTGTCACTGTCCTGGCACAGAATAGGAACATTTATAGAAACGTAATCAGATTTCATGTATCGGTTTAACGCATTGGACTCGGACGCAGTTTTGAAATTTCCCACAGACAAGCGCTTTTTGTCACAGGATGTAACAATCCAGAAAAGAAAGAAAATATCTGACTGCACATGTAGCTGACTGGACAGATTTGCTGACACATTTTCCTAAACGTTGCACATTCATTTCTTTATTAGGGTTAAAATTAAAGCGCACACAGAGCAGAGGCACTGTAACACACTAAACACTGTTCAGTCAGTGTTTGGGCAAATAATGTGTTCTCTTTTGTGTGACATGTGTTCAAAGAGTGAGAATATGCCAAGTGTCTGACACAGAATGAGGAAGGTTTGATAAATGCGTACAAACCAAGAATTGGGTTAAAGGATGTAAGTCCTCATCAGCTTCGGTGCCCTGCCATGTCCATTAGTCGAAAATGTCCCATTGAGCAGAGGTGCCATTAGTCTGACATCTCTAACCCAGTTGTGTTGTGGATTAGAGAGCCTTATACAACCACTGGCCAAAACCTTAAAGGAACAGGCCACCGTTTTTCCATAATAATAATAATAATAATAATATAATACATTTTATTTGAAAGCGCCTTTCAGAACACCCAAGGACACTGTACAATGGACACATTAAAAACATTAAAGGGGGGGTATTATGTAAAATGGACTTTTTCAAGCTTTATATCATGTTATTATGTCATTCCCTCATTAAACACATGCCTGGAGTGTTGCCTTGGCTCATTCCCATATTTTTGAGTAATCAGTAAAAACTTAGACGGCAGCCATTTTAGGTGTAGCTATGCCTCAGTCCTCCTAGGAACGCCCCCACCTCCTGGAGACGCCTCTGGACCTTTCGTCACCAGCCAAGCCACCAACCACTGCTCCTCAGCTCAGCAGAGCCCCTCCCCGCACAGTAGTGTTGTTTAGATGCCACAGCAGTGTGCTGAAGGGGGCGTGTCGGAAAGCTTCTTAAAGAGACAGAGGCCTATTTCAAGACGTTCAGTACAGCCATTTTGAGAGAGCAATTTTATTCAAGGCAGTTATTTTAATTTACTGCATATACAGACCAACAGAAGGTTACGTCATCATTGTAGTATGCTATAGACTGGTGCTATGTGATTGAAAAAGCAGAATACTCCCTCTTTAAAAACAAGAGCGACAGAATAAAACAGAGTATAATATTGAGAGTGTGCGCGCGTAACTAGGTGTTGTAGGACTGTCTGAACAGGTGAGTTTTGAGTCTGGATTTGAACAGTGGCAGGGAGTCTATGTTACGGAGGTCGGAGGGGAGAGAGTTCCAGAGCTGGGGAGCAGAGCGGCTGAATGCTCTGTGCCCCATGGTGACGAGTTTGGCCGGTGGGACGGAGAGTTTGAGAGTGGAGGAGGAGCGGAGAGCGCGGGCAGGAGTTGCGATGTGGACGAGGTCAGATATGTACGGAGGGGCCAGGTTATGAAGTGCTTTGAATGTGATGAGGAGGATTTTGAAGTTGATTCTATGTTTTATGGGAAGCCAGTGGAGTTGTTGAAGGAAGGGGGTGATGTGGTGAGAGGTAGGCGTGACACCCAGACTCTTAACCTGAGGGGAGGGAAGGACATACTGAGATATGTTCTTACCTGAGCTTAGACGAGTTGATGCGTACCTGTCTGGTCAGTCACGCAAAAAGACCAAAGATGTTGTTAGCATTTGGCCTCTCCCAGCATATTCCTATAGCTCCAAACGTGGGTGAAGTTGGAAACGACCAAGCTCTTCCACGGGCACAAAGACCAGACGGGTCAGCTTCAGTTTACCCTTTCAACAACGACTGTGTACTTATATACTATTTCAGTGTTTTAACTCCTGAAGTGACTCAATTAAAACTCCAAAATGTTAACTTTTCTATTTCCTTGCCTGCTCGCTGAACTCTCACGCTATTTGTGTTGGTTTAGATCCCAGATTGATATCAGTGGAAATGTTTTCGCCACTGTAATATCAGGTTATTGTCCCCGTAGGGAAATTTGGCTTCTGCATTTTGACCCAGAGCAGCGCCAGGAATACCATCTCCAGATGTGGAGCCAGGCTGACGGTCAGGATCACCTGCTGGAAAATTACCTATGCATGTTTTCGGTTGATGGGGTAAACCGGAGCACATGGAGGAAACCCATCTGGGGAGAGAAACAGCAACAAACAGCAAGGCCTGCACAGCCGGGAATCGAACCCTGGACCTCCTTGCAACGTTCCACTGTGCCGCCACATATCAATCTTTCAAGGTTACTTTTATATTCCCACAGCCGTCTTCTCAGATGGCTTTACAACAGTGGCAGCTCCAGACATTTTTTCTTTGGGGGGGCTTCTAAAAGTTGTGTCACTCACATGAATGAGAAGATACATGCAGTAAGTTGCCAAAATATAGTCCAAGTGAAGTGAAGGTGTGCGGACGGCCATGAAATTCAGGAAGGACTGTTCTTAGTCTTTATAAAGAATCTTGACGAGTAGGAGAGAGAAGGGAAGAGTGGCCTGAATGTGCTGCTGCCTCCTTCTGTCTCTCTCTGTATACCACGGCCTGAAAGACAATTTTGGGGGATCTTGAGCCCTATGCTTTAACCCTTTCTACTCTAAAGAGCCACATATGGCTCCAGTTATGGTCCCGGTATTTGGATGCAAAGAGTCACAAAGGGGCGCCCTTCTAACCTTCTCAGTGTACATGAGAAGGTTGTACACTCAGTTGACTAAAGTGAACTCTGACTTTCTTCAGAGTTAGACTTTAGGTCAGACACCATGAGTGACAGTAACATGACCCTTAATACAGTGAGCTCTTTGTTTCCAGTAAACAGGCTGAGGCCTCATTGCTCTTCAGTCACAGAGCGACAGGTGAAGAAGGAAGTCATGGAGCTTCTGCTTTAGACAGAACTTCAGACTTTTGCTGTAAGAGAAAAATTCTGAAACTAAAGTATGTAGTAAATAAAGTTTAAAAAAAAATGAAAATTATAATTAAACTTTTTTGATTGATGCCTATAAAGTTTGAACAAAATTTCCATATATATATTTCTGATGTAGGGTCATGTGTCCCAGTTCCTCTGAGTCATGGTCGACCATGACAGATGTGGACAGGACTGTGGTAGATCTACGTTTCCTTCAGAGAAAACAGTTACTATAGTAACTGTGTTGAAGAAATTAAAGGAACAGGCCACCGTTTTTCTATCCTGAGATATGTTCTTACATGAAGTTAGATGAGTTGATGCTTAAAGAGCAACTAAACACCAAATCAAGTTTTTTTTACTGATAAACTGTCTCAAAGTGTCTCATAGTGTTGTCCACTGGTCCCTGACATTATAGCGCAAACATGTGTTAAATCCTAACTTTGGCCTGAAAACGAATGGGTTGCGCCCCCTTCAGGGTAAACTCTGCTACTAAATTAGAATTTCCTGATTGGCTGGAGACGTGTCCACGGCCTCCACAGAACGTCATAAGCCGCACCAGCTCCACACATCGTCATCAGGTGCTGCCCATTGTCCTGCCCCTGTACCTGTGGTTTATAACCAAGTCCCTCCCACTAATCAGTCTGCTGTGATTGTGCCAATGCAAAGGCCCACACACTCACCCCCCGCATGTCACCCCCAAACTTCAGAGACCGCCTCTTTCACAGCACTTTTTGACTTTTGTTTGTGGGTAGGGAAAGGCTTTGACACGCCCGTTTAGCTACTCTTTAACTGTCTGGTCTTTGTGCGTGCCCTCAGTAACGCAAAACGACCAAAGATGTTGTTAGCATTTGGCCTCTCCCAACATTTTCCTATGGCTCCAAACGGGGTGAAGTTGAAGCGACCAAGCTCTTCCACGGACACAAAGACAGGACAGGTACGTATCAACTCGTCTAAACTCAGGTAAGAACATATCTCAGTATGGAAAAACGGTGGCCTGTTCCTTTAAGATAACATGATGGAATAAAAAACAAACACACTATAGTTTCTAAAATTCCATGGACTATCGACATGGAAATGAGCGCAAAGGGATGTTTGTCAGTTATAAGGAATGTCAGGTTATATAGTATGTTTAGGGGTCCAATAACTAGCAAACAATGACCAGGTGCAGCATTTGTAGATGTTTTTGTTTGGAGACCAACCCCTGAAAGCGGAGGCACATCTGCAAGAACATCCTCAAAACCCACTCCCCTTATCAACATGTGCACAGTCCTCCTAAAAAGACGCATTAGTCATTCCGATTCCCTGCACAGACCCAGAGACATCTAATCAGCCTCGGGGCGTACATGCGATCCGCGCGCTTTGTCCCGGCAGCCCAAACACGTGTATTGTGCGGAGAACGGACAATGAGTGAACGCGCTCTCCGGCACAAAGAGAAACTGAATCCACCGCTGCAGCTCGTTCTCACAGACTGCAGAGGGAGGACCACGCAGTTATGCAAGTGGAGAGGTCGCATGTTCCTGAGAGCACTGAGAGCTTACACCAGGAGCCACCTCAGGCGCTCGGAGGGTTTTTCAATCACACACACGGGAGAAATATGTTCCTTTTCCAGCTTTTAAATGCATTAATGGTTTGGGAGAGTCTTTGTGGATTTGAGCAGGAATACTGGTGTGCAGACTGGGGTCTTAAAAGGCTTGAAATCCACCAGAATAAAGGAATTTACAGTTCAAATTTTCCAGGAGGAGAGTCTCAGTTGGATAAATGTCAAACAATTGTAGAGTGACACATGAACAAAGCTTTACCAGTAAAATGCATCATCATAACTTCACTGTGCTGAGATTAAGTTGACTTATGTACCGTATATTGATTAGTTAAATCGCTGGAATGTATAATACTTTACCTTCATTTGAGTGATTATGACATGCCAAGTTAAAACATCTGCCAATGGAATAGGATTTTTCTTCTCATTTCAAATAAAATGAGATTTACCATCTAATGTTTAAGGGCAAAAAGGTATTTAATCTTACACTGCCGACCCAAAGTGAAGTCGCCCAAAAACATCACATGCGCTAATTTTCATTGGACGCCTTTAGCTTTGTCAGATTTCAAGTGGGATTTATTCTTGTTCCATTGGCGAGAGCATTTTTATCTTTATCTTAGATTAGTTCAAACCGACTGAAGAACCTTTTGCTCAAGCGATTTTAAGTCATTTATCTCATTTAAGATGGTTTTCCAGTGAAAAAGCTTCTGTAATATCAAAGATCCCGTGTTATATTCATTTTCCACCAAGATCTTGTATGGATGGGAGAGTGTGACCATTTTGCAAAGCCCAAAGAATCTCAATGGGGTTAAGATCTGGACTCTGTGGCGGCCGATCCATGTCTTTCACAATGTGAGCCCCATGAATCCTGGCATTGTTGTCATCTTGGAATACGCCTGCGCCATCAGGGAAGAAGAAATCCATGGATGGAATAACCTGGTCATTCAGGATGTTTAGTTGATCTCATTCTTTGGGTTCATAGTGTTGCTGAAATAGACCTGATCAACTCCAGCAGCCCAGATCAGAACAGTGAGTTACATCCAGGTAAAGGACACGTTTCTTTTGGTCGGGATGTTGTATAACAAGTGCAGTAAGATGTTTTTTGTTCTTGTTTCACAGGCTAGACTTATTTCATTGCCAGATCCCAAATCGAGGTAGAATATTGTATTTGACTTTATTTATATAGTTTTTGCTCTTTCGCTTAGTGGCACCCAGTGTTGCCACACTTGAAAAAGTAATCTGATTACAGATTCCTGAGTATCCTTTAAAAAGTAACTTAGTTATTTACTTGAGTTTAAAAGTAACAAAGTTAGATTACAAGTTTTTTTGTAATGACATTCATCAGCTGCCAACATCACCTCCACCACCTCAAAAAACAAATGAACTGTTATGTACGACCTGGCAGCTCGCTGTGGAGACGGACATAGTTGGACTATATTTTGGGAGGAAAAGGTTGAACTGTGAAGAACTCCTGCTCTGGAGAACTAAACTAAGCTGAGACCAAGAAAAAAGCTCATTCATTATAAATGTATGAACTATTCTGGAATAATTCTCTTCCTCCTGAGAGAGGTTTGAAGCAGCTGGACCGCTTATCTCTCCTACACTGTCAACACTTCCCTCAAGGCAAGCCACGGAGCTAAACCTGATAAGGACTGAGCTCTCTGGATCATATTTAATACGGACTTTCAGACTGTAAATAACGCACACACATACCCCCTCCCTAACCACGCCCCCGTCGTTCTGCATCTGCCTCTACACGTTTCTTCAGCCCCGCCCCCTGGTCAATGGCCAATCATCGTGTATTTCCCATGTCTTGATGTTTCTATATATGTGCTTTGCCTTAACCTAACCTGATTGTAATTTCTTCTTTTGTAAGGCGCATTGAGTTGTCTTGTGTACGAAATGCGCTGTATAAATAAAGTTGCCTTGACTTTCCTTTTGCCAACACTGGCGTAATTGGAAGTGCATTTTAACACCAACATCAACAATGTTAATACAGATATAGAATAATGACGGATCTGTCTCCTCTTCCATTGTTGTCCATGTTTATGTCGAGGGTTGTTTTCATGCTGAAAATGTAACTTGTCACCGACGTTACGTCAATCCAAGACAGAAAAAAAGTTTTTGTTTTTTTCTAAGGAAAATAACAGAATAACTCAGTGATTTGGAAAAGTAACTTTAATCTGTTAGTGGTCTGGAAAAGTGTTGTTACTGAAAAAAGTGGTACAGATTAGAGTAACCCGCAGTGTTAATTTCGTCGACTAAAATATTTAGTCTTAATTTTAGTCAAAGTGATATTTTTACAGACTAAAATTGGACTAAAACTAAATTAAATTTTTCCATGAGACTAAAACTGTGACTAAAATGTCCAGATATTTTAGTCGACTAAAATAAGACTAAATAAAAATGAAAAGGAGAGACTAAAATCATCCAAACTTCTATTGACCGTCTGAAAGAGCCTCATATTATGTAAATTCACTGCCAAAGGAGCAGCTTTGAGCTTTGTTCATATGGGAGAAGCTCCATGAAGCAGAGGAGCTTATTATATGATTATAATAATCACTAAATTTTAAATTTGTCGACTAAATTAGTCTGCAATTTAGTCGACTAAAATACCTTGAGATATTTTTTTGACTAAATCTCGACTAAATTAAATAAATGTTTTGTCAAAAGACTAAGACTAAAACTAAATTAAAACATGTTGTCAAAATTAACACTGGTAACCCGTTACTAAGCAACTGGCATCACTGGCAGCCCATGAAAAAAATGAGTACACATTGGCCAGCTCATTAGAAAACAGTGCTTTGTAAATATAAAGGTCTTGCACATTATTCTAACATTAAATACATGCAGTCTATAACTTGTCCACCGCCAAAACTGGTTCAATGTTTACATAAAGTGAATACTTGAACTTTATCATGTTCCCTTTTGAGAAACAGACCTGAAAATGTGTATGTTTAACGTCCTCCTCCTTGGCTTTGGAAACTGTGAATTTGAACATGGGAGCTGACTTTCTTTACTCTCATGTCTAATGTATATAACTTAATCATATAAGACGTGAACACTGAGCCATCAGAAAAGCCTGTCCTCCCTTCGCAGATGTAAACGCCATGATGGAGGAGGATGATTACACAAACCGCAGCTTGTCCCTGTGATGGATTACTCTACACTTCTATAGGCCGCACTTGTGCTTCGCTCCCTTTTGGCCGGAGCCAAGAGCGAGTCGAGATAATGGCGTTTAAGCCCGTCTCGTTAAACCCAGGAAGCGGTGACATGGAACTTCTGGCCCGGTCAAAGCTGCTCGCTCTCTCTCTCTCCTCCTCTTTCGCTCTCTCCTCACATCTGTTCCTAATGCTGAGCCAGCATCTGGGAAAGTCGCCCCGGACACTTCTGGATAGAGCCCGAATCAAAGCGCCAACAAATGTCTAATCGCTCTTTAAGACGCTCGAAATCCCGGGACGATGCGCGCGATGACGTATCGGAAAATTCACACGCATAACTTTCAGCTCGAAGACATTACATACGCGCCGCCGGACCGCGATTAAGTAAGGCCATTAGCGCTCGCACTGGTAGATTACGCGGCTAACGAGAGGTTGCACGGAGCGCTCGGATGGGAAAGGATAAGTGTGGAGAATGGCATAAAGCAGCGTGATGCAGTTCTCCAGTGAAGCGGCAGGGACTTGGATCGCGGTGCTTGTAAAGAGATCCTGCGTGCTGAAAGGTGTCTGGACCGAACGGTGAGAATGTTGGGGAGACAAAAGTTCTTATGAAATCTTAAGACGAAGGGTGTCGAGATTCAGGGCTAATTTGCTAAGTCAAATGAAACTGATAAATTAGTAAGTTTATTTACATGGCACGTTTCACAGACAGAGAAGTCACAAAGAGCATCACAATAGAAATAAAAAGTATGGTTACTGTCATACAACAACCCTTAATCTACTGGAATTAAAGGGATATTTCAGGATTTTTGACATGGGCCTCATTTCTAGTTATCCAGAGTGTTGTTGATGTCTGGAGATATTTTTTTCTTAAATTCATGCAGTTCTTATATTTGAAGAGTCTAGTGGCGCTAGGCTAGGGCAAGGCTAGCGCATTTCTATGGTATCAGTTAGCCTGCATTAAAAACAGTCTGACCCACTCCACAGTGCACCTGAGGTAAATCACTTATAACACCAGACTAACCATATAAATGTCGTGTTAATAGAATAATTTTGAAATATAACTGACTTGTATCACATAATTACCGCATTTTGAGGGACTATTTCTCGCAGATCACTCCGCCGCTGCGTTAGCTTACAGCCACGAAGCTGATGCTGCTCAAATATAAGTTATTTTATGAAATTCAAATGATTCTATTAACACAGACATTTATATGGTTAGTCTGGTGTTATAAGTGATTTACCTCAGGTGCACTGTGGAGTGGGTCAGACTGTTTTTAATGCAGGCTAACTGATACCATAGACATGCTTTAGCCTTGCCCTAGCCTAGCGCCACTAGACTCTTCAAATATAAGAACTGCATGAATTTAAGAAAAAAATATCTCCAGACATCAACAACACTCTGGATAACTAGGAAATGAGGCCCAATGTCAAAAATCCCGAAATATCCCTTTAAAACGCTTTCCGGAACAAGTAGGTTTTTAGTTTGCTCTTAAACGTCAACAGAATCAAGCAAACGTTAGGAATGTGGAAATTTTTCCAGAGCGTCGGCATGACCGCCTGGAAGGAGCGATTCTCCGCTGGTCCTCAAATGAGTACAAGGGACCATGAGAGGGTTCTCAAGACCTCGGCCTCTGAGAGCCTGGTTTAGGGACATAACAAGCCATGCAAGGCTCTGAAAGTCAGCACCAGGATTTTTAAATGGAAACGGAAAATGACTGGGAGCCAATGAAGGGCTTTTAGAATGGGAGTAATATGAGCCCTTCTGTTGGTGCGAGTCAGCAGAGATTTGTACCTGCTGAAGACGGTACAGCTCTTTTTTTTGTTTAGACAAGAAAATAACCTGTTACAGAGAAGAGACGAAGGCGTCATTAGAGGTCTCAGGAAAGGCCATACCGAGCTCTGCCTCGGGTCCTGACTGTGCCAGGTCACACTGAGAACCACACCAGAGAATCTAACGAACAAGACCTGACTGTGCACGCTGAGGTTATACTTAAAACGGGTGCGTACTTATGTTCCCCGGGTCCAATTTTATTTATTTTTGTCGGTGAGTTGGTGCATCAACTAATCACAAGTCATGAGAGTGAAACGTCATACATATATCAATCAGCTTAACCCTGACCCTGCCTAGCCACTAACCTTAAGGATAGTGGGCTGGTGCCTAATCTTAAAGAGGGGGTATTATGCTTTTTTCAATCACATAGCACCAGTCTATAGCATACTACAATGATGACGTAACCTTCTGTTGGTCTGTATATGCAGTAAATTAAAATAACTGCCTTGAATAAAATTGCTCTCTCAAAATGACTGTACTGAACGTCTTGAAATAGGCCTCTGTCTCTTTAAGAAGCTTTCCGACACGCCCCCTTCAGCACACTGCTGTGGCATCTAAACAACACTACTGTGCGGGGAGGGGGCTCTGCTGAGCTGAGGAGCAGTGGTTGGTGGCTTGGCTGGTGACAAAGGTCCAGAGGCGTCTCCAGGAGGTGGGGCGTTCCTAGGAGGACTGAGGCATAGCTACACCTAAAATGGCTGCCGTCTAAGTTTTTACTGATTACTCAAAAATATGTGAATGAGCCAAGGCAACACTCCAGGCATGTGTTTAATGAGGGAATGACATAATAACATGATATAAAGCTTGAAAAAGTCGATTTTATATAATACCCCCCTTTAATCAATAGAAGTGGGGAACATAGGTACTGGGCAACATAGGGCTGACCTTCCTTAAAACATGCACAGCCTGATGAAGCATCACCAAACTGTTTGCTTGCATTGGAATGTCAACACGCTCACCGGGCATTCGAGCGTCTCCCAGAGAGGACAGAGGACACGCTGAAAGTTTATAATAAACGTGACAGATAGAACAACATTCACCGAATAAAGACAGACATGTTGAATTTGGGGCAACAGCAAAAAAGTTGTGTTCATTAACAGGCTTCAAACTCAGAATAATCTAAGTCCATGGATTCTGCCCCAAAACTGGTGCATTATGGAACTTTTTATATTTGCATATTTGTGTCTGCTGACGGACCCTGGATCCTGGAGCGTTATAGAGGCCACCATAATGGAAAGTAAAGAGGCCACCCATACAAACACTGGGTCACAAAAAGATAATTTAGACACACACAAAAAAAAGAAATTTAAAGGTCCTATATCATGCAAAATCGACTTTTTTGAGTTTTTAGCCATGTTGTTATGCTATTTCCTTCTCAAAAACACCTCCAGAGCGGTTTTTGGCTTCATTCACGCAGTTCTAAGTAATCCTCCTGAATCCTGCTCTCTGAGCAGCTGCTCCACCCTCTCCTGGTAAACGACTGAGCTGTTCAGTTGTGTCGTCACAAAGGAACGGAAGTGCTCTACGTCTGTAATGTAATGCCTTACGGCCTGGTTTTGATTTATAAAACAGGTTTTTTTTATTTTTTTATTTTTAAAACAGCAACTCTCCGACGCGTCTGTGCTGTCCCACGACGCTAATGAAGCGCACCCACGGCTGGAGGAGCCATGGATCCGAGCAGAAGTGTTGTTTTTGAAGACGGAGCTCTTTCTAACCTACTCTGGACACGCCTGTTCTTTTTCTTACCCAACGATAATGTCACGGATGCGCGTTTGGCTACGAGAGGAACAGGACTATTCAACCTTCCTAAAGAAGAGTGCACTCGCCAGAAGTTGGAATTTCTTTCCGGGATTAAGCGACTTTATCAACCAACCTGATGGATGCTTGGTGAACCTTGGCCAGAATCAAAGTGGATTAACTTTATAACCAACGCGATCTCATGGGGAGTCCAGACTGAGCGGTGAGTCAATCAAAACGCGTGTTAGCGTGTGTGTTAGCGTGTGTGTTAGCGTGTGTGTTAGCCATTTATGAAACTGTGTTGCACATGTCAACTCCTTATAACTGCATTATGTGAAGTAACTTCACTTTTTGCAGCGATATTTATATTTATAATACTGTAAATGTGGAATGAGCGGAGAGAGGGGCGGAGTTAACTGAATCGAAGCGTCTTGTTTCCGGGTAGGGAAAATACCCCCAGAAAATACTTATATTTCTCTCAAAAATGAGTACTCCATAGTGATAGAGGTACAATATATCATATATATGCCTATACTTTACTTTGGAATGGCTAAAATAGCAGGATACAGGTCCTTTAACGTGATGGTCCGACAGCGACAGGTGAGATTAGGGAGACATTACGAGCCGTTTTCTGAATTCACAATGTCTAATTTAGGTCGTTCGTATACACACATCATGCCAGTGCGTCTTGCTGCACATGTGACTTTATTAACCCTGACAGAACCGGCTTTGTTTGTAATGCGACGTTTACACAAAGTAGCCGCTGCTGTGAGAAGTGCAATCCAAACTGTCTCCGAACGCACACGCTACACATTTTACGAAAACTTTTTAAAAACAAACGTCATTTCTCAGAGCGGCCTCCAATCTAAACAGCGGCTTAGCAAAGTCAATATTTAGCGCTTTTGAGGCGGCGCTGGAGCATCGCCAGGCCTGGGCCCCCTCTGTCGCCCCGTCCCTCACTTCTCCTCGCAGCGAATCGCAGCCTCAGAGAGAAAACACTCCAGCGCTGATGAGGAAAGGAGATTGTAGCGGAGCAACAGGAGTCAACAGAAGCCGGGACAGCGCCAAAGGGCTGGGGCTGCAGACAGACTGACACATGACTGACAGGGCATGCGAGCAAAGAACGTACGCTCATCAATGAAGAAATGCTAATCCCATAAAACCAACAGCGCAGGTTGAGAAAGATTTGCACATCTCTGTCCACGACCTGACGTTCAGTCGAGCTGTCAACACAAACGTTTTGACAATGTCCACAAGTTTTCATTGACGCATGCTTTATGTCGACAGTAGTAACACAATGTTACTTTTGTCAGAACAAACCCTTCAGGCTCTGCTCCCAGTCCACATTATAGCACGCAGCATAGTGTATGTAAGCACAGGTAGTGGCGGCACGGTAGTACAGTGGTTAGCGCTCGTGCTTTACAGCTAGAAGGTCCCGGGTTCGATTCCCACCTGGCCGGGGCCTTTCTGTGTGGAGTTTGCATGTTCTCCCCGTGTCTGCGTAGGTTTCCTCCGTGTACTCCGGAAACATGTACAATAGGCCAGTATGAATGAGAGTGTGTTTGAGAGTGCGCATGGGGGACGACGGACGCAAATTAGCCCAAGGCTACAATCCGGTGTGGCTTGTTTACATGCATGAGACCCATGTATGTTCATTAACATGCACTGTCCCGACCAAATAAACCAATAAATAAAAAAATAAACCAATAAATAAATAAGTAACATTAAGTAATTGCACATCTGTAATAGTTTTGTCACACTGTACATTAGTTTTATTTCAAGTATCAATACTTGGGGGCTCTAGCAGGAAGCGCAGGAGTGAGACAAACAGATTAGGGTGACCAGATTTTCCAAGTAAAAAACTGGGACATTCACGAATCAGCCGCAGGGGTTCCAAATCTAAACTGTCTTTACCCACGATGAATGGTAAAACTGTCAACGACTTATGACATGTACTAATCTGCATCCTGAATTGAGATTTTGAATTGGTTTACAGCTAGGACTCAAAACTGGGACATCTGGTCACCCTAAGACAGATGGCAGAGGTAAAGCGCCAAGGAAGAGTTTGATTGTGTTTTGAACAGACTTTTTGCACGCGCTCGTCATGGAAAACAGACGAAGAAATCAATATGATGATAGTGCACATTTCTTTAACCAGGCGTGTTATGGCCGTTTTACTGTTGTTTGGTCAGAAGACAAGACCTAGAGAGAGTTAGAGAGACTTAGAGAGACTCATCCATGCATTTGTCTCCAGCAGGTTAGACTACTGTAACGGCTGCTCACTGGCCTTTCTAAACCAGCTGTTAGAGCTGCAGAACATCCAGAACGCTGCTGCTCGAGTCCTGACAAGAACCAGGAAATACCACCACATTAGTCCAGTGCTCCGGTCTCTGCACTGGCTTCCTGTCACTCAGAGAATAGAATTTAAAACAGCTCTGCTTGTTACAAGTCTTTTCATGGTTTAGCACCAAAGTCCATCTCTGACATGTTAGAGCCGTATGAACCATCTCGGGCCCTGAGAACTTCAGGGAGGGGTCTCCTGGTGGTTCCAGAGTCAATAATAAACACGAGGAGGCTAAAGCTAAAATCTGGAACAGTCTTCATGAGGATGTGAGACAGGCCTCAACTCTGACAATGTTCAAATCCAGGCTGAAAACAGCTCTTTTTACCCGTGCATATGAAAACTGAAAGTATTTTATCTGCACTCTTGCCTTTTACTGTCATTGATTAACTTTATGTTGATGTTTTATTGATTGATTTTATCTGTGTTCTTGTAATTTTATGCAACTGTGAAGCACTTTGAATTGCCTTGTGTATGAATTGTGCTCTACAAATAAACTTGCCTTGCCTGCGCTAATTGTAACCGGTGGAGTGACGAGTGTGGGAGGCCAGAATAGAAAGTGTTACAATAGTTCAACCGACAATTGATAAAAGCATGAGTCGCCTTCTTGAGGTCTTTGCGCAACAGAAAGGGCTTAACCTTGGCAAAAATGTGCAGCTGGAAAAAGCTGGCTTTGACCACAGCATTTATTTGTTGGTTGAACTTCAGTTCTCGGTCAAAGGCAACTCCCAGGTTGACCCTGGCCCTGTTCAATAAAAAGTTTTAAAAAAATCTTTCCTTGTACCATCTTTCTGTGTAAAAATCTCATGTCAAAACGTGGACATGAGGCTTATAGACAACTGTGGCCTATATGTATATGTGTATGCGGCTTATATTCAGGTGCGGTCAAACTGTTTATTTATTTGCATGTTAATGAACATACATGGGACTCATGCATGTGAACACGCCATGCCGGATTGTAGACTTACCGTAAATCCTCTAATACTGGCCTGTATTCCATTAGCGGCCGGGTCTCTAACAGTGGCTGGCGGAGATAATTAAAAGCCGGTCTCTAATTTAGGCCGGGGCTATTATTAGAAACTGGGGTTGGGTGATAATTTAACTTTATAGGAATTTGTCTCATACTAGTGTAAACGATAACTCACGTGCAGGAAGTAAACAAACTGGAACCCAGGCCGAGAGAGGGAACACTGCGGAGCTGATCCAAGCGTAACTTTGAGACAGATTTAGCCACTTTTCAAACCTTCTGTGACTATTTTTGGAAACAGGGCAAGCAACAAATGTTGTGTGACCCTCCAGGGTTTTAATAAAGTCACCATCGCGTCCTCAAAGCTCATCCAGCGGCTCCGTGTGCAGGTCAGTCCCACGCCTCAAAATAACTCCTCCGATCTGCGCGAACGTCTCGTCTTCTCTGGTCTGTTTATGATCAATCACAAACACAAACGCTCCGTCTAAACTCGCCTTTACACCAGATAACAACAAATAATCCCAATTTTGGCCTGGTTCCAATAAAGGCCTGGTCCTCGATGCGCTTGAGTAAATAAAGGCCCCGGCCTATATTAGAGGATTTACGGTAAGCTAATTTGCATCCATTGTCTGACACTCTCACTCATCCTGGACTATTGTACATGTTTTTAGTGGTAGGAAACCCGCACACACTCGGGGAGAACATGCAAACTCCACACAGAAAGACCCCTTCCAGGTGGGAATCGAACCCGGGACCTTCTAGATGTGAAGCACAAGCACTAACCGCTGCACCACCGTGCCGTCCAGTCCGAACATTACGGTAGTTTTCCCACAGAGAGTGTGCAAGTGAACAAACTTTCACTTAAAACAAGATTTATTTCGTAGTGTTTCTTGCACCTTGCAATAAAATCATCTCACATTACATTAAACTGCCTGATTTAAAAAAAAGTGTCATCCTGAAAGACCAGGTTATTCCATCAAAGGATTTCTACTTCCCTGATGGCTTGGCATATTCCACGATGACAATGCCAGGATTCATGGGGCTCACGTTGTGAAAGAGTGGTGGAAAAGGCTTAGCGCTGTGGTCACACTCTCCCATCATCAATGCGAAGCTTACTGAAATAACGCCTCTGCTGTAATCAAAGCTAAAGGCGTTGAACCAAATATTAGGCGGGTTAGGCAGTGTTTATTTGTACCACTAACACATTCATGGGCCTGTGACACAAAGCAGTACTAAGTAACTCGTGCCCCTAGAGGCCATCAGCGCCACTGCAGGTGTCGTAGCATGTTGTGGTTTTTTTACTCATTAATTGTCCGTGAGAGTAAATACTACACTGACAGAAAGACAAAGGGACAGAGGGATATTGTTCATCCAATTACACAATGGAGATCATTTTTTTCACTCAAACTTGGCTGTAAATACTGTTTAAGTGGTGCTAGCCCACAGTTAGCTTTGCCCGTTAGCCTGTTAGCTTCTTCCTCGTGATTCCATTAGTGTGTATTGCTGCTCCGACCCGGAGGCAGGAAAGTTCCAGTTGTGGTTTTCTGGCCAGAGACACCAGGGGGAGATGAAAGACCCCCCAATCATCCCATTAACACTTGTATTACCCCCAGAGGGACTACGGAAAGGATTTATTACGGTAAACACGTAGTACTGCTTTAAATCAGACGATCTTGACTACATACTCCTCTTGCAGTACAAGAGTCTCTACTTGAGTAAATACCTTTGGGCCACTCTACACCGCTGACAAAGTGGAATTTGGCGACTGATCTGTGACTTTACTCGCTGATGAATTAGACATGACACACGATTTGTAAAATCATTAACTTTCATTTGCTAAATCATAACACTGCCGGTAACACCACGGACATGTAAACACTGCAGTTTCTCTCACGTCACTGTCTGAGAAACGCTGTTGTCCTGAAACTCCAGCTCACGGCTCAGGTATGTGCCGCTTCACACGGCCAGGTCGCTTCTCCCTGTTTAAGCTCCACTATGACAACTGGGAAAGTACCACAGTCCCAGGTCCAGTCACTGTGCAGTCTCTAGTGTCACATTACTGACATCTCAAACTCTATTCTCCACATCGATTTCGATACCACAGCAAAATAAATAATCCCTTTTAATATATATATATATATATATATATATATATATATATATATATATATATATATATATATATACACTATACTATACTATACAAAAGATTACATTTATTTCTCTCTGTTTTGCATTTTCAGCTGCAATATTCAAAGTCAAATGCTAAAACTATACAAGGCTAAATAACCTACAAACTACTTACAGGCTGGATTTGGCCCATGACCATCATGTTAAAACTCTGTGTCACCTCAGTCACTGCTGTCGCATTTAGGTGGATAACAGTGAATTAATTCAAAGCACCAAACAATGTTAAAAATGTACCTTTAAAATACCTCCATATATATTTATATTTAGTCAAGTACAAACAGTAAACATGTAACTATACGACTCCTGAACTCTCTTTAAAGGAACAGGCCAGTGTTTTCCATACTGAGATATGTTCTTACCTGAGCTTAGACGAGTTGATCTGTACCTGTCTGGTCTTTGTGCCCGTGAAAGAGCTTGGTTGCTAATAACTTCACCCCGTTTGGAGCTATAGGAATATACTGGGCAGTGACGTGCGGTCAGGGGAGGCCAGGCCTCACCAGTCATCATCGAAAAAAACAAAAATGAAAAAATACAATAAAGTTTATAAAAACAAGTCCCTTCTCTTAAGATTATAGGAATTTCCTATGATTTTAATCAATCTTGTGGTTAAAAAATGCCCAAATGTTTAATCAGTTGTCGATATCGTATAAAGAGGGCGGAGCTGCGGCGAGCCTCCTGAGTCCTGCACACACTTGAGCTCGGCTCATTCCCTCAGCGCTCTCTCCCATTCGGGGCTTTTTTGCCTCCTAAAAGTAAAATACATTTGTAAATGGGTTTTTGTTGGGCGTGTTGGTTTTCTATCATCTGGATAAAGAATCAGGCATAAGAATGACTTGTTTGACCTGTTCATTTAACTTAAAACCACGTTATGAAAGGCCTGAAGTGAGGCTCGCCTCCAAAGCACTGCCCTGACGATACGAGCTGAGTCAGCGCTACACATTTCTACAAAACATGTGGACTACACGTGAAAACCAGTCTGCTTCATTTACCACGTGGCTATAATCTGTTGTGTATATCCTGATCTCTTATGTCAGTGCCCTCTGCTGGACACGTGTGGAATTATTTTTTATTTATTGAAGTTGCCCCCTAGTGGCTGAAATGAGTATACTGGTTATTTAGTAAAAAAATAAAAATAAAAAATCAGACCTCTGCACAGGAATGGGCTAGAGACTTTTTTCTGCTCTACAAGTCAGGGGCCGGGTTAAATCCACGGGCCGTAGTTTGAGGACCCCTGATGTAAATGGAATGGAGGCGGCTAGGCTCAGCTACGCATAGGAATGAATGGGCCGCTAAGCTAATGCTAAAGCCACACTCGCAACAGTTTTTATCAAAGCGCCTGCTCCTTTGGACCTGCTCCAGATGCATTTAGTTTTAGAACTTTATTCAGGGTTTCAGTGAGACCTTTTTAGCTCTAGTTTAAAGGTGCATTATGGAAGTTTTTATGTGAGATAATAAAACTTATTAGTGAGTATTGGATCTTTTGGTGACCCAGAGGTCAGTTTCCCATCACAGTGGCCTCTATGACGCTCCAGGATCAATTGCTTTGAGAGTTTCTGGTAGGTTTTCACTGCTGACGGACCCTCTCAGCAGAAAACCTCCAAAGCAATTGATCCTGGAGCGTTGTAGAGGCCACAGTGATCCGGAGATTCCTTCCTGTCTGTTCCCAACTGGTACGGTATCAGGGCCCATCATCACCACAAGATGTCAAGCCCCTCCAAGGTATTTGCAGCTGGAATTTGCAAGAAAACAAACTTGGCACCAGTGGTTTTAACAGACCTGGGTGCTTTTTCTGTAGATAATAAAGTAGAAATGAAAACTGAATGGAAAACGAGACACACAAAGCGCTTCGACTCATTGCTGCGTCTTCGTCAGTGAAAAGTAGAAGTGTGTCTCAGTGAAAGGCGACCCGCTGAAAACAGTCAACCTTCAAGCCACACGGCAAATAAATATAAACACTTATGTCATTGCATTGTCGATCACGTTTGGTGTCGCTGTCATGTCCGTTTATCTTCTTGATTTGCCTTTGTGATGCGGGAACACCTAATCTGGAGCGTTCCACAGCGTCGGTATCACAGCTTGTACTGAAACGGGGCCGACATGTCGTGAGTCAGTCGAGTGCCGAGGCATGAGGAGAAAGACTCGTGTTTATACAAGAACACGTACTTTAAAACAACACAAATACTCCGGGGAGAAGACACTGTACTCGCTGACCTCCAAACTAGAACACGGTTTGCTACAGACGGCACGTACTCGCAGAACGGGAAATACTGCAGTCACGGCGATGTGTTAGAGAGAGATCATGGCAGTGGTGCGACGGGTAAACAATGGATTACAAATGACCTGACTAGGCCTTCACGCACTCATGCCCTGATCTAAGCCTGAAAAGTCTGTATATTATGTATGGCAACATTTAGGCCCCGGGTTTAGACAGGCAGAAGTATCCACAGCTTTTTAATGCACATCTTTCATTCCTTAACATTTGCAAGATTTGAGAATTGGAGACTTCATATCTCAGGTCTCGGAGATATTTCAGGGACATCACAGAAACGTCTCACAGGTTGAGGACAACTCATTTTTTGAGACCATGTGGAGACTCCGCTGAAATCGAACCCGTTTATCTCCAGGGGACGTCTCGGAGACAGTGACAGCGGTGACTAGGGCTGGGTACCGTTACATTTTTTCCGATACCAGTACTTTAACGATACTTGGTTTTCGATACCAATACCTGAACTAGGGGTGTCCATGGTTAACCGATTAACCGGTTAACCGTTAAAAATTGTATCGTAACCGAGTAAAGCATTTTGCTCGGTTAACTGGCGTGTATAAAATAAAATAAAATTGTGGAAAAATTGGAGGAAAAAAAAGAAACATTTTGAGAAAGAAAAGAAAGGAAAAAAAGAAAAATTTGAAAAAAATGTATTTTTTTTAATTGGAGAAAAACATTTTGAAAAAAATATTAATTGGAGAAAAAAAGAGAAAACAATTTAACATTTCGGGAAAATTGGTTAAAAGTGTGTGTGTGTCCAAAAACTTGCTAGTTATCGAAATCTAAAATAAAAAATGATAAAAAAAGGGGAAACATGAGAAAAAAAAATGGAAAAGCAAGTGGAAAAATTGCAGTACATTTGGGAAAACTGGGGATAACCTGGGAAAATTTGGGGCAAAAATAAAAAAAATGTGGAAAAATTGGAGGGAAAAAAAGAAAAATTGGGGTAAAAAAAAAAAAAGACAAATTGGGAAAAAATTGGAGAAAAAAGGGAACATTTTGAGAAAGAAAAACAAGAAAAATTTGAAATTTTTTAAATTATTCTTTTTTTTAATTGGAGAAAAACATTTTGAAAAAAATATTAATTGGAAAAAAAAGGGAAAACAATTTAAAATTTCGGTAAAATTGGTTAAAAAGTGTGTGTGTGTCCAACAACTTGGAAAGTGTTTTTTCCACCCTTTTGTAGTTCAAGGAAGTTTCTTGGTTGTTTCACCTCAAACAAATGATACAAATGCAAAAGAAATGAAATGGAAGGAAAAGGAATAAATTAACATCTTTTTCATGACTCTATACTACACATATTTTGGTATAGGTATTGAAAAAAGTACCGTTCAGGTATCGGTATCGAAAATAATGTAACGATACCGAGCCCTGGTGAGGATCCTGTAATGTATCCTGTCTCCTCTGTAATGAACAAACATCACCAGGTTCAATAAGATCTCCTGCTTTTCCACCATCTCCCTGTCTGCTTCCTGCCGTCCTCTCGGTGCAGGCATTTCCTCTCCCCAGACGCTGAATTTGTCAAACGCTTCCAGCTCAGGGACCGTTTAGTTGACAGAGTGTTACACGTGTTCTGACAGAACTGCACCCCTGGGTTCCCTGCCCGGAACGTCCCGTGTTTAAACCTGCTGATGGATGGCTTTCTGCATTATCCCCGTCGTAGGGAGTGCGTAAGAGCACGACTGAGGAGGACCGTAAAATAAATAGGGGGCTGGAGGCAGCGTCAGTGGGACAGACGCCCGGGATCCACTTTAGAAAAACACTGAGATTTATGGACCCGGAGGAGAGCGAGGGCGGAGCGCTGGAGAAGGCGTCCTATCATTTATACGGCCTTTTTAAGGGTTAATCAACCATGGGATTAATTCATACACCAATGTACGCAGACACTGACACAGGATCCGCCATTTGTTTTGTTCTGTTGTATGAATCTCTGCACATAAGTGTGATTTTTATAAACTATGAACGGCAAAAAAGTTGATTGAAGAAATATTCTATTATGGATAAATCTCCAGAAATTTAAAGTATATTTTTTTAAGAGATAAATGAGTATCTTTTAAAATAACATTTTGCAAGATTATTTTTACTGAAAAACTACTGAACCAAGTAGTTGAACCCAACCGAAATATCATCTTAGTGACTGTTACACCCCTATTCTTACCTCACCATATGGCCTGGCCTCACCATTCCACACTATATTGGGAGAGAAAGCTCATTACACAGGCCGTTTGCTATATATATATATATATATATATATATATATATAAGTGCGCATTTCTTGGAAGAAGGTCAGATAACTAACACCATTTATGCAATTTTGATGGTGCAGCCTGCCACGCGACACCCTTTCAGAAGGCATTTTTGCTGCAGCGGGCTCCAGTGTTAAGGAGCTACTGTACGTCACACATACCCGGATTCCCGTCTAACTCATTTGCTTCAGGAAGGTTCTCCGGTCACAGGCAGTGTTTGGTAACGATGCTGTAAGGCCCTATACCTGAAAAAGGAAGCGTGTTTAAACTTTTAGTGTCTAAACACATTCCCAATATCCCAAAGCATTTCCCATTTACCAAGTCCTCACAGGGATGAGTTTACAAGCTTCTTTTACCAAGTTCTGGGTCCAAAGCTTTCTAAATATTGCTATTACCCATGTGACTACGCTGGGCGAGGTGTTATATGTTTAACCATGCTGTTTGTATATTAGAAATAAAAAGTTGAAGCCTAAATCTATGATTGACGGGCCCTGGTAGCCTGGCGTCCAAAATGCCCGCTGCTGCAAAACTCAAACGAGCCCGTGCAATCAGATTTGTTTATTTGCCGTCACATGTTGGTCACGACCACTCTTGGGACGCAGAAGTCCCTTCAATCACAATCTGTGGGCGGCGCACGGGAGAGAGAGAGATTTTTTCGAATAAGCGGTAAATGACCAAAAACACATCGGCAGTAGGTTAGTTTTGTGATTCATAATCCTGTTTGAATATTAATGTAAAACCGCTAGTAATGCCACTGACTTGCCTTAGCTGACTGGTTTACTCCGCTTCCTGTTTGTTTGCGTATGTTTCTTACCAGACTCAGTCGCTAGTTCAGCGGTGAGTCTGAATTTTTCCAGGCAAAGTCTCTGGAGCTCTGTGGAACTCGGTCTGGGGTGGCTTCCTGCCTTTTTCCCTTTTAAGGAACAGGCAGCCATGTTCATTTCACAGGCCCCTCGGGATCATTACTATGAATGGGGCTGAATGGAACACCGGTTATCTCTTCTATCTCATATGAATGAACTGAATGAATTGTGCAAAAATCAAGGCCTTAAATGTCATTAACCCTAGAACACTATCGCTCAAATTCAAAACACCATCACTAACACTGATTTTTACCCGAGATAATACACCCGATAAAAAGTACTTGTCATCAAAATCTATCAAAACATGACACATATGAGTAGAGTTCTTTTATATTAAACAGTGTCATGTCTAACAAAATGAAAGAAAAGCATTACGAGAGGACCATATAAAAATGCTCCAAAAGTACTGGAAAATTAGGAATTTGGGAACAAAAAAGAAAATTCAGAAAAAAAAGTCACCAAGATGGAAACTTGGTTTTGGTCGCCCCATTCCTGGGATATGTGAGACTTCCCTGGTGAAGGCTCAGTGTCCTTGGCACAAAAGAGTCGCAGGAGAGAGAAACAAGATATGCCATATTTTGAATGGGTAAAAATGACCAGCGGCCTAAAATAACTATGTGTTACTGACTTGCTGGGACACAGAGACACCAACTCTGTGACAGGAGCAAAGCTGTAGTTGAAGTAAATGTGGCAGTCCTGAATGTCAACCTGATTTTATACACTAACCCAGTGTTTTTCAACCACTGTGCCGTGGCATACTAGTGTGCCGTGAGATATTGTCTGGTGTGCCGTGGGAAATTATCCAATTTCACCTAGTGGGTCTAAAAAATACTTTGTGCCATAGTGGAGTCTCTGTGCTGTCTAGTGATCGGCAGAGTAACCATGTAATGTCACGGTTGCGGAGGAGAATGACCCCAAAAGGCACTCGGCTCGAAGTTTTAGAACAGAAATTTAATGGACACTCCAAGTAGATACAAAAACTGGTAATACCAAGGACTGGACCAGGCAGAACAACAAACGACAAGATACAGACTTGGACATGACGAGAACATGACAATGCACCAACAAAAGACAAGGGAAAACACAGGGGTATAAATACACACACAAGAGAAACAGGGAACAGGTAAAACACATTAGGGAGGAGCAGGTAATCACACAGGAGGAAGGCAAAGAGAGTGTGTTTGAGAGTGCGCATGGGGGACGACGGATGAAAATTAGCCCAAGGCTACAATCCGGTGTGGCTTGTTCATTAACTTGCACTGTCCCGACCAAATAAACCAATAAAAAAAATAAAAAAAAGCAAAAATGACAAGCACACACCAGAATGTCAAAATAACACTCACAAAACAGGGACACAAGACAAGACAGGGGAAAACCAAACCTAAAACAAATCAGAACCGAACTGTAACAGTAATACTCTTCCATATCAGTAAATGACGGTAAGTTGCTAATTTCTTTGAGACAAGAGAATAATGGATGCGACAGGTGGCGGTGACAGAGGCATTGTGGCTAGTGAGACTATACAGTGTTCCTATTCAAGACACTTTAATGAGAACCACTTTATACTGTGAATATAGGCTACAGAGTTACATTTTTTTAAATGTTCAGCTGGTGGTGTGCCTCGGGATTTCTAAAAGTGTGCCTTGGCCCAAAAAGAGGTTGAAAAACACTGCCCTAACCTACCTTCTATCACTATTGCAACATGTAGGAAAAAGTGTGTTTTAGGAAAACACCTGTGCCGACAAAGCTGAAGAGACCCATGACACTCAGATAAACGCAGCATCATGAACATCACCTGTTTGGTGTTCTAGAGTTAAAAAGCTTTCTGTTGGATTCAAACTTGCTGTATAAGTTCGACAAAACCAAAATGATGGTCTACAACACGTTCAGTTGCATGTTTGGCAATTGATTAAAACCTTTTGTTAAAAAGTTTCCCGTTTTGTCCAATTCTCTTTCCTCTGTTTGACAAATCTTAAGAAATTAAATATGAAATGATTTCTTTCTTTTTTGTCTGTGTTTGTAGCATTAAAATATGGCATCTGGGCATTAAAAAAGCATTACATTTGACTTGCTTCTGCCTGTATAAACCCAGGCCTGTTTCTAAAGATAAACTAATTGGCTTTTGGAGGGAGTTTATTAACAAATGCCGTGAGTGTGCTGCTAAAAAAACCAACATAAGCCTAGACTATTTACAAGCTCAGTGAAGTATGTTAACAGACAGAGTTCCATGTGTTCACAGATCAATCATTCGGTGATAAAAATATTGTTTACTTGGCGGCGAGTGCGATGGTTAATGGCGAAAGCCTCACCCACACTCTGCCTACACCTCCTCCATTACTGTCAGCTGACTCATCTTCTTTACTGTAAACGTCAAGCTGCGGTGTTGTTTGGTGAAACTGTACCCCCGTCGCCCTCGTTAATCTCCTCCATTTGGCCCGGCGCAGCGTTCGGAGGGGGGGAAAGCACAGCGTTGCGCACGGGACATGAGTGGGCTTTTAAATTAGCCGTTTGCGGTGACTCATCTGCTCATTAGGACGGCGATATCGAGTGTACGAGCTGCGGAGGTGAACCAGAGGCTAGTAAAATAAGCCAGGGACATGTGTGGAGTTTCCCAGGGATCGCTGTGGGAACCATCCACGTGTTTTATGGAGCTTTTAGTGGATTGATATCAGTCGATGTGAACAGGATCGGCTCTGCTCGGCCTTTTAGAAGAAATCCTTGGACACCTGAATGCTCAAATGAAAGACTTGGACTCTTCGTAAAGGTGGAATCCATCACATTAAAGACTCTACACCTGTTTTGTAGTTGTGTGTTTTATTTATCTGTTCATTTGGTCGGGACAGCGCATGTTAATGAACACACACGGGACTCGTCATGACTGTAGCTACAGGCTAATTTGTGTTTCCTGATAAGCTGCAAATTGAGACTTATTTTTCAGGTTGGGTTGGGTCAGAAAATTAGCTGGCCCGCACATCACTAAACTATATTATAAATGCATCCAAATAATTCACATGAACGATGGGAAACTGCAGGAGGATAGAAAGGCGTTACATCCATCGCCTTCAGATCCTCTCCTCCCTCTACTGGCTCCCGCTCCGTTTTCCAATTGAATTTAAAATGTCATTATTTGCTTTTAAAGCTCTTAACCCCCACCTGACCCAAGTACATTTTTCTCCAGTTTGGCTTTAACCAAATCTAAAGCTTCTAGAAAACAAGCAACGAAAACAAGGATGAAAATGCGACACAAATGTGGCAAACCATAGCCTGGGAATCCCCATGCTGCTCTGTGTTAAGGCTAAAGCTCTTCATGGACATGCTCCCCCCCCCATATCTGTCTGAGCTTCTGTCCAACCCTGTGCTCTTCCTCTCAGATGGTTTTGGATGTGCCCAGGTCTGGGTCCAGAGTGTGGAACTTGTTTCCCATCAAGCCATGATTGACCGGCCACTATTGAAGTCCAGACTAAAGACTCACTTCTTTAGAAAGGCCATAATGCCTAATTCTGTATTTCGTTCAGTTTTGCTTGTGTTTTTACATTTTCTGTCGTTAAATGTTGAAGTTTTTCTGTGTTTTCATGGAAGGCACTTTGGTCTACCACTTTACCAGTTATAAAGTCCCACACAAATAAACTTTGATTGATTGATTAATTGAGTTTGCGCTGCAGCTCAGAGATTTGACTTTCACAGATTGAAAACGGGATGATTCAGGTACGGCAGCTGAACCTTTTGTTTTCATGCACAGATGATCCTTCAAATTTTGTACTGCATATCTCCATCTCAAAACTCAAACTAAAACACTTCCCCCCACCTGCTGTACTGTGATTGGTCTCATTCTAGTTATTTTAGCTGTCAAATTGCCTCGACTACAAAGTACGTCTTGCTAGTTTCCACTCGATCAATACGTTATGGGATTTCCACACTCTTTCCAGCCTCTGTCCCATGGAGCGTTGGATGGGTTTTGCTTGATCACGGTTTCCTGGACAGACTGAACCATTTAATCCTCGTTTTGACCTGGTTTATTTCTGCTCTGGATTTAGATATCAATCAATCAATCAATCAATCAATCAATCAATCAAATGTTATTTATAAAGCGCTTTTCATACCGAAAGGTATCACAATGTGCTTTACAGACAGATTACAACATTTAAAACAATACGCCCCGCATCATATATATATATATATTATATATATATATATATATATTATATATATTATAATCTTATAATTAGGACTAAATAAATAGATCAGTTAAAAGCTAAACTAAAAAGGTGGGTCTTGAGCCTGCTCTTAAATACATGAACGTTCTCTCTCTGAGCTCCTCCTCAGGTCGTTCCAGAGGCGAGGGCCATAATATTGGAAAGACGCCTCGCCGTGAGTCTTTCTGTTGACTTTAGGAATAACTAGGAGACCCCTGCCGGAGGAGCGAAGGGGCCGTGAAGGTTCATAAGGTAAAAGCAGTTCTGAAAGATAAGAAGGACCAAGACCATTAAGACATTTAAAAACCATTAAAAGAACTTTAAAATCGATCCTGAAACACACGGGGAGCCAATGCAGCGACTCTAAAACCGGTGTAATGTGGTCCCGCCTCCTGGTCTTTGTCAGGACACGAGCTGCTGAATTTTGTAAAAGTTGTAAACCTGAGATACTCTTTTGGGAAGACCAGAGAGCAGGGCATTACAGTAGTCGATACGACTGGTGATAAAAGCATGCATCAGTGTCTCCGTGTTGGCCCGAGAGAGAATTGGGCGGACTCTGGCTATGTTCTTTAGGTGGTAAAAACCTATTTTTGTGATATTCTTAATGTGTGGAATTAAAGTCAGCTCAGAGTCAAAAATCACGCCCAGGTTCTTCACCTGTGAGGAAGGATTAAAAGACAATGACTGTAGTTTAGGTAAAAGTTTCTCATGAACCGCGGCATGATCCTGGCTCCGAGTCTGATCCACAGCGGAGGAGCGCCCTGACTCCCTGTGGTTTGACACGCGCCCGAACAGAGCAGCAGACGTATCCCCCCGGTCACTCGGTCCCAACGTGCCCGAGGAGGAGGCGCCAGTGCTCAGACTCGAGGTGTGCGAGGAGGCGCCGCGGTCTCCGGGCTGTGTCTGTACTGCACACATGTTTGCGGGCAGCCCAAGTCCGGAAACTGAGTCTCATGCAGTGTGCCAATATAAGGTAGTGGTCCGTCCTTGTAACCAGGAGCTGGGGTGTAGTGCACATTACCACGGCGTATGACCGAAGCTGAGGGTCCGCTGAAGGCCGAGAGCCCTGGAGGGGCGTCCCGGACTGAGTAAGCCCCGGCTGCGTTGAGTGAAGAGTTGGTAGAGGAGGAAAATTCTCGTTGTCTAGGATGTTGAATCTATTTGCCAGCGTTATGCTATCGACGTGATGGGGCCAGACTTACGGGGAGCTTTGTTGGCTGGCACTACTATCCATTCCTCTGACTTCCGTGGAGTCGAACTAGTCGGACCTTTGGGCTTAGCGCCGATTTGAAGCCAGTAGTTTTCGCTGCGAGGGACAACACCGGCCTGATGACGTGGACAGGTAGCATTGGACTGTATTGAGACGTTACCGGAAGAATGCGCCGTGTCAGCGAGCTGCACACTTGTGGGACTGGTTTGAGTTTTACCCACGATTATCTCAGAGTCCTTTTCCTCCTGGATTTTGAACAGCATGGAAATCCTTTGCTCCAGATCAGCAAATCTTTGGCTCAGACCAGCACAGTCCCCGCAACTGGGCGTGGAGGTGAGTCATGTAGCCATTAGCTAGCCGCCGGTTAGCACAAGTCCACACTGAGGTTAGAACGTGTTTAAAAGTTGTGAAAGTATAGATCCAGGTAAAAGCGACGTTAAAAACAAATGCGAACTCCAAACTTTAGGAGAAAGTTTAGTTAAAATCAGCTAAAACTACATTTGTGTAAGAGCACGTCTGAGCTGACAACGAAAACGCCAACGCATGCACACACGCCAAACTGGAATCGAAGTCTCCCCTGGTCTGACCCCTCTGCCGTCTCCGCTTCGGTCCGGCCTCTTTTAGATTCTGTCCTTGTGAGAAAACATGACTGAATCCACAGCGGGGGTTTTGCTTTGGCTCGATCCGCGTCAAAGGCACCGCGCAGAGGACCGCCGCGCTGTGCCCACAACACCAGATATTAGCTGATATAGCTGAAAACTGGCTGAGACTCTGTTTAGACACAATATTGTTGTGCTTTAGTCGACTGGTGGCTGAACGGACTGAATGAGCTCCACTGAAACTTCTCTTCCGATTACTCAGACAGTGAGCAGGAACCTTGTCCTAAACCCGGCCTCGCCTTTCCACGTCTAAACTGCACTGTTTGGATGGGCACAGTGTCAGATGAGCTCATATTTCCTGTGATTGTCCATAAAAGAAATCAAGATATGGGGTCGGTCCATCCGTGGGTCCAAAGTGAGGGATATGAGAGCTGTTGTCATAGCGATGAACTCTTTGCCTGCCAGATTCATTTTCAACAATCTTCGCTGGCCCAGAGAAAATGCTGTTCAACTCTGATGACCACATGCTAGACGGTGGACCTCGTTCAGGGTCTGTTCTAAGTTACTTTTGTCAGTCCATTGTGTCCTGTGTCCTTTTTTATGCTGTTGTTTGTTGGGAGGGCAGTACAAGGAACTGGCTCATTGAACCGGATCATTAAAAGGCGGATTCGGTGGTTGGACGGTGCCATGCCATTGGTCTGACAACCCATTAGTCCGATGTCTCATTATTCAGAAAATGTCCCATTGAGCAGAGGTGCCTTTAGTCCGACATCTCTTCAGTCAGAAAAAAACAGGCACATTGGTCCGAA
The DNA here is from genome assembly GCA_007210695.1 of Neogobius melanostomus. Classification (NCBI taxonomy): domain Eukaryota; kingdom Metazoa; phylum Chordata; class Actinopteri; order Gobiiformes; family Gobiidae; genus Neogobius; species Neogobius melanostomus. The sequence goes on along the minus strand of VHKM01000462.1, from coordinate 347,131 downwards.
GTCCCGCTGGTCCACCATAAACACCCAATATTAATTAGCATTACAAACAATCAAACGAGCTGCGGCGGTTCTAGTGTTAAATAAATGTCATGTGACAGATCTATTCTCTTCAGTGGACTTGGAGCAGGCATAAACTCCAACGATGCGTGCGTAAACTCTGAGCACATTTCCGCTGTTTATGGTCAGACCAATGGGTCCCTTTTTTTCTAACTAAAAGATGTCAGACTAATGGCACCCCTACTCAATGGGACATTTTCGGGATAATGAGATGTCTAATGGGTCGACCCCGTTTGGACTGGGCCTGGATTCAGTGGAGAAGGTGTTGCAGCAGAGGACTCTCCAAGATCAGGGCGATCCTGTCCATTCAGAGCCACCCCCTTAACTCGGTCTTCTCCCGCCAGAGAAGCGCTCCTCTCTCTGGCATGCTCCAAGGAAAGACTGAAGAACTCATATGTCCCTCGTGCCATCAGGCCTTTATAACAGAGCCACTTCAGGGAGGAGGAGCACAGGACGAGAGAGGGAAATGTCTTGAACATTGTCTTGCAGTGCCTTAACTTCTCTTGGACTTCCCCCTCCAGAGATCCTTGAAGTGATCGTGCCACTGCTTCACGTGGGGTGAATAGGGTTACGCAGGCGAACAAGCCAAAACACTGTGCGCATATTTGTGGCCTTTGTTAGCAACCCTGCAATTTTGGCACGGGTGTATTCCCTTTCAGAGCCTTGTCACTCTCCAAGGTTCTGAATGTCTGTATCATCTCTCCGCTGCACGCTAGCAAACGTGACAGTGACACAACTCTGACGCACTGAAGCGAGTTGGGCAGAGGCCAAGAAGGTTCACAACGTCTCTGCATCCAAATAGGGACTGATACAACGCTTTTCTCTTTGCTGAATCATTGATTATAACATTGACTTCACGCACAAAGTTTAGCCTATCAGCAACAAGACGCACTTCACGAGCCACTTCTTGCAGCACCAGATTCACTGAGTGATTTGCGCAGTGGACAAGAACAGAGTCATACTTCCTTCAGTTTAGCTGGCACCCTTTTGAACCTCCCTGGCATGTTACTGGATCCATCAGGACAACAGTTATGCACAGAAATACCATTTCAGCTGTAGTATCAGGGGCGTTGTAAAAGCCAAGAAAGACAAATTGAACTTGTAGGTGAGCATTGCTAAACTGCAGACTGATTAAAAATGTTATCTGTTGTCCATCGGCAGTTAACCCAAAGAAAATTCTTTTTTTTACGATGTAGCTCCAATTGTTCTCAATATGTCATGCGCAAATACCTCCAGAATCTCATTTTGGATGCCGCTCGACATTCAGTTGTCTCTCTTTTTCAGCCACTAATCGAGGTCAGTTAATAAATCAATCAATCAATCAATCAATGGTTTTGTATAGCCCAATATCACAACAGGAGTTGCCTCATAGGGCTGCACCGAACATTAAGGCAATAAAACAGAGCAGTAATAAAAGAATAGTCTCCGTGGAGATAATGGGCCAAATTAGATCTACAATCAGCTAAAGTGGACTCTACAGCTACGTTAATACGTGGATTAACAATAGTAACACAGAGAGAGCTAACGTTTTTAGCTTGCCTACAACGAGCGTCAACACAGAATGTACTCCCCGGATATGACGTCGGGATCATCGCACACTCGCGCTGGCATTAGCTGCCATAAGACCATCCCGATTCAGAGAGTAGTGCATTTATTAGTGTTTTTCTCAACACTGACAATCTTTGGGTGCATCTAAATTTCGTGTGGTCTCTGATTGTCTTTTTCCCAATTTGAAAATCCCTATCTTTTATAAACAAACTGTCGGTGGTTGTGCACACCGGTTTACTAACGACAGCTGATCTGCACACCCCACACACGATGCCATCACTGTCCGCAATATATAGCAGCCATTTCCACTCTCGGCACCAGAAGAAGAAGAAGAAGAAACTTTATTTATATAGCACCTTCACAGATAAAATCACAAAGTGCTTCACAGGGCACAAAATAACAAAGGTTACAGAGAAATGTATTAAAACAAATTAATTAAAACAATCACAGCCTTTTCAACTAAAAGCTCGTCCATACAGCCATGTCTTCATCTGTTTTTTTTACAGAGGAAGGTCATTCCACAGTTTAGGAGCAACAGCTTCAAAGGACAGGTCACCTCTGGTTTTAAAGTGGGTCCTTGGGACAGTGAGGAGGTCATGGCCCAAGGACCTAAGGTTGCGACCGGAGGAGTAAGGATGTCAGGATGCCCTACAGCTGCATGTGAAGCTCTCCCCGCTCATTGCCTCTGTACAGCCCTTTAGAAGCTGTGTCATACCCGCGTTCACACTCTCTGTTCACATAAATAAATTGAGGGGACACGTTTGTCCCCGCTCCAAACTTATACAGGTATATACTGCCTCTCTCCTTACACCGGCTACATAAGTGGTCAAAATGAACATGAAGTGGATGATTTTGGAATAAGCTGCTGCTCAGCTAAAAACGGCCTCTACGTTGTCGAGAATGGAGCTTTGATCCTGGACGTCACCATTTCCAAACGCCGAGATCCAACAAACCGATGTGCACAAAGCCCCAAGGTAACGAGCTGGCGACATCAGAGGTTTTCCTGTAGCTAAACACGAGAAAATTCATAGAAAGTCCACACCGTTTAGCAAAGGTTTAGTCCGTAAATGCGCGGGATTTTAGTCCACGTCAAATGACAATGACTTGCACCATCTGTGTTTTACTTCCTCCAAGAAACACAAAGTACATTTGGCGAAAGCCTGTGTGCCTCCCAATGATTCAGTCTGAGGAACAACAGTATAATCCAGAGAAAGCTTCATTCTTTCCAGATTCATGTTTCTATCCCAGATGACTTGAAAATGTTTGGGCTCGGCCTTCGAAAAACCTCCCCACGCTCTGCCCTGTGTAATCAAACTGTTGTGACATCCACGGCGCAGGGAGGGAAGTTGCGAGTTTGCATCTCGTTCTGGCGTATTTTGGTGAAAGTTTAGCCCCGGCTGAGCGCTAATCCCGACCGCAGCGCGATTGCGATTCATTGTGTGGTCAGCGGAGGGGCCCACTGCGGCGGCTGAAGCTGAAATGGCAGCTACCGGAGTGGTCCGCCGCGGTCTGAGGTGTTTAGATAGGCCAAACAGAGAGCGCCAGGGAGACAATGACTGTGTATAAGCCGTGCGGAGGGAAACTGCGGACTGTTGCGTAAACACGGATGCAAATTAAGACAATTGCTCTGAACTGTGTGAACTCTGAGAGGCTGCGAGGTTATGGCCCCCGGCACAATGGGATAAGTTCTGGTGATTTCAGCTGTTTTTGGGGACTGTGGGGTTAGAAAGGTACTGTTATATCGATCGTCATTTACTTGCCATAGCTAAAATGGGTTAAGCATCAGCTAGAAAGGTATTTTAAGGCACAATACCTCCAGCAGCAGCACAATGGACTGACCCATCAATGTTGGGAGACACGATCGACCGACGGACAGACAGCTCGATAGAGAGATAGGGGGCCAAATGCTCCCGCGAGATAATTTTTGTTGGCCGTGAGATTATCCTTATTGTATTTAAGTGGTCCACCAATAAATTGCAGTAAACCCGTTGGAGAACTACATTTCCCATGAGGCAGACGATGTATACTCAACGATGTTTTTCAACAAAGAAACAGGCCATTAGTCCGACGTCTCATTATTCGTCTCATTATTCCAAAATGTCCCATTGAGTGGGGGCTGAAAATAAAATCAGGTCCAGGCAAGAGTCCACTGACCTTAAAGGACCTGTATCCTGCTATTTTAGCCATTCCAAGTAAAGTATAGGCATTTATATGATATATTGTACCTCTATCACTATGGATACTCATTTTGAGAGAAATAGTATAAGTATTTTTGGGGGGTATTTTCCCTACCCGGAAGACAAGACGCTTCGATTCAGTTAACTCCGCCCCTCTCTACGCTCATTCCACATTTGCAGTATTATAAATATAAATATCGCTGCAAAAAGTGAAGTTACTTCACATAATGCAGTTATAAGGAGTTGAAAACTCAGTTTCATAAATGGCTAACACACACGCTAACACACACGCTAACACACACGCTAACACATGTTTGATTGACTCACCGCTCAGTCTGGCCTCCCCATCGGGTTATGGGATCACGTTGGTTATAAAAGTGAATCCACTTTGATTCTGGCCAAGGTTCACCAAGCATCCATCAGGTTGGTTGATAAAGTCGCTGAATCCCAGAAAGAAATTCCAACTTCTGGCGAGTGCACTCTTCTTTAGGAAGGTTGAATAGTCCTGTTCCTCTCGTAGCCAAACGCGAACCCGTGACATTATCGTTCGGTAAGAAAACAGAACAGGCGTGTCCAGAGTAGGTTAGAAAGAGCTCAGTCTTCAAAAACAACACTTCTGCTCGGATCCATGGATCCTCCAGCCGTGGGTGCGCTTGATTAGCGTCGCGGACAGCACAGACGCATCGGAGAGTTGCTGCTTTCTTTTTTCTTTTTTTTCTTTTTTTTCTTCAAAAAAAAAAAAAAAAAAAATTCAAAAGCTGTTTTATAAATAAAAATCAGGCCGTAAGGCATTACATTACAGACGTAGACCACTTCCGTTCCTTTGTGACGACACAAAGGAACGGAAGGAACAGCTCAGTCATTTACCAGGAGAGGGCGGAGCAGCTGCTCAAGAGCAGGATTCAGGAGGATCACTTAGAACTGCGTGAATGAAGCCAAAAACGCTCTGGGGGTGTTTTTGAGAAGGAAATAGCATAACAACATGGCTAAAAACTCCAAAAAGTCGATTTTGCATGATATAGGACCTTTAAGGTTTTGGCCAGTGGTTGTATATGGCTCTTTAATCCACAACACAACTGAGTTAGAGATCTCGGACTAATGGCACCTCTGCTCAATGGGACATTTTCTGAATAATGAGACGTCAGACTAAAGGGTTGTCGGACCAATGGCATGGCACAAAAGAAACAGACTAAATACCTGATGTTATATTAACACTTTAGGCGCCAAAGATGCAAAAATGCAACCAGTGAAAACAACAGGTTCTCTTACAAATATGTTTCCTCCAGAACTCCATCAGGGGTTATCAGGAGCTCTACCCACACAACAAAATCCTCTTTTAGGGTTAAAGTGATGGACTTGTTATAGTACTGTTTATTTTTTAATTTAGCACAAAATGTATAATAATAAAATATCTGACGCCTGAACGGTTAAGAACAGACACTGATGACTCCTGTCGAGGAGGAAAGATCATTCGTTGATGCCCTGAACCTAAAGCAACTGCAGTGAGCCTCTGATTAAAACAGGTGCAAGTCACTGTATCAATAATTACTACCACATTAATTATTAGCAAACATGAGATTCATTAAAAGAGTTTCAAAAATTCAGAAGCTCAGCAAATAGTTGGCCTGATGAAAACCCCTGGAAGCTTAAATAATGTACAGGTAGGTAATGTACAGTCTATTAAAAGTATTATAGCAAATAATAAAAAGTAGATCAAGTTGAAGTCCATGATTTACACTTTAGAAAGGGTTGAGTTTGTTGCAGCACTGTGTTTGCAGTTTTTGGCCATTAACCTTTATTGTCTCCAGACAGGAGAAATTATTTTAGGATATCAAGGATGTCACAAACAGAGCCTACACTTCTCACAGCCTTAGAAATATACATTACAATCAAGAGATGCACATCAGAAAAAAACATGAAGGGCGTTGCAAAGGTATTTCAACTACATCACAAGAGGCGACTTCTTTTTTCGGTCAGGCAGTGTATATAAACTCTCCAGCCCTTTCTAGGTCGCTCTACATGTCTACGAACGTCTACAAAGTATAAGGACAAAACTTAAGTCATCTCCAGGGTGAACTCCGCCTAAGATGCATTTTCCAAGAGTGTCTTTGAAGCTTAACGTTTTTGTTGAGTAAAAGTAGCTCGCTGGGTAGAAAAGGTTGGAGACCCCAGTACACACTAACCATCAGCGTTTTTGATTAAAATCCATTCTTCCATGAGAAATGGCCTGTCTCGACCAGAGGTTTCCCAACAGTAATTGAAAACATATCAACTAAAAAGACTCTCATCACTAATATCCGTCAATTGTTTCCAAAGTTGCAGTTTTCACATTATGAAATTGTCCTTTGTGCGTTAGCAAACAGTTTGGAGCATGGCAATGACTTTGACTCCGCGGGCTCACTCACTCTGCTTAGAAAATGCTTGGAAAAAAGTCTCCGAATGCCCTGCTTTTACTCAACAGCGGCAGCAAAAATCAGTTGCGATGCTTAACACAATCCATGAGCCATAGTTTTATGTAACGTAGCCGTGAGCCTGTCCATAACCCATAAAACAAAGTGTCAGTACACATTTCTCGATCCGTCCGGCCCTGATCAGTGCCTTACCTCACACCTCTGGATCTTTGTATTTACTCAGGGAAAACCCCAGGGTGAGTTCGCTCGCTGTAGCCGAGCCATCTGAATGTGATTACGACCTATAACAATGGGCAGAGAGAGCAGGGGAGAGCCCGGCGAGAAACAATTACCGCACCAAGCGAATCCCCCAAGTCACTGTTTGTTCAGGATATTTGGCAAGAAACCGTTTGAAACGCGTCCAAACGCTGAAACCGGAGCCAAGCTGCACACTCCCCGTCCATGCAGTGGCTCGTACGGTGTCACCAATGAGCCTAATCAATGCCATGTTTACGCGAGCAATAAGCAGGGAACAGGCTGGTCATGTTAGCGAGCACGGGGATGACTGAAGATTGCGTGACGCTGAGTGGACTTTCGTGTGAGACAAGACGATATTTTCATAGAACGCACATGACCCTTGGAAGGAGAGACACTTTGATTTACGCCGTCAAAATGCGGTCAACAACGTAGTTTATCTAATGTGGTGTGACTCGAGTGTCCGAGCTGATTTAGATTGGGGATTAATGAGTCAACGCGTTTGACTAAACGACGCGCTTTCAAGGCAAGGTGAAAGTATTAATTTTTTACACGGTGTTCGAAGTGAAGAGATTTTTAGCTAGTTTCCTCCCTTAACATCATCATGTCAGAGTATAAAAAGGACAAAACATGCTTCTCAAGGCCGGCTTTCCCTCACATAATTATTCACAAATATTGACATATTTTATATCCACGTGTCCTGCGAAGGGTTTTCGAGATGACGCTATAATCCAAATATGGTATTTTTCCTTCTGCGAGACGGTGCCATGACATTGGTCAATGGGAAATTTTCATAATAATAATAATAATAATAATAATGCATCGTTTATATAGCACTTTTTGGACATTCAAAGACACTTTACATTGCATTATTCATTCACTCCATACTTGGTGGTAGTAAGCTACTATTGTAGCCACAGCTGCCCTGGGGTAGACTGACGGAAGTGAGGCAACCAGTCTGCGCCATCGGCCCCTCCAACCACTCACTCACATTTGCTAGGCTTCCTGGTGTTACCAAACGGTCTCCCATCCAAGTATCGACCAGGCCCTTCCCTGCTTAGCTTCCAAGGTCTGACGGGATTGGGCCATGGCCGCTGACTGCTCTGCTTTGTGACTACGACACTGGAGCGCCATTGCTCCGCTATTGCTGTAGTACCTCCATATGGCCGCTATTCCCCCATTGGAATACATTGGACTTTAGACACGTTAAAAACAGCTTTAATGCCCGTGCCTAATGTTTAGAAGTGGCTAGAGCTAGATATCCTCCTGTGATTACGCTGGTTAAAAACAATCTGGGCACCGGCTGGTTATGGTAGCAAATTTTTAGAAATCTCCTACTTAAAGGGGGTCTGACTGTTTGCATTGGAGCTGCGCGAGCTACACGTCACGCAAGAGCCGAGTCTACAGTGAAGCTCCCCCCCTTATGCCCTTATTAGGAACATGCTCGTCAGAGCTGGGGAGGAGCCTGTAATCCGCCATGATTCCCCCTCGAACGTGGTCATTGTGGTAACGGGGAGGAGTGAGAATGATGGTCTATTAATAATATGTCTATGGATTGGGCAGAGCAAAGGCGGTATGGCCACAAAGAATAATGAGACGTCGGCTAATGGGTTGTTGGAGTAATGGGCTGACCCCCTGCAAGACACCCGGAACAGAAGAGCGGAAAAACGTGTCATGCATGCGCATACATTACAACACTTTAGGGCTGGTTTTCTCAAAATGTGGGTTTTGCTCCACTCATGCAACGAAATATCCTCTTTAGAAGGTCCTACTGACTCCAAACTTTCCAGTTTTGGACTTAACAATACTGAGATTTTTTAGAGGGATTTTTTAATATCTAATTCCCAGCCTGCTTTATTCAGCTTTGAACCCACAAAAAAAGGCAACATTTTAGTGTTTACAGATTTATTTCACTAATGATGAGCTTATTCAAAAACTAAACAAGATCCAAAATGGTAAATGGTCTCAACTTGTATAACTCACCAGAACTAGTCACCCATTCACACTCTCATTCAAACACCAATGTACACAGACCCTGGAGGCAAGGTGGGTGAAGAGTCTTGCCCAAGGACACAACGACAGTGTACACCTCTCAGTCAGATGGAATTGTGTTGTTGCATTGACGTTCATTTGTCGCTTTATTGTCGAGCCCTGTTTGTCGTTGACGTCTTGTTGATGCCTGCAGGGATTACACCTGCCTAAAGATTCCATATCGAGCGTTTTACTCACCCAGAAGGTATGTTGTTGTGATGGCTGCCCTCGACACGTGACATAAAGACGTAGTACGCGGTCTATTGTTCTCGACGGTTGGAGGTTTGTTTTGACAGAGGGCTTTCCCCGTCCCTGCCCAGGTGTGAGCTCACCTTTCGGCCTTTTGAACCCACCACGCCCGGAGCTCGCCGAAACACACCACTCTCGGCCAGAATAAGCACAATACAGGCACAATGGGCGCCCAGAATCGCCTAAGGAGTTCCCTCCATCACACGTCATCTCTTTGACAGAGTAAAAACAATGTTTGACGGGAGGTGTGACGGGTATAAGCTAAAACCACATCGCAGTGTTAGTGAAGTGACAGAAACTGGTCTTTCCAACCGCTGTTTACCAACGCTTTAAACAGATCTCATCTGTGAAGAGAGATGCATCTTTCTATATGTTTTAAATCCAAGTTTCCCAACCATTTAGAACTGATTGGTTTCTCCCTGGTTGGCTTGGCTCTGGTTAAGTCTTGGCTTCTAGTTTTAGTAATTTATCCTTTTAATCTTTACTGTGCAGTTCTCTTTGCCCAATAGTTGACCTGGGTTAGTGGGAAACATTCACTTCTGTTGAATTTTAAGATGGGACATTGATATAATTGAGAAGATTTAGTTCCAGTGCCCAACCTTTTAAGTGGACATATGCAAACTTGTGGCTGATTAACCTGCTTTTAGGCACCTTAGCATAGCTTATTTTTACTTTCTCAAACTTGAAATATTGTCAGAGAATGGAAAAGCCTCTTTATCAGCAGGGACTGTTTCAGTCTTTATCTCGTTCTACTGTATACTGTATATTGCACACAGAAAAATCTAGGGAATACAGATGGCAGTGCTTCAGCAGTGGAAGAAGAAACGACCAAAGTGAACAGAACTACTTAGAACTGAGCGAGTGAAACAAAATACTTCTCCAGGAATGTTTTAAACAAAGGAACAACATTGTAACATGGTTAAAAGCACAAAAAGTAGATGATTTTCTTCTTACTTTTGTTTGGTTTGGGGACAAGGCAAGAAAAGGGGAGAGTTTAATAATGAACCAGCAATTGACCACACTGTGTGATGGTCCAAAAGATACATCCAGGCAACAGCCAAAAGGTTTGTCAAAGAAGTATCAGGCTCTCGAGTTAGAAAACCACGGCTCAAGAGTCTGAACGGTTTGATTGAAGCCGAGCCTTGCAAGTGGTATGGCGGAAAGTTGGGGGAAAAGGTAATTTATTGCAGCTTTACTGTTTTGGTGTGCTGGTGTTTATTTCTTGTTAACCTGTTACTTGCTGATTAGGGTTAGGGTCAGGGTTTAGGGTTATGTTTAGAGTTACATCAAATGAGGTGTCACACTGGCATATAGGCAGTTAGCTCGCCTGTCGATAAGCATTGGGATTTGGATATGCATAATTGGAGAAAGTAACTCTAACCCTAACAATAAGATGGTAGATAACAGGTGTTAACATACCTGACCATGGCCAGCCCAGCAATAAACAGAGTATGAAGTTGGGGTGCGTACCTATGTTCCCCGGGTGCAATTTTTTTTTTTCGTGGGTGAGTTGGTACTTCAACCAAACACAAGTCATGACAGTGAAACGTCATACATATATCAAGCAGCTTAACCCTGACCCTGCCTTAGCTACTAACCTTAAGGATAGTGGGCTGGTGCCTAATCTTAATCAATACCGGTGAGGGAACATAGGTACCGGGGAACATAGGTACCGAGGAACATAGGGCTAACCCCATGAAGTTGCTCAGAGCCCCGAGACCATCAGGGGCAACCCCAAGAGTGCCTTGGTCCTACAGGTGTTGTGTGTTTCTAGAGTTGCCCTTATGTCTCCTCATAATTGCTGTCTTTTTTCTCTTACAAACACAATAAGGCTTGAGGATTTCACTTTGTCGACTATAAATCATCTTACTGAAATGACACTGATGTCTCGAGGGCTCCAAGTCATATTTTGCTTGTGGTATCTTGAAGGCTTGGGTCAACAGAGATCATCCTTCAGCGAGAAGATTGCTCACTCTTCGACCAGCCTCCCAAAACCTGTCTAAGCTTGTCTTTTGTTGCATGACGGATATTTATTTAGTTTTTAAGCTATTTAGCATCCAGTTTTCATCAGTCTTTCTTTGCGAACTGCTAAAACTATGCCGTGTACGCCTTCCGTTCTTATGAAGTGACAAAAACAATATCTGACGTCTGTGTGACAGGTGCAACCTTTGACCACACCTTTCAATTGCAAATTTCACTCTTGCGGCGAGACGAAACGGGCCGTTCTGTTTGACTCGGGTTTTAAGTTTCATCTGCTTTTAGTCAGAACCTTGCGGGAAGCCGTTTCGAACTCTTTTTCATGTTGTAAACGCTAAACCCGCGATGACACGGAGCCGCTGACAGCTCGCTAATGGCAAAAGCGAAACGGTAAGATTGGCTTTCACAACATTATTTCAGGGCACGTCAAACCACCCGCATTGAACGGGCCCCGGGGCTATAGGAAAAGGCAGGGACATGAAGATGGATGTTAACTGCCGTCTACAGTTTCACAATAAAATGTTCTGATATCTGGGATGATGCATTGAGACCTGGCGGTGAACAGCGGCGAAATACGATCAGTCAAATCTAATGGAAGGGTGTGATGTTTGCACAGAAACATCAGTGATTGAATAATGGGCAACGCTTGTATCGGGTTTACGACACGGCTGGAGCGGCTCCTTGGGAATCTGGGAGAAGAAACGGCTGCGTGGTTTGGGCCAAGACAGAACAGAGATCAGAAGTTCAAAAGGAGCAACGCTTTTAGGGCGACTTTACGCGAAATCCGATGATGAACGCCAAAGATGCTCTCACTTGGCAACAATTGTTTCAGCAAATATGCTTCTAAATATCTCAAAATGTGCGCAGTGTGAATGACATGTTATACACTTGGATCTCAGAACTGCTAAGAGCGGGTCCGGTGATGGATTATGGGCTTTCAATACGAGTTTGACAGTTTAGTGTTTCTTCAGTGACATAAGAAAATGCCGAAGGAGCAGATCATAGGGCTTTAGCAGTTGAAGAGGACATTACCCAAGTGAACAGGATTGCTCAAAAATGCATGAATGGAGTTAAATTCTCGGGGCCCGATCTTCTGCTTCTAAATGCAGACTTCGTACCTGGCACAGAAAGTGGCGGGACAGACTCCCGTGGTGATGTTTTGCACAGCAGTGGTCCCTCCCCAAGCTTGACCCCCTACAGACTGTGCTAGACTGGAATATTGTCTGCTACGGTGGGAGGGCGATTGTGCACTACACTCTTTATTACTGGCACTACTAGAGCGGGACCTATCGATAAATGTTTTAAGCTGGAGAGTGTTAAACTCACAGTGGGAGAAATAGTTTGTCCTGAGAGACAATCTTAAAGAGGGGGTATTATGCTTTTTTCAATCACATAGCACCAGTCTATAGCATACTACAATGATGACGTAACCTTCTGTTGGTCTGTATATGCAGTAAATTAAAATAACTGCCTTGAATAAAATTGCTCTCTCAAAATGGCTGTACTGAACGTCTTGAAATAGGCCTCTGTCTCTTTAGGAAGCTTTCCGACACGCCCCCTTCAGCACACTGCTGTGGCATCTAAACAACACTACTGTGCGGGGAGGGGGCTCTGCTGAGCTGAGGAGCAGTGGTTGGTGGCTTGGCTGGTGACAAAGGTCCAGAGGCGTCTCCAGGAGGTGGGGGCGTTCCTAGGAGGACTGAGGCATAGCTACACCTAAAATGGCTGCCGTCTAAGTTTTTGCTGATTACTTAAAATATGTGAATGAGCCAAGGCAACACTCCAGGCATGTGTTTAATGAGGAATGACATAATAACATGATATAAAGCTTGAAAAGTCAATTTTACATAATACCCCCCCTTTAAACTCACAGTGGGAGAAATAGTTTGTCCTGAGAGACAATCTTAACCTCTTAAACCCCACCTTAACCGAGTGAATTTTCTCTAGTTGAGAAAATTCACTCGGTTAAGGTGAATGCCTCATCTAAGCTTCTTCCTTGTTATATTGTCACAGTTTTGTCCTTTTTGGTTGTGTTTTCATTTTTGCTTTTCTGACATGTTTTGGTCACATTTTTGTGGCTTGATCACATTAGACCAAAAATAAATAACATAGCCAAATGCTACAAAAAAAGCTGTGAAAACGCCACAAAAATGGCACAAAAACGTGACAAAAACCTGAAAAAAACTATGAGTTTTGTAGGTCTTAGCTTTTAAATGAGGCGCTGGCGCATTGTTTGTACAATGTTGAAATCTCAATACAAGATTTCAACATTGTATTGAGCAACGCTGTTGTTGCACCAGGCGGAAGATCAGGGCCTCGGTATGTATTTGACAAGGGAACTCGAATGAGAGGTCAAAAAAGGTGTCTTCTTTAAGAACAATTAAAAAAGACCCCTTTGTACTGCTACAGGCAGTAAAAGCTGGGAATACCGTCACTGTAACCTTGTTATCCAAGGGTAAGGCATTGTTACACTGCCTGGCCAATAAAAAGAGTCAGCACCTGAGTAACTACGTTGTCTGATCTGGAGTTGCTGCAGCTGGTCAAGTCACAGTACGTTCATCCACACTATATGAGCCCAAAGACTGAGATCAGCTGAACATCCTGAATGACCAGGTTATTCCATCCATCGATTTCTTCTTTCCTGGTGGCACTGGCATATTCCAAGATGACAGTGCCAGGATTCATGGGGCTCACATAAGATGGATCGTCCACCACACAGTCCAGATCTAAACCCCATTGATAATCTTTGGGATGTGCTGGAGAAGGCTTTGCACAGTATCACACTCTCCCATCAATACAAGAACGTGGTGAAAAATTAACGCAACACTGGACCTTTTGACGTTGCAGAAGCTTATTGAAACAACGCCACAGCGAATGTAATTAAGGCTAAAGGCGTCTACAAATAAGTGTGTGAACTCTGGTTTGGTCAGGCTGTGTAGAATATAAGACGTTTGGAAATGTATAAAGTCATTCTTAATTCCTTCTAATTTCTAATTTTCTTTGTTCTAAAACCTAAGCGACGATGAGAAACTGCTATTCTCTGGAGCTTATGCAAGTACAAGTTTAGATCCTATAAACCGCTACGTTTCTTGAATGAAGGGAGAGGGGAAAAAAATCAAATAAACATTTCTTGTTCTCTGACCTTAATTTCCTCCATGTGAAAGAGTGAAAACACTGAGTTTTGGTTTGGTCGTCTGTCAGTAGAAGCTCATTCAGAAGCGCCGTGCCCTCTGTCTGAGCGGCTTGGCTCCGCAGATACATATTTAAAGTGGATTTACTGCACTGCTGCCCTGGTATGTCTGAACACTCACGCTAAAGTCTCTCTCTACGGCCAAACTGTGGGACTTCCCCGAGTCTCGCTCAGCCTCAGTCCTGCGGCTGTAATGTGAGGGAAGTCAAGATGTCTATAATGTTTTGTTTCAAATGGTTTAGACAAGTTTGCAACAACTGATGTGGACAAAGAGAGATGGACCTTCAGGATGATTTTCTTCATCGGGAAAAAGTGCCTTTCCCCAGACTTTGTGGTAAATGCTCTTTTCACAGCGTCAACATGTTCATCTGCTGTTTAGGAGTTTTTGTCAAGAGTTGATTTTATTTATATATTTCATTCAAACGTGACATTAAAGAGGGGGTATTATGCTTTTTTCAATCACATAGCACCAGTCTATAGCATACTACAATGATGACGTAACCTTCTGTTGGTCTGTATATGCAGTAAATTAAAATAACTGCCTTGAATAAAATTGCTCTCTCAAAATGGCTGTACTGAACATCTTGAAATAGGCTTATGTCTCTTTAAGAAGCTTTCCGACACGCCCCCTTCAGCACACTGCTGTGGCATCTAAACAACACTACTGTGCGGGGAGGGGGCTCTGCTGAGCTGAGGAGCAGTGGTTGGTGGCTTGGCTGGTGACGAAAGGTCCAGAGGCGTCTCCAGGAGGTGGGGGCGTTCCTAGGAGGACTGAGGCATAGCTACACCTAAAATGGCTGCCGTCTATTTTGTTCTCGGAGCTCTGGGTGCGAGAAACAAGTTCTTGCATCTTGTGGAGTATGAACAGGCCTTAAATGCTAACAACAAGAACTTTTTAGATCCATGTATCAATTTCTAAACAACGGAAAGAAAGATAGAGACAGTGATGCATTTGAAATGATCGCCAAAATGCTAAATGTTCTTTTGAAATTCTCTGAAAGTTGACGATAACTCCAGCTTTACGTCATACAAAGGCTTCTTCCCATTTCAACACTGACCAAAGATCTCTGGGTGAGGAGATGAGTGTTTTATTCCAACATGTGCAGGGGGAGCCGTGCTGTAGATACGGGTCCGAACAATATTTTGACACCTGTTTCTTTATGATTTCATCTCTTCATAATTGATCATATTCACAGCGCTCTCGCACGCCGAGTCCAAGCCATGACTTTATACATGAGATTAGTTGCAGATGGTCGCGCAGTGGCCAGTGTTGATTGTTCTGGGTTTCTTGGGCACAAAAAGGTGCTTTCCCTGTAATTCCTTTGGGATCGCCTTACAGTAAAGTCTAGTCTGTTGACGCAAAGACTGTGTGACTTTGTGGTAGTTAAAGGTTTAATTATTGAATGTGGTATAAAAAAGTAAAAGAAAGATTAGGGGGTAACACACCAACAATCCATTTTTTGAGCTTTGAATTATGTTACAATGTTGTTCCCTCCTCGAGAACAGAACTTCAGTCTTAATTTGCTTTGCACAGGTTTGAGTAATTTCACTTTGGTCATTTCTTCTTCTACTGCTGAGGCACACTGGTCTGTAATTCAATATCTTTTAAGTCCATAAACCATAACTCTTTTTGGAATCAGACTGTAAACTCCACATACACACAGGTTCCACTGGAATTGAAAGATCGTATTTCTGTGACTGGTACTGAACAGCCTTAACAGAAAAAAAAAACTATTGAAATATGTTTTAACAACCACATTATAGCAGCGACATTAGAGGCCTTTTACCATCGAGAAAACATTCCCAGGATTAAGAGTATGGTGTCCAAACGGGAATTTGAGACAGTAATTCATACCTTTGTCTGCAGAACCTTAGCTGCTGCTCGAGTCCTGGGGGGACTGTAGCTTATTGGTAACAGTTTAACAGTTTCGCTACAGTTACAGGATTCTTGGAGGGTCTGGATTGATGAAAGTTTGCTCCCTGTTTGTGAAATGCGCTCCTTTCATTTTGGACTGAGCCGTACACGAGGAGCAGCGATGCAAAAATGAAACACGAGGCTCATTACGACGACCGCATCAGGAGGCAGCACAGTGGGAGAGATGTCAAAAGTACTAGTGTTCAGTACTTAAGTAGAAGTACTAATACTTATGCACAAACTACTCTGGTAAAAGTAAAAGTACTGCAACCTCTGCCTTACTTAAAGGGGGGGTATTATGTAAAATGGACTTTATATCATGTTATTATGTCATTCCCTCATTAAACACATGCCTGGAGTGTTGCCTTGGCTCATTCACATATTTTTGAGTAATCAGTAAAAACTTAGACGGCAGCCATTTTAGGTGTAGCTATGCCTCAGTCCTCCTAGGAACGCCCCCACCTCCTGGAGACGCCTCTGGACCTTTCGTCACCAGCCAAGCCACCAACCACTGCTCCTCAGCAGAGCCCCCTCCCCGCACAGTAGTGTTGTTTAGATGCCACAGCAGTGTGCTGAAGGGGGCGTGTCGGAAAGCTTCTTAAAGAGACAGAGGCCTATTTCAAGACGTTCAGTACAGCCATTTTGAGAGAGCAATTTTATTCAAGGCAGTTATTTTAATTTACTGCATATACAGACCAACAGAAGGTTACGTCATCATTGTAGTATGCTATAGACTGGTGCTATGTGATTGAAAAAAGCATAATACCCCCTCTTTAAGTAAAAGTAAAAAAGTACATACTCTTAAATGCACTTAAGTAAAAAAGTAAAAAGTAAATCGATATTTTTCCGGCTAAAAAAAACAAAAATCATGTTTTGAGCTTCAGATTCTTTATTTTTTTACTCTGACTCTCTGAAGTTACAGCTTGTGCGGCAGACCACAAGCTAGAACCAGTTTTATTTCTAGCAAACAAATATAGTGTTCCCAAAGCATTACTAACACTTATATCATTTTAAAACCTCCAGAATTCATCAAATGTAAACTAGTAACACAATACGAAAGCTAAATAACAAACCTGAATTTGCTTCTTCAGATTGGATGGTGATTTCTTGAATGCTAAAAGTTCATGTTTTTTGGGCAAGCACAGGACGCACTCCACAAATCATTCTTATAGCCAACAACAACAAAAAGTTATTTCAGGTGAGGCCATATGTTCTTGTCTTTCGGGGTCTGCGGTATCATTCTCGATGACGCTGTTCTGCTCACTTTCCTCCAGACCGACTCATTCACAGTCACAACAAACACGGCGTAACTATCCGTGTGCTTGACTAGCTTGCGTCCTCTAGCTTCCTGTTTTTCAGCGCTGGTTGGCCCGGGTTTTTACGTTTTTACGTTTTACGTCGCTCACCTTTGGAGATTTTTTTTTTTCATTCATTGTTTTTGTTTTATTATTTCTTAGAACACCCCAAGTGGACAAACAAAACAAGACATAATGACAAACAAAACAGAACAAAGCAATATAAAACAAAAACAACAGAAAACAAAACAGCAGCGTAATAATGGTAAAATATTACTAAAGCAGCACCAATTGTATATTGTTTTTAGCCTGGCTAACGCCAGACTAAAATCACAAGTGATATTTAGTCTGGGGACCACCAATTCATTTTCTCGTAGGAGAGGTGTGGTTTACGATTGTTCATAGCCGTTTATTGGGCGCTACGAATGTCTCTCATGCGTCTGCACGTAGCCATAGCCAATCGTATCATGGTATCAGATGACGTATGACGTACCTGCTGTAAACTTTTGAGCTAAACTATTTAGAACACGTTCTAAAGCTTGATCGAAAGATGGCATCGCGTCTGCTGCTGTCATGTTGGATCCGTAAATATTTTTTTATTTTTTATCCCTAAACAAAACTACAAGCTTCCGTATGTCAAATAGCACGTCATCGTCTTACCGTCCCTCCTCGTTCTGTGATTGGTGCCCAAATCCATGGAAAAATGTCGGCCATGGTCCCCAGGCTGTTGTGAAGTTCGAAAAGATTCGAGCGCACACAGCAGTCTGGCGTTAGCCAGGCTATATTGTTTTGGGGTATGTACGATGTTTGTTTTTTGTTTTGTATATACTTATATACGTATATACACACACATATACACATACATTATGTATATGCACATGGTGGTCATACCGCCTTTGTGATGCCCAATCCCGTCAGACCTTGGAAGCTTAGCAGGGTAGGGCCTGGTTAGTACTTGGATGGGAGACTGTTCAGTAACACCAGGAAGCCTAGCGAATGTAGTGAGTGAGTGAGTGGTTGGTGGTGGTGGCTGATGTGCGCAGACTGGTTGCCTCGCTTATCATCACCGAGTATGGAGTGAATGAATAATGCACCAAATTGTAAAGCGACTTTGAGCGTCTGGAAAAGCGCTATATAAGACTAATGCATTATTATTATTATTATTATTATTATTATTATTATTATCTACATAGACAATACATACATATAAACATATATACATATACATGTACACATACGCATACACGTCTACATATATGCTCATACATACATATACATGGATACATATTCATGCATACACACACGTACACCCATACATATGCCTACTTTCAGTTTTTACACATTTGCCATACCTGAAAATATGTATTTAATTTTAATTCAATTTAACAACAATACATTCTCATGATAAATTCCTGAGTATTTTAATCAATTTCATCTGATAACCCAATACAAATCACTTTTTCCCATTCCTCTTTAAAGTAGAGGGCTAAAGGCGACCAATTTTTTTTTTGAAAGAATTTAAAGACCCTTTAAGAACAGATGACAACCTTTCTAAAGGTATTACTGACATGATCTTTTCCCGCCACATCAAAAGATGTGGTGGTTCTTCATCTAACCATCTTTGTAAAATAGAAGAGCGGGCAGCAAAGAGTAGGATTCTCAGAATGTATTTATGTTTATGTGTAATATTTGTTTCCAGTCCCTAAAACCAAGTGACCTTTGGAGATTTTAAAAGTAACGACCTGATTTTTTTAAATGTAAGGAGTAGAAAGTAGAAAGTACAGATACTTGTGTTTTAAAAGTAAAGAGTAAAAGTAAAAAGTCTCAAAAAAAAAAAAAACTCACATACAGTGCAGATACCTGAAAAATCTACTTAAGTACAGTAACGAAGTACAAGTATTTTGTTACTTTCTACCTCTGCACAGTGGCACTTACACACGTTGTAAATACACCCTTTTCTCATTTCTTTAGCGGAACAAATGCAGCCTCTCATATCAGCTGCTTGTATCTGTGCGTGTTGAGCGCCCGTGCCGAACTCTGGCCCGCCTTCTCCGAGCGCGCCGGCTTTACCGTGCTTGGGCGCAGTTTGGACGGACATGAAAGTGCGAGGGTGCCCTTAAAAGAACAGGCCACAGTTTTTCCATGTACTGAGATTACGTTCTTACCTGAGCTTAGACGAGTTGATGCGTACCTGTCTGGTCTTTACGCTCAGTCATGCAACAAGACCAAAGATGTTGTTAGCATTTAGCCTCTCCTCCTCTCCTCTATGGGGAGTGAAGTTAGAAGCGACCAAGCTCTTCCACGTTTCCTCTATTTAAATACGGTTACGTGAGTAGCAACACGATCCAAGTATAGTTACACAAAATTAAACATGTCGATTTTCTAAGTAGATATATAGGGGAACTATATTGTAAGGCGTAATAACACCTTAGGAGCACTTCGACGTCTGCACAGTAAAGTGAGAGGAGATTGAGCGAAGGGAATGCAGCAGGTGCTCGTTGAAGTCAGCGCTGCTTATAGTACACGCCTCCGTGCACTCAGCGCAAAGTTGCAAGATCGAAGCCTCCCTTTGACCGAGACTGTCAAATTACACCAGAGATATTGGTTGCCTAAAGGCCCATTCATACTTCACAACCCGAGTCTAGCACCAAAGAACATCTCTGACACATTAGAGCCATAACCATGTCCTCTCTGAGAACCTCTGGGAGTGGCCTCCTGCTGGTCCCAGGGTCAGGACTGAGCACAGTGAGGCTGCGTTAGTTTAATTTGGCTAGAATATGGAACAATCCTCGTGGAGATGTGAATCGAGCATCTAGTGTGAAAGCATTGTTTTACTTCACATATGAGAGCTGAAATGACCTTGTTCTAGCCTGGTTTTACCAGACCCTCGTACTCATTTCGTTTCATACAAGGGTCTGGATCTTCACAATTGAGCTCCGTTAACAGGTGGGAGGGGTGAACTCCTTTGAAACGATTGGATCTGATTTTCACTAGTGTTTGATCGTGATGTATGTAATGCGCCCGTGTTGAGTGAAGCAGCTATCATAGCTCTATCATAGCTCTATCATAGTTCTATCATAACTCTATCATAACTCTATCATAACTCTATCATAGCTCTATCATAACTCTATCATAACTCTATCATAGCTCTATCATAGCTCTATCATAGTTCTATCATAACTCTATCATAGCTCTATCATACCTCTATCATAGCTCTATCATAGCTCTATCATAGTTCTATCATAACTCTATCATAACTCTATCATAGCTCTATCATAACTCTATCATAGCTCTATCATAGCTCTATCATAGTTCTATCATAATAGCTCTATCATAACTCTATCATAACTCTATCATACTCTATCATAGCTCTATCATAGCTCTATCATAACTCTATCATAACTCTATCATAGCTCTATCATAACTCTATCATAACTCTATCATAGCTCTATCATAACTCTATCATAGCTCTATCATAGCTCTATCATAGCTCTATCATAGCTCTATCATAGCTCTATCATAACTCTATCATAGCTCTATCATAGCTCTATCATAACTCTATCATAGCTCTATCATAACTCTATCATAAGCTCTATCATAGCTCTATCATAACTCTATCATAACTCTATCATAACTCTATCATAACTCTATCATAACTCTATCATAACTCTATCATAGCTCTATCATAACTCTATCATAACTCTATCATAGCTCTATCATAGCTCTATCATAGCTCTATCATAGCTCTATCATAACTCTATCATAACTCTATCATAACTCTATCATAGCTCTATCATAACTCTATCATACTCTATCATAACTCTATCATAGCTCTATCATAGCTCTATCATAACTCTATCATAACTCTATCATAGCTCTATCATAACTCTATCATAGCTCTATCATAACTCTATCATAACTCTATCATAGCTCTATCATAACTCTATCATAGCTCTATCATACTCTATCATAGCTCTATCATAACTCTATCATAACTCTATCATAGCTCTATCATAACTCTATCATAAGCTCTATCATAACTCTATCATAGCTCTATCATAACTCTATCATAACTCTATCATAGCTCTATCATAACTCTATCATAGCTCTATCATAGCTCTATCATAGCTCTATCATAGCTCTATCATAACTCTATCATAACTCTATCATAGCTCTATCATAACTCTATCATAGCTCTATATCATAACTCTATCATAACTCTATCATACTCTATCATACTCTATCATAACTCTATCATAGCTCTATCATAACTCTATCATGCTCATCATACTCTATCATACTCTATCATAGCTCTATTCATAACTCTATCATAGCTCTATCATAACTCTATCATACTCTATCATAGCTCTATCATAACTCTATCATAACTCTATCATAACTCTATCATACTCTATCATACTCTATTAATCTTTTTTTTCATACTCTATCATAACTCTATCATACTCTATCATAACTCTTGGAAGCATTCCTTGCACATTCGAAGGCTTCAGTTATAATTTCTGGATATTTTGGAGCCGAGCCAGAACGGATTGAAGAGCTTCCATTACTTTCGTATCCGCCGCCATTGCCGAACTACAACCAGCAAATGCGGCGCAAATGCTTGACGTCACCGACAACACCCGCCTCCCCCGCTCGCTGAATGGTAGGTTGAAATTCAACCGATGAAACGCGGCCACTGAGATCAGACCCAGACGTACATGTAGGGAAAAGATAATTGACTGGAGTTCACGGATGGCAAAGGCCAGGCTAAACTTGTTCCATTTGTAATAATTAGTTTTTAGATTTTTCATGACGATGTCTTATTTATTTTATCTGTCTTTTGATTGCAATATCATGTTCTTAATGGTAAAGCACTTTGACAAACTTAAGTACGAGTAAGGCCCCGTCTGAGGTGATTATGTTCCTGTAAACCGACAACAGCTTTTCGACCGAACCACTTGTAAACCCCTTTGACTCAATCTTCTTATGCAAACAGAGGTGAAACGGGGACTCCAGCCGGCGTGCCTTGTCATAAACTTGTCAAAGCCATTTATTTGTTGTTGAGGCGGGCGCGGAAAACAGTGTCCTTTAAACATCAGGCGTTGACAGTCAGCTCACCCGAGCGAAGCGATCGGTTTGGATCGACAACGACAGAACCAAAACAAAAGTCCCCGCGTCGATGCTTGTCTGTGGAGATAGTTTTACGTCGTTTGATACTCGGCTAATCCTGTGTCATGGCGGCTGAGGGTAGATACCTGTCCAAGCGGAGATAAACACATGCAGCGGGACGGTGTGTGATGGATGGCCCGGAGTTCAGCAGGTGAGAGGCTGCGGGCAAAGCTTTTTTATAATTAAATGTTTCTAATTTTGGACAACTTGCCTCTTCACATCCGAAGCTTGGATGTGTGTTTGTACGTTCGACACTTCAACGAACCTTCATTGAAGATGGACAACTCCTGTACGACTGAGAGCCTACACAGGTAACTGCACCCATGTGTGGATTCAGAGGAGCCAGCCGAGCGGGAGAGTAGGGACGCGAGCAGAGATGCACTCGTACCTTGGGGATGACGGGGAAGGCGGAAGGTCTCTCCTCCATTCTTCTGTCATATGTGGCAAAGTGTGCAGTGAGTGAGGCTGTTGCCGTGACAACGCGCCGATTAACAAGCGAAACAACACCGTAATTTGACTGCGATAAGGGGCCATTGCAGCTGCCCCACGTAACTTGGGTAGTCTGCGTACAGGAAGAGCAGGCTCTGTGAGGGGCTGTTGTAGTTATTCCCGGGAAATCTCCAGCTCACTAGCAAACAAAAGTCATAGACCTTTCTAACTAATGAAACCGTAAACATACAGAACAGGACAAAAGTTTGGGAACACTTTTTATCTATCAGTTTTTTCACATTGTATGATAAAACTATGAATGAAGACATGGTAAGATAAGAAACAAAAAAGTTTTCTACAAATTTCTACACATTACACTTTATTCTTGGCTTTTTCTCAGTGAGCTTCATAAGGTCTTTGTCCCTGAAATGGTTATACATTATGTGCAGTGAAAACCGTTTCTGGCGACGACATCGTGAAGCTCACTGAGAAAATGTAAAAAGTGCAAAGCAGTAATCAAAGCAAATGGCGGTTTAAAACATAATTCCCTATGTGCTCATTCATAAATGAACGCCTTCAGTGAGAATCTACAATGTACGTGGTCTTGAAGTGAAAGAATAAACAACACATTAAAAAAATAAACTTTTGACCAGTACTGTATGCAGTCCTTACATAGACCTCTAGCTTCTGATCACAAGAACCATGAAGAAGCTCCTCCAGGTCAACCCAGTACATCCATGTTTATCAATAATACAACACTTAAAGTTCTCCATCTGGACTATTTTAGCGCCAATATGAACTGGAAGACTTCAGTCCATGGAGTGCACTTAGTCTCGTCCCCTATAGACTTCTTAACATACTCTATTATTTAAAATGGACCAAACATGCGCACATACATGTATTTTTCATTCGGCTTTTCGATCCTGTACATTACGACCCTTTGACATCTGTTCCCATGTTTTATTAACAAGCCAAGTGCTTCCATGTATAATGTACTGCTGCTGTCGTTCTGGCCTGTACCAAAGTGACATGAATTCAGCTGAATGTCCTGATGGTCTATATGTAAGTCTATGAATGTTTTAGTGGTACACCAGACAGGAGCAACTTACAGCCAATCTCTAAGGCATCTGAAGTTGGATATCAGTGAATATTTCATGTGTGGTGCAAACACTGACTGCTAAAAAAGCAACTTCTGAGAGGTTCTGCTACTTGTGCGCACTCTGGCTTACATGATAAATGTAATAACTGTCTTGAATATTGGGGTGATTTAATACACCTTTTTCAAAGTAGTGGTTTGGGAATCTGGTTTTCGAAAAAATTTCAAAACCAGACTAATAGAAATACAAGATAAAGTCCAAAACAAGGCTAAAACGGAAGGAAACTGGTAAAATTATGACTAACAACAAACCTTAGTTAGTTATAGTCATAGTTAAAGGGATATTTCGGGATTTTGACATTGGGCCTCATTTCCTAGTTATCCAGAGTGTTGTTGATGTCTGGAGATATTTTTTCTTAAATTCATGCAGTTCTTATATTTGAAGAGTCTAGTGGCGCTAGGCTAGGGCAAGGCTAAAGCATTTCTATGGGGTCAGTTAGCCTGCATTAAAAACAGTCTGACCCACTCCACAGTGCACCTGAGGTAAATCACTTATAACACCAGACTAACCATATAAATGTCTGTGTTAATAGAATCATTTAAAATAACTTATATTTGAGCAGCATCAGCTTTGTGGCTGTAAGCTAACGCAGCGGCGGAGTGATCTGCGAGAAAATAGTCAAAATGCGGTAATTCATGTAATACAAGGTCAGTTATATTTCAAACATTATTCTATTAACACAGACATTTATATGATTTACCTCAGGTGCACTGTGGAGTGGGTCAGACTGTTTTTAATGCAGGCTAACTGATACCATAGAAATGCTTTAGCCTTGCCCTAGCCTAGCGCCACTAGACTCTTCAAATATAAGAACTGCATGAATTTAAGAAAAAAATATCTCCAGACATCAACAACACTCTGGATAACTAGGAAATGAGGCCCAATGTCAAAAATCATGAAATATCCCTTTAAGGCTGGTAATGAACTATAACTCTTGGCTCCAGCTGCTGAAGATGACTCCCCACTGTGGCACTGTGTCCAGGTTACTTTCTTATATGCGCTTTGTGACCTGTGTTTGAGTCAGAATCGCCACAAAATACACTTTGTGTCGTCATATTTCAGCAGTAAGGTTCGTGAGTTTATATACCAATGTTGTAATACGACATAAACACGAGGCAAAGGTCAGTGAGGATACGTCTGTGGTGAAATAGAAGCAGTGGTGCATTGGTTGTCAACATAAAGAACAGTGTCTCTCTGCGCTGATGTGTTTTCCAGTCCATCTCTGACCACAGACACACACTCAGACTCTTGTTTTTCAGTTTGATTTAGAGCCAGTTCCTCCTAAGCGCATCCTTTGGGCCCGTAGTACACACTGTCCATATACGTATCCTCAAGTGATCCTGGTGCAAAATAATAGACCACAAAAAGGACCCCCTGCAGAAACATGAAGACGAGCCGGGACGAGATGGAGCACACTGTGAAAAGAGATCTAAGGTGAAAGTACTTAATATGGTTTTCGTTTCATCAAGCCAGAATCGAAATCAACCAAAACATAATCTGCCATTAAAACTTTTGATGAAGAGACCGACGTTGAGCTTTTTCTGAACATACAGCAGCATAACTTGTTTTTTGTGGTGGAATCCTTTCAGTGGCAAAGTCCTTGTGGTTGACGGTGGGTTGTTGGTGTCACGGCCTTTAGTCGTTGGTGTCGCGGTCTTCAGCCCTGTCGGAGGAACGGAGGAACCCCGCCTACAGGGACTGGACAAGAAGAACAGAACAAAAGAAACAGAAACAAAAAGCAGGAGTGGACGGCTGGCCAGGCAAGATCAGAACAGTAAGTTCAGAACAGTAAGTTCAGAACAGTAAGTTCAGAACAGTAAGTTCAACACTGTCCTTAAATGCTCTCAGAAAAAATAAACTAAAATAGCCCCATAAACCCCATCTTACCCCCTGCGCTGTCAGCTCGCACCCCAGGAGAGGCTTTGGCGCCGGGCAGAGGATTCACGCTCCACAGGGGTCCCACCGTCCAACAGTGGAGCGATTAGGACAGAAGCGAGAGTGTGAAAGAGGATGTTCTAAACGTCGAACACACAGTGGCATCATGTGGAAACAGTGACAAGGCAGAACCAACGGGACACGGCGGGGACTCGGAGGCTGCTGTGCCTCTGCCGCCTTTAATCAACCGCAGTGTGGAACCGAGGTGAGCAAGGATTTCACCTGGTCGGATGAGTTTGTTGTGTGTTTTAAATATATAGTAACTCATTCTTACTGATCGTGAATGCGAATGTAAGATGTATTATTAGCACAGTGTTGTTGTTTTTTTGTGATCCACCTCTTGCACATCTAAAAACAAATGTGAACAATGTGAGGAGGTTCTGTGAGAGCTAAAAAAAAAGAGGCAGCAGCTCAGAGATTTTACTCGGCTACCTTCAGCTTTGACGGGTTATGAGTTTTAGTTGGTTGAGAAAACGGGTAAATTCCGATGGGTTACACATTGCTATTCCGACATCCCCCCATGCCGACATTGAGGTCTAATCGTCGGAGTGGAGGCATTTCCATTTTTTATCAAACGTCCCGGCACTCCGACATGTTTTTTTCCCCCTTTGTCGGAGTGGTGACACTTTACCTTTTGAGCAACGTCCTGCCATACCAACACACATCCATCCATTTTCTTCCACTTGTCCGTTGCCGGGTCGTGGGGGCAGCTGTTGGAGCTGCACCAGCCCCTATGGCTCCTCCTGCAGGTGGTGGTCCACAGAAGGACGGCCTCATGGTTCTAACCGGGCCTGTTGGTCTCTCATAAGGGGCTTCTGAACCGCTCTTTGTCTGACCCGTCACCTAGGACCTGTTTGCCCTGGGAGACCCTACCAGGGGCTCTCGATTGCATTAAGGTTGATCTTCATTCAGAGGTGGTGATATAAACTCGTTCCTACTGAAAAGAGAGGCCTTCTGGATCTACACGTTGGATACTCTGAGCCCAAGAGGACTTAATGAAGAGTTTGATGTGCGCCCTTTTTTATGAACCTCGTTGATTATTGTTTTATGAACTTTTTATGAATTGTTTATTTTGACATTGATACTACAGGGCCTGTGTTCTAAGTCGTGTACAGTCACTACAGTTTTCATGTCAATCTAATCATTGATCGTCTTTCCTTTTTCGCTCGTACCACTTTTTCGGTGCTGTGGCCACAGCTTTTTTGTTTTATGTTTTATTTGTATTTTGTTTACACCATCCTAATATGCCAAGATGCATCGTCAATAGAATATTGTATGACGATTACCCTGATGTCTATTTCTATCCACTCGATGTTATAGAGTATAAGATACTCTTTGCATGTTTTATGTAATTGAACACTCTGTATCAGAGACACATTTTTTCACTGTATTTTGTAAGAATTGTCCCTTTATTCTGACTGGCTTGTCATGTGACAAATGTAGGCCAATCAGTCCACATAAATACAGGAGCATCTGTGGTACACTTTGTCTGATGAAGGGCCAAGACGCCCGAAACGTCACCTAGGTGTAAGCATCAACAATTTTTTTCTACTTGGGAGCTAAGCAAGCTGTGCGGATCTTTCTTGTTTCTTCGATCTTCATTCCTACCCTCACCTGTGATCACGAGATCTGGGTCTTGACCGAAAGGACAAGATCACGGATACAGGGAACCAAAATGATTTCATTCGCGGGTGGCAGGGGTCAGGATCCTCTCAGGAGGTGTGTGTGGAGAGGAAAGTCTGGGCATCTCTTGGTGCAGTCAATGACATTTAGTGAAAAAAAAAGTCCAGAAAAGCCGCATCCCAAAATGGAAAGCATTTGACCCACTGTGCCTCAGGAGATTCAGGAGTCAGGAGGAGTAGTTTGGCATGTTTTAGGTTGATGGAGGGAACCAAAGGGCCTGTCTCAGAATCAAATGTTTATGCTGTGAATCCCCTCTGCCGCAATTTAGAAATCATCTGCTGGTAGTTCAATAAGTTGTACAAGTTTCCATCTGTTATTGGCTACCTCTGACTGAGCATGTACAGAGACAAATCTTCAACAGTGCTGAGTATCTGTTGCATCTTGATGTCTTTTCTCCCACAGCCCAGTCTCTTGGCCGGCAGATCTAAATGTCTTTCGAAAACGCTGACGTGGAAAACCAACCAGTCCATATAAAAGCTCCTCAGAACCAGCTCCGTGCATGTTTGACATCTGTACTCTGCCTGGATTCATCTGCGGCCGTAACTCTGTCCATCAGTGGGAGAATTAAGAGTTCCCTGGACGGGTAACAGAGAAAACGCGAGATCTATGGTCCTCTGGGGTCTAACTACAAGCTACCCGTGCACCAAGCCATTGTTTTCACTTCGAGAGGACCCTCCAATTCTGTCAGAGCCGCAAATCAAAGCTCTCGCAGAGATGAGGGAGAGGAGCGCCCACGCCAGCTCCAGTCAGGGCCGATTTGGAAATATCCAACCCGACGCCAGGGCCCCTTTCGACGGGAGACCTGATCACAGCCTTGGCCCCTGCTCCAAAAATGTGTGGAAAGTCCGTTCATTTGCATACTCTCACTGCGAGCCTGTTTTAATAATCGTTCGGGTTTCTTTTTCGGCATAAATCATCACAAATCCGAGAGCGTATATCAAATAATGAGGGAGAAAGTCTTTGGAATCGATTGGAAAGCAATGTGTTTATTGGAACAAAAGCGGCGGAGTAAAAAAAAAAAGAAGAAAAAAAAACCATGAGTCACTTAGTGGAAAATGTCGTAAAAAAAGTGAAATAAAACGGACAAATAAAAACACAGTGGGGGCCCGATAAATAAAGTTTAACAGCCGCTGTAAAAGCGCCATTTCAGATTGTCCCCGTCCGATTTGGTCAGCCCCATTCTGTCAAAGTGCATCAAGGCAAATCCGTGCACAGTGAGCGGTCTCCGTCTTTGGCCGAGGTTTTATTCTTTTCCTGAAATGTTGTGTGGCTCAGTGGTAGAACTGCAGCATATGCAGTTGAACTTGTCAGCTTTAGCATCAGTGTTGTTTTTTTCGTCAACAAAGACTATAACGACCTTCTTTCAATGACGATAACGTAACAGTGACAAACTAACAGTAACCCTGAGAGTTTCTAAGAGCTGAATGTAACAAGTACATTTCTCCATTGTGAGATCAATAAAGGCTTATCTTCTCTTATCTTAAAAATAGCTCTTTAGTTTGAGTTTACGTTGACGAGACACTGGTGGTTTGTCAGACCATTTGCAACCCGAGAACACACACGCTACACGTAAAACAGAGCAGCGGTGTCAGGTCACATGGCCTCACATGCGGCACGCTCAGGTTGTCTGTCAAAATAAGCTTTGCACAGCCTGTCAACCTTCATCCCAATTTCCAATACTTATTTTCAATAGGCTACGTCAGTGGTTCCAACCTTTTAGTCTCACGTACCCCTTGAGTCATTAATTTATACTCTGAGTACCCCTACCTTGAGGATCTCGCCAATATTATTACAAAGTGACCAACTAAACTAAGATTATACAGTGTTTAACAGGGATTTGTGTTCAACATGAAGCTAAAATACTCTCAAAATAAAACCTTGTACTGGAAAACATAATTAAAACTAACTTCCCTTTGAAATTCACATTGAAATTCTACACAGTTTCACCATCTTTTTCATCTTAAATAATTCCAAGTACCCCCTGCTAAGTGCTCAAGTACTTGGGCTACGTGACTAAAACCTCCCCCATTTAACATATTGTGTAGAGATCTGGGGTAATGCGTATAAAAGTAATCTTGACCCATTGTTTAAAGTTCAGAAAAAGGCAATAAGAATAATCCATTTAGCTGGATACCATGAACAAACAAATCCATTATTCTTTAAATCAGAAACAATGAAATTTGAGGACCTTACTGAATTTAAAGAGTACCTAAACGGGCGTGCCAAAGCCTTTCCCCACCCACAAACAAAAGTCAAAAAGTGCAGTGAAAGAGGCGGTCTCTGAAGTTTGGGGGTGACATGCGGGGGTGAGTGTGTGGGCCTTTGCATTGGCACAATCACAGCAGACTGATTACGTGGGAGGGACTTGGTTATAAACCACAGGTACAGGGGCAGGACAATGGGCAGCACCTGATGACGATGTGTGGAGCTGGTGCGGCTTATGACGTTCTATGGAGGCCGTGGACACGTCTCCAGCCAATCAGGAAAGTCTAATTTAGTAGCAGAGTTTACCCTGAAGGGGGCGCAACCCATTCGTTTTCAGGCCAAAGTTAGGATTTAACACATGTTTGCGCTATAATGTCAGAATAATGTCAGGGACCAGTAGACAACACTATGAGACACACATTGAGACAGTTTATCAGTTAAAAAAAACTTGATTTGGTGTTTAGTTACTCTTTAAGATGGCTCAAATCATGTTCAAAGCCTCACAAAGTCGCTTCCTGAAAGTTTACAAAATATGTTCTGCAAACGAGAAGTCAAATACAACCTGAGAGATAAAATGAGCTTCAAAAAACAATACTCAAGAACAACCATGAAAAGCATCTGTCCCACGAGACGTAGTGTAGAAATATGGAAAAATCTAGATTAAAACATCAAACTTTGTAATAACCTGGAGTAAGAGTTTATATTTCTTACATATGAGTTGTAGCACATTCTTTGATTGTCGTTTCTTTATTTTGCTGTTGTTTTTTATTGTTCTTCATTATTTGTTGTTACTTTGCCCTATGTTCCTTTGTTTATGATTTGCTACCCTGTAAATGTTAAATGTAAATGCTATTGTTTTTATTTTTGGGGTGGGCGCTTATAAGTCTTTGGGTTCAGCCCACTCCCTTTAAGCAGGTCAACTGCTCAAACAAATAAATAAACTAAACTAAACTAACAAAGATAACTTGACTAAAACCTTATTGAGTTTTCATCGACTAAAACTAGACTTCAATTTAAAAAACACATTTAGACATTACTAAAATGTGACTAAACCAAAAGCATTTTCGTCAAAAGACTAAGACTGTTTGGCATTGATGGGATTCTGATTTAGCAATTTCCATCAAATGAGAGAAAACTTTTTCCACCCAGATTTACATTTGCTTTACGAACTTCACCAGCATCTCAAGTCATTATGCGTATTTGTTTGTTTGTTGCTTTATTTGTCATACATGAACTGTACAACGAAATTCGTCCTCAGCATTTAACCCATTCCTCGACACCACTGGACGACCCGGGAGCAGTGGGGGACGGCAGTGGGAACCCATCTCCCATGATGTGGAGCCAGGCTGGTGGTCAGAAACGCCTGGCTGGAGGATTCACCTATTCCACATGTTTTCAGTGGTAGGGGAAACCAGAGTATCAGGAAGAAAGCTACGCAGACACGGGCAGAACATGCAAAGGCCCCGCTGCCCTGACAGAAGCATGCCTGCCAATTTGCACTGCCCCACTCACAGACTGACACGGGCCGACACTATGAACTGACCAGAGCCGAATCCTCCAGCCAGATGCTCCTGTCTGTGAACATTAAAGCTCCAGAGATGAGTCCCTAACAACAGTCCCTCATTGTTCCTGACGGGCTTAATCCCTCTGGCATCGTCAAACGCAGATGACAAATTTAGGGGTTTCATTTTGTTTCCAAACCAAAGCAAAGGAATCTAGTTCAAGGCACTGTGCCTGATTTTTATTTATTTATTTCTCGTGATTGAACTAAATTTGTTCTTTCCTAATTTGTGGGAAAAACACAATTTCACAAAGTTTCAGGCTAGTTTTCTATAATTTATGTAAAAGTGACCTTGAAAAGCAAGTTGCGAAATGTGCCCATAAACTCTGATCTTGGAGTGCTATTTGTAAAGTACTGGGTCTGTCATGGTATGTAGGTTGTAATTGAAACCTCCATTTGTAGGTAGTCCTGCCTGAGCCCACTACCAGCATAGATGCCACCACGGCCCTTTGTTCTGCCTGGTGCTACCTTTGGTTCCGTGAAAGTGGACGTATGTCAAATGGGGAATGTGAGACAGTTTTTGTAAAAATGTCTAACATTTGGGTCACAACAGTGCTTAATTTGTAAATTAGTAGTTTCAGGAACACTTTTGGTTTGATGTGATGGATTCAGGGAACAGGTCAAAACATTTGCCGGAACACCATTAAACACCATTATATCAGATCAAATTTTTGCCAGATCCGTTACCCTGAAAAACTGAAAATTGGGGGATCAAATTTAAAGCAGCACTAAGTAACGTGTTTACCTTAATAAATCCTTTCCGTAGTCCCTCTGGGGTAATACAAGTGTTAATGGGATGATTGGAGGGTCTTTCATCTCCCCCTGGTGTCTCTGGCCAGAAAACCATGCTTGCAACTTGCCTGCCACCGGGGCGGAGTCACCAATACACACTAATAGAATCACAGAGAAGAAGCTAACAGGCTAACGGGCAAAGCTAACTGCGGGATAGCAAACAGTATTTACAGCCAAGTTTGAGTAAAAAAAAAATCCCATTGTATAACTGGATGTTCAACACCCCTCTCTCACTTCACCTTTTCTGTCAGCGTAGTATTTACTCTCCAAGACATTTAATAAGTTAAAAAATCGTAACTTGCTAAGACACCTTAGTACTGCTTTAAGCACTGGGTCACAACAACCTAAAATGAACTCTTAACTTATCATGTTCACATTTTGGCTGTTGGCGTACTGTTTGTACTTTGTTTTCCTGAACTGTTAACATCTTAACATGTAAACAACAAAAAAGCAACTTATAGTAAATAAATTAATGTTTAGATTTTTGGATCCTGTTTTCATTTCCTCTTTCAATGCCTTATGTACGTGTCCTGATGTGGAAATGTACTACTTTGGGGCATTTCTACTGTTGAAAGCTAATGGTATAGCTCGGTTCACAATCACATATATGTCAATATAATATACTGCAAGGAGTGAAAATAAATGTCTTTCTCTGTGAGATGGTTTAAAGCCCCACCTGAGAGACATACACTGACAATAATGCAGTGGTTGTCGTTAAAATGCACTAACTTGCCCCTAGCTTGAATGTCATGTTACGTTTGCCCTGACCTCCCTCTTTCACAGCCCCCGCAGTCTGGTAAAACTCGGCTCTTTAACCCTGGATCGTCCGTGCTCCTTTAAAACAGGCCCTAAACCCAGCATGGTGCCGCCTGGTGACATCATCAGGTTAGCGCTCGCGACTAAACCGTAGGCTGATATAGAGATACTGAGTGTTCTCCGTGCGCCTGCTCCTGCGGTTTGATGAGCCCAGGTCCGTGCTGTAAAACCCTGGGCTAATGTAGCGTCTCTGATGATTGACTGTGGGAGGAACATGTGGAGAGTTCACTGCAACCGTCTGAGGTAGGACTTGAACCACTGCGCTTACTAAAATAACCATGATTTTGGAACGCTGAGGTAAAGCAGGCTCGTATTAACACTGCGTCTGAAGGAGTTAGTCATCGCTCAAGTTCCTGACCTCCCGGTGAAGAGATACTTGTACAAATGAAAGGTGAGACTGTGGTCATCCCTTTAGACGCTAATGCCTTGTTCTCACTGTTAAAGAGCTAATAGACAAAAACATACAAAGACGTCAGCCATGACTCGTAAAACCATGTATGAATATAACAGCATAATGGGGCATTGACGTATGTGCTTAAAGAGGGTGTATTATGCTTTTTTCAATCACATAGCACCAGTCTATAGCATACTACAATGATGACGTAACCTTCTGTTGGTCTGTATATGCAGTAAATTAAAATAACTGCCTTGAATAAAATTGCTCTCTCAAAATGGCTGTACTGAACGTCTTGAAATAGGCCTCTGTCTCTTTAAAAAGCTTTCCGACACGCCCCCTTCAGCACACTGCTGTGGCATCTAAACAACACTACTGTGCGGGAGGGGCTCTGCTGAGCTGAGGAGCAGTGGTTGGTGGCTTGGCTGGTGACGAAAGGTCCAGAGGCGTCTCCAGGAGGTGGGGGCGTTCCTAGGAGGACTGAGGCATAGCTACACCTAAAATGGCTGCCGTCTAAGTTTTTACTGATTACTCAAAAATATGTGAATGAGCCAAGGCAACACTCCAGGCATGTGTTTAATGAGGGAATGACATAATAACATGATATAAAGCTTGAAAAAGTCCATTTTACATAATACCCCCCTTTAAGAATGGCGACGATAATTGCTATAGATTGTCTTTTGTCTGGCCTTCTTCTCAATATGAAGCCAACATGTGATCCATTTATGGCTTGAGCGTGCTTTCTCTCTTAAAGGAACAGGCCAGTGTTTTTCCACACTGAGATATGTTCTTGCCTGAGCTTAGACAAGTTGATGAGTCTTTGTGCGTGCACTCAGTGATGCAAAAGACCAAAGATGTTGTTAGCATTTGGCCTCTCCCAGTATATTCCTATAGCTCCAAACGGGGGTGAAGCTGGAAGCGACCACGCTCTTCCATGGGCACAAAGACCAGACAGGTACGTATCAACTCGTCTAAGCTCAGGTAAGAACAGATCTCAGTATGGAAGAACGGTGGCCTGTTCCTTTAATAGATCTGGTGAGAATGATAGCTGCGTGTGCGTTCCGAATAGACTGTGAGTGTTGAAAGAGAAACTGTCTTTTTGTCTGAACTGTTCAAGTATGAAATAATCGGCTGAGAACATACTATGACGTGTAACGTGACATGGAACTGTGATGGCAGCAACAGAGATCAAACAGGTAGTTCTCGAACATTACACACTGAGCACAACCTTGTGAAATATTTGACCTTACAAGTTCCACCAGCAGGCTGAGATCAAGTCAGGGCTAAAACAATACCAAAAATGTTAAATATTTTGACTAATTTATGTCTGCACTGGGAGTAAACCATGTCTAAACCAGAAAAGCGAACTGAAATGCATGTATATAAAATGAATAAAGTCTACAATTCTGCAAATGACATCAAGTAGCCCACCACTCGAGGAAGGCCAAGTGCCACAGATGGCATGTCTACAATACTGCGCTCTCGACTGCTGTTTGCTGTAACTACATTTACTGTAAACAGAAGTATTTTCTAAACACAGACATTCTTTCTATCTTTCTTTAGTTGTTCTCAGCTGGTATGCCATTGGGACTTACCATCACCTTTATTTAACCAGTAAAGTCCCACTGAGCTTAAGAATCTCCTTTACACGGGAGTCCTGGCCCCAGAGGGGATCCTATTGTACAAAATTCTAGTGGTATAAGTAACGAGAGCACCCGGTGGAAATGCAGGCACGGGCAATTGCACACAGAAAGGCTCCGTGGATCAAACCCAGGATCTTCTTGCAGTGAGACAAGAGCGCTAGCTGTGCCAACGCACCAGAATGTGAAAAGGGC
The DNA here is from genome assembly GCA_007210695.1 of Neogobius melanostomus. NCBI lineage: Eukaryota > Metazoa > Chordata > Actinopteri > Gobiiformes > Gobiidae > Neogobius > Neogobius melanostomus. The sequence goes on along the minus strand of VHKM01000462.1, from coordinate 312,071 downwards.
CAGATGTTTTTATTCAATTTTACACAAATGTATGCAGAACTGAAGAAACGTCAGAGCTGCAACACAAGGGAAAGCCCTGTTCGGACACGCGAGAACAGTTATTTGGATATGGCCAAAGCCTACACTGGAGATAGAAGTTGTTTCAAAGAGAAGGCTTTTATTGCCGTTGTTCCTACTTACAAAGCAGTACAGTATAACCATCTGGTGAGAAAGAGAAGTGAAGTCCACACCTCCGTTGACAGTTGCCTTTTATCCTGGTCTTGCACTTCTCTATGCAGAGAGGGTGACTGCCTACCAGTAAATCAGTTGTTTGTGTCTATGTGTTTGTACTTTATCTGTACTTCACGTTCTGTTCAGAAGGATTATGGTGTTAACCGTTGTTTATCAGCTAATCTCACCGACATGGTCTTCTTGTTCTGTAGCGTGTGAGCAAAGCATGAGTCAGGAGCTTGTTCAGATTTCGTTACAATCCTTACAGCCCTTTGCACAAGGCATCATTTTGCAGAGCAGTTGTAGCATTTGTACACTGCACAAATCTGGCCTTATGGCAGAGTGGCATTTTTAAAAGAAACCATAAGAAATACCGTTTTCTGTTGCTAGAAGTCACCACGTGGCCTCCATGTGGCTTCTAGCAAACAGAAAACGGGACTTCTTATGGTTTTCTTTCAAAAATCGCTTGATCTTGCCACTCTGCCATAAGGCCAGATTTGTGCAGTGTACGACTAATAGTAGTCCTGTAGCTCTCTGCAGTTCATCCAGGGTCATCATAGGCTTCTTGGTAACAGCTGTGGTCAGTGCGGTCCTTGTTCGGTCAGTAAGTTTAGGAGAACAGCCGAGTCTTGGTAGGTTTGCAGTGATGCCACACTCTTTCTATTCCTGGATGATGTATTTAACTGTACTTTGAGAGATGTTCAAAGCTTTGGAAATGTTTTTATAACCTAACCCAGCTTTATACTTCTCAATAACTTTATCTCGGACCCGTCTGGTGTGTTATTGTTCTTCATGATGCTCTCTGCGCTTTAAACTGACCTCTGAGACTATCACAGAGCAGGTGCATTTATACGGAGACTTGCTTACACACAGGTGGATTCTATTTATCATCATTAGTCATTTAGGTCAACATTGGATCATTCAGAGATCCTCACTGAACTTCTGGAGAGAGTTTGCTGCACTGAAGTAAAGGGGCTGAATAATTTTGCACACCCAATTTTTCAGTTTTTTATTTGTTAAAAAAGTTTGAAATATCCAATAAATTTCGTTCCACTTCATGATTGTGTCCCACTTGTTGTTGATTCTTCACACAAAATTACAGCTTTATATCTTTATGTTTGATGCCTGAAATGTGGCAAAAGGTCAAAAAATTCAAGGGGGCCGAATACTTTCGCAAGGCACTGTATTTCTACTACTGCTAAAGTTGTATGAGCGGAGAGAGGGGGCGGAGTTAACTGAATCCAAGCGTTTTATCTTCCGGGTTTGAAAAATACATCCAGAAAATACTTATATTTATCACAAAATTAGTGCTCCATAATGGTACAATATATCATATAAATGCCTATACTTTACTTTGGAATGGCTAAAATAGCATGATACAGATCCTTTAAACTGAATATGAAAAACTCTTTGATAAATATTCGGTTCCTATGAAAGAGATACTCATTCAGCTGCAGTGACTTGACAGTAATGTGGTGGAGGCCTCCGTAAACAGCGGCAGTTTCTATTCTCTCACAACAATAACGGCGCGTCACGCTTTAGTGACACACATCGTTTCACCCGTCTCACCTATTTTTAATCCGTCCGTGTCCGCCCTCGCCGCGCAGCATTCCTCGGCTAAAATAACCGGAGGATGGAAACACCTCGGCGGATCAGAATGGAACAGGGAGAACCTAAAGTGTTTGTTTGAGCTGGCGCCGCGTCGGACGAGTTTTTGAATGAGAACATGCTGAAGGAAAAAAAACAAAAAAAACATGTTCCTAATAATGTTCGCTGGACGAGGGCATCGCGTTTGGTTTCGAGTCGCGCACGAGTCGTGATGTTGAGCTGGAAAAACGGACGCCTCGCTCCCCTTCAGCGTAAATGGAGCCTGAAGAGCCCAATATAGAAAGATGAGCGCGAGGTATTCGGCGTTCCAGCGAGACTTTCCGTCCAGGGAGCTGTCCGGTCCGTCTCACAGCTCAAACAGACAAAGGACAGTTTCGAGGAAGGGATGAAAGATCGGAAAAAATGTGTTTAATAACCGTCTCATATTTGAATGAATCATCTCCAAAAGATTGAAGACCCTGGTTCAAATTGCTCACATTAAGGCAGACGCTGCAGGTGAATAGGCAAACTAATCCAGTTTAGGGATATCAATTTGAAACTTTTGCTGTACATTACTGGCATAGATATAAGAAAAAAATGCATTGCAAGTTTTCTGTCATTTTATGTTTTTGCCTTAATTGCCCATATATGTGAACAAAACAAGAATACTTGATATTTGTGTGTAATTTAACTTTTTGTGACTCGACGGCTGTATGGGTGGTCAGCATGGCACCTTTATTTTCGATCACGGTGGCCTCTACAATGCTCCAATATATATCGGTTTTTAGGTTTTCTGGTGAGAGGGTGCATTAGCGAAAACCTACCAGAAACTCAAAAAACAACTGACCTGGAGCCACTGTGATACAGATGCCGAGTCACTAAAAACGCACTAATAGAACTTTTTTGTTTGTTCTTTACATATAATTTCATTTCCATAATGCACTTTAATGGTTTTATTTTGTTGATATAATAGTTACCAAGATCTTGCCTTTGTAAGAGAAAAAGATCTTTATTTATATAGCGCCTTTCACAGACATGGTCACAAAGCGCTTTACATGAGAGCATTTTACATTCACTCCACACTCAGTTGTGGTAAACTACCTTAGTAGCTTCAGTTTCCCCTGGGGGAGACTGACAGAAGCAACTCTTCTGACAGTGATCCAGAAAAGTGACTCTACAAGTTAGTCGTAACGGATGCTACAAATGTGTTGGGAAAGTTAAGTAAGAGTTTAGAACAAGTAACATTTTAAGGAACTACTGAGTGGAATGAAAACCTAATTCTGAGAAAACGGCCTAAAGTTTTGTAACGTCTGCACATGCACGTGTATATTTCTCCCGTCTTTAGCCACTGCTGTCTTTCACAAAGGAAATGACCACGTTTGGATTACAGTGTCATCTCGGTCACAGCCTTTCGTGTTACACGTGGATACCAAACATGTCAGTATTTGTGAATGAATGATTGTGGGAAAGACGAAGGAGTTGGAGTGATTACCAGGAAATCTCCGGCAGGCAAAACGACTTAAATCCATCCATCCATTTTCTTCCACTTGTTCGTTAAGGTGGCAGTTGCAGGAGGGGTTTTAGTTTTTTTGTCAGAGTAAAAACAAAAGACTTTTGCGATGCATAATTTAAGTCGTCCCCTCCTGGAACCGCCTTAACGTGGTGGAGGGTTGAGCCTGAATGATCCTGGAGCTCTGTTGTCGGGGACTTGGTGCCCCGGTAGGGTCTCCCATGGCAAACAGGTCTAGGTGACGGGTCAGACAAAGAGCGGTTCAGAAGCCCTTATGAGAGACCAACAGCCCGGTTAGAACCATGAGGCCGTCCTTCTGTGGACCCACCACCTGCAGGAGGAACCATAGGGGCTGGTGCAGCTCCAACAGCTGCCCCCACGACCCGGCAACGGACAAGTGGAAGAAGATGGATGGATAGAAAACTAAAATGTTAAAAGGAAAATACAATCTACAAATCTCAACATTTTGCACAAAGAATGTCGATGTTTTCACCTGCAGCGTCTCACCTTAAGTTTTTTGCACCTAAATGTTCTCCTTCCAAATTGACGTATGTTATGTTTCATTTATCTCAACCATCATAATATTGTAACATTATTTTCCTGACATTATTGACTCATCTTCCGCAGCCATGAGCATCGAGTTACAAACAGAAGCCTCCAGTTGTAAAAATATCACTGTCCGATACGATTGGGTGTAATTCACATTTCACAGCCCTAAATAAAAGCTGAACGGTGTTCTCTGAACGCGTGTGATCTTCAGCTGTTGTGGATTACCGTCTGCTCAGGGTCTGACGGATGGAGCCCGCTCTGACAGTTATGGGCCCGTAAAAGAATGGCCTCAGTGAGGGTCCACCTGGCTCTGGTTTCTCCGACACTTTGAGCTCGGTTTTGGAACATTAAACTGATTTATTGACGAAGAAAAGAACTGTACACAAACAACAGAGCGGAGGCAGAGAAGCAAAGAGCTACTGGTGTTTGAAGGTGATAACGCTCTCCTTAGGACTCTGTTTGTCTTTGTGTTTTGTGAGAGACTGCTGCAGGTGTTCAAGTCTAGGCTCCAGGTTAATGACCAGGTTATTCCATCACTGGACTTCTTCCCTGATGGCACGGGCGTATTCCAAGAGGACAAAGCCAGGATTCATGGAGCTCACACTGTGAAAGGATGGTTCAGGGAGCATGAGATGGATCTTAACCCCATAGAGGATCTTTGGGATGTGCTAGAGAAGAATGAATGGATCACTATCACAAATGCACACAGGATCTTTTGTCATTGCAGAAGCTCCTTGACACAATGCCACAGCGAATGAGCTGTAATCCAAGCTAAAGAGGCTCCAACCAAATATTAGACTGTGTGAGCTGTGTGAACGGTCAATTCCTCTCTCAATTCCTTCAAGCCCTCCACACCCCCTTTTAGGTCTTTATGACAAACTTGAAAATAAGTTAGTAAGTAAGTGTTTTGTTTGTCATTGTAAAGTTGTACAGTGACATTGCATAGATCAGGTGTTGTGTTAGTCCTGAGCCACTGTGATGCTGTGAGCCAATCTGAGCAGCATGTTTTTGGAGGTCGGGGAAACCGGAGCACTGCCTTCACTCTCCTCTGAAACGGTGTAGCACCTCCTGGGTTTGTCCCTGTTTCAGAGCGTGGTGTCCTGCACTGGTCAGCTCCTCCTCTTCCTCCTGCAAAGCTCCCTCCGCTCCTCAACAGTCTTTCACCATCTTCTGGGAAGAGCGTAGGAGGCTAATATAATCCTGTGTTATTCTCCAGTGAATGTACATTAGCCAGAACAATAGTAGGGATAGAAGTCATGTGTGGCTTAAATGCGAGTCTTGTCCGGATAACTCCTCGTTTGTCCCTTATTTGTTTCCTGTAGCGCCTCCACTGTGCTACAGGTGAAGGGGGCTCTTGGCGCCTCTTCACTGTTTCAGAAAAAGAAATGTGTAGGTCTCAATGTCTTTGAGACATTGAGGTCTAATTGTCAGAGTGGGGGCTTTTCCATATTTTATCAAACGTCCCGGCACTCAGACAATTCCCCCCCCCCCCCCTTTGTCGGAGTGGTGACACTTTACCTTTGTGCAACGTCACGCCATTCCGACAAACAAGATAATTATTAAAAGTACGTGGGCCTACTAGGACTAACCCTAGCCTTACCTTAGCCCTAACCTTAAGGATAGTGAAGAAACAAACTGAACTGGTTTCGCTCAAAACTATTGTCGGAATGGGGGTATCAAAAGTGTGGGATTGGGGGACATCGCAATGGAGGGTCGCTAGTAAGGACTCCACTGAACCCCACAAAAACACAGAAAAAGGTTTAAAAAAAACACAGTTGTACCAAGAGAGAGGGAAGCAGTCCTTCAATGTTGAGCCACCATGGGCCGGTGTAAGCTATAATTCATTTTTAATATTCCCTTTCACCAATGAAAACCATTCCATGTGCATGGTGTCAGTGTTATTGTTACATTGTTAGTCTCAGCATCAAATAAGTGTCTAAATGAAAGCAATTTTAGTTTTATTGATCACAGAAACCTCTTGGATTGGCTTATCCTCATGTGCAGTCAAATGTTGACTACAAGGGCAATACGTTCTAAATGTTCCTGGCTTGATTGGAGACTCACAGGGGAAGTCAAAGGGAAGTCCGGGCTCAGAACTAACAAATGACCAGAGCTATTTTTATTAGTCAGCGCGGCGTCCCCGGGGAGAGGGCGGGGTGCGGGTTATCGAACCCCGTCCTGGTCTGGAGCGCTGGGACCGCCGCGTCTGCGAGGCAGAGCCCCGCGTGACGTCAGGCATCCCTGAAGCATGAGCTCAGCGGGCCGCTCTCCGAGGGGTTTGGGCGGGAGGCAGAGAGATTTGGGTCTGATTGTTCAAACATGAAGCAAAAACAAACATGAAGCGAACCACTGGGTCAATCAGACACGGCAGACACTAAAGAGAGTCATTATTTGACCCTCTCCTCTGATCTCACACCAACTGACGTCATCAGGATTCATTCAGTGAGCAGCAGGTCAGATGTAATGCTTCTTAATGCCCAAGTACTATGTTTAAACGCAAAATAATAAAGAACAAATCTGTGCATAAGTTTTAAACATTTGCAAACATTCCATCAAACAGAGGAATGAGGGAAAAGGCCAGTGGCTCTGGGATCGATCCCTGGCTGGACTGGAGTTTGCATGATCTCCCAGTGTCCACAGGGGTTCCCTGACCACTGAAAACCTGCACAATTGGCCAGACTGAATCAAAGTGACTTTGTGTGCGCGCGCGTGCGTGTGTTCTTGTAATTACGACATTGTGAGGACCAGTTTGAGTTTTTAACAGAGTGAGGACATTTTTGGAAAGTGAGGACATTTTGGGTGGTCCTCACTTATTTGAAGGACTGTTTGAGGGTCAAGATGTGGTTATAGGGTTAGGCTTAGAATTGGGTTTAGATTAGGGTTCAGGGTTAGCATTAAGGTTAGGGGCTTAGGGTTCAGGGTTAGGGTCTGGGTAATACATTATGTCTATGAGTGTCCTCAGTTAGATAGAATTACAAACATGTGTGCGTGTGTGTGGTTGGTGGTGGTCAGAGGCCTTGCTTCAGTCAAGGCCAACACACACCGAGACGCTTTGACACATGTGGCAAAAAAGCCGCTTCTATTATTTTCTCTGAGAGAACACACTGAACACGCAGCGACGCTCAACCCCGAACCACAATTCGGATCAGTTGAATCCAGAGGCGGTGTCGCGGAGGAAAACACATGGTTTTTACACTCCTGCAGGGACACAGTTGGGTCTCTGACACCTGACGCACAAAGAGACCGCAGTAAACTTTGTTGGAAGGGACGACAGGAGCTGATGAAGAGAAACTATGGCGTCCTGTCTGTCGCTAACTCACTGTTAACCTGCAAAAAATGAGTCACATTTGCTCTTTTTCTGCAACAGAGATGTACGTGTTTCTATATGTCTATAAAGATGAATATTAGTTTAGTTTAGTTTAGTTTATTCATTTATTTCAACAGGGACAATTAAAGAAGCTTTGCACCAGATTTAGCTTGAGCTAGTTTCCATCTGTAGTCCCTGAGCAGGTGAGTTACAAAATGTACAATATAAAATATATTTAACCACTCAAATACAAATATTCATTAATTCATTCACACGTTACAGCCACATAGAATCATGCTCAAATTACTACAATAATCACTAAAGGTCATATTTACATTTACAGTTATCTGTGCTGACATGACTGGTTTTCCAACAGCACTTTCTTTGTATTACGAGAGAAATCTTTCAGGTCTAAGGAAAGTTTCAGACTCTGTGGGAGTTTGTTCCATTCTTTGATGCCTTTGAATGAGAAGGATGTCTGCGCAAAGGCTGAGTTAAGTTTAGGCCTTACTCTACAGTCATTGCGACTTGTGGACCTGGAGCTCCTGGTCATCTGCTCAGAACAGAGCTGGACAAATGTTTTCAATGGTGGAGGTGCAGTATTATTCAAAATTTTAAAAACTAATCGCACATTTGCGTACACAATTAAATTATCAAAGTTAAACATGCTGTATTAATATAATTGTGCACTGGAAATGGCTCCCGACCGACTAGTTGAGAAACACTGTTTTAGAGCAGAGTTGTTGTATTTCAGGCAAACTTATGCAGTGAAAATATTTGAGCAATGACATTACATTTAAGGCCTTTAATATGCAATGGTACTGGATATGTAAAGCTTTTGTGCACGCACCAACATGAGGGGCTCATTAACAGGTTCATTTTGGTGCAGTCGATTTAATGCTTTCTAATAACGGAAAACATGTTCATGCCTTTCTCTCCGACATCCATACTTTTGTCTTAAGGTATACGCATATTCACAATCACACCTGTCCAAACCATGTGAATCTGGACAGATCTTGCACTTAGGTCGAAATGAAAGTACAATAGATCAAATATAAAACCCAAGTGTAATAAAGTACAAGCCGCTTCAGTTTTAAGCAGCAAGTCCCCGAGGCAAACAGTGACACAGTCTAGACCCAGCTTCAGCTCAGACAAAAGCGAGACCTTTGTCCTGGTTTCAAGTGGCTCCTCTCTCCAGCTCAAAGAGTTAAACAAACAGCAGAACAGACGGGATGACAGGGACAAGACCTGCGTCAGACGGAGGATGATTGATGAGGTAGAAACACACCCAGGCCTCACTGCGTCTGACACATGAAGACATCCCCCATCTCCAACATGGAAGGGCATTCTCTTTACGCTCAGAAAGATGTAAAGTCTTTCCATAATGCAGGTCCAATTAACCCTTTCTACTCTGGTTTTATTATTTTAGTCTCAGATGTTGGATCTTGGTCACATTTGAGCCCCACCCACTCTGTGATTTGATTGGCTTCAGAGTTACACTGTAGGTCAGACACCATGAGTCACAGTAACATGACGCTAAATAGTGAGCTCTTTATTTTCTGTAAAAAGGCTGAGGCCTCATTGCTCTTCAGTCACAGACTGAGAAGTGAAGAAGGAAGTCATGGAGATTCTGCTTTGGAACATTACACTTCTGCTGGATGTAACAATAAAAGCTTGAAATTCAAGTATTCCTTAGTAATAAGTGTGAAAAAATGTGATTACAACGTCAGTATATTAATGACTCTAATTCTACAAAAACAAACCCTTGTCATTTGTATCTGCTGTAGAGTCATGTTTGTCCCTCTGAGTCGTGGTGCAGCTGGACTGATGTGGACAGATGTTTCAGAAGAAGCTCATGAGGTTCATTTCTTCAACACAGTTACTATAGTAACTATTTTCTCCAAAGTAAAAGTAGATCTACCACAGTCCTGTCCACATCTGTCATGGTCCACCATGACCCACCACGACTCAGAGGAACACGCCCCCTGGTGTTCCTTTGCATCCAAATACCGGGACCATAACTGGAGCCACATACTGTATGTCTCTTTGGAGTAGAAAGGGTTAAATAATGGTCAAATACATATTTACATTTTTAGTATCAGCTTTCAGGCGATTCTGTTTGGCCGACCACCTGACAAAAAGAAAAGCTTGATTTGAACATTTTCCTGCAGCGGTTTCACACCAAGTACCACATTATGAAGTATATGACCTTCCAAGTCCTACCAGACCTTGATTGAAGACCTGCAGTATTTTCCGGACTATAAGTCGCACCTATTTTCATAGTTTTCATACTTATTTTCATGGTGGTCAAAGGACTTTCAGCCGTAAGACGAATGTGGCAGATTTATGAAGACGATCACTTCCACATAACGATCAGGGAAAACATTTGGACGCTTTCTGTTTGGAGATTTCTTTCCAAAACAGTGTCTTTCCTATTGAGTTGTATTGGCACCTGCTCCGACTGAAATTATGACGTGACTTTCTAGAATGTCATGAATGTCGTTCACCTTCACCCACTACAAAAGAGCAACAAAAAAGCAATGAAAAAGAACAAATATAGAGCAACTACGTAAGGAAATGGTCAGTTTTATAGGTCTTAGCTTTCTGGCCTATTATATTATTATATATATTATATTGTATATTATTATATAGGGTGTAAGCTCTCCAGTCAAGCAGCTTCTAGATTTGAGTAATGCACCTGGTTACGGTGAGGTAGAGCGGATTCATGAACACTAAGTCAGATCACTCTTATCTACGAGTTCACAGCAGTGACGTGTGAGTGTTTTCTTGTCGTAAATCGGACATTTACTCGTCTCCTTTTTCCTGGAACACAGCATATAACTCAGCTAAAGTCTTGTGGGCCAGTTCCTCGACCTGTTTCTCCCTCTTTACCGCCTGACCTCTGTTAACCCTCCACCTGCCGCAGCAGCTCCCCTCGATCCCGGTGAAGACCTCATCAGGACGAGGCACAAAAACCCCTGTGAACCCCCCCCTCACCTCCGACCTCCGACCTTGACTGGTGCGGTGCTTAATGCCCCTCAGCTGTGGCCCGGCTGGTTTGTGTTAGCGACGGGCCGTAGAGATGAGCCGAGATCGAGAGAGTCTGTGAACTATCGGCCGAGCCTGTTGGCCTTTAGCTTCTTTTGATTCTAAACAGTGATAGGACTCTTTACATTTCTTTTATCTTCATATTTTGTGGGGTGTTATGAAGTTTTAAGTTGAAATGCTTTAACTTAACTTGAGTAATTTCATCTAGCAAAGTAAAAAAGTGTTTATTTTTAGCGCACAAATACTTATTCCTCTGACATTTTTGCAAGTTAAAACCTATTAATGAGGGACACAGGCTTTTTCGACAGCAAACAGACGAGAGGCCATTATGACAAAGCCGAAGGTGGCCAATGTTGGGAACATCCAGAATGTCCTGCTCCTTACAATCTGCTGGAGGTCTGGCCAGGTAGACACTGATTCACAAGACTGGCCGTCTTCCATCTTGCTGAGGGACAATAATTTTAATTTCATGTTTTATTTATTTACTACATATTTTAGCTCAAAATTTGCCTCTTACAGCATATGTGTAAAGTTCTGTCTAAAGCAGAATCTCCATGACTTCTTTCTTCACCTGTCGACTGAAGAGCAATGAGGCCTCGGGGAAGAAAAGCCACACTGTTGGACCTACAGTGAATTCACTTACCGTAAATTCTCTAATACCGGCCTGTGTTCCATTACTGGCCGGGTCTCTAACAGTGGCCAGGTTCGTAGCTGGCGGAGGCAAATAAAGCCGGTCTCTAAAACAGGCCGGGGCTATTATTGGAAACTATAGCGGTAGAAATATTCCCCATGTTAGGAATTTGTCTCATACTAGTGTAAACGATAATTCACGTGCAGGAAGTAAACAAACGGGAACCCAGGCCAAGAGAGGGAACACTGCGGAGTGGAGCTGATCCAAGAGTAACTTTGAGACAGATTTAGCCACTTTTCAAACCTTCTGTGACTATTTTTGGAAACAGGGCAAATGTTGTGTGACCCTCCAGGGTTTTAATAAAGTCACCATCACGTCCTCAAAGCACATCCAGCGGCTCCGTGTGCAGGTCAGTCCCACGCCTCGAAGTAACTCCTCCGATCAGCGCGAGCGTCTCGTCTTCTCTCGGGTCTGTTTTATGATCGATCACAAACACAAACGCTCCGTCTAAACTCGCCTTTACATGAGATAACAACAAATAATCCGGTCTGTGGTTAAACAGTTTAAGGCGAGACGCTGCAGTGGTCAATGTGGAGATTTTTTTTCTAGTTTTCATCCCAAACGTCTTAGTTTTCATATCAGCGTACAAAAACGACAAAACTTACCCCGTATGATGCTTATTTTATGACTTTTTTGTCCGTGAAGATCTGGAAGTAACTCTGACATTGCGCCGCAAAATCCGGATTCCCACGCGTATTCATTCACAAATATTGACATATTTTATATCCACGTGTCGTGCTCGAGATGACGCTATCACCTAAATATGGTCATTTCCTTTGTAGGAGAAACTCACAGCGAAAGACCGGACATATTTACTTACGCATGTGCACACAATACAAAACTTTAGGGTCACTTTTCTCCAAATTTCCGTTCCACTCCTACAGACTCCACACTTTTCAGTTTAGCCTGATTTATTGAGCTTTGAACCACAAAAAACATGGCCTGGATTGGGCTGGTTGAGTTGAAGACATTCCGCTTTTATATTAAGCTCTGATGAAGACCTGGTGGTTGAAACATGTTGGCTTGGCCGTCTAAATAAAGGCCTTTTAAGTACTTCCTCGTGCTGCTCGTATTTGTTTGGAGGGCCTGGGTTTGCTGCTTTGCTTCAATTCAATTTTCTGCACAATATTTTGTACGAGTGAATCTGACACCTGGGTGGAAAAAACTGAAAGTAAACCAGGTCTATTCAAAGTCAAGGGGAAAGGGAATCTTATTTGTATAGCGCTTTCTATATGACACTAGTCACACCCAAAGCGCTTCACACACATGAAAGTGAGGGGGGTTCAAGTCTACAATAAGAAGTAAAGGGAGTATCTAGCAGGAGCATTAGCCTCTTGTGCATGTTTTGAGCTGATGGGGAAAGTGGAAGAAACACAGACACGGAACATGCAAACTCCTACAGAAAGGCCCCACCTGTTCTGGTAATTGAACCCAGCACTTCTCGCCGTGAGTGTGAGAAACTGTCTTTCCTTATTCCCTATTGTTCAATGATTTCCGTGCAAAGACTGTAACTCTCCTGCCATTGTCCTCTGCTGTTCCATCGTCTGTACATTTAAAGGAAACCGTGACGCGTTCAGGGCACGCAAGGTTAGCCATATGTTCGACACGGCGTCAGGTGAACCTTCTATATTTTCTCAAAGACCACGACGCTGAGGACAGAACAGTGATCTGCCACATGTGCAGCAGTCTCTCCCACTGGGCCGCCTATACAGACATAACCTGGTTTACAGCGGCTCCAGCCAACATGGGCTACGACACACAACCCTGAAAGTGGCAGACATTTAGGCATCTGTCACATTAAGTATTAAGTATTCTATTACGCAGAAGATCCAGTGAACCAAAAGAAACAGCCTGAACTTAAACACTTGAGTCTGTCTTCATCTGACATTACAAATTGAGGACTAATACTATACGTTGGATAATTCTGATGTACAGAGGGCAGTAAAACAAAAAGTGCAATACATTTTTGATAATATTTAACTGACAAAGGGAGCATTTCCGCTCCTCATCTGTGACAAAGTGGGATCATACGGTTTCCAAAGCCAGAGACACAGTGCCAGAGTTGAGCACGTAGTATTATTTAAAGGCACTATACCTGATTTTTTTCTAGTCGTGGAACAAATTTTGTTTTGTCCTCCTTTAGTATATTATAACCTCAGACATTTGTGGGAAAAAACACCTTGCATCTAATTATAAAACATTTGTATCGATTTCTTGATGATTCAATTAGTTGAGATCACCGCAAACATCTTGATTTAGTAGTTTTCTATGTTATTGTTTGTTATCATAAAAATCAGGTATAAGGCCTTTAAAGGCAGTGGATATTTAGCCACGGGCTTTTAGTTTATTTACGCTTTTGTGCCGTAACTTGCTCCTAATTCGTAGATTGATCAATGATTGATCATCATCAATCATTTCTTTGTAAGCACGAAGCCAGCTTAGTAAATGTGTGCGTCCACATGGGTTGACTCAGCTTGACTTCGTGTGGACAGGGCCTAAATCTTCCCGTTTTTATAATGATTAGTCCTTGATAGGGCTGGACGATATATCGATATTTAAGTTATATCGATATATTTTTGAGATATGGAATTAGACCATATCGCGTATATCGGGATATTTCAAATTCAGATTGGCGGCACGGTAGTACAGCGGTTAGCGCTCGTGCTTCACAGCTAGAAGGTCCCTGGTTCGATTCCCACCTGGACGGGGCCTTTCTGTGTGGAGTTTGCATGTTCTCCCCGTGTCTGCGTAGGTTTCCTCCGGGTACTCCGGTTTCCCCTACCACTAAAAACATGTACAATAGGCCAGGATGAATGAGAGTGTGTTTGAGAGTGTGAATGGGGGACGATTGTAAGGCTACAATCCGGTGTGGCTTGTTTACATGCATGAGACCCATGTATGTTCATTAACATGCACTGTCCCGACCAAATAAACCAATAAAAAAAAAAAAAAAAAGTTATTAAGTTAACAAAAAGAACAGGTCATCTCAAGCTGATTAAAAAAAAAAAAGTTATCTTAAACTGAGCACTTTATTTTGTGAACTCTTTAGATATAAATGCTGCCCTCAGATAAAGATTGACCTTTTTTATTTTATTGGCAATTTTTTATTAAGACATTTTTTTATTTAAATGTGCACGTTACGGAGCTTTGTTATACAGTTTTTATGTTTACATTTTATAGTGAGTTTTCAATAGAACTACTCGTATATGACTTTGACTTAACATTTCATTTCACAGCTCTCACTTTGCCGAAAAAATATCGGTAATCAACCAAAATATATCGGGATATGACTTTTGCTGTGAGAACTTGACATTTCATGACATTTCAGGGACCTTAAAGTTACATTTTTTGTATCTTCCAACAAGCCAGCTTACACGAACCTTAGCATATGCTTCAGTTTGTCGGTCTTTAAAGTGATTGTTACCGCCTGATACGAATTGATGAATCAGGACCAAGTGACGGCACAATAGCGTAAACAAACTAAAAGCCATGTCCTCCATGTGTCTAGAAACACCCCACACATCCGGGCCAGAGCAAAAGAGAAAAGTCTGAGAATTGTTTGAACAAGAACAAGTTTGGGAGCCGGAGTTTTGAGCGTGAAAGAGGAAGATAAAATGCATGAACAAAACAACGCACACATCACTACAGGTGAGATTATGATGAAGATAACATTATAACATGGTTAAAGGACATGTATCATGCTATTTTAGCCATTCCAAAGTAAAGTATAGGCATTTATATGATATATTGTACCTTTATCACTATGGAGTACTCATTTTGAGAGAAATATTAAGTATTTTCTGGGGGTATTTTCCCTACCCGGAAGACAAAACGCTTCGATTCAGTTAACTCCGCCATTCTCTCCGCTCATTCCACATTTGCAGTATTATAAATATAAATATCGCTTATAACTTCACATAATGCAGTTATAAGGAGTTGACATGTGCAACACAGTTTCATAAATGGCTAACACACACGCTAACACACATGCTAACACACACGCTAACACACACACGCTAACACACACGCTAACACACACACGCTAACACACACACGCTAACACACACACGCTAACACACACACGCTAACACACACGCTAACACACACGCTAACACGTGTTTTGATTGACTCACCGCTCAGCCTGGCCTCCCATCGGGTTATGGGATCGCTTTGGTTTTAAAAGTGAATCCACTTTGATTCTGGCCAAGGTTCACCAAGCATCCATCAGGTTGGTTGATAAAGTCGCTGAATCCCGGAAAGAAATTCCAACTTCTGGCGAGTGCACTCTTCTTTAGGAAGGTTGAATAGTCCTGTTCCTCTCGTAGCCAAACGCGAACCCGTGACATTATCGTTGGGTAAGAAAAAAGAACAGGCGTGTCCAGAGTAGGTTAGAAAGAGCTTCGTCTTCACAAACATGACTTCTGATCGGATCCTCCGGGGGTGCGTTTGTTTAGCCTCGTGGGACAGCACAGACGCATCGGAGAGTTCTTTATTTATTTTATTTATTTATTCTTTATTTCTCTCTTACAACAAAAAATGAAAAAGCTGTTTTATAAATTAAAATCAGGCCGTAAAGCATTACATTACAGACGTAGAGCACTTCCGTTCCTTTGTGACGACACAACTGAACAGCTCAGTGGTTTACCAGGAGAGGGCGGAGCAGCTGCTCAGAGAGCAGGATTCAGGAGGATTACTTAGAACTGTGTGAATGAAGCCAAAAACCGCTCTGGGGGTGTTTTTGATAAGGAAATAGCATAACAACATGGTTAAAAACTCCAAAAAGTCGATTTTGCATGATATAGTACCTTTAAAACTTCGTAGGTCGACTGGAGGAGGTTTCACTGCAGGCCCACAGAACCGTGCGTCCTCTCGCTGCAGTAACTGTCTGTATCTCGGGTTCCTTCTCCTCCGCATTCCCCCGCGTCGCCTTCCGTGTCACAGCGGTGCTAATACGCTCGTACAGATCCACGGACACGCTGGGAATGCAGGGAACGCCGATCCCGGCTCTGAGCCCCTCCTGGAATGTTTTTGTAGGTGTCATCTTCTCATTCCTCCGGAGACTTTGCGAGTGCTGTTTGTGGAGCTGACGGGGAGACAAGCTTTGGAAAAGTCCTGTTCAATACCGTCAGAAGGACATTTGTCAGCTACAGTGAGACAAGTCTGTTCTTCTTCAACGATTGGTTGTCTGTATTGCACAAATTACGGACGAATGAGTGGGTTTACTTTACATGTGCACGAGTATCTTTATTATAGTGTTGGAGACATGATTTTTACATGTGCTCAGAGAAACCTGGACATGGATATATGAGAGTATCCAGGGTAATTAGGCTCCAGAGTTATGCGGACGCATCTATCAAGGAGCTAAACCCACAGATTTCTCTTTCGTAAAGTGTTATGAAATGTACAAAAAGCTTATCTTGATGTTTGCTCATTCAGTTTTCCAGGTGAGCAATTTATAAGACCATGGCACTGTTGCGTGTCATCGCCCTTAACTGTAGTTTTTAAGCTTTGGAGTTTTGGAGTTAGTTTCTATGTGATTATAAGGTCTTAAATAATACCGTTTATCGCGATAGTTTCCCGCCTCAACATGTCGAACTTTAGATTTTGTTCTTTGTGACTCTGATGAATCTATAGATACAGACGGCATCTTTGGAATAGCCCATATTCTTTCTCCCATACTTTTCTACTAAATAAAGATACAAGAGACAAGGAGAGGAGCAAAGTGGTTCAACAGCCCATCAATACTTTAAAAACGGACAATGCTAACTAGGAATCCACTTTAGCTTCATGCTACATGTAAACGTTAGCAACGAGTGCAGTTTTTTTCTTGCCTGGCTCTGCCATACTATTCCCTGTCCATTCCACACAGGGAAGTTAGTCTGGTAACGGAGCAATCGGAGCAGTTTGAACGGGCGGGCCTAACGCGCACAGACTGTCAGTGAAATAAACCAATCAGCAATTAGCGGACGACAGCTGTAGTCCAATTCACCAAATATGAACTGAATATAAACTGATGAGAGACTCCTTCCTCTATGATTAGTTTTTGCTAATAACTTCTGCATGTGTCACTGTTGATAGAACAACATAGGGGAATGTATACAGTACATGAGTTCAGTCATGTAATGTCTGCTTCGGCCCACTCCTTTGAGCAGAATGTTAGCTGCTCAAATAAACTATACTAATAGGGGCGAGTGACGTAACCCTGTGATGGTTGTGATTGGTTCGGCCTCAGCCGCCAATCAGTCACTTGTTTTACCATGAGTGTCCAGACCTACCTTCTTTCGCGCAGAGTGTGGTTTACCAGGCTGTTTTTTTTCTTTTTTGCTTCTACTGAACAATTTGCGGTGAAAAAACCCCCCATTTGAACCTGAATTCGGCTTGACTTCATTGGCGTGTGATAAGTAGTTTTTAGTGTTGTTTATAGTGTTGTGACAGTTTTTTAGAGTCAACTAACTAAAACTAGTGGTGCAATACACAAACTGTGAAATACCATCTGGCGGCCCGCTCAATCAATGACCAGACCCATCCTTGTCCCTACCTTGGCTCCTCTCGGTTGAGTTTCTCACCGCCAGACAAAGGCCTCTGCTGATTGCCCTTATCACACCTAAGACAATAGGCCAAAGACCGATCCTGGAAACAAAGGGCTTCCCGATGGTCTTAGCACCCCAGACATCTGCCATTCATCTGCATTAAACACACCAAATGGTCATGCCGTGACGTCTCATACCGCGTCACCTTCTGTGTCCTGCTGTGTGCCTTGGCTATATTAACTTGCTCAGAGAGTCTGTTTGCCAGAACTTACCATGGACTGAACCCTGTGTGTAACGTCTACACTTTTGATAATACAAATACTTTCCAGCTTTTTCCCTTATAATAGTAAGAAATTCCATGACAATTGTCAGCCAGAACACAGCTAAAAAGAGGGAAACATTGACCTTTGCTGTCTGTATCTGTAGTTTGAAAGAAATCGCACAAAGGCCGCGGACTGCACTGTACTGGTCACAAACGCAAACCTCAGCAGTTTTCCTTTTCAAATATCCATTAGTTTCCCCAACAGAGCAGTGTGACGACCTAATCCCGATCTCTAATAGTTTTTCCTTCTGCGTAATTTGATCACGCACGTCAGAGGTCGCTGAATGAGCCATTCAAGCTACTGCAGATCGAACGTCAAGTCCCACCGCGCCGTAAACGCTGATAGGAACAGCACATGTCTCGCCTGAGCAGCGCTCCACATTTGGCCTATTGTGTTTTTATGGCCCGCAGCGGGACCCGACAAAGAGATCCTCGCGAAGATCCACCTTTGCCCTGGATAAAAACCCTTTATTCGACGAGCGTGTTTCCGACTCGCCTCCTTCTACCTCCTCGCTTCCTTCCTTCCGCTCCTCCTGTTATTGACTTCCCAAATCCAGATTCAAAGACCTTCCCTAGACCCCGGTCCCTGGAGGGGCGGCTTTCGGGCCCCTCCCAGCCACAGATCTGCCTCTTTGTGTCAAGTGAAATCATGTTCGGACAGTTCCTGGCTGTGATTTTTGACGGTGCAAGCCCTGTTATTACAATGAGTGTAGTGATAATAATGATAATAATGATTGTGGGAGTAATAAGTCTTTCATTAAATGCACTTTTGGGAAGGCCTTTAGGTCATGAGGCTGGAATCTCAAACATGATGTCAGAGAATTAGAGAAACAAGAGCCGTGGGATTCCTCTGGGTTACGATAACTGAGCGTCCAGCTGACCATTTCATTTGACGTCATCTGTCAAGTGTCACCTGGTGCTGTACAAATCCCAGGAAGGTTTCTTTTTGGGATCTTGTACATGCTAATAATGTGCTAATGTTGACTGTCTAAGTTAACTTCTTAACAAAGTGAATTTTCTCCAGTTCGGCTCTACCCAAATCTAAAGCGTACAGCCTGTAGGCCAGGGTAACGTTTCATTTTAAAGCTAAGACCACAAAAGTAATCTAAGCGTTTTCCTCAATATGATTGTCACATTCTTGTCCTTTTTGGTCATGTTTTCATCACGTTTTTGTTGCTTTTTTTTACATGTTTTGGTCCCATTTGTGTGGCTTGATGTTACATTACACTAAAAAACTACGCCACAAAAACGCATCAAAAATGCCAAAAACATGACAAAATGTGATTTAAAATGAAACAAAAACAACTAAAGCGTTATAACAAAAACAAAGAAGAAGAAGCTTAGGTACGTTTTGTAGGTCTTAGCTTTCAAATGAGGCATTACATTGGCCTACAGTCTGTAAGTTCTCCAGTCGAGACGCTTTTAAGCTTTTAGACTTGGTAAAACTGGAAACTGCTCGGGGTAAGGGGTTAAAAAGCTGTTATTATTTTTAAAGGTCGGGACAATGTTAGGTCGGATAATTGGAAAGTCAGTAGATCAATCCCGGCTCCCGTTGTCACACTCGTAAACACACACTCGTTCACAGACACTGGAGGCAAAGTGGTTGAAGTGTTGACCGTATGGCTCCTTTACTTTCCATCATGGTGTCCTCTTTCTTCACTGCTGATGGATCTGTGTCCCTGGTTGCGTATACATTCCACCCAGAAAACCTACCAGAAACCCTGAAAAACCTGAAATAAAATTGGTCCTCGAGCGTCACAGATGCCACCGTGATGGACAGCAAAGGCGCCAAGCTAACCAGCTATTGGTTGTTTTCAGGTTCTGGAATGTGATGACGTCACCGGACCCAGTGGAGGGAGGAGCCAGTTTTTCCTATTAACTCCATTACACTTTCACAAGTCGTATCTAAAAAGAAATGTATGAATTACAAAAATGATCATTAATATCAGTCATTGGGTCCATGATCTCTCTGTACAAGACCAAAAATGTCCTCAAAAACAAAATCATTTTACCTGCCCCACCTCATTAAATATTATAGGCCATATGCTGCAATACAGCTGCTCAAATACGCATCAATACCAGCTTTCTTCTTTGCATAAAAAGAGTAGTTTTTTGGTTTATCAAGCCTCGAAGTCCCATGAAATAAAAACAACAATAACATGGGGCGAATGAGGGTATTGCCTAAAATAATGAATAATGAATTAGTGACTGGATGAATGGTGAAATTGTTGCCCTCCAGAACCTAAGTTTCTCTGCTCTGGCCCTGCAGGCGTCTTTCCCCATTCTCTCTTCCTTCACTCGCCGCTGTGAACAACAGCTCCAGAGAACGCTTCAGGCTGCCAACTTTCTGTCGGGGCATCTGAATTTATGTTTGCTGATGATTGTTGTATGTTTTGCCTGTTGAATAAACAAGAAGACTTCATGCACAGTCTCAGGCCGCGCCAGCGCACATTTCTTTATTCTCTTTTCTCGTCGTTCAGATACAACGGCATTCAATCACAGTGGCCTCAAAAGTGGTGCCCGACGCTCAAGGCATCATGAGCGTATAGCAACAATAGAACAGTCACATGACCAAAAACGAGCTGTGATAGAGCGGCATCTGAGGAAGCTGTTTATAAACTAGTTTTGGGATGTCTTACTGTGTGAATATTTTGGCTTGAATTAAAAAGTTACATAAAGATTAACAAGGAATTCCATTAAACCATTAGCAGGTCCAGTCTATCACTAATAAAATGGCAGAATTATTAACAACCATAGGTCTAATTTCTCAATACATTTAGGCCTATCTATTGGCCTTTCAATAATATTACTTTGAATAAACCTCATTTTTACATCTTGCTTACAACACTTGACGCTACAGTTTAACAAAGCAGAAATACCTTTCATTATTTTATTGAGTACCAACACATTCATCATATTTGGGTGGTTTCATTACTAAATAAAGCTTGACTAAAAACAGAACAAAACAAATAACAAAGTTGCAGTGTATTATGGGTAATATTCAGCACTCCAACGAAGCAGATGATCCACAGGTGCATCCTGGATAAATGAGCCAAACGGAGGAGTCGTGCTGTGATGACGTGGATTCCTTGTGGTTCAAACGTCCCTCCTGGAGCCGCCACCTTAACGTGGTGGAGGGTTTGAGCCTGAATGATCCTGGAGCTCTGTTGTCGGGGCTTGGTGCCCCTGGTAGGGTCTCCCATGGCAAACAGGTCCTAGGTGACGGGTCAGACAAAGAGCGGTTCAGAAGCCCCTTATGAGAGACCAACAGGCCCGGTTAGAACCATGAGGCCGTCCTTCTGTGGACCCACCACCTGCAGGAGGAGCCATAGGGGCTGGTGCAGCTCACACAGCTGCCCCCACGACCCGGCAACGGACAAGTGGAAGAAAATGGATGGATGGTTCAAACGCCAAGGATCCTCACAATTGAGAGAGAACCATTGTCTTGCGCTTTGTTACGCGAGTCAGAGAGTGAGCCTCGTCTTGCTCCAACATCAGTGCCCAGGAAATAAATATACATAAATAATTGTGGAAATATGTTGGTCTTAGGGATACACATGAGAAACAAGTCAATCATCTCACTGCTACTGGAGTTAAACCTGTCAGAAGAAGCGAGCATCCAGAGCGTTGTTTCTGGTAGGGCTGTTTTGACCTGAACCGGACCTTGGTGAGGACAACCCTTCGCTGAACCCTTCTCAGATCACGAAGACTTGGGAGGATTCTGTTTCTGCGCACACTCGCAGGCTCTGGAAATGTTTGGAGTGGTCTGTAACGCATCGTTCCCCGCACACACCTTGGAAAGAAGGCTTGTTACACTATTGTCCCTCTATCCACAACCCACTCACATGGACCAAAATACACCTGGGGAACTCCTTTGGGCTTTCAATAAGAGGCAAAGTCATTCCCTGCTATTCTTAGGCCCACAGAGGTGTTTCCCTGCGGCCCATTCACATCACTGTTTGCTCAGCTTTGTCTTCTCCTGCTGAGGGATTTCTGAAGAAGACGGTTAGTCACTTTTCCCTTTCTCCGGTAGAAGGTGTGATTACCGTCCTGTCAGAATTCAATGACATTTCTCTCGACTTTGTTTGCAAAATACGCAGGTCGCGGCAGGAGCGGTATCATCCGTAGGCGTCTCAGTTTCGAACCCTTCCCAAGATCCATTTTTAGCTTATCCCGCTTAGCATTGTGTTGGCAACCAGCTGGCGAATGCTTCACAAAATGCATTTTTGTCAAGGGCAGATGTTGGCAAACTTTTAGGCATCCGGTGCCACTTAAAAACACACTGCAGTGTATTACAGCAGATATTATAACTTCAAATTCTGTTTTGAGTATTTTGTAAGTTAATTTAATTGCAGCATAATGCAGGTTTAATATTAATTTCAACTTCAAGTTGAAAGGCATAAAAAAGTATATGATCCTTCTCCCTAGTCCACTTCGTTGACTCGGCTCTGTTTTTGAGGAGCAGAGCCGAGTGTTCTGCTGCCACTGGATTCAGAACAGCCTCGGAACGAGTGGCTGCGCCATGTCACATGATCAAAGCGTATGATAAAATGTCGATATATGCTCACTGTTCAGAAAGCTGTTTATGAACTGGTTTTGGTTGGGTGTTTTACTGTGTGAACATTTTAGAAAGATTTGCAAGGAATTCAATTTAAAGAGTAACTAAACGGGCGTGCCAAAGCCTTTCCCCACCCACAAACAAAAGTCAAAAAGTGCTGTGAAGGAGGCGGTCTCTGAAGTTTGGGGGTGACATGCGGGGGGTGAGTGTGTGGGCCTTTGCATTGGCACAATCACAGCAGACTGATTACGTGGGAGGGACTTGGTTATAAACCACAGGTACAGGGGCAGGACAATGGGAAGCACCTGATGACGATGTGTGGAGCTGTGCGGCTTATGACGTTCTGTGGAGGCCGTGGACACGTCTCCAGCCAATCAGGAAATTCTAATTTAGTAGCAGAGTTTACCCTGAAGGGGGCGCAACACATTCGTTTTCAGGCCAAAGTTAGGATTTGACACATGTTTGCGCTATAATGTCAGAATAATGTCAGGGACCAGTGGACAACACTATGAGACAGTTTATCAGTAAAAAAAACTTGATTTGGTGTTTAGTTGCTCTTTAAACATTAAAGCAGAACTAAGTAACTTGTTGACCTTAATAAATCCTTTCCGTAGTCCATCTGGGGGTAATACAAGTGTTAATGGGATGATTGGGGGGTCTTTCATCTCCCCCTTGTGTCTTTGGCCAGAAAACCACAATTGCAACTTGCCTGCCACCGGTTCGGAGGCCCCATAACACACTAATGGAATCACGAAGAAGAAGCTAACAGGCTAACGGGCTAGCACCACTTAAACAGTATTTACAGCCAAGTTTGAGTGAAAAAAATGATCTCCATTGTGTAACTGGATGAACAATATCCCTCTGTCCCTTTGTCTTTTCTGTCAGCGTAGTATTTACTCTCACGGACAATTAATGAGTAAAAAACACAACATGCTACGACACCTGCAGTGGCGCTTATGGCCTCTAGGGGCATGAGTTACTTAGTTCTGCTTTAACTACAGTATGTTTAGCAGGTCCAGTTTATTGCTAATAAAAACAACCATATAGGCAATAAATTTAGGCTTATCTTTGAGGCTTTTCATTGAGATTAACTTTGAATAAATCTAATTTTTACAACTTGACATGCTAACAACACTTCTACCGTTGATTTCATTTATTTGCACAAATGTGGAACAAAAGCAGAACTATCGTAAGGTTGGAAACCAACTTATCCTTTCTTTTTTACTTTTTACTTTCCCAACAAGTCAGAGTTGGAATTTCTGCAGATTAATATACAGTAATGACATGTTTGATAATGGTTTACACTTGTATTTACAATCCTGTATTGACAAGTTTCCCAAAGTCAAGTCATTATTTAATCACTCCAGACTTGGTGGAGTGATTACAGCTGCTCTGGAGTCGACCGACTCCCATCACCAACCACTCACTCACGCACTGCATTCACACAGCGATGGGTGACGGGTCTTGCCCAAGGACACAACAACAGTCTGCACATGTAGGAGCTAGGATTTGTAAGCCTCTTGATGATTGGATGACCACCTCGATTATCTAAGCCACTGTTAAATCAAAAACTAAATAGTTTCAGTAATGTACAGCACAAGCTTCAGTATTAAATATATTTCCAGTCCACCTGCAGCGCCTTTTGTCTCCTCCACTTTGGGCCGATGGCAAAGAACTGTCAGGCGTGGCGGGCTGTGATTTATATTATTTTACGTCGGTTGGCACGGAAACGGTCTTGCATATCACGGTTCGCAGGCTTGTTTTGGTTTCCACTCAAGGCGAATTTAGACAGAGTTTAGTGAGAGAGAACGAATCGCTCGGAGCCGGAGAGCTGGTCGGATCAGAGAAGCTAAATGGGCTTTGGGGGGTTGTCTGCACGAGTTCAGAGAGCCGGGATTAACAGGCGTGCTCGTACCTGTCGCAAAGTGAGCAGAGAGCAGTTCTTCTGACCGAGGTATTAGTATTTTAATCAGTGTCAATATTACAAGTCGCATATTAATCAAAATCGACTCTTTCTGTTGCTTTACCCAGGCTATAATTTTCCTTTTGCATGTTTGAGCAATTTTCAAGGCCTTAAAATTTCACTGCACTTGTTTGGCTCATTTCATTGCTTAAATTGCCTCCACTACAAACTTCCAATGTGGGCAACTTGGTGGCTAAGTGGCTAGCACTCTTACCTCACAGCAAGAAGCTCTCAGGTTCAAGTCCAAGGCCGCAGGTAAGGCATTTGTGTGTGGAATCTTGATGTTCTTCCTGTTTATCTGGCCTTTGTGGGTTTCCTACACAAAACATGTAACCTGGTAAAAGCCAGATGATAATACAGCACAAATTTCATCAGCACAACAATCAATCTGGACAGGCTGCAGTTTAAATCGTTTGATTGAGAGGATACTTGCTGCTGATTGTCAAGTTAAGTTAGTTATACTTTTGACCCATCCAGCGCTGGATCCAGAACAAGCTGACTGAGGGTGCATTCCAGTTTCAAAAGGGTGCAAATAGAATTTCTCGCCATTAAAATATATTGTGATGCCATTAAAACTGAGGGGGCAAACATTTCAAAATGAGGCTGCAATGCACCCTCTTGCACCCCTGTAGAGCCGGGCCTGGACCCTTCCTCGATGCCACTGGGGCGACCTGTGGGAGCAGTGAGTAGCCATCGTAGGCAGTGCCGGGGACCAATCACCAGATGTGGAACTAGGCTAATGGTCAAAAACACCTGGCTGGAGGATTAACCTATTGTACATACCAGGATCCCCTCCTGGAACCGCCACCTTAACGTGGTGGAGGGTTTGAGCCTGAATGATCCTGGAGCTCTGTTGTCGGGGGCTTCGTGCCCCTGGTAGGGTCTCCCATGGCAAACAGGTCCTAGGTGACGGGTCAGACAAAGAGCGGTTCAGAAGCCCCTTATGAGAGACCAACAGGCCCGGTTAGAACCATGAGGCCGTCCTTCTGTGGACCCACCACCTGCAGGAGGAGCCATAGGGGCTGGTGCAGCTCCAACAGCTGCCCCCACGACCCGGCAACGGACAAGTGGAAGAAAATGGATGAATGGACGGACAGACGGACATACCAGGATCGAACCCGGGACCTTCTAGCTGTGAAGCATGAGCAATAACTGCTGCGCCTCCGTGCCACCCAAGTGCAAACTGTATTAGCCAATCACACCTACATCTCAAATCGCAGCTAAACAACAATCCCTGAAGGAATTAAATATTTTCTTTTAACCTGTTGCTTGCCGTCGCTCTGATCAGGGGTTATAGGATTGTGAGGGTTAGGGTTGTGTTTCACTCACACTGGCATAGGCTGCAAACTCTCCTGTCAATACATACCTGTAATAGTTAACTCTAACCCTTAGCTGGCAGATAACAAGTTAAAAAATATATACTTGTGCGTGTGAGTTTGTAGCAGCATACTTTAATCCACCACGAGATTGGTCTGAAACACCAGGGTATCTGAGACGATCGTTGGAGATTGGACTCTTTCCAGATGTAGTTTCATAAGTTTGTGAAATCACAAAACTCACGGGAATTCAACTTGCAGCTCAAAGTTACAAAACATGTGCAGAATCCTGACTCCTGACCAAGACTCACGATCTGGAGAAGGGTCCCCGGGTTCTGCCGTGCGGTCGCTCACTGCTGACGAGAATTCACGAGGTTCTGGTTGAAGATTGTACACAAAGCGATTCAAAAGTGCTTGACCGCTACATAAAACTACGACCTGGCAATCATTATAATCAACAGCATTCTCCTAATGTCTGACAGCGCATCGTAATTAAAGGTGAAACAAAGTAAACCAGTGAACCATCATTTGTCCACGATAGACCTGAGAAACAGAGCAGAGCTTTGGGACACGTCACTAGTTCATCAGACTGAAGAACCCACTTTATTTCTGAAAAGTTTTGTCATGAAATATTCATTTTCCAAACGCCCCATTAAATCCACACAAGAGTCACTGCAGTGAAGTGAACCATGTGTCATTACGCAATTGACTCTTATTGTCTTCAGTGTTTGTGAGCTAGAAATTGGAAAAATTCTTCCACTTTTAAAGCCAAACAACAATAAAATTATTCGCTGAAGCCTTCAAAGGAAGTATCATTTTGCACATTTGCTTTTAATGTTGATTTATAGCCTTTATTTAATACTTCGATGTTGTTTTGCTTTCTATTGTAAAGCATCGAGTTGCTGCTTGGTATGAAACGTGCTCTACAAATAGGCAAGGCGACTTGATTTATTACCCGCATTTCACGCACAAGGCAACTCAATGCGTCAAATAGACATGCCTTGTAAACAATTCATTGCTCTGTGGTTGAAAAAAATGTCCACTGTATTTGACCCATCCTTCAAAAGCCGCCGGGCTGAAGAATGGATCAAAGTATCCAGCTGGAGGATGAGCGTTTTGCAGGGATAGGCAACCACTATTTCAAGATGAAGGTTCTTGAGTAATCGACTGTACTCTGATGAAGCCGCTTGTAGTTCAAGTGTAGGACGTTTCGCCTCTTCATCCAGTGACTCTGAGGTTTCTAGCTCACAGGCCGGACGAGATAAAGACCACTCGGAGGGGTTAGCTTGGGATCAAAAGGCAGGTAACGAGCAGTGATTAGCTGAGAGCAGAATCGTTCAGACTGAAACTCAGGTGAGAGTCAGGTAGGACTCTACGTTCCTACCCTCACCTACGGTCATATGACCCAGGTTAGGGTAGGAAGGTAACAGCTGCTACTTTTGGGGCCATTCTGCAGTAAAAAAAAACAAAAACCCGCAGCTGTACCATGGCAAAGGGAAGTTGCGGCATGTTTACACGTCGACAGACAAGATGAACTAACTCAATTAGATTACAAGTTACTTTATTAGTTACATTAATCAGCTGCCGACATCACCTCCCCGCCTCAAAATGCAAATGACAAATGGTTTTGTCATTTGTGACAAATGTGCATTTTAACGTATGTCCATCTCTCTCCTCTTTTGTTGTCTAGATTTATGTCATGAGTTGTCGTCTTGCTGAAGATGTTGAAAATGTGGCTTGTCGCAGACATCACAACACAAGAAAAAAGACGTACTGTATATATTTTTTCCGAAGAGAAAATGACAGAAGAGTAACTCACAGAGACTTGGAAAGGAAATTTCCACTCCCTTTCAGGTAGAAATGGATCATTAGTTTACATATTGTATATCCTTTCTTTTGTTGCCCATAAATGAATAAATAAATGAATGAAATGCATGAAATTTCATCTGATTACTGGTCTGGAAAAAGTATTTCTTTATGTATTTCTTTATTTATCAGGGACGATACAGTCAACATAGCTACAATTAATGTTTGCAGCTGATGCGATGCATGAAGAGCTTATAGCTCGTGCTAATTCACAGCTCATGTCCCTGGTTGGGCCTTTCTACACAATTTACAATAATAAAATACATGAGATGAGTACAACATTTGTATAAAACGTTGTCAATCACACACATACATACTGTATAAACCTACATTCACACAGACTCAGTGCTATTTACAAATGGGTACAGTTCTGTGGGTAATGAGTTCCACAGCTTTGGACCTGAGTATGAAATGACAGACTGACCAAATGAAGTCTTGTGGTGTGGAATCGTACAGTCAGATTAGTCAGAGCCACAGAGACATGTGGCCTGGTGTCGCTCGGGATCCCCCCTAAAGGAAAATGGATGGATGGATGATAACAACAAAGGTTTATTTACCCACAGGTTGAAAGTAGACTTTGATTAAAGAGGGGAGTCACTAGGACAAGCTAACCCCTCCCAGTGTCTTCATGTAGTCCGCCTGTGAGATGGAAAAAAGTGAACCTATAAAGTGTATTAAATTAATTGACAAAGACCCTCCAGATCCCAATACAATTCACATCGTTTTAAAGATTTGACATTTGTTCTTTGAATTCATGAATCTACCCACGTACTCGTGTTCTGGAACGTCATGTCATAATTTCAGTTGCACAGGGGCCAATATATCTCAATGGGAAAGTCACAGTTTTGGAAAGAAACAGAAAATGTCCAAACGTTTTTTCCCTGATCGTTATTTGGAAGTGACTGGATTCACAAACCTGCCACATCCATCGTTCTGGTTATTGTCTCGACTTTTGGACACCTTTCACGAGACTGTCCCGTGACCTTAGTTCAATTGTTTCACGTGGACGGATGCGAGAGACGGGGAGTCGTGGCGGATCTATTTCCTCTCCTGATCACCCTCTACATTTAAATGCTCACATTTGAAAATTAGCATTAACGTACCACTCCCCACAGCTTACAGACACTTGGGCGGCTGGTGCGGGTGTTCCTATATTAATATCATATTCCCATACCGGGCCGAGCTAAGTGTAGCTGCGGGGCATTCGTCTCTTTGGCACCGCCGCGCTGACAGCATATCTCTCCCAGCCCTGCCACTGTTTGCTTTGGAGACTGTGTACCGTATTACATAGCGGAGCGCGGCCGCCAGCTCTCCTGACAATTAGTGACACGCAGGAATTTAACCCTGGCACTGGCGCGGCCCATTCTGTTTTGTTAGGCCTCGTCGAGACTCCAAAGATGGCTGTGGCGATAGCGGAGCGGCGCACAATCCTTTGTTTGAGCTAAGCCAGCACAGTTGCACCAATAAAGTCAAAGTCGAGGCCCTAATGTTTAAAGATTGCAGCTGGAGACAATGGTAACACGATACGGGGGGATATCATGCGAGCGCTGGCATTTCTGGACGGGAGTTTATTGAAATGCGCTGCCAAATAAAGGATGAGTACGGCCTGACTGGGAAACGAGAGGATTTTAAAATCTTATGCGATTTTAAAACGACCACACACACAAGGACATCTTTCCACGATTAATAATGTCTCGTGTGAATGCAGAGACTAAACAATTGCGAGGCCACACACTGCCAGTTATCTGTAAAGATGTGCGTCAAACACAAGCTCTCGTGCCTCATATCTGCAGCAGAAGGGCCATAAATAGACGCATCCGGGAGAAATCCTGGTTCCGCGGGAGCAGGAGGATGCTGGATGTGAGCGGCGGTGGCTGTGAGTTTCCTGATTGACTGTTTGCAAGCAACAATCGCACATGTTTGTTACTTTCAAATCGATGTTTTGGAGGCTGTGACCTGACGAACAGTCGCAACACAGTCGACACCACACACTTACAGTTCCAATGGGTTCCAACTATCCTTCCAGTTTTTAACAATGCGCTGGACAGCTTTTGTAATCTCCTTAAGCTGTTACTTGTCGTACCCCCTGATCAGGAGGTTAAGGTTATGATTAGGGTTATATTTAGATATGCACAGTTGCTAACCCTGATCCTAAAATGGCAGGTAAAGGCCAACGCACACTAGAACGCAGCGCGCCACGTC
Source organism: Neogobius melanostomus (assembly GCA_007210695.1). Taxonomy (NCBI): domain Eukaryota; kingdom Metazoa; phylum Chordata; class Actinopteri; order Gobiiformes; family Gobiidae; genus Neogobius; species Neogobius melanostomus. Next base: position 282,412 of record VHKM01000462.1, on the reverse strand, counting down.
ACGTCACTTCAGAGGCTTTTCTCAAACCGTGCGGGGCTTTGCACACGTGATTTATACATTTCAACCTGAAAAGACTCACAGAGAAAAGCATTAGAAAGTTGTATTGAACTTGATTCTTTCATTTTTTTTCATTTTCATTTATTTATTTAGTTCAGGCAGAGGGCAACAAAGAAGAATATACAGCAGAAAAAACAAAAAAATAAACAAAACAATCCACTTCCACCTGAAAGGGAGTGGGAAGAAGAAAATGTATTTAATCCCACCCCCAGTTCCCCACTCAGAGCTCAACAGACTCAGCTTCACTGTCACTTGTTTAAAAACTTTCTACAAATTATATCATGGTGGCATTACCACATGTGACAACAATTTATCACATCGCAACAAAAAATGTATACCAACAATGTAAAGAAAATGTAACAATACCAACAATGGTAATGAACAATATACCAATAATGGTAAGGAACAAATTAAACCAACGATGGCAAGGAAACGTTGAGCACTTGTTAACACTATGAGACAACAGCAATTCAAATTAAAGACCCTCATCTCTATATTTTGACCAGACCCGATGTTTATATAAGAGTTTGAATCGATGGACATTGTGATTGGTGCTCAGACCCCGGCGGAAGATGGACGAACGATATGGAATGCATGGTGTTGATGATGATGGCCAGAATCTTCCCCCGGAGCCTGGACACTGGTGGTGGTACGATGAGACCCGATGCGGGTCGATGCGACGGGCAGAGCCTGAGGAGAGCCCAGGAGGAGGAGGGGCGGAGGAGGGGCGCTGCACGGCTGGGAAACTCCGAGTGATTGACCGGGGAGCTTAAGAAGGGGATCCTGGATGGTGATTGGCTGAGCGGAATAGGCGGCTGCTCTGATTGCTGATGCGGAGGTGCGCTTGCAATGGGGCCGTGATTGGATGGTTGGTGCAGGCTGCCGTTGAGGCGATGAGTGAAGGCTGCAGGTACGTCTCCAGGTTGAATTTGCGCTTAAGCTTCATTTATCATAAATAAAAGAAGACACGTATGTGCGTGTTGTAAGAGAGAGAGCAAACCTGGCTCTTTTTTGTAGGTTAATATTGAGTTGGCGACAGACAGGAGTTTAACATGCTTCCCCTGATGCCTGAGCCCTGACGATGGTTTCTCTGTCTCCGCGGCTTCTCTCGTCCAAACAAACAGAGTTTACGGCGGTCTCTTTCTCTGGTTAAAAGCCTGTGTTTTCCTCCACCACGCGTCACTGTAACCTCGGTGTGCGTTCTCTCATAGTAAATAAAGGAGGCGGCTCTTTTGCCGCGCATCAAAGCGTGTCGGTGTGTGTTGGGCTTAACAGGTAAAAGGCTTGATCAGTAATATGACCACTCTCAAACAGCCTGTTATAATGAGTACGTAACAGACACAACGCTGTGATGTCATTGTTTTAGTAAAGGTTGTGGAGACGCTGTAACAATGGAGCCACGTAAACTCAAAGACCTGGTTTGGAAAATGTTAATTTACAGACTCCGGGTTCATGTGGATGATATGCTGGATTGATCAAATATTTTTGCCTTTAGTCCTGAGTTTGACTTCATGTGGACAGGGCCTGACACGGGATGTGTCTTTCAACCTGATTAAAGGCGGGTTTTTTTACTGTTTGTGGTATGGAATTTCTTTTGTCCTTCTTCAGAACATTGATCATATACTGTAGTGTTAAAAAAAAAAAAGACTGTTTATGTAATTACACTGCCAGACCAAAACAAAAGTTTCCACAAAAAAGTTCACACGCTCTAATGCTTGTAGCGCCTTTAGCTTTGATTCCAGCAAAGTGGCGTTGTTTAAATAAGCTTCTGCAATGTCAGAAGATCCCGTGTTGAGTTCATTTTTCACCAAGCTCTTGTATTGAAGATGGGAGAGTGTGACCACTGCACAAAGCCTTCTTGCAGCACATCCCAAAGATTCTCAGTGGGGTGAAGATCATGGACTCTCTGGCAGCTGATCCATCTCATGCTCCCTGAATCACTCTTTCACAATCTAAGCCCCATGAATCCTGGCATTGTCATCTTCGAATACACCCAGAGATGGAATAACCTGGTCATTCAGGATTCAACCGATCTCATGCTTTGGGCTGACGGTGTTGCTGAACCAAGACCTGACCGACTGCAGCAACTCCAGGTGGACACGTATTTTCCTGCTAAATACAGATGCTGACTCTTTTTAGGCCATTAAAAAGAAGCAAACACATCATGGGAACATTATCCGGCGTTATCCCAGCTTCCCTCTCTGCAGCCTGGACCGCGGACACAATGGCAACACAGTGCGGACTGTAATGGCATCGCTGGCATCTCAGACAAAAGCTTCAGACTCAGAGGCTGAGAGACGCGTTCCAGAGCAAAGGGTGGAGACCTTTCAGGAATTCAGCTGGTGAACTGGCAGCCTGCTCCGGGGTGTGTGAGGGCAGAGGAGTCCAGGGCCGCGGAGAGCTGAAGAATGCTCATTTACTGCCAGAGTCCAAGTGGGAAGAAAGTGTCCTCTGCGTTTGACCCATCCCTCGATGCCACTGTAGGTTTACGGTCAGGAGTGCTCCACTGGGTATCGTTACATGTTTTAATACCGGCACTTTAACAGGGTTTCTGTGGGGCATTAAAACTCATTCAATGATTGGGCCAAAGTCAAGGCCTTACATTCAGATTCAGATTTTTTATTATTAAGACATTGAAACATTTAACAGATGACGACATAAACATAAAGTCTGAAATGGAATAGACAGAAGCTAAAGCTTATTGTGCCTATCCCAGTGTATTTACAAAACATAAACAGTAAAGCTGCCAATGTCTTATGCAAGCAGTTATACATTTTTTTTGTTTTTAGATTGTCACAAAGAAGAAGAAAAAAATCTATCATCTTAATTTTGCATCCTTAGCCTCCATTCTCAATGTATTTTTTTTAATAATTGATTTCTTCAAAATAATTTTTAAATGAATTAAGGTTTTACAGTCTTTTTTTTTTTTTTATTATATATTTTTCAAATTTTTCCATACAGAAGAACGAAAACAAAACAAAACAAAAATACAAGAGGTGTACATGTAATACAGAGAGTCATACATAATCAGGGCCTCGTGGGCAAAATATAAGTTCTCCATTTCTCCCAGATTTTGTCAAACTTATCCATTTGAAGTCTTTTATGGAATGTAATTCGTTCCATAACAAATATTGCATATACAAGATTATACCAATCTTCCACATTCGGGGATATTGAATTTAACCATCTTTTTGTAATCGATTTTCGTGCTGCTAAACTCAACATACCAAACAAACGTTTCGTATCTTTATCTGCATCCATAGAATATAATAAGCCAATAGTAATTCGTCCCAGTTTAAAGTTGTTTGTAGATTAACATGATTTTCAATTCAGTTTTAACAGAATTCCAAAAGTTTTGTAATAATGGGCATGACCAAAACAGGTGGTATTGTGACACACCCTGGGCACCACAATTTCTCCAACAACTGGAAATGCCTGAATAATGTGAACTCTGAGCTGGAGTAATAAAGAATCTACACAGGCTCTTCCAGCCAAAACATCTCCATAAGTTTGAACTAGTGATTTTCCACTGAAAAGAACAATGTTTTAGCCAAATATGATCCAGTATCAATTATTTGATTCTCTTTCCATTTTTGTTTTATATAGTCAGTGTTTATCATTTTGGTCTCTTGAAAGTCCTTATATAATTTAGAAATCAATTAAGACTTGAGTCTGCCCCATATGCTTTGGTGAAAATCTTTAAAATAGGCATATCTAAAACATTTTTGTCCTTTGGCATAAAACTATTTATGTGGTGACGGATTTGTAGAAATCTGAAAAAATCGCTATTTTGTAATTGGTATTGTCTCTTTACCGACTGAAAATTTCTCATGGTCCCATTGTGAAAATAAGTGCAATATGAAGATAGGCCTTGGTCTAGCCAATTTTTAAATGTTGCATCTATTTTACTTGGTGCAAAATCCTGATCATAAGGAGCCCAACGTAATACTTTAATCTCTTCCTGCAGTTTATTTTTGTTTATATATTTTAGCCAAAGTTTTAATGGTAAATTGATCCATTGGTTTCCTTGTTGCATCTGCTCCTTTATAAGCCGTCTGTCTCCAAGTCTGGCTTGTATTGGACAATCTCCAGAAATACTCATTTCTATTTCTTTCCATCTCGCTAGATATTCTGGGTTACACCAACGCACCAAAGTACTAAATTGGGCTGACATATAGTAGTCCTTCAGGCAGGGTAAGGCAAGACCACCCTTCTCCTTTGCTAACTGAAGAGTTTTCAAACGAAGTCTCGGCCTTTTCCCCTGCCAAATAAACCTGGAGATCAACTTGTCCCACTTTTTAAATTGAATGTCTGATATAACAATTGGAAGTGTTTGAAATAGGTACAACAACCTAGGCAAAATATTCATTTTAACCGTTTCTATACGTGACTCAAAATTTAATATAGGTATTAAATCCCATCTTTTGATATCGTTATTAATTTTCCGGCATAAAGGCTTTAAGTTTATATCATACAATTTAGACAGATCTTTTGAAATATTGACACCGAGATATTTTATATATTCCAAATCCCAATTTAAGTGGATCTTGGAGGTTAGTGTCCGGTTAGGTTTGTAATTAAATCCCAGTAATTGTGTTTTAGTAATATTAAGTTTATAGCCTGATACTGAACCAAATGTCTCCAAATAGGAAAAGAGATGGGGGAGAGATGAGTCTGGATTTGACAAATAGATTAAGACATCGTCTGCAAAAAGTGAAATCTTGTGTTCCTGTCCAAACAATTTTACTCCTGTAATATTTACATTCTGTGTAACACCCTGACTCAGTGCCTCAATAAAGATAGCAAATAACAATGGACTACTCGGACATCCTTGTCTACTTCCTCTCTCTAGATCAAATGATTTTGAAAGGGCTCCATTAACCTTAATTCTTGCTTTTGGAGATTTATATAATGCTTGTATGACTTTTATAAATGATTGATTAAATCCAAATTTTCCTAAAACGTTATATAAAAATTTCCAATTGACCCGGTCAAATGCCTTTTCGGCGTCAAGGCTAATAAGTACCATTTATTATGATTGGTAACAGTATGATCAATAATATGTAAAGTTCGGCGAATGTTATCCTGTGTCTGTCTCTTTTTAATAAAACCGGTCTGATCCAAACTAATAATTTCAGGTAGTATATTCTCTAATCTTCTTGAAATTATATGAGTAAATATTTTATAGTCCTGATTAAGCACACTTATAGGGCGATAATTGCCACATTCAAGCCGATCCTTTCCCTCCTTGGCTATCAATGAAATTGATGCCTCACTCCAAGATGGCGGCATTATTCCGTTTTTTAAAACACTATTAAATGCTGCTTTCAACACTGGGACCACAAGGTCTTTCATCTCTTTATACCATTCTGAGGGGAAGCCATCTGGTCCCGGTGCTTTATTAGTTTTAGAGTCAGAAATTGCTTTTTTAATTTCATTATCAGTTATTTCAGAAATTAAACCCTTATTTTGATCATCAGTTACTGTAGGTAAATTAATTGTATCCAAAAATTCAGTCATAAGATTGTCATTAACTTCAGGTTGAGTATATAATTGCCTATAGAAGACAGAAATGTTTCTTGAATATTATCCAATTTACATACCAAAGTGTTTGTTTGGGGGTCTCTTATTTTATGAATTGTATTTTCTAACTGTTGTTTTTTTAACTTATAAGCCAATAACTTGGCTGATTTGCCCCCTGCTCATAATATCCTTGCCGTAAAAAGGTCATGTTTCTCTTTATTTCACTTGAAAGAATTTCATTTATTTCGTTCTTTTTTTATTTACTTCTATTTTTAAGGTTTTACTTGTATTAGTTTTGTGGGCATTTTCCAAAATCTTTAATTGTGCTTGGAGCCCCTTCAATTGTTCATTCCTTTTCTTTTTCAAATTTGAACTGTAACCTATAATCTTTCCTCGAATGACCGCCTTTAGTGCATCCCACAGAATTATACGAGAAACGTCCTCAGTATCATTTTCAGATAAATAATTCTTAATATCATCTCTAATTTGATCCCTCATTGGGATTAAGATATTTGTATTTAACCTCCAAGAGGTGTCTCTTTTTTCTTCACTAAACATTGCTTCCAAATACACCGGAGCATGATCTGATACATCCATGACTCCTATTTTACAACTGACCACTTTATGCAAATCATTTTGATACGTAAAGAGATAATCTAATCTAGAGTAATAATTATGAGGATGGGAGAAAAAACTATAGTCTCTTTCTGTTGGATTCAATTCTCTCCAAACATCAAGGAGCCCCATCTCTTCCATTGTTGCTTTGACATTCTTTGTTGTTTTATTTAGCCCTGCAATCTGTGGATTGGATGTATCTACTGACGGGTTAAGACGGATATTCAAATCACCCCCCAGAACAAGAATGCCTTCGGCTTCCACCGTAATTAGTTCAAAGATATGTTTGTAGAATTTCCATTCTGATCCTGGGGGAACATATACATTTATGAATGTCATCAAAGCACCCTGCAAATAACCTTTAATCAATACAAATCTCCCCTCCTTATCCTTCTTTCCTTAACACATTCAAATTCAATCTGTTAGAAATCAGTATAACTACACCTCTTTTTGAACTTTGTGAACAGGAGGAAGAAAACTGTTTGTATTTCCATTTTTTAAGTTTGTCATGCTCTGTCGGTGGCAGATGTGTTTCCTGGAGTAAGGCTATGTCTATTTTTTCTTTTTTTAATTTTGACATAATTTTGGTCCTTTTGATGGGATTCCCCAAACCATTCACATTGTATGTTACAATTTTAATTGGCGTAATACCCTGCATAGTTTAAGAACGTCATCATCCCCCGTAAGCACAATATAGTCACCAGTACACCTCTGCGAACAAAACAGAACTAATAATGAACATCAGAACAAGTAATAATAACAAAACAAACAAAAGTAAATGGATCTCCAAAAAAAGGCCAGTATATTGGCCAGGGGTAAGGGAAGGGCTGGTCCGTCTTCTTGTGGTGGAGCGCCCTCTTCGGCCTGCAGGCCAGTACCACGTGAGTCTGTAGGCTCCATGTCGTCGTAATAAGTTACCCGACTACACAAATATTTCAAGCCCGCCCCTTAGAAACAGAAATGCAGCCTCGAGAAAACTCACAACCGTTTACAGCCACAGGAGAAAATAAGAAAAATAAAAAATAAATATTGTAATGCCAAGTCTTGTTTTAAAGTTTACCTCAATTACGAAGTTTATAAACAGTATTTATCCTGTGTCATCCCGGTGTCGATATGCTTGGAGTCGCTCCCTATAACCTTGCTTCAGGGCCACGTCGCTTCTTTTTCCCTTTCTTCCACTCTGTTGCCACGATAGCTGTTGGATTTCTTCAAGGAGTAAGACCGGTTTCTTAACAACAGTCACTGCTATTCCCCTTTGCACCATATCTTCTGTCGCTTCGTGTGCCGAGTTGTACGTCACCGTGCCATCGCTGTAAATACTCTCAGCTTAAATGGAAATGGTGTTTGGAAACGGATGTTTTTCCCCCGGAGTGCTGCTTTCGCTGCGGCGTATTCCTTTCGTCTCCGTTGTACCTCCGGAGCATAATCGTTGTCCAAATATATTCTCTTTCCTTGAAAATCAAAACCCTTTGCCCCCAAGCTTTCTTGAGAATATCTTCCTTTGTCCGGTAGCTTGCAAACTTGACCACGAATGATCTTGGTGAGGCATCGGCTGGGGGCTTTGCAGCCAGCGCCCGATGAGCTCTCTCGATAGCTAGTGTTGGAGGCGAGGGGAGACCTAGGCCTTTTCGAGTAAAGTCTCAACAAAGTTAATCACGGATGGCGATCCCTCCTCGGCTCCCTCTTTCACTCCATATATTCGGACATTGTTACGGCGCGAGTGCCCCTCCAAGTCCATTAGCTTAGAGTGAGTTTGGGTATGGAGGTTTGCTAGCTCGATTAGCAACTCCTCCGATGACAAAAGACGTGTTTCCACCGCCTCAATCCTTCCTTCTGCTTCGTCCATTCTTCCACCGATACCATTCATGTCCTCTCTCATTGCATCCATTTGTTCCTTGTTGTCTTTCCTAAAATCCCGTAGCTCCTTAAGTATTTGGTCAAATTTAGACTCGTAGTCTTCAGCGTTAGCATCGTGCTCGTCCTGCATGTTGCTACTAGCTTGCGACATAACTTCGTCGTCTCCCTCGAGTTGCTCCTTAGGGTTACGGCTAGGTTTCTTAGGGTTTCTTCTTTTCGGAGGGGGCATTTAATCATCCGTTAAATCCCTTTACTCAATTGAACAAATATATTTCGATTTCGAGTTATTTTGGGATGTTTTTTAAAATTTGTAGTCGGGAGCTCTCTCACTACGGTGTGCTCGCCTTGCCCTCCAGACCGGAAATCCGGTTTTACAGTCTTTTAGCTCTTGGTCCAACTCACTCCACACATTAATCCCAAAAAAAGAAACATTTCTTCCTTTTAGAAATTATAAACGCAGCCTCGTTTTTGGAACAATCCCTGGATATGCACAGGTCACTTGTTATAGCTTATGTCATACATACATTGTGCCATTTTAAACTCAACCAAATCCTTAAATTTTAGCGCTTTTAGTTTAATGAAAAGCTCATTTGTATGTGCCCTGTAAGCCACTTTATTCACAATGTGGATCGCTCTTTTTTGAATGATACTTATTGGATTAAGACATGCCATTAAAAAGCATTAAAATGGATTCAAACTGGCATTAAATATAAATTTCTTAAAAAATGATGACATTGCCCAACAATTTTTACAGTATAAGTTCATCAAAAATACCAAAAGTATGGTTGAAAACATATGCAGTTATAGCTGAAATTGACCACATTTTTTGTCAATTTCGTCCAATTCTCTTTCTTCTGTTATATGGAATGTTTGTAAATCTAAGAAACCAAATATGCACCGATTTTGTTTTTCTGAAACTATAGTGTTTAGGCATTGAAATTGAAATACATATACTAATGCCTATACTAAAATGTGTGTCATCTAGAACCAGTAAACAGAACAATAATGTTCATTTATTCCATAAAAGACCATTTACATTTGTATCATTGATTTGAGCTTTAATGCTGTCCCTGGACCAACAGCATCAAAACTTGGTCACTAAAGATATATTTTTTCTGTACTTTTTTTTTCAGTAGCAGTAGTACCTAAACTTTTTTTTTGTCTCGACACCATACTGGTATGCTTTAACGGTACCCAGGCTTAACAATAATATGGTCTGTGGAGATTGGATTATAGAGGTTGCACCAAATCATATTTATTGCTTTTTAATGTTTACTTATTGTTTTACTCTTTATTGTTTATTTCATTTTTTCATTTTATTTTTTCATTGCTCAAATACATATTTTTAAAGCCACAATCGCAAAAATTAGATTTGCAAACATGATATCAGAAAAATAAGGGTAGACTAGATAAAACGCAGGGCTGAGACTTTGAGTATTGATACTTCTTCCTTATTTTTACTTTACTGGTCCACTTGTGTCCTGATGCACTAACAGTTCAGGACATCTGTATTGAATGTGGTTGTATGTGTCTTTTTTTATGATCAGAGAACAGCGAACAGAATTGCCCTTTGGGATGAATAAAGTTGTTTGATTGGTTTGAGTATCGCAATATTTTCGATACAAAGGAGTGCATCTTTATCCTGCCCTCCTTTGTTTTCTAGTCACAGACTGTTAGATGTTGTGTTAATGCACTTCTCAAGCTCAAGACAGGTGAAGAAGGAAGTCATGAAGATTCTGTTTTAGACAGAACTTCAGACTTTTGCTGGATATAAGAGGTATATCATATTCTGAAACTCTAAAATATGGTAAAAATATAGGAGAAAAAAAAACATGATGTTGAGAAACATCCATATATATTATCTGCTGTAGTCATGTGTGTCCCAGTTCCTCTGAGTCGAGGTGGGTCATGGTGGACCATGACAGATGTGGACAGGACTGTGGTAGATCTACTTTTACTTTAGAGAAAATAGTTACTATAGTAACTGTTGAAGAAATGAACCTCATGAGCTTCTTCTGTAACATCTGTCCACATCAGTCCTGCTGCACCACGACTCAGAGGAACTGGGACAAACATGACTCTACAGCAGATACACATGACAAGGGTTTGTTTTTGTAGAATGAGAATCATTAATATACTGATGTTTTAATCACATAAATTCAGGATTTTCACACTTTTTACTAAGGAATCTTTTATTGTTACATCCAGCAGAAGTGTAATATTCTAAAGCAGAATCTCCATGACTTCCTTCTTCACTTCTCAGTCAGTGACTGAAGAGCAATGAGGCCTCAGCCTTTGTACAGAAAATAAAGAGCTCACTATTTAGCTTCATGTTACTGTGACTCACGGTGTCTGACCTACAGTGTAACTGAAGCCAATCAAATCACAGAGACTCAGAATGTGACCAAACGCCAAGGTCCAAGATCTGATACTAAAATAATAAAACCAGAGTAGAAGGGTTAAAGGTAAACTTATACTTATATCATATTACATATTACTTACTGTATCACAGACGTATCAGATCAGACCCAGGGGATTGTGATACGTATCGGACAAAAGTGGATCGTCCCAGACCTAGTAAAGTCAATCACTGTCAAGATTTTCTAAGAAATTTAGACTTTGACATTTAAGGCCTTATTTTTCAACACTTTGCTTTGTAAACCTCGTTTTTGTGATTTTGTTTTGATTCGATGATTCAAACACCTCTGCCAGGAGAAACCCGCCCAGACGCAGGCAGAACACGCCAACTTCTCACAGTCTCCATGCCCATGGTGAAGAGAGGAATGCTCCGCCGCTGCCAGGGAGCCACGGCGGAGCCACAGAACTCCCCCAGGCATGTGCGGGCAGAGGATCTTTCGCCCATTCACCTTTGCCACAGTGGGCAATACGTCAATCGAGAGCAGAGAGAGAATAACGTTATTCAAAATGTGTGAGTCTGCAGTTTAAGGCGAGACGCTGCAGGTGAATAGTGGGGGAAATACGTTTTGCAGATATAAATATGAGAAAAACACATTACACGTTTTCTGTCTTTTTCTGTTTTCATATAAAATAAGGCATTTTGTGCATAAAATAGGTGGAAAAAATCTGTAAAAACTCATATTTTGCCTTGTTTTTGTTTTGTTTTCAAAGCTTAATAAATCAAGCAGGGAATTCAAGCTTTTATAAAATCCATTGGAACAAAACTTTGTTGTTTAGTTTGGAGTCTGCAGGAGCTACTAGAGTGGAGATGTTGTTGCATGAATGGAACAGAAACCTCATTTTGAGAAAACCAGCGATAAAGTTTTGTAACGTGTGCGTGACACATTTCTCCGTCTGCCTCCCAGAAAGAAAAACAACAATACATTAAATCAATTGTTTTGTATAGCGCAATATCACAACAGGAGTTGCCTCACAGGGCTGCACCAAACGTTAAAACAATGGAACAAAACAATGCAAAGTCCAAGCAAATGTAATGTCAAGGCAAATCTAGTCCACACAGATGGAAACAACACAAATGCTCAAAGATATCATTTGCCAAAGTATGGGAGTAAGCTACAGTAACTCATAAATCATAAATGCAACATGGGGGGGGTTTCTGTAGAGCAGAGGGTTTAAGTTATTTGTAAAGGAATTAGGACCAAGTTAAACCTGATGACTTCATCCAGCTGCGTTCATACATGCACCAACATGGCCCCAACACTGTGAGCTCAGCTGGAGCAAACTGTGGGGGTGCCGTCCGAAACATCCACGTCATATTCTGATCATATAGTGCTCTTTAAAAATGGGGTCAGCCCTATGTTCTCCGGTACCTTCTATTCCCCCGTCAATAGAAGTGGGGGAACATAGATGTATTAAGATTAGGCACTAGCCCACTATCCTTAAAATTGCTGCTTCACTGAAAAAAATTATAACCATGCAACTGATGTAATCCATCTAAATAAGTCATATTTTCAAGAGCATTAAAATCTGTCATATGCACTTTAAAGGAACAGGCCACCGTTTTTCCATACTGAGATCTTACCTGAGCTTAGACGAGTTGATGCGTACCTGTCTGGTCTTTTTGCGTGCCCTCAGTCATGCAAAAAGACCAAAGATGTTAGCATTTGGCCTCTCCCAGTATATTCCTATAGCTCCAAACGGGGTGAAGTTAGAAGCGACCACGCTCTTCCACGGGCACAAAGACCAGACAGGTACGTATCAACTCGTCTAAGCTCAGGTAAGAACATATCTCAGAATGGAAAAACTGTGGCCTGTTCCTTTAAAACTAACTCAGCAATTGAATTCTCCAGGTACTAAGCTTCAAAATGACATACGGCATGCCCATATTCACTGAGGTTTAGTTGATGAAAGTTGTGTTTTTTTTAAAGCGGTGAGAGGTTCGGTCAGAATCTGATATTTGTAGCTGATACCCAATATTGTTTTCTTTCTTTTTTTCAGTAATGACTTCGATATCCAACACCAGTATCAGATCGGTGCATAAGTTCAAAACGTTTAAAGAGGGGGTATTATGTAAAATGGACTTTTTCAAGCTTTATATCATGTTATTATGTCATTCCCTCATTAAACACATCAGAATCAGAATCAGAATAGGTTTTATTGCCATTGTCATGAACAAATCCACAACTAGGAATTTTACTCGATGCGTTTGCGCACATGCACTAAACGCACATGCCTGGAGTGTTGCCTTGGCTCATTCACATATTTTTGAGTAATCAGTAAAAACTTAGACGGCAGCCATTTTAGGTGTAGCTATGCCTCAGTCCTCCTAGGAACGCCCCCACCTCCTGGAGACGCCTCTGGACCTTTCGTCACCAGCCAAGCCACCAACCACTGCTCCTCAGCTCAGCAGAGCCCCCTCCCCGCACAGTAGTGTTGTTTAGATGCCACAGCAGTGTGCTGAAGGGGGCGTGTCGGAAAGCTTCTTAAAGAGACAGAGGCCTATTTCAAGACGTTCAGTACAGCCATTTTGAGAGAGCAATGTTATTCAAGGCAGTTATTTAATTTACTGCATATACAGACAACAGAAGGTTACGTCATCATTGTAGTATGCTATAGACTGGTGCTATGTGATTGAAAAAAGCATAATACCCCCTCTTTAAATCATTTTCTATCAAAGACAAGATGGTCTTTTTCCAGATCAAACATTGTGGAAGCAGAATTTACATTTTTCCCTTCATTTGACCTACTCTTTTTCAAGCCTGTAAATCTCGTCCATTGTTAGAAGCTCTGGTCCCTGAGCCTTTGAGCCCACTTTACAATCTGTTTATGGGCAGAAAACAGCGTTACCCACAGTCCTCTTCCCCCGCGGACTTCAAGCCCTCTATCGCAGAACGTGGCGTGCATCTCCAATCAGAAGCACATTGTCGGGATCCGAAATCCGCTCTGATGCGTTCTGCTTTAGGTTCTGCGGTGAGGGGAGCATCTGGGACTGCCCGAGATCCCGTTTCTCCGCACGATTTGGGAAAGCGAGCCTCGGCGCCGCGCGCTTTGGACACAGTAGGACTCGTGTTTCCAGCTGACATTAAAAGCTACAGTTTTCGTGCTCAATTGAAACATTTGGCGCACACTTGAGGGAGGGAACTCTGCAGCAGCTCTCCTGTTTGACAGCCTTGTTAGCGGACTGTGGAAATGCCCTTTGAAGTACATGCCACTCTTCTGTGTAAAGTTTTAGCCCTTTTTACTTTAACTAAGGGACATACTGTGTCTTGAAAACTGCTTAACTTTAGGATGTAATTGGTATTTTAACACTTAGGGAAGCTTGTCCTGCCACTTCGATACTGCAGTTAATCCTGTCTGAATTAAGATTGTAGTCAGGAGGGGCCGAACTTGAAGATTTGACGAGAAAACAATATTGATAATCGAAACAAAGCTTTCTTTCCTTCCTCACCTTCTTTCTTCGTTCTATCCTTCCGTTCTTTCTTTCCATCCTTTTTTCCTTCCTTCCTTTCTTTGATCCTTCCCTTCTCCTCCCTCCTCGTGTTGTTTTTGGCAGCCCTTTTAGTTTAGTCACGTTTTAGTCATTTCTAAATGTGATCGTTTTAGTCAGACGAAAATGTAAAGTTTTCATCAGTTTCAGTTTTTTTCAGTTATAATTAATTTCTATAAATATTGGAAATTGGGATAAATAATAGTTATCTATTGGCTTTTGACAAACAGATGACACCACAACACTGTAAAATGTAAATTTGTTTCAACTCAAAAAACTCATTCCAAGGGCTGCCAAGAAATTTTATGTGTAACCAATAACCATTTTACAATCTAGTGGATTTGAAATTTGAGATTCACCTCTTTCGTTCAATTGTATTCTTAGGTGACATAACTGTTTCCAGTTGTCTGAAGTGAAAAACTTAGGTTGACACAACTGATTTAATTTGTAACTGATGCTTTTCACTTCAGACAACTGGAAACAGTTATGTCAACCTAAGAATACAATTGAACGAAAGAGGTGAATCTCAAATTTCAAATCCACTAGATTGTAAAATGGTTATTGGTTACACATAAAATTTCTTGGCAGCCCTTGGAATGAGTTTTTTGAGTTGAAACAAATTTTACATTTTACAGTGAATAGGCACTAGTAGAAGTGTCATTGTGAACAGGACTTTCCCCAAAAGCGCCCGCTCTCCTCGTCCTCTGATCAACAGCGCTGTCTGCACATACGTGTAGCCTCAACATGCTTTCTGCGTTCAGACGCTGCGGTATTTAAAACTGTCATGAGTTCGATGTCCTGTGATAGAGCGGGTCGTCTCATGATCGGAAGGTTGGGGGTTTGAACCCTGGCTCCCACAGGTACACACTGTCGTTGTGTCCTTGAGCAAGACACTTCACCCACCTTGCCTCCAGTGTCTGCGTACTTTCCTTTATGAATGAGAGTGAATGGGCTCCTTGTTGTAAAGCACTTGAGCCTGATGAAAGTGCTTTATAAGTTGAGACAATTTACCATTCCTTTCTTCCTTTCTTCATTGTTTACACCAAACAGTTATTGAGGAGAGCCACATATTGGAAAGGAAATATAGTTTGGCAGTACCTTTGTTTCTTTGGTCAGTATATCATTTAAATTGGTGAGTCCAAGTTTGACACCTCTTGGTTTTGCTATTACCGTTTAGTACAGCAAAAATATTTTCACTGTCATTGGACGGTCATTAAATGAGTTGTGCCAAAAGTGGAGTTCAAAGTGGAATTCATCTTTAAATTTCCAAATTTCTGCTTTTAAATATCAACATTTACCTCAGTCCTCAGTTTGCAAAGCTTAAGGAATTAACCTGTTATCTGCCATTGGAGGGTAAGTGTATTTACAGCCTCTATGCCAGTGTGATACCTCATTTAAAAGCCAAGACTTTATAGTTCTAAAACTATGTGTGGTATCTGTGTGAGTGAAACAACTTACATCACATTTCCTGTTCCTAACCCTAATCATAAATCTAACCCCTGACCCTAAACCTAACCCTAACTCCCTGATTGGGGAACGGCAAGTAACAGAATAAATTAGCACTGATTTTTTCGTATATATATATATAATATATATATAATATATATATATATATATATATATATATATTATATATATATATATATATATATATATATATATATATATATATATATATATATATATATATATATATATATATATATATAATATATATATATATATATATATATATATATATATATATATATATAGGGGCGACAATGGCGCAGATGGTAGAGCGGGTCGTCTCATGATCGGAAGGTCGGGGGTTCGAATCCCGCCTCCTGAAGGTGCACATTGTCGTTGTGTCCTTGGGCAAGACACTTCACCCACATTGCCTCCAGTGTCTGCGTACACTGGTAGCCCCTTAGGAGAGACCAACAGGCCCGGTTTGAACCGTGAGGCCGTCCTTCCGTGGACCCACCACCTACAGAAGGAGCCATGGGGGCTGGTGCTATGTGATTTGGGCACCTCCAACGGCCCCCACGACCCGGCAACGACAAGTGGAAGAAAATGAATGAATGATTTTTTCGTTTCTGGCACTGTTCAAGCGAGAATGTGTGCACAGCGAGAGAGTGAGAATGTAAACTTTAAGCAACTGTGACCAAACCACCCATTGCTCCCAAAGTTTTGACCAAAGACTTATGTTTTTGAGAGGAACATGTAAAGACATTATCTTTGAAATTATGCTAGTGAAGTATCATAATTACTATCATTTCACAGACAGGCGCACACTCGCACTTTTGTTGTTGTTGTGGGGTTTGCCTGGATATGAATATCGAAGTATTATAAAGAAAGTTAAGACTCTATTGTATCATTGAACATTGACTACAGTAAACTTTAGTGTGTTTGGAATTAATTTTGTGTGACCTTAAAGTCAGGTCAGCTTGCTCAAGTTTTTCATGACTATGGACAAAAATAACATGTTTCCAATGTTAATTGTCATAGATTACATATACGTATGTTCACTGTACAGATGTATACATGTCATTTTTATTTTATTTTGACTTCAATTTTTCCTTTTCCTGTCCAGTTTAAGTGTATGACTATAGGCAGATAGTTTCTATGTCTACATGGTTATACAGAGCTTGTACTTATGGGTATATTTGGTATTGTAGGGCTGAGCGATATTGAAGTGTGTATATTTTTGTATGATCACAATGAACGAGAGATGTGCCCTGGTATAAGTCTTAAGTACCATATGGTGTATTTATTTAATGATAAATCCTTTATTTTTCTTTGATTGTAATTGAAAAATCCTCTGATATTGTAAATGATAAATGACACTTGTACGATCATAAACGATTTATATTTAAGAATAATGCATAAGCTAATGCATGAGCACAGACTCATGCCTTAGTTTCTTGCATGAGTGTATGTGATGTTACTTGGATGAGAAATAAGGGGTAGGTTTATTATAAGTTCTTTGAACTTCTTCCTACTCCATTTGAGCAAAAGTCTTGTTTTTTCTGTTTTCCAATGTGCGGCACGGTAGCACAGCGGTTAGCGCTCGTGCTTCACAGCTAGAAGGTCCCTGGTTTGATTCCCACCTGGACGGGGCCTTTCTGTGTGGAGTTTGCATGTTCTCCCCGTGTCTGCATAGGTTTCCTCTGGGTACTCCGGTTTCCCCTACCACTAAAACATGTACAATAGGCCAGGATGAATGAGAGTGTGTTTGAGAGTGTGAATGGGGGACGACGGATGGAAATTAACCTAAGGCTACAATCCGGTGCGGCGTGTTTACATGCATGAGACCCATGTATGTTCATTAACATGCACTGTCCCGACCAAATAAACCAATAAATAAATACATAAATTAAAAAAATGATTGAAATACTTTTCTGCTCAAATGAATAAATAAATGAAATGAAATGAATGAGAGTTTAGTTGAGTCACGTGGTGCTGTCAATGTCATGTGATAAGCACATCCTTTTACACTAAAATGGCAGAATTCGGAAAGTTGCTTCAGTCCCAGTGATTCCAGTGGACCTCAAACATCGGCATTAAATGAAATAAACAGGAATGCCGAAACATCCGTGCGCTGAAACTGTTCTTTGTCGAAAACTCGGCCAGTGATCCTTTGGTGTCGTCACGAGGAAGGAGGAGGAAGTCATTTGGAGGTTAGGAAGTCAGTTTATTTCTGTAACCTTTTGTGGCAGGGCCTGGGGAGCTGATTGTATATAGGCGTCTGGTTCAGGAGTGTGTGGGCGTGTGTGAAAAGAACAGCTCGAAAGTCTTAGTTTACAGTCAATCTGATGAGAGTCGGGAGTGTTTTGATAGGGATTGTGCAGCTTGTTTAGCCGTGCGCGTCCTGTTCCCACTTCCACGGCTCTAGTCCTGATGTAATGCCTATAATTATCGTGTAATTATACCCCTGCTGGATGTTTAGTAAAGCAATATGCCGTTTTGCAAGACCACAGTGTCAGCTCCCACACAAAAATGGTAATTTACCGTTTCATTCGCAGCCTCTGAAGCTCCTGTGAGAAGTGGTTCGGCCGATTGTGCCAAAGAAATCAAAGCATTAGCGAGACCCGAATGGGATTTTAACGCAGATACGGGCTCTCGTGACTTTCATTTATTCCCACAAATGAACGAGCTGCATTCTGAGGCGCCATATGTGCAGCAAACTACTCTGTGGTTATTTTTAATTAAGAAATTCTCATGGCCAAAAAAAAGGGGGTCAAAACATTTTTAGCTCTATACGTCTCGTTTAATTGCTCGTAAAAGAAAATGGAACTGGGTCACATTTGTGTATAGTGCTTTTATTCACTTTAGATCACACTCTCATTCATGCACCAGTGTAGACAGACACTGGAGGCAAGGTGGAGGAAGTGTCTTACTGAAGAAGAACATTTACAATGCCATGTTCTATGGGTTCTTTGGGATGCCTATTTGCATCCCAAAGTCACCAGCCTTGGCGTCACCATAGACAGGGATTTTAAATTTGATAAACAGATCAATGGCGTTTTAAAATCGGGTTTTTACCATCTTCGTCTTTTATCCAACGTTAAGCCTTTTTGATCTTTTAATCTTTTGAGCAAGTCGTGCACGCTTTTATTTCAAGCCGTCTGGACTACTGCAACGCACTTTACTCGGGCATCAGCCAGAAAGCACTCTCCCGCTTGCAGTTAGTCCAGAACGCTGCGGCACGACTCTTAACAGGGACCAAAAAACGCGAACACATATCACTCCAATCCTTGCGTCTTTGCACTGGCTCCCTGTTCATTTTAGAATTGATTTTAAAATGTTATTGTTTGTTTTTAAAGCTTTGAATGGACTGGCCCCTCAGTATATCACAGACCTCATCCAAGTGTAGCGGCCCTCGCGCGCTTTGAGGTCTGAAGGCCAGCTCCAGCTCGTGGTTCCGAAGACGAACCGTAAACCAGAGGGGACAGAGCGTTCTCCATTGCCCTAAGCTGTGGAACGCTCTGCCCCTCCACATCCGTACGGCCCCCACCGCGGAGTGTTTTAAATCTTGTCTTAAGACTCACTTTTATTCTCTGGCTTTTAGCACCGCATGAGTTGTGTGGTCCCCTGTGTCTTTTTATCTATTTTATTGAGTTTTATTCTTATTTATAGTTTTTAATGTGTTTTTATTTCTATTTATTTTTTAAACTGTTTTATTTCTATTTATTCTTTTATACTTATTTAGTGGTAGAGCTCATTTGTATTGTTTTAGTTTTATTGTTGTTGTTGTGGTTGCATGTTCAGCACTTTGGAAACGTTTTGTTGTTTAAATGTGCTATATAAATAAAGTGGATTGGATTGGATGTTCCTGAGTAAAACCTTTAGTCATAATCAGTGTTTTGTAAGTAAGTAACGAGTGAAGTTTTCTTGTTAAAAAAATAATTTAAAAAAATGCATTAGTCTTATATAGCGCTTTTCCAGACGCTCAAAGTCGCTTTTACAATTTGGTGCATTATTCATTCACTCCATACTCGGTGATGATAAGCGAGACAACCAGTCTGTGCACATCAACCACCACCACCACTAACCACTCACTCACTCACTACATTGGCCACACTTCCTGGTGTTGCCAAACGGTCTAACTTACGTTGCTGCACTACTTCCTGATGAAAGTAACTTGATAGATTAGGGGTTTCCAACCTTATTCAAAGATGTTTTATTTGTCAAACCATTTGTGAATGATTTGAAATTGTATTTCTCTCATGCTTGATTGTGGAACGGGGGGTGGGGGGTGGGGAGTGAGGGTTTGGAGGGAGTTATATTACCCAGTGAGCTACTTTTACACAACATACAGTAAGAAAGTGCTTTATTTGTCATTGTACAATTGTACAACAAAATTGCGTTCAGATGTTGGGTTAGTCCTGAGCCGCTGCGACTGAGCACAACCTCAGCAGTATGTTTTTGGAGGGAGGGGAAACCGGAGTACTGCCTTCAGTGTTCCTCTGAAACGCTTGCACCGCCTCCTGGGTTTGTCTCTGTTTCAGAGCGTGGTGTCCTGCACTGGTCAGCTTCTCCACCTCCTCCTCTCTCTTCCTCCTGCGCAGCTCCATCCACTCCACAACAGTCTTTCACCATCTTCTGGGAAGGGCAGAACAACAGAAGTGATAGAAGGCTTGTGCAGCTTAACTGTGAGTCTTGGCCGGATGCCTCGTTGTTTGTCCCTTTCTTGTTTCCTGTAGCGCCTCTTGTGACGCCTCCACTGTGCTGCAGGTGTGAAGGGCTCTTAGTGCATTTTCAGTAGTTACACTTCAAAGACTTTTGAGTAAAATGCTACTTTGGGAGTTCACCCTGGAGAATTGGTAGCCAAGATGATGTAGTTAAGTCATTTAATTTGATGTATTGTTTTAAATCTCTCAAATAGCCTATAGTTCACCATGTTTACACATTATTATAGAAATATCATTACAATATACAATATTTTTGGCCTAATTTTTAAAAATGTCTGGTCTATGATCCTGTGTAGGACGCCTCTAAATTTGTCAGTGTTGAACTGTGACAGCAGGGGGCGCTGAATGAGAGCAATAGGGCGGATTTATTCAGGACATTCATGTTTATTCGGTTCATCAGAGAGAGCTTGTCAAAAATCATCAGATTCCAAAACAAAAAACGGTAAGTCTCTGTCTCTTATGGTTCCGAAATGATATGCAAAAGTCTGCAACATAAAACAGGTGAACAAACTTGTGATTTTCACCGCTGTGTTTCTCCGCTCCCCTGAGGCCGAGGAAGTTTTGGGAGGCTCATTCTCAGAGGACACTTTTAGACACTAATTTGTGTTTTAAGTCAAATCTCAAAAAGGTCTGTACGCTCATTAATGATTTCTAACGAGGCTTTGACAGAAACCTACATGTGTGGACAACAGCTGAACCCATCTGTATCGTTCATAGCATTTGAGGCTATAGGCTAACAGGCTAACGGACTAGCCGACTGCCAAACTGTCTGCGTATGTTAGTATCTCCAGTTTACAGTTACGCAGAATATCTCCACTTAAAACTTCATTCCATGCACAGAGCCGACTTCCTGGATTCTGACTGCGTTACCGGGGCAATGTCGCCGCGGTGATAAGGGAAGGTCGTCATTCCGAGCAACACACGATCACAAATGACATCACAGAATTCCACTCAGCATAGTTTGCTAAGTGAAGACGATCAGAAGATCCCTCACTTTGAACCAAGCGCTTGACGAAACGACAGCTTTCAACGACACACAAGACTTTATCGAACTCTCTCACAGCTAAAGACATCGTTTGTTCTTAGCTTTTTCTGCTTTATTCAAACGCTAACATGAACAAAAGCAGCTTTAACTCGCAGCAGATGGAAAACCCTACCCTGATCACCGACTGCACGGCTCACGCTGGGTCCCACGTCCGCCCTGACTTTGGTTTGGGTAAAGACCCTTCGTCCCGTTTGGCAGAGCTGCAAATGGCTCTCAAACAGCCGTACGCTCGGTACAGGCAGCTTCCAGACAAAGTCGATGGAGTTAACTGGATTTTCTCCATCGAGGCCTCCTTAAACCAGTTCTCTGCTGTGGGAACTGCCCAGACCAAGAAGGAAGCAAAGAGAAGAGCATCCACTGCTCTGCTACAGAAAATGGGCTACGAAGTCCCAGAAAAAGACCAGCTGGATGTAACTCCAGCACCAGGGGACAGGTCACTGCAAAACCTGTCCCAAACCCCTGCTCCATCAGCCTCCAGGAAGGACCAGACGTCCTGCGTCCCGTCTGTCCACATCGGGCCGGACTTTGGCTTGGGAAAAGATCCCAGCTCTCGCCTGTCTGAGCTACAGATGCTCCGCAGAGAGAAATACGCCGTGTATCGCACGTTGGAGGAGAAAATGGTGAATAACAACTGTTTGTTCACCATCCAGGCGTCGCTGAACCAGTTTACTGCGACAGGAACCGCCTTCACAAAGAAAGAAGCCAAGAGGAAAGCGTCTACAGCTCTGCTCTTCAAAATGGGCTTCACCGTCCCAGAGGAAGACCTGCCTATGGAGAACGGTCTCCAGAAACAGGTCACTCCTCCAGGACAAGCTGTCGTAATGGAGGAGGCAGCTGAACGCTACTCCAGAGAGGAGCAGCGTTTAGGAGAAACGTCTCCTTCACAAGAGCAAGCAGGGGACCTCCACAGTTTAGAGGTAAACCCCCACAACCTCCAAGCTGCACCAGAAGACCCTGAGAGTCAGATAGACGATGACTCAAGCCAACAACACGGCTCTGAGTCTCAGTGTGTGCAGGAAACTCCTGAGGACACAGAGGGATGCTCCTCTGAGAACAGCCGGGACATTGAGACGGCACCAGAGGACATCACAGACTCAGGAGACATTCAGGGACCTTCTGACGACGCTACAGGAGACTGTCCAACCGGACCAGAGACTCAAAGTCCACAGAAAAGCACTAAATCTAATGATTTTGTTTTATTCTCAAAAGAAAATCCCGGAGAAGGAGATGTGGACATCAGTTCTGTTGGCCACCAATACCTGGATGAGACCACAGAGAAACCAAAGGCGATCGAAAGTCTAGAGGGACCCGGAGATGATACAGATGAAGCCTTCACCGCAGAGGAACCACATGTTGATCCACGGTCCAGTGATGCGCCCGCCAACTCTTCAAACGACTCTGAAACTGCTGTCGTCCAAATTCAGGACAGCGGCACAAACTTTGAAAGCGCAGAGAGTATTGGGGAGACCGTAATCCCACAGGACGTCGAGATCCTAGCGGAAACAGAACTCCCTGAAGACCCCACAGAGCAAGAAGGTCTGGAGGAAGAACTTTACAAAGTCACACAGATCACTGAAGAGATCCTCCCAGACCAATCAGTGGACAACATCTCTGTCACTTCAGTAGATTCCGAAACTGGACTCGAAATCCAAAACCCAGAAGAGACCAGCTCCACCTCAGAGGACCTCCGCTCTAACTGCGCTGACAAGCTCTGGTTTGATGGGATTTCAAAGGTCTCCCAAAGTCCAGAGCTCTGTTCTGAATTTCCCAGGTTAGACGGTCTTTTTAACACCTTCAAAAGTCTGGTGGAGGTCCCAGAAGGAGAGAGTGTGGAGGAAATCCCAGAGATGTCAGCAGACAGTAGCTCTGAGGGCTGTCAAAGCCCATCAGAGACACAAAGACCAGAGGAACAAGGAATTCTGGACAATGACACAAAATCTGAAAGCGCAGAGAGTCTTGTTGAGACCCTAATCCCACAGGACGTCAAGATCCTACAGAAAACAAAACTAACAGAAGACCCCACAGAGCAAGATGGTCTGAAGGAAGTCACAGAGTCCGCTGAAGCTAGAGAGATCCTCCCAGACCAATCAGTGGAGAACAGCTTTGTCACTTCAAGAGATTCCGAAACTGGACTCGAAATCCCAAATCCAGGAGAGCCCCCATGTCCCCAAAACACCACATCCTACGGACACCAGATTCTGGAGGAGATGTTGAACCTGGCGTTAGCGAGTCCACTGTGGGCTCAAAGTTTAAAAGGTGAGGATGAAGATCTGTCAACTGAGGGGACGCACATAGATCCAGAGATCCCTGAAGCTTCCCACACAGTTGATTCAGCGGAGAACAGTTCTGACGTCTATGAAGACTCGTACCAAAGCCCAGAGGAGCCCCAAAGCCTGGATCAGAGCCCAGATCCACAACCAGAAAATTCAATGGAGACCATAGTCCTAGATGGTCCCAAAGAAGAAGAGGAGAGAGAGAAACTCCTCACAGTCCCAGAGTCCACCGAAGCTCCTGACACTGTCCCCGACCGCACAACCGAGAGCTTCGTGATCTGGGTCATGGCGAAGAAACTTTTCAAAAACAAGCCGGCCCATATGAGGTCCTGCCGCGACACACTGGTGGACCTGCTGGAGAAGGCCGCCCTGGACCACTTCGTAATCCCTGAAGGAGTCCACCTCAAACCAAAGAACGTGCAGAAGCTGGGCAAAGCCGCCGCCCGGGACCTGATGCACGAGTATGGAGGGTCCTTAAAGGTTCTGCTCGCCGCCGTGGGAACGAAGACCACGGAGTTCCAGGAGGACGCCGTGAAACATCTCAACATCCGCCTCAATGCCTTCAACAACCGGCCGAAGTCTGGACTGAAGCGACTCTTCTCCAAATGGGACAAGCCGTATTATTAGAGCTCCAGCGTCGCCTCGTTAGATCAGATCAGTTTTTATTCTTTTAAATTCAGTCTATATTTGTTTTCATGTGCAAGTTCATCTCTTTTAATTTATTTTTGGTTTGGTTTGTCTCAGCAGATCCAGGAACCTTCTTCACTTTCAGTTTACTGACTTTGAGGGAGACTTGTGTTCTCAGAGTTTATTTTATTTTACATCTTTATTATTAGTTTACGGATTTTCTTTAGGCCAGAAGAGGAGACGTCAGGAGAAGGAGCTCCGGGTCTGAGGGGGACAGATCTCTCTCTCTTCTCTTTTCTTTCATTCTTTCCTCTCTCTGGGGCGACAGTGGCGCTGGGTCGTCGCTTTAGCGGAATGTCCCGCAGGCGCTCACTGTCGTTGTGTCCTTGGGCAAGACACTTGACCCGCCTTGCCTCCAGTGTCTGACGCTGGTGTGTGAATGAGTGTGAATGGGTGAGTGGATCCTTGATGTAAAGCTTTTAGTGCCTAAAGCGGATACAAAAAGCGCTGCATAAATGTGACCATTTACCATTTCTCTGTCTCCCTTCTCTCTGTTCTTTCATTCTTTCCTCTCTCTGGGGCGACAGTGGCGCCGGGTCGTCGCTTGAGTCGAATGTCCCGCAGGCGCTCACTGTCATTGTGTCCTTGGGCAAGACACTTCACCCGCCTTGCCTCCTTCTCTCTGTTCTCCCTCGTCTCTCTTGTTTCTCTCTCTTCCCCTCGTTTCTGTCTCTCCTCTCTCCTGTCCTCCCTCTTCTGTCCTGAAGACCGTCTCGTTTTACATCCGCAGACCCTCCTCTAAAATATATTGTTCCTTTATTGAGTTAAAGCTTAGGCTCCTCTAGTCCGACATATTTCATAACCAAGACAAGTCAATGTCTCCCCCAGGTCAGTAAACCAATCCTGAAGAAGATTCCTGGTTCTGCTGAGACAAAACGACACAAACACCAAACAAAACCTACAATGGAATAAAACAAACTGAACTTAAACTTAACCCAGAGCAGTTTAGTTTCCTTTAGGTTTAGCTTTTCTTGGTGACGCTGGACTCGCTTTAACCCCGTCTTCTTTGGGAGAAGTTCGCTCTGACGGACCCACGATTCATCGTTCACAAAACAAACAATAAATATATAAATTTACAAAACGAAAATTGTACTTGTCATGTGTGTTTTTTTCTCTAGACAAATGATTTCTTGATATAAGAGGTCATATTTTTCAACTTTTCCCGTTATTCATGTGCACACTGTGAAATTACTTTTTCCAAACAGTTGCAAAATGTTGCCGTTACTTCTTGGAAATCTCTGGCTCAAAGTGTCAAAACGTCATGAAATAAACCTTGAAAAAAGTTTGGTCTGTTTGTTACTCTGACATTAAAACAAAATGCTAAAGGAGAAAAAGACACTAAACATAAGCGTTACCTCGAGCATGACGACACAGATCTGGCGGACGCACTGCACACAGGCCTCTGGAGTCCTGGAGATCATCACCGCTCGCTCCGTAGAGCATGTCCCCGGCCACCTGCGCCCCTGTGGACTGCACACACGGGTCACTACAACCATTACTACAACGTAAGGGCTTCCCCGGGGCATCGGGAGCATTACAGGATTCAAACTGGCATTAGATACAAAAGTCATGGCTCAACTATTTTTACTGCCAGAAAAGTTCTGGTCTAAATCACATTCAGCTGAAGTCATTATTTTCAGTTAATTTAGCTTTGACTTTAGTGCAAAAAGCTTTCACTCGAGTGGCCTGCTCCATTGTTGCGCTTCGGGTGAGTTTTGAGTCAAATTAACAAACAAAAAAATTCAGTCTCTTTTCACTATTGAGATCCGGTTCCAACCGTTCACCTGAAAGAGCCGTTCAAAAGAGCCACTCGGTAATGTACATCACATCTACTACTTTTATTGCAACATACAGGTTTAGGCCTTACAATCACTGTTAATATGAACCACAGGTCCACAGTTAAACCTCGAAATTGGGCTGCTTTTTAAAAGGAAATCACTCGAGTTTTGTACTTTGTTGTACTATATTGACCCAAATGTTTGCACATTTTGTACAGCAAGTTCAGAGAAAACAGAATGAGTCACAACGCTTGATGAGTCACCCAAAATGTGACTCATCAAGCATATGTTGATATGTAGAAAGTCTTTGGCGAACTACCTAGAGAGGGCTGGAGAGCTACTTGTTGGCGATCGCTGCGTTAAACACTTTACATACAGCAGGGGCCCTCCAGGACAGAACCATTGGCCCCCAAGATGATTTTGAGAAATATTATTATGTAAATAAGAGAACCAATTCCTGTTAAAGTGCTATAAAATTGCAAGAAACACAGGCAAAATATCCCCCGTGGTCATGTAGAATACTGGCATTTTCTGAAAATGGTTCTTTACTTTGGGCTACAATGGTGAGGTTCCCTTAATAATGATGGCTTACACTTGTATTGCGCTTTACAAGCCTGTATTATCAAGTTTCTCAAAGCGCTACACTGTCATCATTACTCATTCACTCCATACTCGGTGGTGGTAAGCTACTGTTGTAGACGCTGGGGTAGACTGACGGAAGCGAGGCAACCAGTCTGTGCCATCGGTCCCCTCAACCACCAACCACTCACTCACTACATTCACCCAGGCCCTTCCCTGCTCAGCTTCCGAGGTCTGACAGGATCGGGCAGAGCAAAGGCGGTATGGCCTTAGTGTTTTGGCAATGATGAGAATTCGCCCACAACAAACTTGCCAACCCCTGAATATCCAGTATTTGCTAATCATGTTTTCCGATGCCGAAAGCACAAACCAATATCTTAATGTTGAAAAAAGAAAAGGTCTCATGCTCTAATATTCAGTTGTAACGCCTTTAGCTTTGATTACAGCACCATTCGCTGTGGTGTTTCCATAAGCTCCTGCGATGTCAAAAGATCCAGTGTTGCGTTATATTTTCACCAAGCTCTTGTACTGACGATGGGAGAGTGTGACCACTGCCTCCTCCAGGCAAGGCAAGGCAAGGCAATTTTATTTATACCGCTCATTTCATACACAAGGCAACTCAATGCGCCTTACAAAAGAAGATATGCGAAATTACAATCAGGTTAAGTTAAGGCAAAGCACATATATAGAAACATCAAGACATGGGAAATACACAGCACACGAAGGAAGGAAGGGAGGTGGGAAGGAAGACCGGCCATTGACCGGGGGCGGGGCAGAGCAAACGTGTTGAGGCAGACGCAGAAGGACGGGGGCGTGGTTAGGGAGGGGGTATGTGTGTGCGGTTATTTACAATCTGAAAGTCAGTGTTTTGCAAAATATGACCCAGAGAGCTCAGTCCTTATCAGGTTTAGCTCCGTGGTTTGGCCTTGAAGGGAAGTGTTGACGGCATAGGAGAGATAAGCGGTCCAGCTGCTTCAAACCTCCTCTCTCAGGAGGAAGAGAATTATTCCAGAATAGTTCATACATTTATAATGAATTATCTTTTACTTGTCTCAGCATTAGTTCAGTTCTCCAGAGCAGGTAGTTCCCTTCACAGTTCAACCCTTTTCCTCCCACCCCCTCCCTCCCTCCAGCACATCCTAAAGATTCTCAATGGGGTTAAGATCTAGACTCTATGGCGGCTGATCCATCTCAATGTCCCTGAACCACTCTTTCACAACGTGAGCCTGATGAATCCTGGCATTGTCATAATATGCCTGTGCCATCAGAGAAGAAGAAATCCATTGATGGAATAACCAGGTCATTCAGGATGTTCAGGTCGTCAGCTGATCCCATAAAGAGAAGGGGTAAAAAAAAAAAAAAAAAAAAAGTCCAGAGCATGTACAGTGTCCACAGGAAGAGTAAAAAATTCAGAAAGTTGCAAAATGCGTTGATGGTTCCAACTTGGACCTCCCCTCCGTCCAGTTCTCACAACAGACGCCCATAAAGTCCTGAGGCCTTGGTGAATCAGACGTTTATGGTGTGAGAGAGATGAGATGTTTAATGTTCAGGGCTCTCCGATGAGGACAGAATACACGTGTTCAGTGGTGGCTGTAAATCCGGGAACAAATGAATAATACAGCAGGTGAACGAGAGGAGAGCCAAGTGTCAAGGAGAGGAGTGTGGCCTGTGGGAGACTGAAGGGAACCGGCCCAAATGTGGGAACTAAGACCGAATGTTTCTTCTTTACGGCGCACCATCCTGGCTTTGCAGACACGATGATCGTCTCTGAGGAAAGGAATGGACGTTTGGACGTTGGTAGAGCACTGGGCAGCCTGGTCTCGTTAGATTGCACAATAAATGACATGCGATTTTAAAATGCATTGGAAAACGGAACTTAAAGAGAATTCCCTTTCTTAGCCATAACCCTAACCTCGAGGAAAAAACTGCGATGGTAGCCTGACCGGCCAGAATACACACTTTTCCTATTCTTTACAAAGACGTGTATCTGGGATCAGGGGTGTGATTTCTTCGAATTCCCGAAGGGGGTGATTGACAAGTGTATAGGCTATATGCACAGTGACCCCACGTGATTTCCGCCTGGACAGTAGCATCAGTTCTGTCCTTCCTCTCCCATATCTTTTACATTCAAAATTAGCAGGGTCCCACACAAATGAAGCGTTAGCTCAAGATTTGGTAAAGGACAGCGAGTAAAGGTTTGGATGTGACTGGAACAGGTTTAAACATTACGTGAGACGTAACAACTTGACTGGAGGAAACCTCCGTGTTCATAACGGTGGGGGTTTTTTGTCTTGAGGCTAACGGCTAACACAGAAATAAAAATTAAAACTAGTGCAAAGTTTTGAACGAGCCTGCGCAAAAAGAATTGCCCTGTTAGTAGTTTAAATTTGATTGAGTTTAAATTTTATATTATCATTATTTAACACTACTAGCCTTTAGCTCGCAAGATAAAAGCTCCTACCTTCCGACCACTGGCGTTTCCTTTGGGGCAGGATTCAGTGAACATGATGCTTTGAACACATAGCAGTGACTATCCACCAGTAACTCATTGTCCTTTACTCAATCCTGAGCTTCTCTTCGTTTGTTTGGGACCCTGCTCATTTTGAATGTAAAAGATACGGGACAGGAAGTACAGCACCGATCTTACTATCCAGAAAGAGATCACGTGGGGACATCGTGCATATAGCCCATTGACTGATCCGAGAAAAGCGTAGAGTAGGGGTTGAAAAATACAATTAGGTTTAGGCAAGAGTCCAATGACCTTAAGGTTAGGCCCAGTGGTTGTATATGGCTCTCTAATCCACAACACAACTGGGTTAGAGATGTCGGACTAATGGCCCCTCTGTTCAATGGTACGTTTTCGGACCAATGGGGCGTCGGACTAATGGCATGGCACCACTTCCGACAGGTAAATGATCTCATATGGTCCGAGGACGACAAGAACAACCCTCTTTGAGCAGATGAAGCAGGTACATTTTTGTTAATTACATTCAAGAAAATGTTTTACTCGTGGTTAATTCGGTTTATGTTGTGACAGCGTGGTCTGTGATTGGACCGATGTCAACATTTTTGAGATTTTATCGACTGTTAGCCAGATGTGGGAAGAGCAGCCATTACTTTGAAATAATGTCACTCAACTATAAGTAAAAAGTAGTGACACATGAAGCTCTTGTAACTTTAAAATGTACTCACAGTGGCACAAGTAAAAACAACAGAAACAAAAAGCAGGAGTGGACGGCTGGAGAGTCAACTGCGATGGTACAAAAAGCTAGGAAGCTAAAACAGGGAAACAGGCGCCAGGAGATACTGCTGTTCCTCCATGCCCCTAGGAAACATGGAAAACATGTCTCTAAGCACTTATGCACAACTACTAGTTTAAATTCATTCCTGTTCACATATTCCAACTCCGTGAAGCTGGGAGCACATTTCGTGGCTTGTACAAACTTCTCCCGTGACTGAGTGAACCTATCGAGCATGTGTCTCATTCATAAACAAACGTCTTTTCCCTCCGTGTTGCGCCTGTCAGACTCCACCGCGATGGATGGGCCTGATGAGACCCACAGTCTTCGCCAGTGCTGGATATGTGCTGTTTTTAGTCCACGAGGTCCCGTCTATGTCTCAGGCCGTCTTTCAACACCTCTCCGCAACTCCAGGAACCTCTGTCCCGAGCTGCTCCTCCCCGTGCTACCCAGTGTATGAAGTGGCGAAGTGATTAGCTCTCTCGCCTCAATGCAAGACGGTCATAGGTTTGATTCGCTGGCAACGTGGGTCATTTGTGTATGAGTAAGAGTAGGCTAATACTGAACCTTCTTCCAAATCTAGAGAAGCCTTCCCGAGCTCAGTAGTCGCCAGTATCTCCAGGCGGTTTTAAGTGGCTGATCAGGAGTTCATCTGATCAGCCACGACTTAGAGAAAACGTACTTTCAGTTTCAGTAAACAGCAACTTAACAACTTAACGAAGCGTTTGCTCATGTGCAAAACAAGTAGCACGTGCAAAAGTGGATCAGTCATTTACACATTTTCTACTCACGAAGCATTCTCTCTTACTTCATATCCGATATATGGCTCTAGTAGCACAATACACGCTATGTCAAATGGTAAATCAGATGCAGCACTGCCAGAAATACCGTTGCATATATTCTATTATATTTATGAGTACAGATTGCTCAAATGGCTCTGCAGCGGCTTGAGTTTTGCACATGCTTCTTGTTTTTCACATGAGCAAACGCTGCATACTGTATATGATCCCCTCAGAGCGCAGAACTGCTCAGAACTTATCTGGTATTGGAATATGAGCAAGGAAGATGAAAACTGAACAGGTTTCTCAAAAGCAGTCGTGGGCCGTGGGGTTTCAGTCAGGGCCTTCAGTAGCTCCCTGGGTTCACTCTCTCAAACGCATATACAGTAAAATGATCGGCAATAGAAAGGCATGTGGATAAAATAGCTTTTTTACGTGGCCTTTGTATGCCAAAGCAAACCAAAGCAATGGATCCTCTGCCCCCAACAAAAACTGTCGGGAACACTCGTGATATACGGAAACACACGACACATGAGGTGGAGACGAGCGCATTTTGGAAACAGGCGGCTGTTTTTATGCAATGTTTTGTTGACAGAGCGAGACATCAGAGATCAACCCAAAGGCAAAATCCAAAGTAAATAAAAGATTCTAAACTTACAGTTTGGTGGTATGTGAGATGCTTTTTGGTGCTCGTAGTCACAGCGCAGCTGAACATTCTCCTCTCCGAGACCAAACCCTTCTCCTGTCCTGGGGAGCCAAGCTTCTGCGTCCCGCTGTCGTTCCCACTGCTTTGCTATTAAAGCTCTTCATGATATCCGTGATTAATAAATGCACTTAATTTAGCCTCATTGGAACATTTCACAAGATAGATACTAAAGTCCCGCTCAGCCCACAGCTTAGATAAAGA
This sequence comes from Neogobius melanostomus, assembly GCA_007210695.1. Taxonomy (NCBI): domain Eukaryota; kingdom Metazoa; phylum Chordata; class Actinopteri; order Gobiiformes; family Gobiidae; genus Neogobius; species Neogobius melanostomus. Next base: position 250,992 of record VHKM01000462.1, on the reverse strand, counting down.
CCAGGAGGAGGAGTTGGGGTAGGCCCAGCTCCTCCCCTCTAATCTTTATCTAAGCTGCGGGCTGAGCGGGACTTTAGTCCGCTGACAAAGCCTTTGGATGAGAGGCGAAACGTTCGAAGACTTCAACTACTGAGTACAGAAGATGACTCAAGTACCTTCATTGAAGATGGACAACTCCTGTACGACTGAGAGCTTACACAGACATTTCACAATATGATAAATATTTTATTATGAGGTTTAGTTGGCACTTCTGATTGGCTGGAATATCTTGCTCATGTGTGGCTACATTAGCCATTTTCCCAGGCGAGGAAACAAAGGGGGTTGAATTCTGATTGGCTGAGTCACGCTAGCTGTCAATCATGTGTAATTCCTCTGGAGTAGGAAATTATTGTTACACCTCAACAACACCACTATGAGCAATTCAACTGTACATTATACAAATCATTTACAAATTAAACATTTTACAGTTTGTTTTCACTTCATTTGGTCAGGGCCAGCAGAGAAGGCCCTGACGGCACGCCACTGCTGAAAACTACCCTGGCCAAGTCCAGAATGATATACTCAGGGATATCAGTCTGGGCAGCCCGCCATCGTTCCCAGCTCGAGTCAAACCCATGCATCAGATTTGTCTCTTTGCAGTCACATGTTCGCGAGCAACGTCACTCTTGGGATATGAAAATTCCCTTGATAGCAATCTACTGATGGCGCACTGAGACAAACGCTTTTTTTCCAGACTCAAAACTGCATGAACAAAGTGAAATACTACTCTACTTTAGACGAGGGAACATCATAACATTGTTAAAAGCTCCAAAAAAAAAGTTGTTTTTCCATTTTATGTCTCCTTAAACTGCTGGGCCTGTGCTCTCCTGACAAACCTAACTCGAGATCTGGAGATGGACGACCTGGGCCCTGCTCGTGCAAAGTCGCTCTGAGGCAGTAGTTGAAGGATGGGGTCATTAAAACCTTTTCCACTCATTTACAAAGTTCGCTGCAAACAAAGTGTCTCCTTCTGCAAAATGTCCCTTTGAAACTTGTCTACAGCCATTTTTTTTCACGGCGTGTCCCCGGCCGTCCCTCCCAGCGCTCCTCAAAGCTAATCACAACGTGCAGCCATCCGTAGTCGAATGTGGGATCTGCTTGAGCTGTCACCCGCTGATATCAGGTTAGCTGGAGTTCAGGGCTGAAGCGCGCTGGATCACATGGCCCCGCCACGTATTTTCTTCTTTCTTTTTCCTGAGAATTTCAATGTTTCTTCATGTTTCCATCTTTTTTTTACAGGGACAGTGTTGATAGCGCGTTTCCAGGTATGTGTCACGAGATTTCAAACATGCATTTGCCGGGAACGCTCGCTGCTTATGTTACAGGAATCTGCGACATATAAGGAGGAGTCCGGGGCGATTCGTCCTAGAAAGAGTAACAGATTTTTAAGTTTTTTACACGTGACATTTGTGTGAAAACAAGTGCGTGACCTAAAAGCTGCACGACGCTTTGGGCAAAGTGCAGCGTCGTTGGTTTTCTAGGAACACTTACTTACTTAGATTGACAAGTCGCTTCAGGTTGTCTCACGATTGTCTGGGAAAAATAAGGAATCACACAATGATTCCTGTCTAACACTGAATGTGAGTAAAAGGGCAACAAAATAGAAAATGTCAACGAGTTCAGATACCGTGGCATCATTTTAGATTCGAGACTAAGCTTTAAGAAACATATCAAAAAGGTATGTCATACAGTAAAATATAATCTGTTTAAAAATGCATTGACAATACAAGGAGCTAAAACCTACTTCAACGCAATGATATTACCTCACTTACTCTATGGTGTGTCATGCTAGCCTGGCCTTAGCCATCCGTAAACTCCGGTCAATTATCTTTTCCCTACATGTACGTCTGGGCCTGATCTCAGTGGCCGCGTTTCATTGGTTGAATTTCAACCTACCATTCAGCGAGCGGGGGAGGCGGGTGCTGTCGGTGACGTCAAGCATTTGCGCCGCATTTGCTGGTTGTAGTTCGGCAATGTTGGCGGATACGAGCGTAATGGAAGCTCTTCAATCCGTTCTGGCTCGGCTCCCAAATATCTAGAAATTAAAATTGAAGCCTTGGCATACGCAAGGAACGCCCCCAAGAGTTATGATAGAGCTATGATAGAGTTATGATAGAGCTATGATAGAGCTATGAAGGTTTGCGTCACTCACTCGGGAGCATTACATACGTCACAACCAAAGTGAAAATCAGATCCAGTCGTTTCAAAGGAGTCCATCCCACCCAACTGATAACGGAGCTCAATTGTGAAGATCCAGACCCTTGTATGTAACGAAATGGGTATGAGGGTCTGGTAAAACCAGGCTAGTATCATGTTGGTAAGAAGCTTTTAATCCACAATAAAACATTTAGAATCTCTTTATAAGCAGCACTTAGGATTCTATAGGAAATCACGACAGTATCGTCACTGTCACATATTAACCAAATATAAAATACTCAATTTTGAATATATAGTTAAGTCAGCCAGTCTAAAGTTACTATTCAAGATGATTAATAATGTGGCACCTCCACCACTAAAAACGTTAGTCCAATTAACCTCTGATCAAATGGTGAGAACAACAAGGTCAACAGTCAATGTACCAAAACGAAAACAGCATTAGGACAATTGGCATTTTCCTTTAAAACTATCTCAGAATGGAACAAACTTCCAACTAGGCTAAAACTATGCAAATACTAAAACAATCAGACATGTCAGCATTAAAGAACAAACAACAACTGAACTTTACATCTGAGAAGGATAGGTATAGACTATAGAGGAACACGTTTTCCCTTTGATGAAATGTATATATTTTTTATATAAAATGTAACTAGTGTCTGTAAATATTATGAACTGTATTATGCTTTTTGTACAGTGTTTTGTATTTGTATGTCTCGAGGACTGCAGATGGAAATTAGCTCCAAGAGCTAAAAGTCTGGTACAAAGCATCTTTTTATATGTTGATTAATGCTCCTGTACATGTCCCTGTCAAATAAATAAATACAAATAAACACTGTAGACGCCAAGGAAGTCATGTTTCCAATACGGGCCATGACTTCCCTGGAAAACGTCTTGCTTCTTTAGACAGGGCTCCAGAGTCGTAAATCCAACCAAAATCTTTATGAAAAGCCAAATATACTCTACATAGATAAGAATATCACACTGAAAATTGCCATCTCATCATCAGGTTAACTGTATTTTAATTGCAGATGAGAGAAGTTTTAAGTTTGTACAGAATGATGTGAGATTCGAGAGTCTTCAGCGTTTGAGTTGAGTGACGCGTTACAACTCGCCCTCTGTGACTGGATGGATAAAAATCTTAGTGGTTTTCAGAGCAAAGTCCCAGGGCTGCCTGATTTTGGAAAACCAAAAAATCTAATTGTTTTATTAGGACGAGTAATTAATTCAAACACATCCAGGAGCAGGAGCAAAAGGGCCTATCTCACCGGAGAGGGTTGCAGAGACGTTGCCGAGATTCTCCGGCAGGTCTCAGACACATGCGGAGGCCTCTCGGAGACCATTCTACAGTATTTACTTAGTATTTATGTATTTATTTGAAAGGGACATTGCACAATAAATGTGTGGCACAGATGCATATGCTAATTTTCATCTGTCGTCCCCGGACACTTAAGAGTCCATTCACAACATAAAATACAAATAAAGCACTGGCAAAAGGATCACCTTAACAAACAATCAAATGCAAAATTTACAGTAGTTACAATTGCGATTATAATTATAGACAGTTTAAAAAAAAAGTACCTCATTACATTTGGGCGGCACGTAGTACAGCGGTTTGCGCTCGTGCTTCACAGCTAGAAGGTCTGGGTTCAATTCCCACCAGGGACAGGGCCTCTCTGTGTGGGGTTTGCATGTTCTCCCCAATGGCCGCTAGCTGCTCTGCTTTATGACCACAACACTGGAGGCCATTGCTCCGCCATTGCTGTAGTACCTCCATATAGCCGCTAGTCTCCCATTGAAAAGCATTGGACTTTAGACACGTTAAAAACAACTTTAACGCCAGGTTTCTATTTTTTAACAATTTCTATGGCTACATATTCCTCCTGAGATAACGCTGGGTTAGTCACAATTAAAGAAACCAGGCTGGTTTTCGAAAGAATTTTTTTTTTAAATCTCGTACTAATGAGGGTCGGACTGTTAGCATTGGAGCTGCGCGAGCTACACGTCACGCAAGGGCCGAGTCTACAGTGAAGATCCCGCCCTTATGCCCTTATTAGGAACATGCTTTGTCAGAGCTGGGGAGGAGGAGTCTGTAAATCCGCCATGATTTCCCCCTCGAACGTGGTCATTATGGTAAACGGGGAGGAGTGAGGAGGAGTTGTCTATTCTTTTAAACGGTCTATGGTTCTTCCCGTGTCTGTGTAGGTTTCCTCCGGGTACTCTGGTTTCCCCTATCACTAAAAACATGTACAATAGGTTAATCCTCTGGCCAGGTGTTTCTGACCATTAGCCTGGCTCCACATCATGGAGATGGGTCTCCAAGCGCCGGCCCACGCTGGCAGCTCACAGCTCCTACAGGTCGCCCCAGTGGCATTGAGGACGGGTCAAATGCAGAGAATTTCCCTTTGGGGATTAATACAGTATAACTTAACCATAACATTTTATGCTTAATTCCCTGATTAACCAGTTTTGTGCTCATGATCACTAATCTGACCGTCTTTCAACTTCTTCAGGTTCAGTTTAAACTGGTCCTACTCTCTCTCCAACAGTTAATGGCAACAAGTTCCACATCCTGCAGCTTCACAGAGAAGCAATTCTGTCCAAAGGTAGAGGATGTAAAGTTCACAGAACAGTCTCAGGGGTTGGTGCCAAATCATGAAGAATGTTATACACTGAACTGACATTCGAAAACAGAAAGACATTTTCAAACATTCATAATTTAAATTTCTTCACCATGCGGAGACTCTGCTGAAATCAAACCTGGAGACTCGCCTTATCTCCAGGGAACGTCTCAGAGACATCTCCGACTCGTCTCCAGGCCAGTGAGAACGGCCCTTTAACGACCATTATTCAGGATTTTGTAGTGCCTGAAATATTTGCTTTATCGTAATTGCAACTACTCACATTTCGATTTGAACTGCGCAGGCCTGTCTGGATGTGGCCGTGAGCTTGAATCCCTTGACTTTGGTAAAACGAGATGTGCTGATAAGTCTTTCTCTCCTCTGGTCCTCCGAGCGCGTATCTTCGGCCGCAGCTGCAGAGTGGATGGAAACCACCTGTGTTTATCTGCCGTCCCCGCGGAGTTTGGCGTCTGCAGCGAGGCCTGATTACTGCCGCGCACTGTTAGGGATTATCTTGTCTGTTTATGAAATTATGAAACGGTGCGGCCTCGGTTTCCAGTGATGTAAGCCTGTCTCCGGCAGATGTACGGCTGCGAACATGTGCGACGGCGAGCAGGACAGTCCCAGAGAGGTTTGGGGGTGTCGGGAGCACAGGCTGGTCTTCAGTTTAGAAGGAAAATCTTCCCATATTTCAGTTTGTACGATTTTTAAACATTCAATCAAATGGGAAAGCGGGAAAAAATTTGATTTTCAAAACCAAATCGGACACAACGGGAAACTTTTGAGTCAAAGATTGTGTAAAAATAATTTTGAGTAATGTCATAGAATAGAATATAATTTTTATTGAAATTCATCTTTGGCTCACTGACACATAAAACCACAAGACTAGGGACAAAACAAACATGCCCAGTAGAAAAACTACTTAAGAAAAAGAAACACAGAAAAATAAAACAGAAACAAATGTTACAGAACAGCTCAGTCATTTCTGTGGCGATTGTGTTCAGGATTCCCAGAGCACAGGGACAAAAGACTTCTTAAAGAGGGGGTATTATGCTTTTTTCAATCACATAGCACCAGTCTATAGCATACTACAATGATGACGTAACCTTCTGTTGGTCTGTATATGCAGTAAATTAAAATAACTGCCTTGAATAAAATTGCTCTCTCAAAATGGCTGTACTGAACGTCTTGAAATAGGCCTCTGTCTCTTTAAGAAGCTTTCCGACACGCCCCCTTCAGCACACTGCTGTGGCATCTAAACAACACTACTGTGCGGGGAGGGGGCTCTGCTGAGCTGAGGAGCAGTGGTTGGTGGCTTGGCTGGTGACGAAAGGTCCAGAGGCGTCTCCAGGAGGTGGGGGCGTTCCTAGGAGGACTGAGGCATAGCTACACCTAAAATGGCTGCCGTCTAAGTTTTTACTGATTACTCAAAAATATGTGAATGAGCCAAGGCAACACTCCAGGCATGTGTTTAATGAGGGAATGACATAATAACATGATATAAAGCTTGAAAAAGTCCATTTTACACACTCTTAAAACAGATGTGTTGAAAACAACACAAAATGTGTTAAAAAAATGCACATCCCTGTGTCAAGTTAAGGACAACACAACATGTGTTGTTTTTAACCTGTTAACCCTTTCTACTCTAAAGAGCCAAATTTGGCTCCAGTTATGGTCCCGGTATTTGGACGCAAAGGGTCACAAGGGGGCGTCCTTCCAACCTTCTCAGTGTACATGTGAATTGAATCTCTTTAGAGTTAGACTTTAGGTCAGACACCATGAGTGACAGTAACATGACGCTAAATAGTGACCCTTTATTTTCAGTAAAAAGGCTGAAGCCTCATTGCTCTTCAGTCACAGACTGAGAAGTGAAGAAGGAAGTCATGGAGATTCTCATTTAAAACATTACACTTCTGCTGGATGTAACAATAAACGTTTGAAATTAAAGTATTCTTTAGTAATAGTGCTGAAGATCCTGAATTTGTGTGTTTAAAATGTCAGTTAATTATTAATGACTCTCATTCTACATAAACAAACCCTTGTCATTTGTATCTGCTGTAGAGTCATGTTTGTCCCAGTTCCTCTGAGTCGTGGTACAGGACTGATGTTACAGTAGAAGCTCATGAGGCTCATTTCTTCAACACAGTTACTATAGTAACTATTTTCTCCAAAGTAAAAGTAGATCTACCACAGTCCTGTCCACATCTGTCATGGTCCACCATGACCCACCGTGACTCAGAAGAACTGGGACACACATGACTCTCCATCATATATAACTGTCATGTTTTGTTTGGTTTGTAAAATGAGTGTAATTAATTAACTAAAATTTTTATTGATATAATTTCAGAATATTCACATTTGGATTTTTACTTTTTTTGATCAGAAATACTATTTTTTGTATATATTTTGTTTTTCCTATATTTGTGAGTTTCAGAATAAGATTTGACTCTTATATCCAGCAGAAGTCTGAAGTTCTGTCTAAAGCAGAATCTCCATGACTTCCTTCTTCACTTCTCAGTCTGTGACTGAAGAGCAACGAAGCCTCAGCTTTTTTACAGACAATAAAGAGCTCACTATTTAGCGTCATGTTACTGTCACTCATGGTGTCTGACCTAAAGTCTAACTCTGAAGAAATTCAATTCACATGTACACTGAGAAGGTTGGAAGGGCGCTCCCTAGTGTCCAAGTGCGTCCAACTGCCCGGACCAAATTTGTATTTATTTTGAGCCCACGGGCAGGACGGGGGATGTTAAGAGGTTAACGCAGTCAGTGTGTTAAATATCTCAACACACTGACTGTGTTAAAAACAACACATGTTGTGTTGTCCTTAACTAGACACAGGGATGTGCATTTTTTAACACATTTTGTGTTAAAAAGTGTGTTATTTGTATTTCCTTGTATTTTACCCCTAAAATGAATATTATACATGCAGGAATTACACTAAAATAATCACAAACAATATAATTAAAAGTAATTCTTATTTATTATGTATTAGCAAATCACAAATGTGAACACATAAAAGAATCTCTACAGTTGGTTTGAAAACATGGAGGATGTTTGAAAAAATATTGAGTTTTTAAAATTGCATTTTTCAGGTTTACCTTATGTTTACAGTACACCATACTAAAGTCAATAGCATTGTGCCAAATGTTACCAAAAAAAAAAAATAGGGATGTTCACAAGCCACAATGTAGTTTGTTTTAAGTTGTTGTTGTTAACTCTTGTCAATCGAAAATGAAAATCTAAAGATTAGGCTAGTTGGCCAAGTCCCGACTTACAAACTACACAATCATAATTTAACACTAAACTTAAATGGTTCAGATTACAAACACAGCAAATTTAGAACAGTCTTTGGTACTCATCACTCGTTTGGATGACGAGGAGAGGGGGCAGAAGGAGAGCGCAGTCAGCCCGGGGCGGAGGCGTGTGACGCGGTGAGCTGAAGATTCAAGCAGTGTGTGATTGGACAACAGTTTAACACATGCAGTGTGTTATTGTAAATATGCAACATGATTGGATAATAATTTAACACAAGATGTGTTATTTTGTGTAGTTTCATTTTTACACAGAAATTTCAACACCAACACAATATTAACACAACATGTGTTAATATTAACACAACATGTGTTAAATGAGCCTTAACACATAAATTGTGTTAAAATTTAACACATCTGTTTTAAGAGTGCATAATACCCCCCTTTAAACACAGCCTTTTTAGCCAGTGGAACGCTGTATTAAGACATTACTCAAAATATCTGACTCAGATTTAAGTGTATTTAAATGACTTTTAAGGCCTTAGTTCATTTAAGGACTTGTGCTTTTTCATGCCCCGCGTAAACCCTGTGTAAAAATTGCACTGTAAATTGCACCATCTTCTGCATCTGTAAATCTCATTTAGTCTTCAATAGACAACTTGTACTGTATTATGTAGTTCTTTATCGAGAGACATTACGTATATTAGACGTTCACCTGGCCAGCCTGACAGATTTAGAAGACTGGTGGTCTCTGGAGCAGCATATTCCAGGTTTGAGAGAGTGTAATGCTCCCTCATTTTTGTTGATTCTGATTGAATGACATTCCACATCCTCTCTCTCTGATCTGAAGGACTCCACCGCCGGCCCACCGCACCGTTCCTCCCCGACAAAAATACAAATCACTTTAGGCCACAAAAACAATCACACGACCCTATTAAGCTTGCACTGCTCTCATTCACGTAACATTTCTCTGCCTCTGCCCCTCGCATATGGGAGGAACAAAAAAGCATGAGAGAGAATGGTGCTAGCTTCAAAGCAATTTCCTCTGTGACAGGAGTTTACAGCTCGCCTGCTCCTAAATATCCATCCATCCATCCATCCATTTTCTTCCACTTGTCCGTTGCCGGGTCGTGGGGGCAGCTGTTGGAGCTGCACCAGCCCTTATGGCTCCTCCTGCAGGTGGTGGGTCCACAGAAGGACGGCCTCATGGTTCTAACCGGGCCTGTTGGTCTCTCATAAGGGGCTTCTGAACCGCTCTTTGTCTGACCCGTTACGTAGGACCTGTTTGCCATGGGAGACCCTACCAGGGGCACCAAGCCCCCGACAACAGAGCTCCAGGATCAGTCGGGCTCAAACCCCTCCACCACGTTAAGGTGGCGGTTCCTGGAGGGGTACTCCTAAATAGTTACTTATTATTACATGAGGAGTTTTATTTCACAAACTCTGAGCTGCAGCGGCGGAGTGGACCAGGACTGGAGTGTAGTGTAGTGTTGTGGCCGTTGATGCGTTGTCATTCGGAGGCGTCTGGAGCGGAGAGGAGCGAACAGGAGTAAGATGTGGAATCTGGGCGTGAGAGCCTCACTTCCTGGTTTCAAGAACCTCTCGAATCCAGTGTTTGCTTTTGTGTTCCTCCTTTCCTCTGATCCTTGCTTCTTCCCAATCCATCACATGGTTTCCTGTTTACAGTGTGATTTGGATGATTTGAGCTGCTCTCATCAGCTGAGGAAGGCGGCCTGCAGCCTGCTGAAACACAACAAAGGTACGGCTAACATTTGCTAACTAGACCTATTGTCTTACTATGAAGAACTAAATAATGTAGTGATGCATTACACATGTGCATTTATGATTGGAGTGATTAAATGCTTGTTTTTATTATCCTTCTGTGTCATATGTTACACAGTTTGACTTTAAAAGTAACATTTCAAATTAGCCTTGGCTATAAACGTTGTAGTGTGGTACATGTTCACGCTTGTCCCTATTAAGTAAATACAAAAATTAAATAATTAATCTCTCTGTACAATTATTAAGCTACAACAACTGGCGAAAGCAAAACAGCTAATTTCCTTAACCTGGGGATTACTTCGCGATGACAGGTCTAAACAAATAAACCTAATATCTGTTTGACAACTCAGTACTAACTGTTCCTGGGAGAGACACGTCACCCACAATACGCCGACTCCGGGCACAGAACACAGAACATTTCAAATTAATATTATTATTTTACCAGATGTTGGTTTAACGTCAAAGTGGAGATTTTTAGTTTCCTCCCTTAACATCTTAGTTTTCATGTGTAAAAATGACAAAACCAACCCCGTATGATGCTTAGTTTATGACATTTTGTTGCCAGAGCAAGGTAGAGGTAACTCGGAAGTTGCAACTACGTCGCTTCACAAAGCCGTCTTTCCCTCGTGCATTCATTTACAAATATTGACAGATTTTACATCCCCAAGTGTGGCGATGACGCTATAATCCAAATACATTTTTTTTCCTTCTAAGAAATGTGTGGCACACTTTTTCTCAAAAGGAAGTTTTTGCTCCACTCATGCAACCACATAGCCATGATCGTAGCTCCTACGAACTCCAAACTGTCCAGACTTAGTAAGCCTAAGTCTGGACAAGTGTTTTTTCAGAGGGATTTTTTAAATATCTAAGTAGTAGCCTGATTCAGCTTTGAACCCCAAAGAACACGGCAAAGTGGAGTTTTTACAGATTTTTTCATGAATAGTTCATTCGAAAACTAAAGATCAAAAATCCCAACAAAAATTGTTACTAATACGTCAGTATAATACAACCATAAAATCTGAGTCTATCCATTGCCATGACCTGTGGAGTCCCTCAGGGGTCAATCTTGGGACCCCTCTTATTCAACTTGTACATCCTTCCATTGGGTCAGCTAATAAACAGCAACAATGTGTTGTACCACAGCTACGCAGATGACACTCAGATCTACGTGTCACTGACGACTCTGTCACTACAACGAACAGATCAGTTTGTGGATGCAAAACAACTTCCTCCAACTAAACTCAGACAAAACTGAAATCATTGTTTTTGGCCCACAGACACAAAGACAGTGTCTGACAGTGTTTTAAGTGTTATCAGTCACCTTGAGTCTCTCTCTCTAAAACCGAAAAATCAGGTTAGAAATCTAGGAGTAATCATGGACTCAGACCTGAACTTAAACAGCCACATCAAAGCAATAACATCATCAGCTTTTTACCATCTGAAAAACATTGCTAAGATCAGAGGAATAGTGTCAAAACCAGACTTAGAGAGACTCATCCATGCATTTGTCTCCAGCAGGTTAGACTACTGTAACGGCTGCTCACTGGCCTTTCTAAACCAGCTGTTAGAGCTGCAGAACATCCAGAACGCTGCTGCTCGAGTCCTGACAAGAACCAGGAAATACCACCACATTAGTCCAGTGCTCCGGTCTCTGCACTGGCTTCCTGTCACTCAGAGAATAGAATTTAAAAGAGCTCTGCTTGTGTACAAGTCTTTTCATGGTTTAGCACCAAAGTACTGTACATCCGTATGAACCATCTCGGGCCCTGGGAACTACAGGGAGGGGTCTCCTGGTGGTTCCCAGAGTTAGGACTAAACACGGTTCATGAGGATGTGAGAAAGGCCTTAAGTTCAAATCCAGGCTGAAAACAGCTCTTTTAACCCGTAAATATAACAACAAAGTATTTTATCTGCACTCTTGCCTTTTACTGTAATTGATACATTTTTATGTTGATGTTTTATCTGTTTTCTTGTCATTTTCTGCAACTGTGAAGCACTTTGAATTGCCTTGTGTATGAATTATGCTCTATAAATAAACCTGCCTTGCCTTGCCATTATTCAAATTTTTTTGCTGAAAATATCGACAATTTTTTGATTTTCATGCACAAAAGGCCTTATTTTTATATGAAAACATAAAATGACAGAAAACTTGCAATACATTTTTTTATTTATATCATTAATGTTCAGCAAAAGTTTAAAATTGATATCTCTAAATTCATTTATTTTCCCTATTCACCTGCAGTGTCTCGCCTTAAACCAGAATCAACTGCATTACGGTCGCTTTACTTTTGCTTTGGTCAAAGTGATGGACAGGAGCTGAATGTTCTCGTCTGTTTGGGCTGTGGTTGAATGGATAATAAAAACACCCTGCAGTCTGGTTGGTCTTCACTCATCAGTTGATAAGCGCAGTGTTCGGGTGTGTTGACTTGTTAATCCGCACGGACTCAGTGTTACTTAAAGTGCATATGACACATTAGACTACATTTTGACAAATACTTAGTTAACACAATTGCATTCAAGATTCATGTTAAAATGTTCTCTAAATCTGGCAAAAAACTACCTTTTTTATTTTGGAAAAAAAATCACTTCCGCATTGGCCATGGAGACCGGAAGTGATGTAGAACAAAACTGCAAATTGTTAACGGCCGCTGATAATTTGTCCAAATAAACTGCAAACTGTCTCTCTCACACAAACATTTAGCGAACCACAACATCATGAACCTGGGACAAGATGTGACAGGCTAAGTACCAAAGATAAAAAGGTCTTGGTGCAATGAATAGAGATCAGCGCTGATAAGGCAAAGAAGCTAGCAGGCTAAAGCTAACTAGCCCGCCGGCTGCTAGCAGATTCATTCCGGATTAGTTTGTTTACGTCACACCACTTTTATGTTGTGCTTTGCATTAACGGGAGAGCGATTAGCTCATGGTAGAAATGTAAAATGACAGTGGCTGATGATAAACTTAGCCTCTACACTGTAGGACACAGTAGCCAAAGCTAACACCAGGAGACAACATCTTCACGGCTTACAAACGCAGAACAAAGGCTCACAAACACAAACCGATACATCAGATCAAGTCTGCAGAATGAAATCACATGGATCTGTACCGTGACCCTGCCATAAACAGCAGGATTTGACTCTGGAAATCGCTAGCATCAGTTAGCATGCGGCCACACACCGTCTGTAGCCTGATATTGACAAACATTGGTCGTGGCCACAATTCTCTCTTTGAAGAACCTCTCGAATCCAATGTTTGCTTTTGTGTTCCTCCTTTCCTCTGATCCTTGCTTCTTCCCAATCCATCACATGGTTTTCCTGTTTACAGTGTGATTTGGATGATTTGAGCTGCTCTCATCAGCTGAGGAAGGCGGCCTGCAGCCTGCTGAAACACAACAAAGGTACGGCTTTCATTTGCTAACTAGACCTATTGTCTTACTATGAAGAACTAAATAATACAGTGATGCATTACACATGTGCACTTATGATTGGAGTGATTAAATGCTTGTTTTTATTATCCTTTTGGGTCATATGTTACACAGTTTAAGCTTTAAAAGTAACATTTCTTTCTGGTGGAGGTGATCTAATCAGAATTAATGTTACCGTAAATGTATTTTCTTTGTGCATTTGAAAAGCCATTCTAGGGTCGGACATTGCGAATTAGCCTTGGGTATAAACGTTGTAGCGTGGTACATGTTCACGCTTGTCCCTATCAAATAAATACAAAAATTAAATAATTAATCTCTCTGTACGATTATGAAGCTACAACAACTGGCGAAAGCAAAAAAGATAATTTTCTTAATCTTGGGATTACTTCGCGATGACAGAGCTAAACAAATAAACCTAATATCTGTCTGAAATGGATTTGACAACTCAGTACAAACTGTTCCTGGGAGAGACACGTCACCCACATTACGCCGACTCCGGGCACAGAATACAGAACATTTCAAATTAATATTATTATTTTACCAGATGTGTGTTGGTTTAACATCGAAAGTGGAGACGTTTTAAGTTTGTCGCCAGAGCGAGGTAGAGGTAACTCGGAAGTTGCAACTACGTCGCTTCACAAAGCCGTCTTTCCCTCATGCATTCATTCATTCACAAATATTGACAGATTTTACATCCACGTGTCCTGAAGTGTGTCCGCGATGACGCTATAATCCAAATACCGTGTTTTTCCTTCTGAGAAATGTGTGGCACACTTTTTCTCAAAGGGAAGTTTCTGCTCCACTCATGCAACCACATAGCCATGATCGTAGCTCCTACGAACTCCAAACTGTCCAGACTTGGGCTTAACAAGTGTTTTTTCAGAGGGATTTTTAAAAATATCTAATTAGTAGATATTTTCATGATTATCTTATTCGAAAACTAAAGATCCAAAATCCCCTCTGAAAAATTGTTGTTACTAATACGTCAATAGAATAAAACCATAAAATCTGAGTCTATCCATTGCCATGACCTGTGGAGTCCCCAGGGGTCAATCTTGGGACCCCTCTTATTCAACTTGTACATGCTTCCATTGGGTCAGCTAATAAACAGCGATAATGTGTTGTACCACAGCTACGCAGATGACACTCAGATCTACGTGTCACTGACGACTCTGTCACTGCAACGAACAGATCAGTTTGTGGATGCAAAACAACTTCCTCCAACTAAACACCCACAGACACAAAGACAACGTGTTATCAGTCACCTTGAGTCTCTCTCTCTAAAACCAAAAAATCAGGTTAGAAATCTAGGAGTAATCATGGACTCAGACCTGAACTTAAACAGTTACATCAAAGCAATAACATCATCAGCTTTTTACCATCTGAAGAACATTGCTAAGATCAGAGGAATAGTGTCAAAACCAGACTTAGAGAGACTCATCCATGCATGTTGTTCTGCAGCTCAAGGTGCAAGAACAAGAAGTTATTGCAGCTTGTGAAGTATGTATGAGCCTTTGGACAGTTGCAGAACATCCAGAACGCTGCTGCTCGAGTCCTGACAAGAACCAGGAAATACCACCACATTAGTCCAGTGCTCCGGTCTCTGCACTGGCTTCCTGTCACTCAGAGAATAGAATTTAAAACAGCTCTGCTTGTTACAAGTCTTTTCATGGTTTAGCAACAAAGTCCATCTCTGACATGTTAGAGCCGTATGAACCATCTCGGGCCCTGAGAACTTCAGGGAGGGGTCTCCTGGTGGTTCCCAGAGTTAGGACTAAACACGGTACATGAGGATGTGAGAAAGGCCTTAACTCTGACAAAGTTCAAATCCAGGCTGAAAACAGCTCTTTTTACCCGTAAATATGACAACAAAGTATTTTACCTGCACTCTTGCCTTTTACTGTAATTGATAAATTTTTATGTTGATGTTTTATTGATTTGATCTGTTTTCCTGTCATTTTCTGCAACTGTGAAGCACTTTGAATTGCCTTGTGTATGAATTATGCTCTACAAATAAACCTGCCATGCCATTATTGAGATTTGTTGCTGAAAATATTTATAATTTTCATGCACAAAAGGCCTTATTTTTATATGAAAACATAAAATGACAGAAAACTTGCAATACATTTTTTTATTTATATCATTAATGTTCAGCAAAAGTTTCAAATTGATATCTCTAAATTCATTTATTTTCCCTATTCACCTGCAGTGTCTCGCCTTAAACCAAAATCAACATCAGCATTACGGTCGCTTTACTTTTGCTTTGGTCAAAGTGATGGACAGGAGCTGAATGTTCTTGTCTGTTTGGGCTGTGGTTGAATGGATAATAAAACACCCTGCAGTCTGGTTGGTCTTCACTCATCAGTTGATCAGTGCAGTGTTCGGGTGTGTTGACTTGTTAATCCGCATGAACTCGGTGTTACTTAAGTTTGTAAGCTTTGGCGCACATCTGGGTCAGGTGATGTGTTCATGAGCTGCAAAAAAAATCAAGCGGACTCTCTGGATGTGCCACAAGGCCTTGTTTTGAATCGTGAGAGAAGTCTTGGCAATCCTAGAGTTTATTTACCGCACTTGCTGAGACGACATTGTAAAAACTCTCTGCAGAAGAGGCAACATTTTCACTTTCAGTTGTGGATGTGACTATTTCACACTGGAAAAATAATTATCATCTTAAAAAAGAAATGCCACAAATTTACTTGCCTGTTGTGTCCAATTTGGTTGTGAAAATCAAAATTTCCCCTAATTTTTAAGTTTGAATGAATGTTTACAAATCAAACAAAATAAAATATGCCAATTGACCTTTCGCCGAGCCCCGCCCCCTTAGTTACTGTTGCTACGCCCGGCAAACAAATGGTCAAACACAACCAGCGCAACAAATTGCCATGCGTGTCAGTGACCTTTTTTGGAGCAATACCGCCGCGATATCCTCCAGATCGAGGCAAAAGGGGTCACAGTCTGCAGTGGAGGGATATATTCAAGGTGTTAAACTATTCAACGAAGGATAAAGGACAACTATTGACACTTCCTTCCTTAAATGCAACAGCACAGCCTTGTGGACCAGTCGTGCTCTTGCACTGCCCGGTAAGCACCCTCTTACTTTTTTAGTATTTCTAAAATTGGAACATTTCTCCGGTGAATTTCTCTGGTGCGCTAAAGTTAGCTAACGCTAGCTAAACCTACAGGTGCCACAATGACAATCAGCTACAGCCAGTTATCAGGGCCTAGACCAAATGCACAGTACTTTTATCATAAAGGGAGACAAACAAACGTGACACTTTAGGCTTGTAAAAGTTCACCGCTGCAGTTAAAGTTACAGCTCCAGTGCCAGTTTGTGTAACGTTATGTGACTGTCAGTAGCTAGATGTTAGCATGCTAAGGTGTTAGCCTAGCGGCCAGGCCCTAGCCTTACCTTAGAGCAGACGTGTGCTGGTTTATTTTGGAGACATTTAGCTGGGCGTAGGCCGTCCACATTGTTTGATTCATTGTAGGCAGTGCTCAGGTTGTGTTTTCGCTTTGGGAAGGGAAATAACTCCACTCCCCCAGACACACTCTTGTGGTACCTAGTGTCCGATTTACATCCTCCATAGGCAGATCGCTTCACCATTTAACTTATTCTTCTTTGTCTGGTAGGGTTTTTGGTGGTTAGCAGTAAAAAAAAAAAGTGCATCTGCTCAGTGCTCAGTGCTGGTATGTCCCATTGTTTTGCATTGGAGATCTGCGGCATGACGGACCTAGCTTCATAGTAACGGTTGCTAGGATGTCTGATTGGACAATGATCATTTGGGGGGTTTGCGAAAGGTCAATGATATCTATTAATCTCTTAACCCCCACGTGAACCGAGCACATTTTCTCCAGTTTAGCTTTACGCAAATCTAAAAGCTTCTTGAAAAAAGCGTCAAAAAGGTAAGAGGTTAATAATGTAAATAAATAGGTCAGAGTTACACCATCACATGAGAGAGGGCAGTAATGTCTGATTGACGGCTCAGTCTCCCGCACTCCCACGTCCAGGTGGCTGATCTCCGATGAGGGTCACCGGGGTTGCGGCTCCATCAGCTCTGTTTACGTTCCCCCCGTGAACACGTGCTGCGGAGGCGGGGCAGGAAATGCGGCCATTGTTCGGAGTAATAACTGTGTAATTGCACCATCATGTTGTTTACGCCAGACTCAAACAGACTTAAGACGAGCTGAAGAGACGATCGCATGCAGAGGCCGACCGGAGGAGGGGATACGCCGCGTCGGACTCTCAAATACCTGTATTCAAGTGCACAAACTGCTGAACATACTGTCAATTACTTCTAACATTTCTAGCGGTCGCCCCCAACCCCGACATTACGACAAATATAATGAACAACACTGAAGTTTAGGAGAAAGTGGGGCTTTACTTTTGGCCACGAATGGGAGACTAGGCCCCTCAAGGCTTTTGATTTGGAAGAAAATGGTCCCGCCACAAAGTTAACGCCTGCACACTGTAAAACCAGATAAGTACTAAACACTTACTAAACACTAAACACACAAAACTTAATTGGTTGACGAGAGTCAACTTAAAAGTTAACGTGTTAAAATCGCATGCAAATTATATACAAGAGATAGCTCTAAGTAATGAACATTGGAAAACTCATTTGTTTAAGGGGAGACACTACAGGCACTTTTTTTTTAACTGATTTTTCAACTACAAAACTGCTTATTTTAAAACTAAACAAGATATCCAAAATCCCCGTCGAAAAGTCTTTGTAACTAACATGTCAACGAAATAAAACTAAATTTAAACCTGGCTCAATCCATTATTCAGATTTAAAATATACGAGATTTTGGTCATTTTTAGGCATAAAAGGCCTAATTTTTCTCTCATTTACGCACGTAATCTAGTTTCAAATTGATATCTCTAAATTTAAAGTTTCCATTTTCACCTGCTGTGTCTCGCCTTAAATGAAGATAACTTAATATATATGACTTATGTTAGGGATGCACCGATCTGATAATGGTATCTGATATAGGAGCCGATACTGGAAAAAATACGATATTGGGTATCGGCTACAAATATCCGATAGTGAACCAAACTAACCCAGTTTTAGTTCTCAACGTCTTAAAAACATAACTTTTACCACTTAAATGTGAATATGGGCATGCTGCATATCACTGTAAAGCTAAGAATCAGGAGAATTCAACCACTAGTTTTAACCTCCGCAAAAGTATTTTTGATCGCCGCGCAAAATCCAGCGGTAGCAATAGCATGCTAAAGCTAGCGGGTGCATGCTAATGCTATCGAAAACGAATCAAGGCTGGGTCAGAGACTATGATAGAAATACCTAAAGAGGCCTAATACAATAAAATAACCACTGCTGAAGCCAAGTGTTTGTATTTTAGTTTAAGAAATAACTGATCTAACATTTGTAATGATCAGATCACTTCATGTGAGTTGTTCATATTAATGTAACCTAAAGCCTGTCATATATACCCAAGGATTAGGGTAGAAAAGTCCAGTGATCCTTGTTTAATGTTTATCCATTAGTTTATCAAGATAAATCTGTAACATCATGACAATAAAGCATGACTTTATTGATCTTAAAATGGAGAAAAGAGTAAGCCACTTTTAAGAAAGTCTCTTGGTATCGGTAAATATCGACTATCGGCAGATACTCAAACCCCAGTATCGGTATTGGTAGTAAAATACCTGGATCGGTGCATCTCTAATTATGATTCTTATTTAGATGCATCAATGCACAAAATACTTGGTATGTCCTTTTATTTAAACATACATGAAGTGCATGACACTAACAATGAGGTTCCAAAATGAAAAGTGTAGTTCACTACACCAAATTTTTTTGGAGTGATTTGGTGTCCTTTAAGTGGAATAAACTGTGACATTTACAAAGAGGGAGGGGCCATGTGAAACTTGAATAGTTAAAGTGCACTACACTTATATCAATGAGTTTTCAAAATTAAAGTCTACTTCAATTATAGGATTGAGAACAGCAAAACTGATTTCTCATAAGTGATCTGGTTTCTTGTGGAAACTTGTAAAACTTGAACATTCTTGTGCATTGCATGTAAAATCTTAACAGTTAAAGTGCACTACACTTATATCAATGAGTTTTAAACATAGTATAATTGAAGTAGACTTTAATTTTGAAAACTCATTGATACTGAGTTTAACAGCAAACGGCTTTTCTTTAAGTGACCTGGTGTCAAACCATTTAAGTGGAAATAACTTTTGGGTTTACATAAACAATCTCTTGAAGGAGACAAAAATGCAAAAATAATATTTAACTTTTAACCATGTTACACTGCAAACAATAAAGTTTGTTGGGCATTTACCCTAGATTATTTCACTTGTTCTGAGATGTCTCGTTTGTTTCAATACATTTTGTCTTTATTTCAGATACATTTCTTTGCCAATGGGGTAAGATATTACTCTTGTCCTATTGGCAATTTTACTTTCTTATTTCAAGTAAGATGACCTCAGAAACGGTCTGAAATGTAATCAAGCAAATCTTGGTCAGATCAGAAAATGTTCAAATTGGTGAAAACCGCTCAAAACAAGAGAAATCTTCTCAATTCATTTAAACCAATGCTTGATATTTACTTTTGTAGTGTAAAACTCACAACACAAACAAACCTGTTCACTTGTCTAATATCTCCCTAAGCGCTCTAATCCAATAGGGCAAACGTGAACCCGTCCTCCACATTTTTTACAGCCTATAATCAATCACTAGACGAGTTCTGAGCTGCTCAAAGTGAGTCCATCGTGGCGCCACTGATTTTCCGTAGCGCAGTTGGCTGAAAGTGAAAGCTTGTTTTATCCCATATCATTCCCACATTTCAAATTATCCGCGATTTGTCCACTTCAAACCCAATCAAGGCGTTCCAGGTCTGGGATTTGGAATGGGAAATGAAACAATAGACATGTGAAAAGTGAAAATGGTTTGTTTGCCGGTTGCTATAGGAACGTATCCCGGGAGGAAGCGAGAGCGTTCTTCCTTAAGGACCTCTGTGACATAAAAACAGGCTCCGGATCCGCTCCTGTTTGCCGCGGTAATTGCTTGGCTATCATAACACGCTCGCCGCTGGTTTTACAATACACTCTCCGGGCTTTCCACTCTGCGCAGCGTATTTTTGTTCGAGGAGCCGAATGGGTTTTGCAGACGGCTGAAATGTCCTGACAGAATCTCGGTTCCTTCCCGGTAGTTAAAGCGTAGAAATGCGCCGGTCTCCGAAGGCTCGCATAAGTGGAGCTGGTCGGAGTTTTAAGGATGGAGGCCGCGGTTAAAAAGACGTGGAAAGTGTTGACGGCTGAACTCGGGCGATAACGCGGCCGAGCGGACACTTCTGTAGCGCACTGGGTGTTTGGAGAAATGCTTCACAATGAAAGATATTTCAGCGATGACAGATGAATCGCCCAAAGGTAACGCTGACCTATTTCTGCAGGGCGATATGTGACATTAACACGTTCTTTTATGTTTGGTCTGAGTGTTACAACCATTAACTCAGAGATCCGGATTGTGTCGTCAAAACCACATAAAAATCAGCAAGTCTTGGTAAATTCCATAATAATAAATAAATGGAGGTTTTAAAATGTGAAATACTGGAGTCATATTGTTCACATAAAAGCATTTGGACACTACAGTGTGTTGGATGTCCATCCATCCATCCATCCATTTTCTTCCACTTGTCCATTGCCGGGTCGTGGGGGCAGCTGTTGGAGCTGCACCAGCCCCTATGGCTCCTCCTGCAGGTGGTGGGTCCACAGAAAGACGGCCTCATGGTTCTAACCGGGCCTGTTGGTCTCTCATAAGGGGCTTCTGAACCGCTCTTTGTCTGACCCGTCACCTAGGACCTGTTTGTCATGGGAGACCCTACCAGGGGCACAAAGCCCCCGACAACAGAGCTCCAGGATCATTCAGGCTCAAACCCCTCCACCACGTTAAGGTGGTGGTTCCAGGAGGGGAACCGCCACCTTCCTTTATGCCTGTTGGATGTGTCTATGAGAAATGACTATGCCTCTTTTCTCAACCTTTTCTATTGTTTTTAGCTAATGTTAGCGGATAATGTTCATTAGTTCACTCTCCTACCAGCGCTAATGCTATAACTTGCCAACAATATAATATCATGTGTATTGGGGACGTCCTGATCTGATATTTTGACACGTTATGCCGATACCGATCCGATACAGTCTTTTTGTATTATTATATTCTTATATAATTATATATATATTGATCATATATTTTATATATTAGATCCTTTGTAAGAATAATGAATTGCAGACCTACTGGATATTACGATATAGCTTCACCAATTGGATTTAGCTGTTGAATTTTGAATCTGAAGATAACGTTGTGTATTATACAGGTTCAAATGAGTTTTTTCATGAAAACAAAAACAGTTTCATAATTGCAGCCCCTTCACGAAACAACACCAAAGCAGTAGATGCAATAGTTTCAGCTCTACCTTCTTCTAAAGGCCATTCATATTGCATTATGTTTAGGGCCTGTGTAAAAGACATAAGGAGCACTTGGCGCTCTCATCTCAGCTGTTGGATTGGATTCTGCCTAACTTTCTGGCTCCTCTGTTAAAGCTAAATGAAGCTCTGCAAAGGAAACAAGGAACTTTTCTTCGCCACCAATATGTTTTAGCGGCTGCTGAGCGTCCTCACTGAGTCTTTAAACTGCGGGTGTTAGCGGCAGTAGCTTAGCAATAGCATTGCAGCTATATAGGGCCATCTTTTTGGCCATTAAAGGTCCTATATCATGCAAAATCGACTTTTTTGAGTTTTTAGCCATGTTGTTATGCTATTTCCTTATCAAAAACACCCCCAGAGCGGTTTTTGGCTTCATTCACGCAGTTCTAAGTAATCCTCCTGAATCCTGCTCTCTGAGCAGCTGCTCCACCCTCTCCTGGTAAACCACTGAGCTGTTCAGTTGTGTCGTCACAGCGGAACGGAAGTGCTCTACGTCTGTAATGTAATGCCTTACGGCCTGACTTTTTTTTTTTTTTTTTTTTTTTTGAAAAAAAAAAAAAAAAAAAAAAAAAAAACAGCAACTCTCCGACGCGTCTGTGCTGTCCCACGACGCTAATCAAGCGCACCCACGGCTGGAGGAGCCATGGATCCGAGCATAAGTGTTGTTTTTGAAGACTGAGCTCTTTCTAACCTACTCTGGACACGCCTGTTCTTTTTTTCTTACCGATAATGTCACGGATGCGCGTTTGGCTACGAGAGGAACAGGACTATTCAGCCTTCCTAAAGAAGAGTGCACTCGCCAGAAGTTGGAATTTCTTTCCGGGATTAAGCGACTTTATCAACCAACCTGATGGATGCTTGGTGAACCTTGGCCAGAATCAAAGTGGATTCACTTTTATAACCAACACGAGGGCCATAACGTAAACACCCGACGATGGGGAGGCCATGCTGAGCGGTGAGTCAGTCAAAACGCGTGTTAGCGTGTGTGTTAGCGTGTGTGTTAGCGTGTGTGTTAGCGTGTGTGTGTTAGCGTGTGTGTTAGCCATTTATGAAACTGTGTTGCACATGTCAACTCCTTATAACTGCATTATGTGAAGTAACTTCACTTTTTGCAGCAATATTTATATTTATAATACTGCAAATGTGGAATGAGCGGAGAGAGGGGCGGAGTTAACTGAATCGAAGCGTCTTGTCTTCCGGGTAGGGAAAATACCCCCCAAAAATACTTATATTTCTCTCAAAAATGAGTACTCCATAGTGATAGAGATAGAATATATCATATATATGCCTATACTTTACTTTGGAATGGCTAAAATAGCATGATACAGATCCTTTAAATCAAAACATTAAATCCGATGCAGTCTGATACTCTCAAAATGCCTGGATCGGCTACCGATACTGAATAACGGCTTGGCACATCCCTAATGTCTAATTTATAAAATGGCATAGACTAAAGTGGACAGCATTAAGTTCTCCACTTTAGTAGCACCACATTTTCCAGGCTTGTATTTATTATTTTTAAGTTATTCAGAAGGATTTTTAAATATCTAATTCCTAGAGATATCCAACCTTCTAATACAGTATGTCAATTAAACAAGTATAAACCTGACTCTTTTCATTATTCAGTTCTTGTTGAAAATATAGGCAAAGCAAAATGCCTTATAACTTTTAATCAGATGAAAGAAAACTTACAGTGTATGTATTGTTCCTTCTATGCCAGTAATCTAAAAGTAAAAGTGTCAAATTGATACCTCTAAATGTAAAGGCTCATATTCACCTGCTGTGTCTTGCCTTAAACCCTAAATTGCAGCACAGTCCTCACATAAGCTGCGCAGACGACGCTCATTAGCTCCTCTTGTTTCCCAAAGCCCATCTCCAGTGTTTCCTCTGTGGAGATTAATCTCTGTTGTTTGATGCTGAAGAGGAGCTGGCAGCTCTTCACAGACGCTCGGTTTGTTCTGAGTCCAACTCAAATTTGAACGAGTCGAGCTGAAGCGATTAGGACAAACTCTGCCATAGACAGCATAATGTGGGGTTCGAGTTGGGACGCCTACAATAGTTACGTTAATGCTTTGAAATAAAGTCATAGAAATCCATTCAAAACACCACCTGTGCTGCAGAAGGGTGTGTCGTAATGTAAATGAAGCTACAAACAATGCTTGCCAACTAATAGAATTGGAATGTTCATAGATGGAAGAAACATTCACGTCACTGAGGAGATTAGCGCCCCCTTTGGGTGAAACAGAAGCTCCATTGAAATGAATGGGCAGTGGTCGTCCGAGAACTCCTAATTTAGTTTGAAAGAATGTTTAATTTGTCTTATTTAGTTGTCAGATATTTCTAAAGCAGAGAAAGTGATTTGTGGCTTTAGATAATTCAAAGAGAAAACGGCGAATGTTTTTAATCTGAGCTGAACTCAATCATTACATCAATAACATTTGTGTGTGGAACGTTTTCGCTTGTTGATCTATAATGAAAAGACACAAACACACAGCATTTTCCTGATGTTTTATGATGTCCCCTTACACGGTTTATAAGGCCAGCAAGTAAGATGTCTTGCTATTTAATGCAATCACCCCATTTTCCCTATACATTCCCACCCATTTGATCTTTTCCCCCCAATTTCTAACAATATTTTCCACTTATTGGCACATGTTTATTTACAAAACATTTCTGTTTATCTGCCTCTCACTCCCAAACAGAGGTTACATTAACCGAAATTCTCCATCATTTACAGAATATTTTAAGCTTTGATAGAACATTTTAAAGGAACAGGCCACCGTTTTTCCATACTGAGATATGTTCTTACCTGAGCTTAGACGAGTTGATGCGTACCTGTCTGGTCTTTGTGCCCGTGGAAGAGCGTGGTCGCTTCTAACTTCACCCCATTTGGAGCCATAGGAATATGCTGGGAGAGGCCAAATGCTAACAACATCTTTGGTTGTTTTAAGTAAGGGATAATTCTGATAATGGACACCTCATAGTGCATTATCCCGCTTATACCATTGTCCCACGAACTGAAACTGTTCACTGGGGCCTGTTTGCTTATTTTTAGTCCTGGGCAGGAGTTATTTTACTTTTTAATCCGTTTTACCTGAAGCTAGTTCCAGCTCAGTTGTTTATCGTTACTATGGTAACAGCTGCAGTGGAGTGATAGAGAATGTGATTTAAAGGAACAGGCCACCGTTTTTCCATACTGAGATATGTTCTTACCTGAGCTTAGATACGTAGCTGTCTGGTCTTTGTGCGTGCGCTCAGTCACGCAAAACGACCAAAGATGTTGTTAGCATTTGGCCTCTCCCAAGGTATTCCTATAGCTCCAAACGGGGTGAAGTTAGAAGCGACCAAGCTCTTCCACGGGCACAAAGACCAGACAGGTACGCATCAACTCGTCTAAGCTCAGGTAACAACATATCTCAGTATGGAAAAACGCTGGCCTGTTCCTTTAACTGTTATTTAACTGTTGCCGGACTAGGTGCACATTATGCACCTTCCAGCCAATCAGAATTGAGTATTCACCCAGACCATGGTATAAAGCTTAAATAAAAATTGAAAAAAACAAAAAATATATCCTTTTCCCACGCAATTTTTGGAGATAAACTTGATATTCTGAACGATACTCACTAAGTGGAGAATGAGGGAAAAGGTTTGGTTTGAAATGATTTGTTTAAAATGTTCATTTGCACCAACACGTCGACACTGCACTGTTTCTGTGGGCGGCCTGAAAACGGCTTTGTGTCCGTGTAGTGAATTATTTTCTCTTGACGTCTGCATAATGTTAAACTAATCCAAGTGAAGGGGTGATGGCGGCGTCCAAACCCAGTTGTGTAAAACTGGGACAAATCAATGGTTTTGGAGAAATTCACTGGGACATGGGACAGAGGGCTCAAAACTGGGCCTGTCCTGGGTAAACTAGGACATCTGGTCACCCTGACTGCCATGTTTTCATCCAAAGGGTTGCAGAAACTCGGCAAAAATGTGAACAGATATTGCTCCCAGTTTGGTGAAGCTTTTCGGACTTTGAAAACGCAGAGCGACACCACCTCGTGACATCAGCGGGTGGAAAACGACTGCTCAAACTATCAACAAACAAAGCACTTGCTCCAGGTCCGACTGTCGCGAAGGAACGAAGCTCCGAAACGTAAACTCATCAGAACGACCGTGTTTCTAGAACTTTCTCACTTCCACATCCGACACGTGATGGTGCGTTTGTCTTCCATCATTTATTTCTCTTAGCGCGGGTTCCTGTGCGAGACCGCGGCCCAGTGAGAGCAGTACATCTGTTAATGAGCGTGTTCGACATTAGCCTCGGCGGCGCGCTCCAGTCAGGATGATGGATTACACATAATTGTGAGGATGATGTATTTGTAAAGCGTTGAGCCGGGGCCAGAGACTGATGCTACACCTCGCTGTCAGAACGCACATCGCACGGCTGCACGGCTGCGCTGGGGTTTTCAGCGTACAGTCACGGAGGGTCACGGGGAGAGGGTCACGGGGAGAGGACAGGCTTTAATCCAGCAAGGGAATCGGAATGATGAGCGTCGTGTCTCGCAGGGTGTTTATCGCAGCTTCACATGAAAGTTTAAATAACTTTGGAGGAAGGTCATTTAGTAGAAAAGGAGAAAAAGCACAGTTGCAATCTTTCTGTTTCTTTTTTTCGGTTCTCAAAAGCAGCCGTCTATACGGCTCTACGGTGTTACATCACAAATCAAGCGGAGGTGAATAAACGCTCTCGCTTCATTGAAAACAATGGGAGACGCTGATATTGGGTGGTTTGAGAGGATTTATTAAGGTGAATAATTGTCGGATTGTGATGAAATGTGATTTGATTACCATGATAACCTGCCTATTGAGGCAAAAGTCTGATATAAACAGAAATTGGACTTAAAGCAGTATTAAGTAACTTGTTTACCTTAATAAATCCTTTCCGTAGTTTCCTCTGGGGGTAATACAAGTGTTAATGGGATGATTGGTGGGTCTTTCTTCTCCCCCAGAAAACCATGCTTGCAACTTGACTGCCACCGGGGCGGAGCAACCAATACACACTAATAGAATCATGAAGAAGAAGCTAACAGGCTAACGGGCAAAGCTAACTGCGGGCTAGCGCCACTTAAACAGTATTTACAGCCAAGTTTGAGTGAAAAAAATTGTATAACATTGTATAACTGGATGTACAACATCCCTCTCTCCCTTCACCTTTTCTGTCAGCGTAGTATTTACTCTCCAAGACATTTAATAAGTTAAAAAATCGGAACTTGCTACGACACCTGCAGTTGCGTTTATGGCCTCTAGGGGCAAGAGTTACTTAGTACTGCTTTAAGTGGTCTCGATGAATGTTTGTACAAACAGAGGAGCCTAGTACGTGTCACCTCCACATCAGCAGCGCTCTGAAAGTACCCGGATGCTAGAAGAGCCCTATTGTGCCCATAGATTTATAGAAGCTGCAAGTAAATAGGGGGTGGGGGGGGGGGGGGGGGGTGGTGGATTACTCACACAGATCTTACACATAGTTTTAGAAGGTCTTGGCTTTCAAATGAGGTGTCACATTGGCAAATAGGCTGTAAGCTCTCAAGTCAATACGCTTTGAGATTTGGATATGCACAGTTGCTGACCCTAACTCTAACCCTAAACCTAAACCTAACCCTAATATGTAACAGGTTTGTTTGTAGGAGTTGATAAAGTGGAGGTGTTGCTTTAAGAGTGCAACAAACCTCAGTTTGAGAAAACTGGCCCTAAAGTTTTGTATCGTGTGCGCATGTGAGTACATGTATCTGGTCTTTCGTTGCGGGTTTCTCCCACAGAGGAAATGACCATATTTGGATTATAGCGTCATCACAGGCACAGAACACGTAGTTATAAAATATCTCAATATTTGTGAATGAATTCCGTGGGAACTCAGTTTTTGTGACACCCTCGTACACTAGAGATGGGTGATACTATACCGATATTTCTGTCGATACCGATACCGATACTGGTCATTTCATTTAGGTGAATGTATTGCAATCAATATACATTTCTAAAACTGGTTATTGTATATAAGTAAATTAAAATGATATAACTTTAACTGGTTAATTAACTGGGGCGACGGTGGCGCAGTTGGTAGAGCGGGTCGTCTCGTGATCGGAAGGTCACGGGTCAAATCCCAGCTCCCGCAAATGCACACTGTCATTGTGTCCTTGGGCAAGACACTTCACCCTCCTCGCCCCCAGTGTCTGCGTACATTGGTGTGTGAATGAGAGAGTGAATGGGTGACTGGTTCCTTACTGTAAAGCTGATAAAGGTAGAAAAGCGCTATATAAGTTGAGTCCATTTACCATTTAAACAATGTTACTGTGAAATTAAATACATGAACACAGTTTAAAATAAATACCTAAATTACCAACAGAACCTAAACCAGAATGATATGGCTGGCTCAGTACAATCCTCTGCTGATGTGGACTATTTTGGCTCAGAACAAATTAATAACTCGTCCTTTTGTGTTTATAATTGCTGCTGCGCCTTCTTTTTTCATATGTAAATTAGTATTGATACTTAAAGAGGGGGTATTATGCTTTTTTCAATCACATAGCACCAGTCTATAGCATACTACAATGATGACGTAACCTTCTGTTGGTCTGTATATGCAGTAAATTAAAATAACTGCCTTGAATAAAATGGCTCTCTCAAAATGGCTGTACTGAACGTCTTGAAATAGGCCTCTGTCTCTTTAAGAAGCTTTCCGACACGCCCCCTTCAGCACACTGCTGTGGCATCTAAACAACACTACTGTGCGGGGAGGGGGCTCTGCTGAGCTGAGGAGCAGTGGTTGGTGGCTTGGCTGGTGACGAAAGGTCCAGAGGCGTCTCCAGGAGGTGGGGGCGTTCCTAGGAGGACTGAGGCATAGCTACACCTAAAATGGCTGCCGTCTAAGTTTTTACTGATTACTCAAAAATATGTGAATGAGCCAAGGCAACACTCCAGGCATGTGTTTAATGAGGGAATGACATAATAACATGATATAAAGCTTGAAAAAGTCGATTTTACATAATACCCCCCTTTAAAAAGTAACCGCTTGGTATCGATATATCAATACTATGGTATTGATCAGCCCATCCCTATCGTACACGGTAAGTTTAGTCTTTTTTATACTCTAACCTAAGATGTTAATGGAGAAAACTAGCAAAAAATCTCCACTTAACCTGTTTCTCCTGACACAGAGACACGTGAAAGAGAAGCATAACAGCATTTCCTCTGTTAAACAGCTGCAGTACATCCAGAACGCTGCTGCACGAGTCATGACAGGAAATAGGACCACATTAGTCCAGTGCTCCGGTCTCTGCACTGGCTTCCTGACGCTCAGAGAATAGACTTTAAAGCAGCGCTGCTTGTCACAAGTCTCTTCATGGTCCAGCTCCAAAGCA
Organism: Neogobius melanostomus; assembly: GCA_007210695.1. Taxonomy (NCBI): domain Eukaryota; kingdom Metazoa; phylum Chordata; class Actinopteri; order Gobiiformes; family Gobiidae; genus Neogobius; species Neogobius melanostomus. The sequence goes on along the minus strand of VHKM01000462.1, from coordinate 221,863 downwards.
CTGACATGTTAGATCCGTATGAACCATCACAGCTCTGAGTTTAGTTTAATCATCGGAATTATCATTGAATTTCGATTAAATGCAAAGCCCTAAGGATCGAGAATCATCAGTTCTACTCCACGCTTCTCCAAGAAAAAGCCCACCTTCCTGTGGATGAAAGCCGGATCACCCGATAAGTGTCGACAATCTTGTTCTTTCTTGATCAGAAAAAGAAAAAAAAACGCTGTCTTGAGATATCTTGCAATGAGCTGTCCTCATAAATCGACAGACCTCCTCAGTTCAGAGTCAGGGGTCTTGGGTACGACGCCTGACATTCTTACGGGAGTAGGTGGTAGGTGCAAACAAGCTTAAGCTTCTTGGGTGCATACCTATGTTCCCCGGGTCCTATGTTCCCCGGGTGCGATTTTTTTTCCCCGTAGGTGAGTTGGTACTTCAACCAATCACAAGTCATGAGAGTGAAATGTCATACATATATCAAGCAGCTTAACCCTGACCCTGCCCTAGCCACTAACCTTAAGGATAGTGGGCTGGTGCCTAATCTTAATCAATAGAAGTGGGGGAACATAGGTACCGGGGAACATAGGTACCGGGGAACATAGGGCTGACCCCAGCTTCTGCCTAGTCCTTTTGAGCATCATATCCACGCTATTTATTTAATTATTCACTCATTCACCTACGACTGTATCTCTCTGGCTTTGTCTACTGTACTAAACTCTGTATATATGTAGAACTTTGTGGAACGCAGATGCTCAAATAAAAACGATGAATTGAATTGAATTGAATAATTCCCGCCACCATCTGAGAAAGTCAACTCACCACTGAACTCACCACAATGAATCATGTTGTGTAAATTCTCGTTCCACTTCCTTGCCAATGTTGTGGGAGGACATCTCTCATTTTCTCTAGCGTAATTTGAGTGTTGCGGTAAATTATTGAGTACTTTTTATTGAACACTTGTAAAACAACCGCTTCCTCCAACGGTGAGGTCATCTCTGAACGGCTCCTAACCAGTACCGACGACTGCTGAAAACTCAAAAACGCCCGGATGACATAAGAAATTACACAGGGAGCTAATTGCGGTACAGAACTTTTAACCGGAATCTGTCGAAAGCGTATTGTTATTAATATTAAGAGGTCCACAGTAACTTGACGAGAAAATGGAGACCCGCCGTTGGCCTGGAAATGGGTCAGAGCTACATAAATAAACTTTATCAGTGCTGTTGAAGCTAATTATGTGTAATCCATCATTGTGACTGGAGCGCAGCACGCGTTGGTCCGCAGATGTAATGCTTTCCCTGGGCCCGCGGACGGAGGAGAAATAAATAGGTGAATCCGCGCGATGTGACGTGATGTTGGTGAATCTGAGGACCACCAGAACGGACCGAGGCGGGACTAAAAAACAGGATCTCCACAGGGCATTGAATGGATTACGCCAAAGTGACGTCATTTTCTGTTTACTGTACATGAGAGATAAATATGTGACGTTACATGGATTTTGGAGCTTTTTTAGACTTGCAAAACATGTAAAGTACCACACCTGTAGCTCCCAACTATCAACTAAGCTTTATGCAGTTTATTTTGGCACTTTAGGTCCTAAGATTATGCTTCTCTCTCGATGCTCGGCCATGGACTTTAGTTACATCTTCGTCTCTACCCCTCTGCTGTCTATTGCACAAGATTCACAAGGTTCACCATTTTTCATCGAGGAAGCTGAATATTGTAGGAACCAATAATGTAATAACAGCAAATAACATAAGGATTTACCAGCCGATAATGTAAGAATGATTACGTTATGGGCCCTGGAGTAGAATGACAGAAGCAAGGCTGCCGAACTGACCAACCACTCACACAAGCACCACATTCACACATAGGCAATGTGGGTCTTTGCCTTGGCCCTACCGAAAATACATTTGAGCTGCAACAATAGACACAGATGGCATCTCTTGAATCGCCCATATATGGTCATGTTTAAAGCAATCAGAGGGAGAAACATTAAACTTTCTCCAGTTACTCCAAAACTACTTTAAGAGATGCTGAATTATGAATATATTTATCTACTAAAATAAAGATACAGAGACATGGAGTGGCTTTAACAGCCCATGAATACATAAATAACAGAGAGTGCTAGAAGAAGAAGAAGAACTTCATTTGAATGGCGCCTTTCCCAGAGATGGTCACAAAAGGCCTTGTTCCACAGACAGGCGCATATCAGCCCAATGCCTGGTCAACCCAGTTTGGTGAGCTTCTCCATAGCGGAGGCTAAACCGGTCTGACCAGGTATAGGTTTTAGGACCGGCCTCTGGCTGTGGCCAAAGCGCACTGACTCGTACCAACGTGATGTGAACAGACTGCTGGCTGCTGATAGTCTAACGGGAGAGTGGACAGCCCACACTATTGACACGCAGGTCATACGGATTTAATATTTCACAACATCATATCGCTGTGCTAAAAGGGGATTTTGCAGATATTAGCATTTAGCCGCTGTTAGCGCAACTTTACCTGGTGTTAGCATAACATTTGCATGTAGCTTATAATCATAGATATTTAGCCATTTCTTTTCTGTTTTATTACAGCTTGGCACCTCTGAATGATCCCATAACTCCCACCAGAAGGCACATTAGTTCTCATCGCGGCTTAAAAAACGTTCAATGACGATCTGTACAGTGTGCTCCTCTGTGGGGGCACTGCCCACAACGGGTCTGTGTGTGGTGGAAACAGAAGGGGTAAAGTCAATACATCGAGTTGTGCTCTGTGGAATAGTAGCAAAAGCGCTTTTACATGAGACTGTGGTGGTAAGATACATGTTTAACTTACCCCAGTTTACCCTGGGGTAGACTAACAGAAGTGCTGTCATGACTGCACACATCTGCCCGCCATCATTCATTCATACACACTCTCATTCATCCTGGCCTATTGTACATGTTTTTAGTGGTAGGGGAAACTGGAGTACCTGGAGGAAATCTACGCGACACGGGGAGAACATGCAAACTCCACACAGAAAGGCCCCGTCCAGTTGAGAATCGAACCCGGAACCTTCTAGCTGTGAAGCACGAGCGCTAACCACTGCTTCACCATGCTGCATGATGCTTGCTTCTTCATGCTAGCATCATGCTACATGCTAACGCTAGCTACGACTGCCGGTTTTTCGCTTCAACTGAACAATCTGCTGTGAAAAAACATTCATATGGACCCGACTTTGACTTGACTTTATTTGTATGTGACAAATACATTTATATTCTGCCAGAAAACGGCTAAAAACAGTGAAAAATTGTGCTTCCCAAACATACTTCCTACCCCCTTGGTGAGGCCACGCCCCCTTGTATGACGCCATACCATCTGTGTCTATACACCTGAAGTGAAAAACAAAAACTGTAAAATACAAAAGTTGAGGATGATTTAGATAAACATAGCAAACATTAAAACATCGTTCTTCTGTGAGAAAGAAGCGAAATCAAATCCATGTAGGTAATCCACTACATATGTGACATTGTACATACATGAACCCAAACGACACAGTTGGGGCGCCGCGGTGGAACAGCCTGTCCCGCGGTGGTAGTATTGGCCTGCTGCTCCAAAGGCTTTGGTCATGGTTCCTCTCCCAGTGTCCTGCCGCTCAGAGGGTCGCGCCTGTCCTCCGCTGTTTACTGCCTTAATCTGAGCCGCTCATTGTCCACTCGCCCAACACTCCTGCTGACGACTTACTCAGGGAAACAAGCGCTGGGACAGAGAGAGGGGGGGAAAGTGACATCATATTCTTAAAAGCCTAGCGTTCAAAGATTTTACAGGTATTTGGTAAACATTTCAAACAACCGTACATCTTTTTGATTAGACATTGCTATGTTGATGAAACATTTCTTAGTTTATCTCTTAAAGATCCTTATCCTGTGCTAGGCAGAGAGAACGGGAGGGATTTAAGGAAAGAGCTGGGCGTCCTGGTTGGGATTGCAAAGGGGCAGAAAATTCCCGATAGATTTCCGGAAACTTTCAATGGGAACTTTAGCTCGGAAATTTTAGGAATGATAAAAAACTAAAAACTTAAATAAAAATGCTATTTTGCTTCTCTTTTTTTTGACTGAACAATTAGTGAACTAGTTACTATAAATGATGTTTTTAAACCATAACACTTTTTTGAGTGATGTCACAACCCTACACCTAAAACCTACATTCTTCTTTATTCTCTTGCTAATTAGATCTGGGACACACAGCAAAGTTTTACATCATGATTTTGTTATAAAACGTTTCTCAGGATGTAAATACTTCGCCCCAATAGACTTCTGTGTGTATCACTGTAGCTGTTTTAGCCCTGAAGCTAAAGGCTAACGTTAACATGAGAATAACAAATGGGAAAACAGCACCATCTGAAACATATATGTAAGGGATAATGTATAGAACGCCGGTCATTATCGGGAAAATAAGTACCGACAGGGCGAACTGGACTGCGCAGAGGGGTCCAGTTCGCCCTGAAGGTACTTATTTTCCCCCTTATTATACGGCTGTTTGCCAACTGAACACACACAAATAAACTTCATACACTTTTATGAAGGCAGAAAGGTTTATTTAATGATTTCCACGGCAAATAGTTCCCAAAAGTGTGCGCGTTGCTTGGCAACGTTTGTTGATTCCAGGCAGTGTGGCTAGGCTTGTAGCAGCACAGCTAGCTACTTATTGCTAGCCTAGCTACTTAGTTGAAGGTGCAGTTGGAGAGGAGGAATGGTGGTGAATCTCTGGGTAAGTTGAAAGTCGGACTCTCGTTAACTTCACAAGTGATTCCGTCAACTTCTCTCGCAGGGACGGGGACAGAGATAGTGTCCGCCTGTCCGCTACTACTACTCGCAGAGTGATATGAAAGACCTGTATTACAAGCACGAACTCCGTTGCCATTGGCAGCGGTCATTATTTTTTTCAGAAGTCTTCTATCAAAAAATAATGACCGGTAGAACGTTGGGAAATCACATTCAAATCAATGGAGTGTTCTACTTGCATTGTGAAGGGCCGTATAATAAATATATTTAAAAAACACACTTAGCTTGATATTTATTTAAGATTTTTTTTGTTTTCTACATTTTTATTTTCAATTTACATAAAAATGTGGACAGGAATTAGTCCTTACCCTACACGGCCATAGAAATGAAAAGGAGAACAATCGTTGGATCCCAATGGCCGCTGGTTGTACTGCTTTATGACCGTGACTCTAGGGGCCGACATTGCCCACCATTGTTGTAGTACCTCCATATGTGGGCGGCAAAACAAGCTAGTTTTCCATTAGAAACCATTGCACTTTAGACAGGTTTTAAACTGTAAAGCCTGGTGCCTCATTTTTGAAAAAGTTTCTACAGCTAGATATTGCTCCTGTGATAACGCTGGGTTAAATACACTTAAAAGGACCAGGCGGGTTTTCGTAAGGTACATTTTAGAAATCTCGTATACTAACGAGGGCCGGACTTTGATTGACAGGCCGTTAGCTTTAGAGCTAATGGCGCGGCTACGACCAAACTACAGGTCACGCGAGGCCCGAGTCTACAGTGAAGATCCCGCCCTTATGCCCTTTTTAGGAACATGCTCCATCAGAGCTGGGTAGGAGGAGTCTGTCAATGATTTCCCTTTCGAACTTAGTTGTTATGTCAAACGGGGAGGAGTGAGGAGAAGCTTTATATTAATTCTACAGTCTATGTTTGAGCCTAACCTATCCGGACAGTTAGCTAGTCGGCTAGTCCGGGAAACTTTCCAGAGTCCGTTAGCATGAGCCTGCTCAATGTATTTTTCCTATAGCCGTTAGCATTAGACTCAAACATCGCAAATGATAAACGATCCAGATGTTTTCAGCTGTTGTCAACCATTGACCACATTTAGGTCAGAGCCTCATGAAAGAATGTACCTTTTGAGATTTTACTTCAGATACAAATTGGCGTATACACATGTCCTCTGAGCTAAATGCTAAAGCAAATTCCCGTATGTCACTTGAAATTGCTGACGGAATTGCGTGCCACACTTTACATGAATATCATTTGTTAAGAAACCCTTGGAAGTGCGGCTTCATTCTTGCTTTCTGCCAATTAATCCTTACCATTCTGCTTCTGAGAGTACTTTTCTTTCTCAGATTTATCCGAACTTGTTCATTTTGTCCATGTATCTGCCTGTCAGGGACACATTTTATCAATCTAAACCCGTCCCAAATCGATTCCAAAGCCGCGGCTGATTTTCCACATCGTTCTTGTGTTTGGACGACAAATTCCAGCTTCAAACGTGACCCAGAGAAACTCATTCATCAACCACGCTCCTCTAGTCACTGGTCTAAACATTAACTTGGATGCAGATCAAAGGCCTTTTACTAATTTATAACAATATTTACAGTGATTTGATTGAGTCCAATGATTTTCCTGGAATCAGAGCCAATGGATCCTGTTCAAAATCAAAATCAGCACTTTTGTCTAGTAAGGGAATGGACATTTTGCCAGTGTAACTATATTATTTCAAAAAGGTTTTATTTTAGGTTTTCAATATAGAGATATTAGAAGTCTATCAACAATTAAATCTCAATTGTGACCAAATCAGCAAGTCAGCACAATAGCAGTGAAAGATTTTGACGAGGCAAGTTTATTTGAACGTAGACGTCACAATGTGCTTCACAGCAACACCAAAACGTCTGTTATATTAAAATAAGCCAATCCTTTTAATGGCTCTTTGAAATGAATGTATTCCAAAGATTCGGCTCCCAATAAAGAGCCATGGATCCCGTCACTAGACTGAACTCAAGCTGCCTTCATTAGAAAGATGGATAGAAGCGGAATAATACAAGTGCGTTTTGTTAAAGTGCTCGTGTGAAACATTAAATAACACACGAGAATACACTGTAACAAGTAAATTCACGTGAGAAAGTCAAAGTTTATTTCTATAGCGCTTTATAACTACACCTTGCTTTCCATCAAAACACAAAATAGAAAAACATCATTAAGCATTAAATGAGATGTAATGTAAACACACAGGTAAAACAGGACAAAATACAGCAATAGGCGTTATGGAAGGCCTGTGTAAATCGGTCTTTAGTCTGGACTTAAATAGTGGCAGGTCAGTGACGACTCGCAGCTCGACTGTGGAGTAAGTGCCACAGTTCCGGCCCTGCCAGGGCAAAAGCACAATCGCCCACTGCCTGGACCCGGACCAATGGCCGCTTTGTGACCGTGACGCTAGGGCCGCCATTAGTTAGCATTGCACGTTATAAGCAACTGTAAAGCCTGGTTTCTCATTTTTTTTAAACTTTCTACAGCTACATATTCCTCCTGTGATAACGCTGGGTTAGTTACAATTAAAGAAACCAGGCTGGTTTTAGTAAGAAACATTTTAGTTTAGTTTAGTTTATTTATTTAGAGAAACTGGGACAGTGTACAATAAACATTAACCTCAAGAGGAGAGATGCATCGTACCAGGTTTTAGCTCAAGTGCTAATTTCCACCCGTAGTCTCTGGGCAGGCTGATGTTATAGTAAAATACATAAAAAACATCATGCATACATGGATAATGGTATTTACATTGACCAAGTTCATAATAGTAAAAGCAAATCTTCACATGCACAACAATCAGATAAAAACTCTTATACACACCTTTCATTTACTCAGGTCTAATCATAGACCTCAGAACACACACACACACATACATACATCCGGTCACATGTGGGTGTTTTGACAAAAGCCATTTCTTTGCCAGGCGTGAGAACGTGTAAAAGTTTGTGCTTGCTATCAGCTCTGTAGGCAACATATTCCACTGATGAGAAATCTCGTATACTAATGAGGGCCGGACTTTGATTGACAGGCCGTTAGTATTAGAGCTAATGGTGCGGCTACGACCGAACTACGCGCCCTGCGAGAGCCGAGTCTACAGTGAAGATCCCGCCCTTATGTCCTTTTTAGGAACATGCTCCGTCACAGCAGGGGAGGAGGAGTCTGTAAATCCGCCGTGATTTCCCCCTCGAACGTAGTTATTATGGTAAACGGGGAGGAGTGAGCAGAAGCTGTCTATTAAAATTATTGCTATGACCCGGACCTGGGCACATCCAAAAGCATCTGAGAGGAGGAGCGCAGGGCTCTGCATGGGCGGTGAATGGACAGAAGCTCGGACAGGTATGAGACAGAACGTCCATGAAGAGCGTTAAAAACGAACACAATTTTAAATTCAATTTGAAAACAGACCGGGAGCCAGTGGAGAGAGGAGAGGATCGGGACGATGTGGAGCGTCTGGATGTGTTTGTAGCTGAGTTTTCCACCAACTGAAGGCAATGGATGGAGGTCAACAGATGTTGACCTACTGTTACCAGTGTTCTCTGTTAAACACATCGAGTTTGACTTTTTTTTTAAGTGGCAAAAGAGCTAAATGAATAGTGTCAGGTTCATAACAATCAGCTAAAAGGCACTAAAATTTAATATCACTACTCAAAGAACACAAGACCACATGAAGGCAGCATCATTTGTCAAAAACATAACTCTTGTCAACACCTTGAACATAATTCATTGATTGCACGTGCGTCCCAAATCCTTACTGGCCCTTTACCAGACACGGAGCACATTCTCGCTCTTCTGAACATACAGCATTTGTTCTAAAGCTGCGCAGTTTGTGGAAATACGTGCTGTGTGTTGGTAGCAGTGTCCTGTCAAATAAGAAAAAAGCAAACACTCAAATTCCCATTTTTGACGTCTGGAAAGTTGGTAAAAGCCTTTGTGTTTATGTTTTGCGGGCGCTTCTCTTGTAAAACCTGCCCACTGACATTTACTGAGCGGGATCTTCTGAAATCACAGGTTTTATGTTACAAGATCCACTTCGTCAACCGCGAGTCTGTCCAGAAAACAGTCCATTTTCTTATCGACGCTCGACATCACAATCCACGAGACACTGTATCAGTAACAGAGGGATCTCAGAGATGGAGACACGTTTTCCTAATTATGTGAATACACATCCTTCTCGCTCTGTAAAAAACGTTGGATCCCGTTGTGTACGGATTGCGCTCTACAAATAAACTCGGCTGTTGTTACATAATCTCCTCTCGCTCCGTCTGCCTGATGTCACAGTTGGCGCTCCGGGACTGAGCGGTGAATGGAAGTTGTCACACCACCAAGCGCTAAACGACACTGACAACGCAGCAGTAGTTTGTGCATATTTATAGAAGCTCTGTGCGAGGCTGTATCTGTATCTACAATCCATTCCTGTGCACAGCTTTGGAAGATATGACCTCTCCACCACATCCAGAGGCTGTAGTAGTAGTTCTGACAGCAGTTTCCCAAGTCTGTGGATAGTTCCCGGGGACAGGTGTTCTGTGTGTCCTTCTGGGAGCAGAGGCCCTGAGGGACACCTAGGACACGGCGGTGGGCCTGTGTCTCTCTGTGGTAAAAAAATGTTTGGTACAACCACTTATGCCTGGGACACACTATTTTAAATAGTATTTTCAATTTCTTTTCGATGTTAGAACGTGATACAAAATGCACAGAGGGCTATTCTACGAAGCTGGTTGATTAGTTCCTCTAACCCGGGTGGATAAACCCAGACATGGAGCTTCTGGATCAGTCAGTTTAGTTAACCCTCGGTTTCCCTGAGGATTTGTGAGGCGTTCATTTGAACAGGAGGAGTCAGCACCAAGCTCTTAATCACAGAAGAGACACAGTTGATCTGAATATCAAAATCTATCACTAACTCATGATGAATATATTCTACAGCGCCATGACCCGAGCAGCACATAAGGGGAATGTTCACATTCGTTAAAGAGGAGGTATTATGCTTTTTTCAATCACATAGCACCAGTCTATAGCATACTACAATGATGACGTAACCTTCTGTTGGTCTGTATATGCAGTAAATTAAAATAACTGCCTTGAATAAAATTGCTCTCTCAAAATGGCTGTACTGAACGTCTTGAAATAGGCCTCTGTCTCTTTAAGAAGCTTTCCGACACGCCCCCTTCAGCACACTGCTGTGGCATCTAAACAACACTACTGTGCGGGGAGGGGGCTCTGCTGAGCTGAGGAGCAGTGGTTGGTGGCTTGGCTGGTGACGAAAGGTCCAGAGGCGTCTCCAGGAGGTGGGGGCGTTCCTAGGAGGACTGAGGCATAGCTACACCTAAAATGGCTGCCGTCTAAGTTTTTACTGATTACTCAAAAATATGTGAATGAGCCAAGGCAACACTCCAGGCATGTGTTTAATGAGGGAATGACATAATAACATGATATAAAGCTTGAAAAAGTCCATTTTACATAATACCCCCCCTCATTATTACAACTGAAATGCAACACTCGTACTGTTATATGGACGAGAAATCAGCCTCTTTCATGTCGTCATCCACAATCTGCGTCAGCCACATGTGTAGTAAAAGTTACAACATGATGTCGCTACTTCATAAAATCCATCCAAGCTCTGATATAAAGGACTTGTTTCGCCGCTTCTCAAGGAGCTTCCCCAGTTCCCCCCTGCTCCTCGCTCCCTCCGTAACCGCAGAGGATTCTCTTCTCTGATTGGTCAAAGAGCCGTCTTCTTATCTAAGCTGGAACTAAACCTGGTCCAGAGCAGGTTTTACGCTAGAACGTGATCCAGCTTTGTCATACGGCAAAACCGGGTTTAACCCTGAATTTACCGCTAACCCTATAATCCAGCTTCGTGTTTACCCGTTAGACCACAGACATTTTCCCACAATTAATAATAATGACCCGACAAATTGTTGTAAAACAGTCTCTTGCAACTCGAGAAATGGTAAACGGTCTCTATCTACAGCAATTATATAGCAACTCAAGAAAGTTTTATGGTTGGGCCTCTTCCCAAACTCGAGGAGAGACAAATCACACTCAATATTATTTGGCTAAAGCTCTTGTAGGGTGTTCCTATCTTAACTGTCCAAACAAACAAATATCAGAGCACATACTATATATTAATGGACATATACATGTACACAGTTGTTGGCAACACGAGGCCCCTGACGTAAAAGCTGGCAAACTACCATGTGGCGACCGGTTCGACATAAGAGGCAATATCGAAAAGAAAGAAAGTAGCCAAAAGATGTGTTGGTTTGTGTACACATCCAACAAGAACACCCAACAAGAAAGACCAAATCAAGAATATTTTTAAAAGCAGTTGCCTTCGCTGCGCTCTCAAAGCAGTTGATCTAAATACAGTTGTACGTCGTCACCTGCAGGCGAGGAGCGAGGACCGTGGGACCTACAATAGATTTGTTTGAGCAACAGAAAACAGAGATGAGGCGTGTCCAGAAAGTAGCCGCGTTTGAGAAAGTCCAGATTGAGCGCTGATGGACAGAGCGGCGCTCCAAGGATTAGGCCTTCTCTGCACTGTAAAATCAGGGTGCACTGCGACTGGAAATCAGCATATTAGTCTGGAATGTGAGAATTCTGCAGATCGTTTGATCGACATTCATGGTTAGTAACTCATTTCTATAGTTCTGCAGTCGCAATCTCAACAAGGATGAAGTGTCTTGCCCAAGATCACAACGACTGTATTCACCGAGTTGTGATGGGATTGAACTGTTGACCCTTCACTGGCCATCATAGATGGTCTATTAAGAATGGACTAAGTGAAGGTGGCTTCCCTCACAGTGTTCAGCCCGGGCTAACTGAAGCTTGTTCATGCTAGTAATTTGGCTTTGTTTTTGGAACCAACTCTATTATTTATAACAAGATGAAAATACGGAAGGAAGGAATAGATATAGGCTACAACTATGTTGCAAGTGTTAAGACAAACAAGTGGAGGTCAGAATGTTCAATAATGAGAAAGAGAGGACTTTATTTGTATAGCGTCTTTCAGACAGCCTGCACTCTTAAAACAGATGTGTTGAAAACAACACAAAATGTGTTAAAAAAATGCACATCCCTGTGTCAAGTTAAGGACAACACAACATGTGTTGTTTTTAACCTGTTAACCCTTTCTACTCTAAAGAGCCAAATTTGGCTCCAGTTATGGTCCCGGTATTTGGACGCAAAGGGTCACAAGGGGGCGCCCTTCCAACCTTCTCAGTGTACATGTGAATTGAATCTCTTTAGAGTTAGACTTTAGGTCAGACACCATGAGTGACAGTAACATGACGCTAAATAGTGACCCTTTATTTTCAGTAAAAAGGCTGAAGCCTCATTGCTCTTCAGTCACAGACTGAGAAGTGAAGAAGGAAGTCATGGAGATTCTCATTTAGAACATTACACTTCTGCTGGATGTAACAATAAACGTTTGAAATTAAAGTATTCTTTAGTAATAGTGCTGAAGATCCTGAATTTGTGTGTTTAAAATGTCAGTTAATTATTAATGACTCTCATTCTACATAAACAAACCCTTGTCATGTGTATCTGCTGTAGAGTCATGTTTGTCCCAGTTCCTCTGAGTCGTGGTACAGGACTGATGTTACAGAAGAAGCTCATGAGGCTCATTTCTTCAACACAGTTACTATAGTAACTATTTTCTCCAAAGTAAAAGTAGATCTACCACAGTCCTGTCCACATCTGTCATGGTCCACCATGACCCACCGTGACTCAGAAGAACTGGGACACACAAGACTCTCCATCATATATAACTGTCATGTTTTGTTTGGTTTGTAAAATGAGTGTAATTAATTAACTAAAATTTTTATTGATATAATTTCAGAATATTCACATTTGGATTTTTACTTTTTTTGATCAGAAATACTATTTTTTGTATATATTTTGTTTTTCCTATATTTGTGAGTTTCAGAATAAGATTTGACTCTTATATCCAGCAGAAGTCTGAAGTTCTGTCTAAAGCAGAATCTCCATGACTTCCTTCTTCACTTCTCAGTCTGTGACTGAAGAGCAACGAAGCCTCAGCTTTTTACAGACAATAAAGAGCTCACTATTTAGCGTCATGTTACTGTCACTCATGGTGTCTGACCTAAAGTCTAACTCTGAAGAAATTCAATTCACATGTACACTGAGAAGGTTGGAAGGGCGCTCCCTAGTGTCCAAGTGCGTCCAACTGCCCGGACCAAATTTGTATTTATTTTGAGCCCACGGGCAGGACGGGGGATGTTAAGAGGTTAACGCAGTCAGTGTGTTAAATATCTCAACACACTGACTGTGTTAAAAACAACACATGTTGTGTTGTCCTTAACTAGACACAGGGATGTGCATTTTTTAACACATTTTGTGTTAAAAAGTGTGTTATTTGTATTTCCTTGTATTTTACCCCTAAAATGAATATTATACATGCAGGAATTACACTAAAATAATCACAAACAATATAATTAAAAGTAATTCTTATTTATTATGTATTAGCAAATCACAAATGTGAACACATAAAAGAATCTCTACAGTTGGTTTGAAAACATGGAGGATGTTTGAAAAAATATTGAGTTTTTAAAATTGCATTTTTCAGGTTTACCTTATGTTTACAGTACACCATACTAAAATCAATAGCATTGTGCCAAATGTTACCAAAAAAAAAAAAATAGGGATGTTCACAAGCCACAATGTAGTTTGTTTTAAGTTGTTGTTGTTAACTCTTGTCAATCGAAAATGAACATCTAAAGATTAGGCTAGTTGGCCAAGTCCCGACTTACAAACTACACAATCATAATTTAACACTAAACTTAAATGGTTCAGATTACAAACACAGCAAATTTAGAACAGTCTTTGGTACTCATCACTCGTTTGGATGACGAGGAGCGGGGGCAGAAGGAGAGTGCAGTCAGCCCGGGGCGGAGGCGTGTGACGCGGTGAGCTGAAGATTCAAGCAGTGTGTGATTGGACAACAGTTTAACACATGCAGTGTGTTATTGTAAATACGCAACATGATTGGATAATAATTTAACACAAGATGTGTTATTTTGTGTAGTTTCATTTTTACACAGAAATTTCAACACCAACACAATATTAACACAACATGTGTTAATATTAACACAACATGTGTTAAATGAGCCTTAACACATAAATTGTGTTAAAATTTAACACATCTGTTTTAAGAGTGTGGTCTGAAAGACTAGTACTTTTTATTATATTTTTATTATATATATTTGTATTGTCTTTTTATCTGCTGTATTGCTACTGAATGACAACTGAATTTCCCCTTGCTGGGATTAATAAAGTATTTATCTATCTATCTGGTCACAAAACGCTTTACATGGGACAATTTTACATTCACTCCATACTCGGTGGTGTAAGCTACAGTATAACTTAGTAGCCAAAGCTGCGCCGGGGTAAACTGATGGAAATGAGGCTGCCAATCTACGCCTTCTAGCCCTCCGACCACCAACCAAAAGAATTTCAATGGAAAGTCCATGAGAGCAAGGACTCTCGAGAGCCTCCCCCATTTCCTACAGGAAGGAGGCTATTTAGGCTTTTCTTAATTTACAGTCTATGCTGGCCATAGGCTCTGTCACTGATGGTCAAAATGAGCTAAGGAATTTCCAGGGGCTGTCCTCAACACTCTTTTCCACCTGCTCATGTCATGAAGTCTGTACATTTCTTGATTTTTTCAGTGCTCAGATTACCTGAGTGACAGATCTTTTTGAATGGCGCAAGGACAGCGTTGCTCCAAAGGTTAGCCTGCATTTAAAATCACAAGATCAGGCCCAGACTGTGACAAATGGGACAAAAGTACTTTCGATAGACGGCAACAAGAAGAAAATCCTCTTATAGAAGATGAAGCATCAAATTAACATCTTCGCATTTCCAGTCATTTACTCCGATTGAACCCATTAAAAATACTTCTAATACATTTAATCATACTTGTGTTTTGATTCCTCATGAACTTGTTATTTTTATTGATTTTTTTTTATGTTTAGCACCGTTTTAATTTGTGTTTGTATTCTCTTATGGCTCTTTGAAACGTGCTCTAAAATGACTTGACAGTAGTAATCACACACTTGTTTCATCTGAGATATTCGCCAGACCCTGCAGAATATTTGCAGAATCGAGTCATTGATCTTCCCTCATTTCAGCCTTCCTTTTTTGCAGTGTCAGACCTCTGGATGACTGCTGCGCTCCGTTCGCTGACTGTGGGACGAATCAGCGCTCGTCTCCGGCGGTCCACTGGGAAACGCACTTTTCTTCACCTCATCCTCGAGCCGTGAGCGTCCCATCGCACTTTTCCAGATGGAGAGAGAGAGAGAGAGAGAGGGTTCCTCTATTGCTACAGCTGTCCGAGTCCACTCACTCGCACAGCACTGGGAACTGGGAAACTCTTTAGGGACACATCGGAAAGGTGTGGGCAAAGAATCAACACCTCCATGAGTCAAAGTTACATGTATTTTGAATATCGTTTAGATGGTTTAGATGCACTATTGGTGCCTTGGACTGACAAAGCACCATTCAAACCAGTCAAAGCGCTTTAGATCCAATCATTCATTCACTTCTCGCACTTCTTAGCCAAGCTTTGCCAGTGTGAGAGTATAAAAAAGACTAAACTTACCCTTTACGATACTTATTTTTTGACATTTTGCTGCTCGCGAGCTGGAGATACCCAGGAAGTAACTGCAACATGGCGACACGCCGGATGGATTCCCACGCGTATTCATTCACAAATATTGACATATGGGTAATACTTTAGATTACAGCCCGCGAGTTCCATGTGTAGGTACAGGGAACAAGAAAGTAATTACATGTGAGTACAGGTAATTACACATTTAAGGCAAGGCAAGTTTATTTGTAGAGCACATTTCATACACAAGGCAATTCAAAGTGCTTCACAGTTGCAGAAAATTACAAGAAAACAGATAAAATCCATCAATAAAACATCAACATAAAGTGAATCAATGACAGTAAAAGGCAAGAGTGCAGATAAAATACTTTCAGTTTTCATATGCACGGGTAAAAAGAGCTGTTTTCAGCCTGGATTTGAACATTGGTAAATGGTCACATTTTATACAGCGCCTTTCTCCCTGCTTTAGGCACTCAAAGCACTTTACATCAAGGAACCAGTCACCCATTCATACACCAGTGTACGCAGACACTGGAGGCAAGGTGGGTGAAGTGTCTTGCCCAAGGACACAACGACAGTGGGCACCTGCGGGATTCGAACCGCCGACCCTTTGGTCACAAGACGACCCGCTCTACTCTCTGCACCACCGTCGCCCCAATTGTCAGAGTTGAGGCCTGTCTCACATCCTCATGAAGACTGTTCCAGATTTTAGCTGCATGAAACTGAAACGCAGCCTCACCGTGTTTATTATTGACTCTGGGAACCACCAGGAGACCCCTCCCTGAAGTTCTCAGGGCCCGAGATGGTTCATACGGCTCTAACATGTCAGAGATGGACTTTGGTGCTAAACCATGAAAAGACTTGTAAATTCTATTAAATTCTATTCTCTGAGTGACAGGAAGCCAGTGCAGAGACCGGAGCACTGGACTAATGTGGTCGTATTTCCTGGTTCTTGTCAGGACTCGAGCAGCAGCGTTCTGGATGTACTGCAGCTGTCTAACAAGTGCACGGTTTAGTGTAACAACTGTATACAATGTGTAATAAAGGTGTTGAAAGTGTAACAATGGTGTATGTGTAATGTGTAATTACAAGTGTTTAGACCGTCATAGATGTGCCAGCTTTATAAAGGGCATCCTGCCTTTGCTCTGCCTGATCCCGTCAGATCTCGGAAGCTAAGCAGGCAGGGTTGGTTGGTCTTTGGATTTGAGACCGTTTGGTAACACCAGGAAGTCTGGGTGAATGTAGTGTGTGTGTGAGTGTTGATTTTTTAAATTTCTTTATTTGAATTGGGACAGTGCATGTGTTTTTTCACCATGTAAATGTGCCGGAGTTAGCCATATAGGCTAATTTTCATCCGTAGTCCCATGGCAGGTTGATGTCAGACAGGTAGAATAGGACATACAGCAGGCACAAACATACAGCAAAAACACTATCACAGAGACATGAAAAGACAGTGAATGATGAATAACAACATATAGTTAAAAATGCAAAAAATAGGTAAAATTGCTCAACTAAAGGATCAGAAAGGGACAATACACACAACACCACAATCTTCCACACAGCAAGACATGTATCAGTGTTTGGTGAGTTTAGACCATGTTGTGTTCACATGTCTGATTGTCCAAAAGCCACTTCTTCACAGAGTTCCTAAAAGTGTGGAATGAGGTCAGGTTCCTCAATTCTGTTGGGACCAAGTTCCAGGAGTGTGCTGCGCGTACTGAATCCTAAATGGGATTCTACAGTCTCCTCTGCTTGATGAGCGTGTGTTTGTATTTACATTCGGCTGTATAAACTCCTGTAATGGAGGCGGTGCAAGTCCATTTAGGGTTTTATAGACCATAATTACATCCGAGTACATTATCAAATTTTCCCACTTTAAAAAATTATGTTTGGTAAAGACTTTACAATAGTGATATGAATTGTTCTTTTTGTCTAATGTTTTTACTGTCTGCTTATAAAGTCTTTCTATGGGCAACGATTTTTATTTTTATTTTTATTTTATTGGTTTATTTGGTCGGGACAGTGCATGTTAATGAACATACATGGGTCTCATGCATGTAAACGATGTGGTCTTGTTGGCCTGAGACCAACTCGTCAAACAGTTAGTGGTGGTCTAAGTAGTAGTTTGCCACCACTAAATATGGAGTGAATAAATGATGCAATTAAAGCGTCTTTGACTGTCCAAAAAAGCGCAATATAGAACCAATGCATTATTATTTATATTATTTATACAAGTTTCATAAATTGGGGGAAATGACTGCATAACTAATGCACAAATACACCGTATCCAATGTATCGTACATGAGTGCGAGCTGTACACCTTTATTACACCTTGTATGACTTTGTAACATGTACAGATACATATTGTCCACCTTTGTTCACCTTAATTAAAGCAGTACTAAGTAACGTGTTTACCTTAATAAATCCTTTCCGTAGTCCCTCTGGGGGTAATACAAGTGTTCATGGGATGATTGGGGGGTCTTTCATCTTCCCCTGGTGTCTCTGGCCAGAAAACCATGCTTGCAACTTGACTGCCACCGGGGCGGAGCAAGCAATACACACTAATGGAATCACGGAGAAGAAGCTAACGGGCTAACAGGCAAGGCTAACGGGCAAAGCTAACTGCGGGCTAGCGCCACTTTAAACAGTATTTTCAGCCAAGTTTGAGTGAAAAAAAATATTTCCATTGTATAACTGGATGTACAACACCCCTCTCTCCTTCACCTTTTCTGTCAGTGTAGTATTTACTCTCCAAGACATTTAATAAGTTAAAAAATCGTAACTTGCTAAGACACCTGCAGTTGCACTTATGGCCTCTAGGGGCAAGAGTTACTTAGTACTGCTTTAACACTTGCGTCTGTAATTACTTCTTGTTAACCTGTGTGGGCTGTAATCTAAAGTGTCACTGATATGTTTTGCATTCATGTGGACTGTAAAATGATGCTTTCATCTTGGACATAACAAGATTTTGAAGGTTTCTTCTTACAGATTCTTGATCTTAGATCCTCAGACAGCTCTTTCTGAGTGTGGAATGGTGCACATCAGACAATGCTTCTCAACAAGAGATACTTCTGAACTAGAGTGGGTTTTTCAGTGGCAAAAGCAGCTTTAAGCCACACCCCAGTGACTGGACTTCAGGTTGGCTCACAACTAACTCTAAATGTCTGCATACATTTGTCTAATTAGCTTGAAGCATCCTTAGCCAGGAGGTTCCTTTACTTATTGTAAATCTAGTTACAGTCCTTTTTGCAGTGCGGCGGTCAGATGCAGAGCCTGGCCGTCCGCTGACCAGTGCATATGGTTAACCAGAGCAGGAAGCAGAGATTGAGTTGTCAGATTGTCACGTCGGAGCTGGTGGGGAACGAACTGTCCAACTCATTTGTCGTGAGCTATACTTTTCCAAAACGTTTCCACCAAATTAACTTTTCCCTTACACTTCGCACTCATTGCCTGTTCGTCCATCTCTAACTATAAACTTAATAACATTAAATTCCCAATGTGCCGAACACGCAGTTTTTCGCAGCCTGATTTCCCATTATGCGCCATGGGAGAAGTCTTCTTTGCTGTGCTGTAGAACCAGGAAGTGGCCGCTGAACTTTAACTTGTTTTCATGCCACATAAATGTTGCAAACTTTGTGAGTCTCAGATTTTTTGACATAAAAAGTTGTAATTTGGAGAGTTAGGATGTTTCCTTTTGGGCCACCAGGTAAAATATGGATTAATAATGGGCTCACACAGATGGGCTGTACAATATTGGAGACGATAATAAAGCCACATACATTGATAAAGTTACAGCTGAATGTAGTTGATCCAGTCCAGTGAGCTGTAGAGTGCCACAGGGCTCCATTTTGGGCCCCTTACTGTTTTCATTGTATATGTTGCCCCTTGGGTCAATTTTTAGAAAATTTAAAATCGCCTTTCACTGCTTTGTAGACGACCTCTATCTGCCTTTAAAGGGGGGGTATTATGTAAAATGGACTTTTTCAAGCTTTATATCATGTTCCCTCATTAAACACATGCCTGGAGTGTTGCCTTGGCTCATTCACATATTTTGAGTAATCAGTAAAAACTTAGACGGCAGCCATTTTAGGTGTAGCTATGCCTCAGTCCTCCTAGGAACGCCCCCACCTCCTGGAGACGCCTCTGGACCTTTTGTCACCAGCCAAGCCACCAACCACTGCTCCTCAGCTCAGCAGAGCCCCCTCCCCGCACAGTAGTGTTGTTTAGATGCCACAGCAGTGTGCTGAAGGGGGCGTGTCGGAAAGCTTCTTAAAGAGACAGAGGCCTATTTCAAGACGTTCAGTGCAGCCATTTTGAGAGAGCAATTTTATTCAAGGCAGTTATTTTAATTACTGCATATACAGACCAACAGAAGGTTACGTCATCATTGTAGTATGCTATAGACTGGTGCTATGTGATTGAAAAAGCATAATACCCCTCTTTAAAGGCAATAGCCTGGACGGCTGTTTACAATATTTGAGACGATAATAAAGTCACATACATTGATAAAGTTACAGCTGAATGTAGTTGATCCAGTGAGCTGTAGAGTGCCGCAGGCTCCATTTTGGGCCCCTTACTGTTTCATTGTATATGTTGCCCCTTGGGTCAATTTTAGAAAATTTAAAATGGCCTTTCACTGCTTTGTAGACGATCGGTATCTGCCTTTAAATGTTAAATGGCACAGTCTATTCATGTTTTTAAGTCTTTGTTGAAAATCCACATCTATACATTTCAAAGATATACTTAATCAATTAAAAACCTCTCATAAAGTTTTGTTCTGTGTTTTGTTTTCTTTCTATGAGGTCTGCAAATTTAAAAAAAAGCCGTGCCTTACCTAAAACAAAAAAGACAGGCAATAGCGACCGATCAAATGGAATAATTTAGATATTTGTACAACATGCTGTACGTGACTGTTTATGTGGCGCAGTCCCATGTTGTGAAAAGAAAACTTGCCCACACGCGCCACTGCAAAGTCTGTGCCTTGTGCGTCTTACATAGTCCATAAATCTATCCGTCACAGTGAAGCCTGTCATGCCCTGTCACCATCTGTCATTCTGTGGGCTTGAACATATGAGAGACAACTTATATTCCCCCATAAGCAAACACTACATCGGGAAAAAGCTGTTCAGACACGTTCAACCCTCGCGGCGCTACATAAGGTTTACTTTACATAACTCACATACAATGAAGCTTAGACAAAAGATCGAGTGACGCCGTTTTTATAGACAAAGAGACAAATATTTGTTGGAAAAGACCATATCACGCAATCAGTGAAACATCTTGCAATCAGTGAAGACGGAGCAGCTGTGGACTTTGCAACATAAAAACCCTCAAAGTAAATATACGTTCAGTCAGGCCTTGGTCCATGGGTTCATATACTGTAGATCCAGGGCTAAGAGTTATTCTGTAAGCTTCTAGTTCAGGCTGAAAGTCTGAAGTTACGTCTAAAGCTGAGCACAGACCACAAGATTTGTTGAGTCTTAAATGATTTTGTGAAGAATGGGGAGTCCGCACTACACCACTGGATTTAGCGCGATTATAGGACGACTGGTTCACACATACCGACTGACAAATCATAAGAGCGGACACATTACATACAGCGGTGCGTCTCTGTCCTCTCTCCTGCTTAATTTCTCTCTTTTGGAGGAGAAAAACTGACCCCAGATCAGCAAACATAGGCTTCTGTTTGCAAGCGTGAGAGAAACACGTGTGTCCGGATTGGTCAACAGTGTCATGTGATCACTATCGGCACAACGCAGTTTGGTTTGAGTCCTGAACTTGTTTATAGTTCTGTCAAATGGGAATAAAAGTCGGCGACACGAAGAAGCAGTGGATTTAATCAGAGAAGGAGACGGACATCTGACAGCGGCGAGAGGCAGCTGAATAGAAGTCTGACTTCGGACACAGTAAGTGCCGTTAATGTTTGTGATTGAAATGTAGCTGGAAAAGGTGCTTCATGTGAAGCTTTGGTGATATAATGTTGTGCGGATTGGTGTGGGAGGAGACTTTTATTAAAAGGGAGGAGCTACGGTGTTATTCTGTGTGTATTTCACTCTGTCATTGACCACTGTTTTCCTGTGTGTCACATTTGGGACGGTAAAATCAAAACTGTAGTGTGTAAAAGTGTGTGCTCAGCTTTAAGCAGAATCTCCACGACTTCCTTCTTCACCTGTCAGTCCTGTCACAGACCAACAGGTGAAGAAGGAAGTCATGGAGTCACAGGCTCGATTCCCACCTGGACGGGGCCTTTCTGTGTGGAGTTTGCATGTTCTCCCCGTGTCTGTGTAGGTTTCCTCCGGGTACTCCGGTTTCCCCTACCACTAAAAACATGTACAGTAGGCCAGGATGAATGATGTGTGTGAGTGAATGTATGGAGGTGGTCAATGCACCAACATCAGATGTGTGCAGTCGCGACAACACTTCTGTCAGTCTCCCCCAGGGGAAACTGAAGCTACTAACGTAGCTTACCATCATTGAGTATGGAGTGAATGTAAAAATGCTCTCATGTAAAGCGCTTTGTGACCATGTCTATGAAAGGCGCTATATAAATAAAGATCTTCTTCTTCTTCTACTCATGGTGTCTGACCTGAAGTGTAACTCTGAAGAGAGTCAATTCACAGTAACTCAGAGGAGTGTGGACTCAATATAATACAAAGGGTGTTAAAATGCTAGCTGCGTCTTAAGGAATTACTATGTGTTCCCAAAATGTATGCACGGACACTTCTCATGACTGAATCAATAACAAAAAGCACAAAAGGCTCGGATTCATTGTGGCCAAACAGTAAAGGCCCCATGCTGCCTGAACATGGCTCCATACATTTAGGTTAAACTATTCAATGTTTTGGACAATGGTGTCACGTATAATAATTGTCTCATTTATATTCCATACAGCTGCGTCGTATCTGCAGCAAACAAAACCGCATTGTCCGCGTGTCATCAACGCAAAGCCCGGCATTAATTTTATTCATGCAGAAGGCGGCGTATCTACTGTACGGCAGAGGGGATAAGGCAGGGGGAAATAGGTCAATTAGAAAAGTTCACACAAAGTCCAAACCTGCTGTTCTCATCTTGATCGGGTTCACGGGGAGTTTCCACACAAGGCCCCGGTTCAAAAGTTCAGAGGTGCCACTACCATTAGAAACACCGCCGATGTATCGGGACAACGGGCCGTCCCTCTTTATCCCGCGGGTGGCACTGGAGGGAGCGCGGAGCTGGATGGGGATGTATGGGGCGAAGACCGCGGCGTTGGCGTGGCCCCCCTTTGAGAGCCGCGGTAATCCGTGAATGCCTGTTACCGTCACAGGAGATAGCGTGGAAATCGATTTCTTCACCTGCGATTCAATGGGGGTTTTGAAGAAAGGAGGCGTGACGAGGCCAGGGGGACGGATAGAGATGTCATAACGGTGTCCAAGTGCAGTGTTATGTAAAAGGCGGACTGGAATTTGGGAAAGGAAAACCTGCAAAAATGCATGTGTCTAATGTCATATGGTGGATAATGACGACTTTTGTTACTCATATCAAAGCTCATTACCGTTTCGGACAAAAACATTTAAAAGGCCTGTGCGTGTTTACAATGGTTATTGCCATTTTTAACTGAGTTCACAAAGGACTGCACTCTTAAATCAAAAGCAAACTTTCTTATCAAAATTTGAACTTTGTTAAAGAGCAACTAAAGTTTTTTTTTTTTACTGATAAACTGTCTCAATGGGTGTCTCATAGTGTTGTCTACTGGCCCCTGACATTATTCTGACATTATAGCGCAAACATGTGTAAAATCCTAACTTTAGCCTGAAAACGAATGGGTTGCGCCCCCTTCAGGGTAAACGCTGCTACTAAATTAGAATTTCCTGATTGGCTGGAGACGTGTCCACGGCCTCCACAGAACGTCATAAGCCGCACCAGCTCCACACATCGTCATCAGGTGCTGCCCATTGTCCTGCCCCTGTACCTGTGGTTTATAACCAAGTCCCTCCCACGTAATCAGTCTGCTGTGATTGTGCCAATGCAAAGGCCCACACACTCACCCCCCGCATGTCACCCCCAACTTCAGAGACGCCTCTTTCACAGCAATTTTTGACTTTTGTTTGTGGGTGGGGAAAGGCTTTGGCCCGTTTAGTTACTCTTTAAGTTTGTTGAATTATGTAGGTTTTGAACCTGGATTTTTAAAAAGGCCACATTTCAGAGGGTAGTTTTTTTAATGAAGATTTATTTATTTTTTATAAACTTGAATGCAGGTAATTAAGTATTACATTTTAAGGTTAAACATCCAAGGTCATAGGAGCGTTGGCAGGAATAGAATACAAAAAATGGAAGTTCATAAACAGCTAATCATCAAGCCATGCGGTCCTGGAGGTCCCAAGTTCAAACATGTACAATAGGCCAGGATCAAGGAGAGTGTGTTTGAGAGTGCACTGGTAACGGGTGACTAAAAGATTAAATTCATATCGGGTGATATTTGTTGTCCAGGATGTTGAGTACACGTGCAGCCAGAATGAGACATGACCCTCCTGACCCAGCGATTGTGAAGCCCGATCACCCAAGTGCTTGTACCTGGCTCTGGAGACTTCCAGTAGTGCCATGCCATTAGTTCGATGCCCCATTAGTCCGACGTCTCATTAGTCCAAAAATGTCCCATTGAGCAGAGGTGCCATTAGTCCGACATCTCTAACCCAGTTGTGTTGTGGATTAGAGAGCCATATACAACCACTGGCCCTAACCTTAAGGTCAGTGGACTCTTGCCTGAACCTAATTTTATTTTCAACCCCTACTCAATGGGACATTTTCGGAATAATGAGACGTCGGACTAATGGGCCGACCCCCTTCCAGTAAGAGCTATGGTTTGTGGACCTTAAGGCCCTGGTTGGGTTCTGAAGTAGGAACGGGCGAGGCCATTAAAGGCTTTAAAAACAAAGAGTGACATTTTTGAATCTATTATAAAAGAACTGGAAGCTTTGAAAGGAAAAAAGGACTGGAGTGATGTGTTGGCGATGGAAAGTGTTAGTTAAAAGGTGTTCTGTGGTGTTTTGTTCCAACTGCAGATGGTTGAGTGAAGACTTGGAGACTCCAACATTGGGCATTACAAAAGTCGATTTTCGAGCTTTCAAGATCTGAACGATCTCTTGTTTAGAGACAAAGAAGACACTGCACTGTCTGCACAACGCGTTGAGTAAGAAAATGCAAACCCAAATTAAGTTACAAAACAAGTAAGGTACGGACCTAACTTGTCCCTTCAAGGGGTTTTATTTTGCCCATTGCAGCTTGAGAGTTGAAATGATGCACTGTATGATTCATCACTCGAGAATACATACTGTATATAAAACCCATTACAATCATAAAAGTACATTTTACTTAAGTTTTGTTCAATCATCTGTCTGCTTTACATTTTGAGAAGTGGCTTTACAAAACAAAAAAAGGGCTGAAACCGATTTTTTTATCGCAGTAGAGATAAATTCTAGGTCGAATCAGGTCTAAAAGGGACAAACCAATGACTAAGGAAAGGCTAAAAACCTAAATGAAAGGAGAGACTTCATGGTTCATGAGGGAGAAAAGGCAGGGATGACAGCAGAGGAGAGAGATGGAGAGGTGACGGGTTTAAAAAAGGGCAAAACCATTACAGGTCGACTGACAGTCCTTTGGCAGCAGTTCATATTATTTTTTTACTTTACCAAACCTCCACCAAACCGTTTCCTGTAATTAATCAAATCCCTGTTCCAGACCAAATAGGTTTAAACTCTGGATGCCAGTGAAGAGCCGCTCTCGGTGCCAAGGTCATTTGTGTCCCATGACTTCGTTAAAATGACACCAAACCGCAGAGAATGTAACATGCAGTCCAAGTCTTATTTAGCCTAATTTTAAATTTAATCATACAAACTCGCAGACCTGTCAAACAAGCCTCTCCTGGAGATGTGGTTTCTGGTTTGGACGCAGTTTGTAACCGAAGCAAGCGTCATGTCCAGGTCAAGGATGAATTTCAGGTTGTCGATGATTGCGTTTTTGCACGTCAGTAATCGAAGCATGAAAACGGTATTCAGAAGCAAAGAAAAGCTGGACTCTATCTACATATTTGTCATTTTAAGTCACTGTAGGAAAACTCTCCTCGCGATCGGAGACCAGGAGCATGGACGCGACTGTCATACATGTAAGAATACTAAAGGAACTACAAACTACAGCGCGATGGAGAGTGAAATAAAGGCACCGAAAACCCATATAGAGATGTACTTGTTTCAAACAGCTGCATCAGAGGCACAGAAGCAAGAAAAACGCTCCAATTGTTGAAGTAATCACTATACGCTCGCAGAATTCTCCTCAAAAGGTAACTTGAGATAGTTGTCTCTTACATACAATTTAGGAAGTTTATGCTACATTAGCTCATGCTACATACTCCCGACCCCCTGCGTTAAGCAATTTAGGTAGCGAAAAACTGTTTAGGTAGTACTGGTATTGAAAAAATTAAAGTATTGAAAGCAGATATTAAAAAAAACAAAAACATATCTTTAGATTAAAGTTTTGATGCCGTTAGTCCAGGGAAGTCACTTATTTCAGCTCAAATACATGATAGAAGTCATTATTAACATTATAACATTATTATATAATAATGGCTTGTAAAGCGCAATACAAGTGTAAGGCATTATTATTATTACACAACAGTATTGGTCTGTTTAAATATTTAGTATAGGTATCGATAAAATCGTTCAGGGATCGGAATTGGAAAAATATAATAATAATAATAATACTGGCTTATACTTGTATTGCGCTCTACAAGCCTGTGTTACCAAGTTTCTCAAAGCACTACACTGTCATCATTATTCATTCACCCCAGACTCGGTGTTGGCAAGCTACGATTGTAGCCACAGTTGCCCTGGGGTAGACTGACGGAAGCGAAGCAACCAGTCTGTGCCATCGGCCCCTCCGACCACCACCAACCACTCACTACATTCACCCAGGCTTCCTGGAGTTCCCAAACGTTCTCCAATCCAAGTACTGACCAGGCCCTTCCTGCTTAGCTTCCGATCGGGATCGGGCAGAGCAAAGCTGTTATGGCCAACAACAGGACCCAGCCCTAGTGTTAACTAGCCTGACCAGCCGTACTCACTTCTTTCTCTTTATATTTGAAGTATGTTTGAAATAAAGTTGAGAATAAACAGAATAGTATGACTTGCCAGGCTAATTATTAACTAGTGGATGCATTACTACCTTAAAATCAAATGTTTTCTCCTTGTAAACTTCATTTGGCACCAAAGATCTACACTGTAAACACGACATTTGTGAAAGAAAACAGACCATGCGTGCTGTTGTGTCTAAATATAACTCATCTTTCTCTAGTGTGAACCAGAAAGTCAGAGACTAACTAAGTGGATGCATTAGAGAGACAAAGGAACAGGCTCGGCCAGATGTGACCGAGCCAAAAGATGTCAAAGGGATATAATATGATCGTGTTTGTTGGCTCTCCCCAGGGCTCCAATGAATATTCTGTGGTCTGCTTTTGTTCTGGGGAGATGGAGTAGAGCCAGCAGATACAGGCCAATGTGGGAGTGTTCTTTATCGTTCAGGAGTTCTGGAGAAGAGAGGCAGCACCTTGTGACATCAGCAAGTGGATGAAGACATTCCTCAAACGTAAATGATTTAAACAAAACTAAAAGCTCAAAATATTTACGTTCAGAATATGGATCCTTGACCGTAAACCTCCTTGCGTATGACATACAGTATATTTCAGATCACTCTACTTTCTCAGCCCTTCAGTTTGGACACTTGCCTTTTTCAATCCTGGACTTCTGCCTCCGCCTTGATTCACGACGTGATACGTGACTGGACGTTTTTACTGCTCCACCACTGTCAGGGAGCCTCGGTCATTAGGCGGCCGACTCAATTCCCTCTGTCAACCGCGTGACGCCCCTCGTCCTGCGCGCGATCACGGGGCCCCGGAGAGGACGGGACCAGCTGCTCCACGTGCTCCACATCCAGAGACGGTGATTAGAACCAGGCGGCGTCTCTAGGAGGAGTGAAAGAGTCCCACGGGTGCTTCTGAGGAAGGCTTTCCCAGGTACAGTGAGAGGTTTTGGGGTTTGGGGAGGATGGGAATGGGCGGCCGCTGGGGGAAGGAAAGCTAATGTGGGGATAGTTGACCCCAAAGAGCGGCGTTTAACTGTAATGGGAGCAGTAGCAGTTTTTCAGCTTTGACAGGGGAGAGTGAAAGAGATTGTGCACAGACTAAAGTTAAGTCGGGTCTGAAAATACTGTGGTGCGTACAGAAGTTTCGGTGAGTACATTTGGACATTGTAATTGCTGCTTTTGTGAAATAAAAGTGGACACAATGTCAAAAGAAGCATGTGGATTGCAAATGCCGAGGTTAAAGCCTGGATTATCACAGTGTTTTCTTTGGTCGTCCGCCTGGTTCGATTTTGAACAGTGTCTCAGTTTGAGCTCAGACTGACCTAGTGATGTGACGTTCATGACCGAACGGCTCTTTAACGTGAACGGTTTGAACCGGATCTCAATAAGCCCAATGCCCATCTCGGCTCGCCCGTTGCATTATGGGTAATGGAATGTCTTTTGGCTTCCAAACAATAATGATAGTTAGCGTAAAGCAATGAAGAAAGCTCTGATCTGGAGCGTTTTAACCGCTGGAAAGTTGATTTTAAAGCGTTTTTGTCGTGGCCATGGAGCCTGTTACAATATTAGCTTAAAGTCTATTTTTACACCAGGGCTGCGTACGGAGATAGACAGAAACCAAACTGACATTCATACGAACAGATGCTTCAAAAGTGACGACCAGTCCTTGTTCATATAGTTGGAATAACTATGTGAGAAAAACATTTGTGACCCTTGAATGCGACTGTTGGACAAAGTCCAGGGTCTGAAACTGTGGCCTCATGTCGCCGATATTCACAACATTTAAACTGAAATGAGAAATAAAAACATAGAATCCTCTTTTTTTGTCAATAAGGAGGTGGACAGTAGACGAAATCTTTTTCTTAATTGTGAGCAGAGAGATCCACATACACACATAGGCTCTGCCTCTAAATGTACTTTATTTTTATTTTGTTACGAGTGATCTGATGGAACAACAGAGCTAATCGGTCACTAATCTGACAGACGGAAATGTTCCCACTATATTTAACATCAACACCGTTTTGGAACTTTCCCTGTGATTACAAGACGAATTCAAATGATTTAAAAAGTGAGGGTGTCTGTGTCGGGCTGATCCCAGGTCCTGTCGTTCCCCTGTCCGCGATGGTCCGCTCCTGCCTACGGAGCCGCCCTGACTTTTCCCTTTCAAGGTATTGACAACTTAAATTTGCAAGAAATGTAACTTGAGACTTATAGTCTGTTAACCAATGCCCGTAAGCCTTATAGTTCACGGTTATGGCTCAATATACTTCAGTGTTCACGCTCCGCTACCTGAACTCACACATTTCAATGGAGGAGTGGTTTGTTTGGGCCGAAATTAGGAGCCTGATTGACCCACGCATGTGCAGTCGAGATGTGCATTGGGCTTATTGTGAAAAGAGCTGGATCTTTTTTTCAGTCAACTGTACCCAGAACTCCCCCGAACGAACTCAAGAACCAGCCCAACAACGGAGCAGGACACAAATGAAAGCTAAATGCACTAAAAATACAAATCAACTGTCTTCTTTTTGTTAGTTGTGGTACGAGATTTCATTCACAAACACGTTTTTCAAAGCATACATTTCAGTCCCATTGTAATTTTTAGATGATTTAAATTTTAAAAAGTGCCTTTTATTGATCGCGTCTTAGATATTGCGAGTTTTCTGGCGTTATTAGAATTTAAAAGAGCCAGTCTTTTGAACCCCCTTTGAAATGAATCGATCCCAAAGACTCTAATCACTATAACTAATTTAACTGAACAGTCGGGTCAGTGTGTGGCTGTGTAGCTAGCATGCCTACCGTTAGAACATGAGAAAACTGAGCTCTTAGAATCAGAATAGTTTTTATTGCCATTGTTTGAGAACAGTGAGAAAGTGATATAAAGTGATAAAGTGATAGCAGCGGATCTAAGTGTGAACACACCAACAGGAGTGCAACAGGGCAGATCCATGAGTCTGTAGTTGAGTTATTAGGTCTTGTTTTTGTTCATGAGTCTGATGGTGGAGGGGAAAAAACTGTTCTTGTGGCAGGAGGTATAGGTCTGGATAGACCGTAGCCTCCTGCCTGAGGGGAGAGGGGTGAATAGTCCGTGTCCAGGATGAGAAGGGTCAGCTGTGATCAGACCCACACGCCTCCAGGTCCTGGAGATATGGGCACTCACAACCAATCACCCTCTCAGCAGCAGCACAATGCGCTGCAGCCGATGCTTTTTTTTTATTTTATTTTTTTTATAGTTTATTTATTTAAAAGGGACCATGTACAATTATAACATAAATGTTGCCATTTGATGCATTGTACCAGAGTTAGCCTGAGGCTAATTTACATCTGCAGTCCCTGGCAGGGAACGGACAACCCATAACAGAAAAAAGACAAGATTCACAAGACAAGGGTTGACCAAGAAAGACAAACCACGATACAGAACTATTCATATTGAAAACTGTATCAATATGAATAGTTATCGACACCTTTTCAACTTAGAGCAGACATTAGTGGGAAAAGGGACCTTTGTAAGGATTGTAACGAAATCTGAACAAGCTCCTGACTCATGCTTTGCTTACACGCTACAGAACAAGAAGACCATGTCAGTGAGATTAGCTGATAAACGGTCAACACCATAATCCTTCTGAACATAACGTGAAGTACAGATAAAGTACAAACACATAGAAACAAACAACTGATTCACTGCATAGAGAAGTGCAAGACTAGGATAAAAGGCAACTGTCAACTGAGGTCTGGACTTCACTTCTTCTCTTTCTCTGAAGTCACCAGCTGGTTATACTGCTTTGTAAGTAGGAACAACGGCAATAAAAGCCTTTTCTTTGAGACAACTTCTATCTCCAGTGTTTGCTTTGGCCATATCCAAACAACTGTTCTCGCGTGATACAAAAGAACCAAGTCTTAACAACTTTATGTGAGAGCTTGACCAAAAAGAATGCGTTTGCTGAAGGTGTAAGAAGATATCATGAAGAAAACAACAAAACATGGTTTAAAGTTGATATATCCAGCTTAAAGGCTATACTGTATTTACTGTATTTAATAAATGACGGAGCGAAATTTGCTTTGCCCTCATTTCGTATATTGTAAACTGACATTTGCGGGACTTCACTTCTTCTCTCTCGCTCTGAAGTCACCAGCTGGTCATACTTCTTTGTAGCTAGGAACAACAGCAATAAAAGCCTAATCTTTGAGACGACTTCCAACTCCAGTGTATGCTTAGCCTGGCTAACGCCAGACTGCTGTGTGCGCTCGAATCTTTTTGAACTTCACAACAGTCTGGGGACCATGGCCGACATTTTTCCATGGATTTGGGACCAATCACAGAACGAGGAGGGACGGTAAGACGATGACGCGCTATTTGACATACGGAAGCTTGTAGTTTATTTAGGGATAAAAAAATAAAAAAATATTTACGGATCCAACATGACAGCAGCAGACGTGATGCCATCTTTCGATCAAGCTTTAGAACGTGTTCTAAATAGTTTAGCTCAAAAGTTTACAGCAGGTACGTCATACGTCATCTGATACCATGATACGATTGGCTATGGCTACGTGCAGACGCATGAGAGACATTCGTAGCGCCCAATAAACGGCTATGAACAATCGTAAACCACACCTCTCCTACGAGAAAATGAATTGGTGGTCCCCAGACTAAATATCACTTGTGATTTTAGTCTGGCGTTAGCCAGGCTAGTGTATGCTTTGGCTATTTCCAAATATCTGTTCTCGCGTGACACAAAAGATCTGGGTCCTAACAGTGGACCGCACCTTCACTTTTAGCAAACGGTGAACACACTTTGAGCCCAGAACAACTCTGACAACTGATCCGATGACGGGTTGTGGACTTTACAAAATGTGGACGACAGTTTCATGGTCCATCTTTGATTAAAAAGTCTGGGAATACAGGTAAGAGCGCTTCAGCAGAAGAAGAAGAACCTACGAAAAACAGCACAGGATTACTTAAAGGGGGGTATTATGTAAAATGGACTTTTTCAAGCTTTATATCATGTTATTATGTCATTCCCTCATTAAACACATGCCTGGAGTGTTGCCTTGGCTCATTCACATATTTTTGAGTAATCAGTAAAAACTTAGACGGCAGCCATTTTAGGTGTAGCTATGCCTCAGTCCTCCTAGGAACGCCCCCACCTCCTGGAGACGCCTCTGGACCTTTCGTCACCAGCCAAGCCACCAACCACTGCTCCTCAGCTCAGCAGAGCCCCCTCCCCGCACAGTAGTGTTGTTTAGATGCCACAGCAGTGTGCTGAAGGGGGCGTGTCGGAAAGCTTCTTAAAGAGACAGAGGCCTATTTCAAGACGTTCAGTACAGCCATTTTGAGAGAGCAATTTTATTCAAGGCAGTTATTTTAATTTACTGCATATACAGACCAACAGAAGGTTATGTCATCATTGTAGTATGCTATAGACTGGTGCTATGTGATTGAAAAAAGCATAATACCCCCCTTTAAAGCTCTATGAATGAAGCGTTCTGGTAACAACGTTGCACGGTTAAAAGCAACTTAAAAGTCAATTTTGCAGGACGTGTCCCCTTTAAAGTTGATTTAGCATAACACATGGTCCTGAATACAGTCGGTTTAAGACAAGTTTCCTTTGTGTTTGTCAAATACCGGAATGTGGCGGCCCCAGAGCTAATAGCGTGTTGCTGACGGATTCTTCCAATAGTTTGTATTTCTTTTTCGTAAACATTTCTCTCCTCGCTCAACCAAAAACCCACTCGCTGTTTAGAGTTAGTTTTT
This sequence comes from Neogobius melanostomus, assembly GCA_007210695.1. NCBI lineage: Eukaryota > Metazoa > Chordata > Actinopteri > Gobiiformes > Gobiidae > Neogobius > Neogobius melanostomus. The sequence continues at coordinate 189,600 of VHKM01000462.1, read as the reverse complement.
CCACTGTTTCGTTTTAAATTAAGCCTTGACATGCAACGGGGAGAAGCGCAGTTGTGTTGCATTATTGATATGTGATTTCAATTAGGGACAAAACGGGCTCCCGCTGGCTGCACATTGTGTTGACGGAGCGGCGCAAACTATTTCAAGAGCTGGTATGCGGTTTGAGGCCAACGGGACTGTGTTTTCTGTGAGGAAATCAGGCAGCTGCTAAATTACAGTAGCGTGCCGTGACCGCGGACCGAGGAGCTGCGCCGTTAATCAGCGGTTCACCAGAACGCACCACCAAACCAGAGCTTAATCTATAATTTACCCAACGAGCAACGCTACGGGCTTCAGCACACTATATTTGTGAAGGCAGCTGTTGTGACATAACGTTATCCCCCGTAGACACCTTTAGGGTATGTTGTACTTGTGGACTTTCCTGTCCCCGTTTGAGAATTCTGTCCTCTGCGTTTGACCCATCAGTGCCTCAGGGGACTTGCCAGGATGAGCTTTGGAGAACATGGAAACTCCACACAGAAAGGCCCAGAAATTCAGTGTCACGTTAATATTTCGCCAAGATCTTGTATTGATGATGATTGATGATTCTCCAGCAGATCAAAAGATGCTCAATGGGGTTAAAGGGATATTTCGGGATTTTTGACATTGGGCCTCATTTCCTAGTTATCCAGAGTGTTGTTGATGTCTGGAGATATTGTTTTCTTAAATTCATGCAGTTCTTATATTTGAAGAGTCTAGTGGTGCTAGGCTAGGGCAAGGCTAAAGCATTTCTATGGTATCAGTTAGCCTGCATTAAAAAACAGTCTGACCCACTCCACAGTGCACCTGAGGTAAATCACTTATAACACCAGACTAACCATATAAATGTCTGTGTCGATTAGGGCTGAAAGATATATCGTTGCCGTATCGATATCGAGATATGAACATTCAAAACATTAAAATTGAAAAAAAAGCAACAAATAAATGATATAGATTTTCATCAATAAAACTGCACTCTTTGTTACTATGTTTTTATTTTTCTGAAAAATGCTTGGTTTTCACCTAACCCATAGTTATATCATATCGTATCGATATCGAGATATCTGGCATGAATATCGAGATATGAAATTTTGTCCATATCGATAGAATATATTTTAACCATTTTGCATTTAAAATAACTTATATTTGAGCAGCATCAGCTTCGTGGCTGTAAGCTAACGCAGCGGCGGAGTGATCTGCGAGAAAATAGTCCCTCACAATGCGGTAATTCATGTGATACAAGGTCAGTTATATTTCAAACATTATTCTATTAACACAGACATTTATATGGTTAGTCTGGTGTTATAAGTGATTTACCTCAGGTGCACTGTGGAGTGGGTCAGACTGTTTTTAATGCAGGCTAACTGATACCATAGAAATGCGCTAGCCTTGCCCTAGCCTAGCGCCACTAGACTCTTCAAACAAAAGAACTGCATGAATTTAAGAAAAAAATATCTCCAGACATCAACAACACTCTGGATAACTAGGAAATGAGGCCCAATGTCAAAAATCCTGAAATATCCCTTTAAGTGGACTCTGTGTCGACCGATCCAAGTCTGAAAATGATGTGTCATGCTCCCCGAACCACTTGGTATCTTGGAATATGCCTTTCGCCAGGGAAGAAGAAATGAATCGATGGAATAACTTGGTCATTCAGGATCTCATTCTTTAGGCACATGTGTTTCTAAATGCAGGCTTTCGTGTAGACCTTGGTACTGACGAGGGGCCTGCTGTGAAATCGTCGGCTCCAGACTAAACACAGTAAGTGGGTTCAACGGGGCCTGTACATGAGCTGGACAGACACAATCCAGACTCACCACTAAACCAGTGAGTCTGGTCACCGCTGCGTTGATTCCATTTCCCACAGCGGTACATAAGCAAGCGAATAGGAAGCAGAGTAAACCAATCAGCAAAGGGAGGGCGTCTGCCGATGAATCATGAAACTCACCTACTGTCAATGTGTTTGTGGTCATTTAACGCCGATTGGAGACACGCTTGTGAGTGACGCTGCTCGTGAACAATACGTGATACAAATAAACTAATCTGATTGCACGGGAACAATTTGATTTTGCGGATACAGCCACCGGGGGCGGGAGGTCCAGACTGATTCCCTGAAAAAATACAGAGAGGAATCATTCTGGTCTCACCAGGCTACGACAGACACCCATGGCCAATGGCGAAGTTATGTACAACAGCGGTCCCGCGCCGAGCTTTTTCTTCCAGAAGACCAATGTTTTCCATGTTGGCCGTGGGTGAGGGGGTGGTTGATGTTTTGATCACGTTGCTGTGGCGTGTAGAGCCTGGCGTGGCGCTCTTCAATATCAGAGCTGTGGTTTGTTCTCTTTCTCTCGGGACATGGCCGATGTTTAACTCACAGTGGAATTAAGTGAAAGTGATGCAGCCTAAATGCTGAAGGAAGGTTCTGTGTGGAGTTTTCATGTTCTCCTCGTGTCTGCGTAGGTTTCCTCCGGGTTCTCTGGTTTCCTCTACCACTAAAAACATGTACAATAGGTCAGAATTATTGTAGTGTGTGAGGGAGTGGTTTGTGGTGGTCGGAGGTCCGATGGCACCAGGGCTTGACATTAAAAACACTCGCCAAATCCGGGTAGATTTTGGCTGTGGCGGCTACAGTGGCAGGTTAAGCGTATCCAATTCATTTTTAATGGTAGTTCTCTCAGAGACGCTGCTCACATTGATATAGCGTTTACTCAAGACTAAAACTCCCTTTTCTGATCTTCTTTCGACCCCGGAGCTCGCTCGACTGTAAACAGATTCTGACAGGAAAGTTTTAACAAAGGTGTGGAGACATATAGAAGGAGTTAAAGAGGGTGTATTATGCTTTTTTCAATCACATAGCACCAGTCTATAGCATACTACAATGATGACGTAACCTTCTGTTGGTCTGTATATGCAGTAAATTAAAATAACTGCCTTGAATAAAATTGCTCTCTCAAAATGGCTGTACTGAACGTCTTGAAATAGGCCTCCGTCTCTTTAAGAAGCTTTCCGACACGCCCCCTTCAGCACACTGCTGTGGCATCTAAACAACACTACTGTGCGGGGAGGGGGCTCTGCTGAGCTGAGGAGCAGTGGTTGGTGGCTTGGCCGGTGACGAAAGGTCCAGAGGCGTCTCCAGGAGGTGGGGGCGTTCCTAGGAGGACTGAGGCATAGCTACACCTAAAATGGCTGCCGTCTAAGTTTTTACTGATTACTCACAAATATGTGAATGAGCCAAGGCAACACTCCAGGCATGTGTTTAATGAGGGAATGACATAATAACATGATATAAAGCTTGAAAAGTCGATTTTACATAATACCCCCTCTTTAAAAGCCAGAAGACAAGAGAATAGTGGAGGAGGGTGCACAAAGAAACAATGAAGAGACAGAGGCAAAGAAAAAGAAAAGGATGTTCAATTAAAAATGGAAACAAAATTGATAATGGCTGTTCTATGATGATGCTAAGCAGGTAATGTACCTAAAAAATGAATGTCAAGCCCTGGATGTGGCAACAACAGTAGGTAGGTAGGATACTTTATTGTCAGATGCGAGGATCTGAAATTTGATATAAGACAATTCACAAAGTCGTAGTTTACCACCACTGAGTATGGTGTGAATGGATAATGACTACAGTGTGGTGCTTTGAGAAACGTGGTAATACAGGAGCAATACAAGTGTAAGCCATTATCATTATTATATAGACCATGTGTGATGTTCATGTAAAGATGAGGATAGAAGAGGGTTGAAGCATCAAGTGTCTCTCTCTTCTCCGTTAACACTGTTGCTGCGCCAGGCCAAAGATCAAGCCCATAGTGCAAATGAATCAGAGAAGTTAGTTAAATCCAGGTGGCGACTTTTTTAATCTTCCAGGCAGTTTATTTCAAGCAGCTTGAGCCTTTTTTTAGGACAACAATCCATAAAAATGCCTAACTTTTGACTTCTGGTACATAAACTCCTACTGGATAAACCATATTTGCCACAGTGCAGATCAGCCAAAGTTCAGTTCCATCTCGGTCCATTTTTACCCTCCTCATGTTTACTATTTATCTTAGCAGTTGCTACCAAAAAAGCCAGATCGTATCTTAAAAACGTCAAATAAACTTCGCCAAACGGTTTGATTCCTGCAGCGCATGATGTGGGGCGTGGGTTCGTCTTCTGCGGACACACGGTGGCGGCCAAAGGGGAACTCCCACCAGGAATGCGCTGCGGTCGGGGTGAACCAGATAGGGTCCCGTGGAGTGATGTCACCGTGGCAGATGATAAAAATGTTTGTAAATACAGGGTTTGTATCCAACGGCAACAGATGCAGAAGGAAATATGAAGGAAATATTTTAGATAATAAAAACCTTTCGGGATTAGACTGGAGACTGTCAGTGCCACAGAACGTCAGGCTGTAATTTAACATCATGTTTTTGTTTACGTCTCATAATACTAACGCATCCGTTTTTCTTAGACATTTTTAGATGCACAAGGATGCCTTCTTCATTCAGCTTTTCTTCTTTTCCTTGTCCTTCCTGTAACGCTTTATTAATAGATGATTAACGTTAGGCCTGAGTATTGCAATGGGATGAATGTGACTGAACAGAAAAAAGCTTGGGGTGAATGAAAGGCAGGAGACACAGAAATAAGGTTTAAAGGGATATTTCAGTGTTTTTCAATGAGGGCATCATTTCCTAGTTATCCACCGTGTTGTTGATTTCTTGATTATTATTATTATTATTATTATTATTATTATTATTATTATTATTATTATTATGTTTTAATTCATGCAGTCCTTATATTTGAAGAGTTTCGTGGTGTTACACTAGTGCTAGGCTAGCACATTTCTATGGTATCAGTTAGCCTGCATTAAAAACAGTCTGACCCACTCCACAGTGCACCTGAGGTAAATCACTTATAACACCAGACTAACCATATACATGTCTGTGTTAATAGAATGATTTTAACCATTTTGCATTTAGAATAACTTATATATCTGAGCAGCATCAGCTTCGTGGCTGTAAGCTAACACAGCGGCGGAGTGATCTGCGAAAAAATAGTCCCTCAAAATGCGATAATTCATGTGATACAAGGTCAGTTATATTTCAAAAATTTATTCTAATCGACACAGACATTTATATGGTTAGTCTGGTGTTATAAGTGATTTACCTCAGGTGCACTGTGGAGTGGGTCAGACTGTTTTTAATGCAGGCTAACTGATACCATAGAAATGCTTTAGCCTTGCCCTAGCCTAGCACCACTAGACTCTTCAAATATAAGGACTGCATGAATTTATATATATATATATATTTCCAGAAATTAACAATACTCTGGAAATGAGGCCCTATGTCAAAAATCCTCAAATATCCCTTTAAGTGAATTATATTGGAAAAAAAATTGGTTTGAACGCAAATAAATAAAGCATATAAACATGAACTATTTAAAGTACCTGCATTTTGATGTAAGTAACATGAAATAATGATATAAGATAGAGTCATTTAATGAATTGTGCCAACTGGCATTAAATCTAAATTTATTAGAAAATGAAATTGCTCAAAGGTTTGTATAAGTTCATCGAAAATACTGAAGTGATTGTCTAAAACATTCAGTTGCAGTTTTGACTGAAATTGACCACATTGTTTTGCTAAAAAGTTGTCCAATTCTCTTTCCTCTGTTTGATTAAATGTTTGCTGAAATATAGTATTTGGGCATTAAAATGCATTACATTTGACTAGTTTCTGCCTGTATCAACCCTGGTTAGGGATCAGTTCCACATACAGAAAAGTTTACATACCCTGGCAGAATGTTTTGTCGTTCATATTCTCTGAAAAAGTCAAAATAACACATAAAGTTTTTTAGTTAGTGTTTGTGTGAAGCCATTTATCGTAAAACAACCGAGTTTGCTATTTTTAAATCATAATGAAATAAGAAAGTACCAAAATGACCCTGATCAAAAGTTTACACACCCCAGTCCTTAATACTGTGTCTTTCCCCCTTTAGCATCAATGACAGCTTGGAGTCTTAGTAGTGGAGAAGGCTCTGTTTATAATCTAATGGTAAAGCGGCTCATTCTTCTTGGCAAAAACGTTTGAGCTCTCCCCACAGTGGTTCAATGATATTGAGGTCAGGAGACTGAGATTGAACTAACGGGACCTTCACTTTATTCTGCTGGAGCCACATTTTGGACTTCAAATCGCCGCTACGTCTCCAAATATGATCAGATTTCCATGTGTTACACATTGTTGGAAAGCTTGGAGACTACACTTTAACAATCTGTGAAAATCTCAAAATGCCCCAGAACCAACTTGTGCCCCTGGTTCTATGGACTGGTCACAAATCTAACTGAATTTAAGAAGCTTCTTGGGCGAACGCCGAAACATCCACGATTCCAAAACCACATCCAGTTGACTACTTTGGAAAAGATTTCCCACTGCAGGGATCAACTCTCGACTGGTTTTTACCTATTTGTCAACCTGAAATAACCCTCACAAACATCTGATTTGAACATTACATGGGAAACTGCATTCCCCCCAAACGAGCGCCAATAACTAACTCACTTTAATGACCCGGTTTTTGGTACGCTGCACTAAATTTACTGTTTCTCTCCTTTCCTCCAAAAGCTTTTCAACCGAAGCATCATTTTCTTGGTTTTAAAGTCATGCTAGGATTTGTTGATCTGGACAATCTCACTTTAGCTGAAGCCATTTCCTTTCTTTCCTTTATTTATCGCAGTGAATTTTCAAACTCGTGGCGATTTATCTTCTCTTACATCTTGGACATGTTGTTTGCTGCTTTAGTAACATAACCCACTTAAACATAATAGGTCTTTAGCCACATTATGTACACAGCGCGGTTGACTTTGCCTCTTAGAAAGACACTCTGGGCATAAGTGCATGAAATATGGTGGTGTAATGTTTTATATGGCTCGTGTGTAAAGGCACTGGGTTTGTGGACATTAACTTTTCATTGTTGGGACCAGCTTTGAGTGAGTGTTTAGCTTGATATCGCTGGGTTTATCTGAGCTGGAATGTGTTCATGCACTGCAGAGATGTTTGCGTAGGTCATTGTAAAGCCGTGCTGAAGTTTAATATTTGAAAGTCCTTGTGGAGTGGAGTGGTTGTGCTGGGAGAGGTCACACGGAACAATGAGTGCGGAATGAATGTCTCTGATAGGATTTAGAGTCGTTTATGAGAGAGGTCTGGTGAAACTTCATTTAATCGGCCCCAATCGGCTTTTTTTTTTAAAGGTTTTAACTCAAAAACGTTGTTTCCCAAAGCCTCGGTACCTTGCCTTACAGTACCTTTGAAGTCAGAGCTTCCGAACTTACTTACTTCCAATCCAAAGAAGAGCTGCTAACAGAACACACTTCAGAGGAAATGGAAGCGACATCAGTAGTCAGTATAGAAGAGGCAAAGGATTTTTTTTCTTTTGTAGTTATAGCACTTTTCACAGACACAAGTCACGTACTGCCAATTTGCAAATGCTCCAACCACCTCTAGCCCAAACACAAGCACGTCTTCATTGCCAATTCGTCTGTTTTACTGTGGCTGCGTTACTGCTTTGAAGGAAAATACAGTCCTGAATAAGTTTAAGACCACTTGAAAAACGGCAAAAATTCACGTTTTTAATGGGTTTTTTTTGGTTAACGATGTTGTAAGTAGAACATCAATGTCAACAAGACAAAATGGGAGTAAAACTAGAATTTTAAGTGAATGTTTTATTGAACCAACCAATAAACTGAAATAGTCTGTTTTTGCAGCTGTTCGAAAGTTTAGGACCACATGCCTGTAGAAGGCCAAATCTGTGCAAAATACAGATTCAGTGTCATTTTCTGTCAGTCATTCACACTGGCTGCATCCAAAACCCTTAAATTGTAGCTAAGTACTAACACTGGCAACTAATCCTTAACCTTTCATGGCTCAGCTGTTAGATCTCTATGCAGTTAGTGAACTAGAGCTTCAGCAGCATTTGCCCAATTCCACCGTCCTTACCCAGGGGAAGGGGAAGTGACATCACCAACAGCTGTTCTTCTTCTTCTTTAAAGTTCAGTGCAGGCCAAATAAAAGTGCATACCGCCACCTACTCTATATTGTCCAACAACAACATAGTGTCCAAATAAAGACATTTAAGGCGGGGAAAAAAAGAAACATCCAAATGATCCTTCATATTTCCCTTTATTTTATCTCAACAGCTGTTTCATAAAGCTACAGTATGCAAATTAGCCATGTGGCTTAAGTTTCTACTAAATGAAGCAAAAGCACAAACTGCTTCATTTAGTCCATTTACTGAGGAGGCTCTTTAAAACCATGTGACTGAGCTGTGGGGACGACAACATGTATTTTGTCACTTTTATAAAGTTTGGCTTGTGACGAATCTTATTTTTTAAATTATTTTTATTATTAAATGTGCACCTGTCAATCAACAGTTGCGCATGAATCACTGGAGGGTGGGGGCGAGGGGGTGGGGAGATTGGCGCAGTGGTTTATGGGATGGCACATAGCTCCTAATCGCCAGTGAGTTAGCATCAGAGGTCCCTATGCTAAAGTGGCTATGATAGTTAGCATCAGAGGTCCCTATGCTAAAGTGGCTATGATAGTTAGCATCAGAGGTCCCTATGCTAAAGTGGCTATGATAGTTAGCATCAGAGGTCCCTATGCTAAAGTGGCTATGATAGTTAGCATCAGAGGACCCTATGCTAAAGTGGCTATGATAGTTAGCATCAGAGGTCCCTAAGCTAAAGTGGCTATGATAGTTAGCATCAGAGGACCTATGCTAAAGTGGCTATGATAGTTAGCATCAGAGGTCCTATGCTAAAGTGGCTATGATAGTTAGCATACAGGCCACTTTCCCTAACTCCTTCCTAACCAACAACCCAATTCGGACGCTTCTTATCATGGCGGACGCTGACGCACATCCGGTTTGGCGTAAGACCTCTTACCAATCTGCTCGTTTCGGATGGAGCAACTGTCATGACTTTGTCTCTGTAACATCTGCACTGAGCCAGCGGCCGTTTGCCCTGCACCACCTGAAGCTCCATTGTTCCACTGAAGGTCATGATGGCGCCCCCTCTCTGTGGGACATAGAAAACATCTCAGGTGGATCTGCTTGTGACGTCAGTAACGTTGGAAACCATCCAGGTCACGTTTTTCTCATCAGAGAATCAAACTTTCTTCACCTTTCAATGTCCCATGTTTGGTTCTCACTTCTAAAGTCCAAGCGCACAGTTCTGAGGCTCAGGAGACGAGGCTTTTGGAGACGTGTTTTGTTTTGAAGCCCTTCAGTCGCAGATGCCTCTGATGGTTATTGGGCTGCAGTAATGGCTTCATTTGGCTCGAGGATCCTCCAGCCAATCGGATCCTCTGGCTCAGGGCTGGGGCCCTTTTTAGGGTCTCCCATTTAACTTATTGGCTCCATAACCATCAGGATCTTTTAAGAAATTTTAAAGGTATGTGGTCTTAAACTTTTGATCAGGACTGAATGTTTCATCCAGGGTAGATAGATCTGCTGAGGAGGGGGGATTCTGAGGGGCTGGGAGATCAAAGTCATTATATTTTATACTGACTAAAATAGAACTCAAACTAAATAAAAAGCAGTTAAAGATGATTAACCTAAAGGCCTGTTCATACTCCACAAGTTGCGAGAACTTTGTTCTTGTTCTTGAGGCAAAAAGAACAAGAACAAAGTTTGTCTGGGCTCTGACATTTCATACTCCACAAGACGTGTTGCTGCCGAACTGCCACGCCCCCTTTTTCGGCAGTCAAAATAATCAAGGAATTACATAAATAACCCCGCCCACTAAACATCCAGCCAATCACAGCAAGAGTTCTCGCAGCCCTGCAGAACAAAGTTCTGCTCAGCTCAGGTGTCAAGAACAACGTGAAAGAACTGCCGAACAGGAGCTCCGAGAACAAAATGACATCATTTTGTTCTCAGAGCTCTGGGTGCGAGAAAAACGTTCTTGCATCTTGTGTATGGAGGATTGAAAGTGCCACAATTAAATAATAAATACACCATTAAATAATTAAATAAATGTGTCATTAATTAATTAATGTTTAATTAATTAATTAAATATGGAATTAAATAAATAAATACACCATTAAATAATTAAATAAATGTGTCATTAATTAATAATGTGTCATTAATTAAATAAATGTGTCATTAATTAAATATATGTGTCATTAATTAATTAAATTACCAATGATTCTGTGTAAAAAAATATATATAATTATTTATCTATTTAATTAATTATTTCATGGTCCTGTGTTGCAGTGTTTCATGAATTAATTTATCTGTCAAACTCGCCCATCAAAGTTTGAGGGGTAGGTCCTAACACCTGATTGGTCACGCTGCTCATCCAGTCAAGGTAAATCAATTCCAGAATAACGGATTGACTCGATTGACTCAGACAAGTGTGAACTAAACTAAACACAAGCCTCGGGCAAGTAGACCCGGTTCTGTTTGAGCAAAGCATCGGAACCGTACGTCTCCTTCATTATCGATCCCTCTTATCGATGGTCCCGCTCTGAAAACACTCTTTTGGCGCCGTGGAGCTAGACGCACGTGTGTAATGACAGTTCTCCGGTCTGTTGACTCTGCTTCGAAGTAAACAGGGAAACATGGCCCAATCTCAATTCTACCCCTTAGCCCTCCGCTTCGTCTTTCCCCTCCGTTTTGCGCGTTCACAAAAGAGTGTCGTCAATTAAAACAGTCCATTGTTATAAACGTGTCAGTTATACGTTTGTGCTTTGCTGCTGTGAACGCTTATTTGCGCTGTTTCTTTCCAAACTTTCGATACGTCGCTATTGACATGACACACGGGGTTCAGTGCCTTGCTGCTCCGCGCGCTGTCTCCCCGCGCCGCTGCACTCTTAAAACAGATGTGTTGAAAACAACACAAAATGTGTTAAAAAAATGCACATCCCTGTGTCAAGCTAAGGACAACACAACATGTGTTGTTTTTAACCTGTTAACCCTTTCTACTCTAAAGAGCCAAATTTGGCTCCAGTTATGGTCCCGGTATTTGGACGCAAAGGGTCACAAGGGGGCGCCCTTCCAACCTTCTCAGTGTACATGTGAATTGAATCTCTTTAGAGTTAGACTTTAGGTCAGACACCATGAGTGACAGTAACATGACGCTAAATAGTGACCCTTTATTTTCAGTAAAAAGGCTGAAGCCTCATTGCTCTTCAGTCACAGACTGAGAAGTGAAGAAGGAAGTCATGGAGATTCTCATTTAGAACATTACACTTCTGCTGGATGTAACAATAAACGTTTGAAATTAAAGTATTCTTTAGTAATAGTGCTGAAGATCCTGAATTTGTGTGTTTAAAATGTCAGTTAATTATTAATGACTCTCATTCTACATAAACAAACCCTTGTCATTTGTATCTGCTGTAGAGTCATGTTTGTCCCAGTTCCTCTGAGTCGTGGTACAGGACTGATGTTACAGAAGAAGCTCATGAGGCTCATTTCTTCAACACAGTTACTATAGTAACTATTTTCTCCAAAGTAAAAGTAGATCTACCACAGTCCTGTCCACATCTGTCATGGTCCACCATGACCCACCGTGACTCAGAAGAACTGGGACACACATGACTCTCCATCATATATAACTGTCATGTTTGTTTGGTTTGTAAAATGAGAGTAATTAATTAACTAAAATTTTTATTGATATAATTTCAGAATATTCACATTTGGATTTTTACTTTTTTGATCAGAAATACTATTTTTGTATATATTTTGTTTTTCCTATATTTGTGAGTTTCAGAATAAGATTTGACTCTTATATCCAGCAGAAGTCTGAAGTTCTGTCTAAAGCAGAATCTCCATGACTTCCTTCTTCACTTCTCAGTCTGTGACTGAAGAGCAACGAAGCCTCAGCTTTTTTACAGACAATAAAGAGCTCACTATTTAGCGTCATGTTACTGTCACTCATGGTGTCTGACCTAAAGTCTAACTCTGAAGAAAGTCAATTCACATGTACACTGAGAAGGTTGGAAGGGCGCTCCCTAGTGTCCAAGTGCGTCCAACTGCCCGGACCAAATTTGTATTTATTTTGAGCCCACGGGCAGGACGGGGGATGTTAAGAGGTTAACGCAGTCAGTGTGTTAAATATCTCAACACACTGACTGTGTTAAAAACAACACATGTTGTGTTGTCCTTAACTAGACACAGGGATGTGCATTTTTTAACACATTTTGTGTTAAAAAGTGTGTTATTTGTATTTCCTTGTATTTTACCCCTAAAATGAATATTATACATGCAGGAATTACACTAAAATAATCACAAACAATATAATTAAAAGTAATTCTTATTTATTATGTATTAGCAAATCACAAATGTGAACACATAAAAGAATCTCTACAGTTGTTTGAAAACATGGAGGATGTTTGAAAAAATATTGAGTTTTAAAATTGCATTTTTCAGGTTTACCTTATGTTTACAGTACACCATACTAAAATCAATAGCATTGTGCCAAATGTTACCAAAAAAAAAAAAAAATAGGGATGTTCACAAGCCACAATGTAGTTTGTTTTAAGTTGTTGTTGTTAACTCTTGTCAATCGAAAATGAACATCTAAAGATTAGGCTAGTTGGCCAAGTCCCGACTTACAAACTACACAATCATAATTTAACACTAAACTTAAATGGTTCAGATTACAAACACAGCAAATTTAGAACAGTCTTTGGTACTCATCACTCGTTTGGATGACGAGGAGCGGCGGCAGAAGGAGAGCGCAGTCAGCCCGGGGCGGAGGCGTGTGACGCGGTGAGCTGAAGATTCAAGCAGTGTGTGATTGGACAACAGTTTAACACATGCAGTGTGTTATTGTAAATACACAACATGATTGGATAATAATTTAACACAAGATGTGTTATTTTGTGTAGTTTCATTTTTACACAGAAATTTCAACACCAACACAATATTAACACAACATGTGTTAATATTAACACAACATGTGTTAAATGAGCCTTAACACATAAATTGTGTTAAAATTTAACACATCTGTTTTAAGAGTGTGTGCTCTGATCCCGGGTCCGAGACTGTCTGTCCCCGCTCTGAGCGCAGCGCACCTCGGCAGCCCCCCCTCAGGCCCGGGGCTCAGAGCGGAGTCTACAGCCGCCTGTCCCCGCTCTGAGCGCACCGTGAGCGGGTATACCTCTGCCTGTCTCCAGCCCGAGCACACCAGCCCCCGCTCAGGCCCGGGGCTCAGAGCGGAGGCTGTGGTGCCTGTCCCCGCCCTGAGAGGGAAGAATGTGGCGTGTAAGGCAGCATCAGTCTGTTACAAGTTACAGACACTTGTTGAAAAGTACAAATGTTACCATATATATATTTTAGGCTGAGTGCCAGCAGGAGGCACAGTATATTTGGAAACTTACTTTATTTAATTAATATTTTTTCTTGGGAAAACTAACAATGTGTCTTTTTTGATAGAGTTTATCGAAAGCACATACATTCCCATCAGCGTTGCCGTCATGTTTCCAAACACTTCAGGCCAAAGCAATGGATTAGACAAGATTTGAGTTAATCAGGCTTTAGCCCGCCCACAACTTTTGATGGGCGATATTGACAGATAAAATTAATTCATGAAACACTGCACCACAGGACCATGAAATAATTAATTAAATAGATAAATAATTATATATATTTTTTTACACAGAATCATTGGTAATTTAATTAATTAATGACACATATATTTAATTAATGACACATTTATTTAATTAATGACACATTTATTTAATTAATGACACATTTATTTAATTATTTAATGGTGTATTTATTTATTTAATTGTGGCACTTTCAATCCTCCATACTTGTGGAGTATGAACAGGCCTTTAGACTGAAATCTCCAGATGTTTTTGTTGGCTAATAAACACTAAATCAAAATGCAAAGGTGGAATAAAAACATGAGTATTAAAAGATGGTAAGACCTGTATGTAACTAAATATAATGCCCAACAAACAAGCAAACCTGCAATTTGCTTTTTAGTTACTGTAAATAAATACAACAAAGAGGCTGATGAAATAAGTTACTCTTTGTGTGTTCTGTGAAATCAAAAGGGTGCACTTCTGCATGGGGAGGGGTGCACGTCTCCGCAGAACACCGACCTTAAATTCCTGCATTGTTTTTCGCTCTGTTCACTGTAGATTTTCATTCCATGTCTGCACGTCTGCTACACTAAGTTCGTTTCCTTAATCCGCGTCATCACAGCATCGCCTCCTTCCATCGCCCTGGCCGCGTGACAGTCAGTTTTACGGTAAACCATGATCCGATCGAGCCTCTTTGTCCCGTTCACGGATGAGGCGTCGGGACGATGACTTCACTCCGTCGCGCTCCACTTCTTTGTGTTGATTCTCGTAAAGCACCGAATTCTGGGAACAAGGGTCTGAAACCATTGTGTTGCTCTCCTCCAGGTTTTCTGTGGTCTGTTTGAAATGCACATCCCTCCACTGGGCAGGAAAGTGTGGGGTTTCAACTCCCACAAGTCAACAGGACGTATCCAGGACGTGCATTCGACTCTTTCAGACTCTTTATAGATACACTGAGTCAGCACTTTTGAACAATCCGTATGCACAAGGTGAGTGCTGTTGTATGTTTTATCTTTGTCACCTGGGACGACAGATGGAAACTGAATTAGCATTAGCATTAGTCATATTTACATCGCAAACGTTGTAGATGTTCATTTACATGCACTGTCCCAATCCAGTGAATAATAAATCAGATCTGGGGTGGGTTCCTGGGCACTGCACTGCGGTCGTCCACTGCTCCTGCTCCGTTAACTTCTTAACCCCCAGCTGAACCCAGCACATCTTCTCCAGTTTGGCTTTACCCAAATCTAAAAGGCCATACTGCCTTTGCTCTGCCCAATCCCGTCAGACCTTGGAAGCTAAGCAGGGACGGGCCTGGTCGGTTCTGGGAGGATGCCAGGAAGCCTAGTGAGTGTAATGAGTGAGTGAGTGGTTGGTGGTGGTCAAAGGAGTCGATGGCGCAGACTGTTTGCCTCGCTTCCGTCAGTCTACCCCAGGGCAGCTGTGGCTACAATAGTAGCTTACCACCACCAAGTATGGAGTGAATGAATAGTGCAATGTAAAGCGTCTTAGAGTTTCCAGAAAAGCGCTATATAAAACCGATGCATTATTATTATATTTACTTGAAAAAGCATCAAAAAGCCACAAAAATGTGACAAAAAAGCCACACAAAAAAATGACAAGAAAGTGATGGAAAAAGTGGCAAAAATGTGACAAAAATGTAATAAAAAAGCCACAAAAGAGCAACAAAATGTGACAAAATGCTGTCAAAAAGTGATAAAAAAAAGTGATAGAAAAGTTTTAAAAAGAAGTAACGACAACGTGGCAACAATGCAAGGAAAAAGATCTGTTTAGATCTGTTTTGTTGGTCAAATGAGATGTTTAGAAACGTTTAGATTTGGGTAGTGTCGGCCTGAACTGGAGAAAATGTGCTCGGTTCAGGTGGGAGTTAAGAGGTTAAGATTGAAGAGTGGGCCAAATGCTTAGGACACATTTCCCACTTCTACTAGACCAGTGGTTCCTAAAGTAGGGTCCGGATCAGACTGTGAGAATACCTGGACTATCTCCGATCAATCCAACCAACTGGATTTTCTAGACTTTATGCCGCTATTGCACATGTTGCTTCTTCACAGCGGCATCCAAGAAAACCACACACAGTGGGACATGGTTTACTTCACCAGAGGTTCTCAACTGGTGGGTCAGGACCCAAAAGTGGGTCGCAGAACCCTTTTCAGGGGTCTCAAGGCTTTCAAAAGAAACGTTTCTGTCAATACCCGTCTCCTGCTACTCAAGTCTCAAAATGACTGGTGCTGAGCTGCTTTAACCTCTTAACCCCCATCTGAACCGAGCACATTTTCTCTAGTTTGGCCTTACCGAAACCTAAAAGAAAAAACGAGCCGAGAACAAGGATGAAAATGCAACAAAAGAGCGGCAAATGAGTAACAGGAAAGTGACAAAATGTGATGAAAAAGTGACAAAAATCACCACAAAGAGCAATAAAAAAGCAATGAAAAGAAATGTCAAAAAAGGCGACAACACGGCAACAATGAAAGGAAAAAGATCAGTTTAGATCAGTTTTGTAGGTCTTAGCTTTCAAATGAGGCGTTACTCTGGCCTATTAGTCTGCAAACTTTTACATTTGGGTAAAGCTGAAGTGGACAAAATGCACTTGGTTTAAGGCGGGGGTATGATTTTAGCTTTTTAGACGTATTCAGTGCATAAATCAACAAGGGAAACACAGTGGTTTCCAATATATTTAACAGATTCAAACTGAAGAGTGTTTTATGGGTTGGAATAAATACTCTTCTTTGGGTTGGGCTTGTCATCCTGTGCTGTATCATTCCAGTTCAGAACCACTGTACTGTCTCTTGATCTTTAAGATGACAACATTAAAGGAATAGGCCACTGTTTTTACATACTGAGATATGTTCTTACCTGAGCTTAGACGAGTTCATCTGTACCTGTCTGGTCTTCACGTGTGCCTTCAGTCACGTAAACACAGCACAGACGGCGTTAGCATTTAGCCTCTCTCTTCTCCTCTATAGCTCCAAACGAGGTGAAGATAGAAGCTACCAAACTCTTCCACGTTTTCCCTATTTAAATATGGTTACGTGAAGTGTTACACTATAAAGTATAATTACACAAAATTAAACAATGTGGATTTTCTAAGCGGATAAAAAGGGGAACTATATTGTAAGGCGTAATAATACCAGGAATAGTTCGACATCTGCGCAATAATATCTTTACTCTACTGTGCGGACGCCGAAGTATTCCTGGTATTATTACGCCTTATAATATAGTTCCCCTTTTTATCCGCTTAGAAAATCCACATTGTTTAATTTTGTGTAATTATACTTTGTAGTGTAACACTTCACGTAACCATATTTAAAGCAGTACTAAGTAATTCTTGCCCCTAGAGGCCATAAGCGCAACTGCAGGTGTCGTAGCAAGTTACGATTTTGTAACTTATTAAATGTCTTGGAGAGTAAATACTACGCTGACAGAAAAGGTGAAGGGAGAGAGGGGTGTTGTACATCCAGTTATACAATGGGAATTTTTTTTTCACTCAAACTTGGCTGTAAATACTGTTTAAAGTGGCGCTAGCCCGCAGTTAGCTTTGCCCGTTAGCCTGTTAGCTTCTTCTCCGTGATTCTATTAGTGTGTATTGCTTGCTCCGCCCCGGTGGCAGTCAAGTTGCAAGCATGGTTTTCTGGCCAGAGACACCAGGGGGAGATGAAAGACCCCCCAATCATCCCATTAACACTTGTATTACCCCCAGAGGGACTACGGAAAGGATTTATTAAGGTAAACACGTTACTTAGTACTGCTTTAAATAGAGAAAACGTGGAAGAGTTTGGTAGCTTCTATCTTCACCTCGTTTGGAGCTATAGAGGAGAAGAGAGAGGCTAAATGCTAACGCCGTCTGTGCTGTGTTTACGTGACTGAAGGCACACGTGGAGACCAGACAGGTACAAATGAACTCCTCAAAGCTAAGGTAAGAACATATCTTAGTATGTAAAACCGGTGGACTATTCCTTTAACACCTGGTTAAACTTAAGAACATATCTATATAAGGATTTCCTAACTGGAGGGAGAGCCAACTTCTCCTGTGTTATGGTGATGAGATAAACCAGAGAAAAGAACAACATACAGACTTTACAGAAATGCCCTACATTACATTAGTGGGATCAAACAAGAGGGAACTGCACTTGTGTCTGAAAAGCGTCTAAAGATCTACTTGAAGTGAAACAGTCTGAACCCGACAACCTCCTGTGGAAAGCTCCTCTTTTCTCGTTGTAAAAGGTGCACACTCAGCATTCCCCCCCCGCACTGGGAGAGAGCACAGGAGAGGCTCGCAGGCAGAACGTTCGCAGAGACTGAACGCCTGAACGTGCGGCGGTGCAGCGAGAGGCATGTCCCGTCAGGCCTTATCTGCCCCGCTATCTCTCCACTGTGTCGGGACGAGCGCGTCACAGGCTGTTGGAACCAAGTGGGCCGTGGACTCGGGTGTTTGGGCAGTTTATCTGGAAATGTGACTCCGGCGGGGCGTGGACAAGCCTGCGAGCAGAATGTATTGGCTTCAAGAATCAAAGAGTTTCACAGCAGTAACGCAGCCACAGTGGAACAGACCAATCGGCAATGAGGACGTGCTCGGGTTAGTGGTGGCCTTAAAGGAACAGGCCACCGTTTATTCCACACTGAGATCTGTTCTTACCTGAGCTGTTACCAAATCCTCTATGGAGCCAAACGGGGGTGAAGTTAGAAGCGACCAAGCTCTTCCACGTTTCCTCTATTTAAATACAGTTACGTGAGTAGTTACACGATCCAAGTATAGTTACACAGAATGAAACATGTTGATTTTCTCAGCGAGTAAAAAGGGGAACTATATTGTGAGGCGTAATAAGACCGTAGGAGCGCTTCGACGTCCGCGCAGTAAAGTCATGTAACTTTGTGGCTTCAGAATCTTTATTTAGGCTTGGAACCTTAACCTCTTAACCCCCACCTCAACTGAGCACATTTTCTCCAGTTTGGCATTAACAAGTCTAAAAGCTTACAAAAAAAATAAAGCATAACATTAGCGACAAAAACGAGGATGAAAAGGCAACAAAAAAGCAATGAAAAAAACAACAAAACTGACAAAAACACGGCAAAAAAGAGACGAAAAACAAAAAATGTGACAAAAACGCGGTGACAAAAAAGTTATGATCACATAAGGTAGGTCTTAGCTTTCAAATGAGGCATTACACTGTTGCTCTCCAGTCGAGAAGCTTTTAGATTTGGGTAAAGCCGAACTGTCTCACAATTAAATGTTAGTTTTTTAAGGTTTTAAAGCAGTACTGAGTAACTTGTTGACCTTAATAAATCCTTTGTTTATTTTTATCGCCATTTTTCCAATGAGCTTTTTAAATCTGGGTAAAGCCAAACTGGGGAAAATGTGCTCGGTTCAGGTGGGGGTTAAGAGTTTTTAATACCACCTATAGCAGAGGAACCTCAGGATGTTCAGCCCAGAAGGAGCTAAGAACAATCCCCCAAGCCACTGATCTGCCTCACGAAGGTTTCCGAACCGTGGTCAGCGTGGCACCTTTACTTCAGATCACAGTGGCCTCTACAACGCTCCAGGATCCATTGTTTTGTAGGTTTTCTCTACTCGAAAAACAATCGATCCTGGCGCATCATGGAAAGTAAAGGCGCCATGCAGCCGCTTGGTCACTGAAAGGTCAAATACGCACGGATAAAACGTATTTTTTTCACATTAATAGTTCCTTAAAGCAGCACTAAGTAACTTGTTTACCTTAATAAATCCTTTCCCCTCTGGGGGTAATACAAGTGTTAATGGGATGATTGGAGGGTCTTTCATCTCCCCCTGGTGTCTCTGGACAGAAAACCACAATTGCAACTTTCCCTGCTCTGACCCAGAGCCCCAATACACACTAATGGAATCAGGACGAAGAAGCTAACAGGCTAACGGGTAAAGCTAACTGTGGGCTAGCGCCACTTAAACATTATTTACAGCCAAGTTTGAGTGAAAAAAATGATCTCCATTGTGTAATTGGATGAACAATATCCCTCTGTCTCTTTGTCTTTTCTGTCAGCGTCATATTTACTCTCACGGACAATTAATGAGTAATTGGAATTTTTAAACTTCAGTCTTCTACATATCTTCAGATGAGCAGAAGGGCACCAAAAAATGGTCTGAGGCTGCGTTTGTAACACAGCAATGAACTAATACCAAACACATTTTCATACTTTCATCGGACATCGCTCCTTTGATAGTAATGTTCACGGAGCGACTGACTTCTGTCCAAGGGCCTTTTGTTTTGACTCAAACTCCCATCTCTTCATACGTTTAGCTCATCGCACTAAACCTGACACACATTTATAGACTTCCAGATTTACAGACTGTCTTCTCATGCAAACCAATAAAGTGGAGTGGATCTCCCAGGAGCGCGTCCCTCGGCTCCCGCATGTGTTGGCGCTAAATCCTCTCCGCTCCGTCTGCGCGGCGGCCCGACATTATTTTGACATCCCCGCGCTCGGCTTCACGAGGGAACGCTTGCGTACGTGAACTCCACTTTTTACTGTTCGTCCGACCGCGCCCGACGATGTTTATGGAAAGCGACCCGCGGACACACAACGGCACGTGTTATGGAAAGCATGGCCGACGCCGACTCCGAGAAGTATTTGAACGATGTGGAAATGTGACGGCTTGACAAACGGGGGGAAACAGTGGGGCTGGATCGGTTTGTTGTCTGCTTTTTCGAGGTGGGGGGGGGGATAATTTGTGCAGGTCAAATTGCTATCTGACAAAGTGAGGAAAGATGTCCAGAGTAAAGCGCTCCAGGTGTTGTGTGTGAGTAGCACGGATTTAACACGTAATTCAAAACAGGGAGGAACTAAGCAATGCCAGATGAGAGTTTGCTTTATCGCTGACAATTCAGGTCTTTCGAGAACTGAGCAGAAGTTTTTCTCACTCGGTTTATAATTTATAATTTTATTTTGTGTATTTGCTCATCGTCAAGTCACATATTACATAATGTCCTTGCAGAGCGGAAGGAGCTTAAGTTTGTGGGATTGCGAACTCTCGACCAGCAGTGGCCAAATATTCATTTAGTGTCTTTACAGTTCCCCTCCTGGAACCGCCACCTTAACGTGGTGGAGGGGTTTGACCTGAATGATCCTGGAGCTCTGTTGTCGGGGGCTTCGTGCCCCTGGTAGGGTCTCCCAGGGCAAACAGGTCCTAGGTGACGGTTCAGACAAAGAGCGGTTCAGAAGCCCCTTATGAGAGACCAACAGGCCCGGTTAGAACCATGAGGCCGTCCTTCTGTGGACCCACCACCTGCAGGAGGAGCCATAGGGGCTGGTGCAATGTGACCCGGCAACGGACAAGTGGAAGAAAATGGATGGATGCCTTTACAGTTCAATACGAACAAATTATGATGGCGATACCACTTTTCTTTAAAAATTGATACGATACCGATACTTTTGGGGACTTTTTGTCGGTATCCATACCGATACTGGTCATTTCATATCATTTTAAACTTATCATTTTAAATATACATTTCTAAAACGGGGTATTTTGTACATCATTAACATGTAAATTAACCTCTAAACTCCCGCCTTAAGGTCACAGCCTATAGGCCACTGTAACGCCTCATTTGAAAGCTAAGACCTACAAAACTGGGCTAAATTTATCGTCGTCGTCATCGCTTTTTTTGTTGGGTTTGCATCATATTTTTGCCATATTTTCATCGCTTTTTGTCTTTTTTATTTTTATTTTTGGGTAATGGCAAACTGGAGAAAATGTGCTCGGTTCAGGTGGGGGTTCAGAGGTTAAAATGATGGTACTTTAACTGGTTAATGAAACAATGTCAACGTGAAATGAAATACATAAAGTTTCAAAATAATACTTTCATGACAAACACAACATACTCTAGAATAATATGGATGGCTCAGTCCAGTGCTCTGCTGCTGTGGAGCATTTTGGTGCAGAACAATGTAGTAAATTGCCCTTGTTTATTTGTCCTGTTAATAATTGCTGCCGCGCCTTCTGTTTTACACACAGGGGGTCGTTTTCCAAGCATTTGCTCATGTGCAGAGTCAGCAGCAGAGTCATTTGTGCAGTTTTTACCCACGCAGCATTGTATCGTTCACTATACTGTTCAAATACTGTAATACAGGCAACATCAGATGGTAAAGTATAGGCATTTATATGATAAATTGTACCTCTATCACTATGGAGTACTCATTTATGAGAGAAATATAAGTATTTTTGGGGGGTATTTTTCAAACCCGGAAGACAAGACGCTTCGATTCAGTTAACTCCGCCCCTCTCTCCGCTCATTCCACATTTACAGTATTATAAATATAAATATCGCTGCAGAAAGTGAAGTTACTTCACATAATGCAGTTATAAGGAGTTGACATGTGCAACAGTTTCATAAATGGCTAACATACACGCTAACACACACGCACTAACACACACGCTAACACACACGCTAACACACACGCTAACACACACGCTAACACGCGTTTTGATTAACTCACCGCTCAGTCTGGCCTCCCCATCAGGTTATGGGACATGTGTTGATTATAAAAGTGAATCCACTTTGATTCTGGCCAAGGTTCACCAAGCATCCATCAGGTTGGTTGATAAAGTCGCTGAATCCCAGAAAGAAATTCCAACTTCTGGCGAGTGCACTCTTCTTTAGGAAGGTTGAATAGTCCTGTTCCTCTCGTAGCCAAACGCGAACCCGTGACATTATCGTTGGGTAAGAAAAAAGAACAGGCGTGTCCAGAGTAGGTTAGAAAGAGCTCAGTCTTCACAAACATGACTTCTGCTCGGATCCATGGATCCTCCGGCCTGGGGTGCATTACATTACAGACGTAGAGCACTTCCGTTCCTTTGTGACGACACAACTGAACAGCTCAGTGGTTTACCAGGAGAGGGCGGAGCAGCTGCTCAGAGAGCAGGATTCAGGAGGATTACTTAGAACTGCGTGAATGAAGCCAAAAAACGCTCTGGGGGTGTTTTTGAGAAGGAAATAGCATAACAACATGGCTAAAAACTCCAAAAACTCGATTTTGCATGATATAGTACCTTTAAGAATGGACTGAGGGCTGTATCAATACTTTTTCCTGGTATCAATACATAAAAAGTAGGTGTTTGGTATCGATGCATCGATCCGCCCATCCCCCAGCTTCTATAGCTGCCAGATACATTTACACCGTGGTTCTCAACAGGTACGGAATTGCGGCCTATGTACGATGACATACAGGAGGCCAAACTGCGACCCAAAATGAATTCAACCAATAAAACACTCTCCAGCCACTGAGTATAATTTAGGGCTGGACGATACGGCAAAACCCCAGTTATTTCCTTTTCATCACATTGATCCATTTTGATTTTCGATTCGATTTGATTTTTTTCATGGAGAAATGAATACATGTAGCTGATTCATGAACTTAGACATATCTTTTATACAAACCTCAGCTCAAACAAAAACAAATACTTTCCTCCCATCTCATTTAACAACACACAAATCTTCCATTGTCTCGTCCAAACTCCCAAACTAGGAGCCGTTTCTGCCAAAGAAACGTCTGTAAACCTGACAGTTATAAAGACCCATGACGATTACTGAGACTGACCAAAGAAGAGATCGCGATTCTGATTAATTGCCCGCAGCCCTAACATGATTTACGTACTGAATAAGCCTGAAAAGCCAAAGTCTTTATATTGACTGTAACGGACTCCAGTCGTGGTTTCCTACATTTTCTTTACTTTATTTGAAGACAGTGAAAGAAATGTTTGTTGGGAAATGTTTGTGACTCACTGAGAATGATTCTGCCACACACGGGTTGAGAACAAGATGACAGGACACGTTTAAGGATGCAGAACACCAAGTTTAAAAGTCATATACCATGCTTTTTCTAACTTTGAACCCTTTCTACTCTGGTTTTATTATTTTAGTATCAGATCTTGCATCTTGGCGTTTGGTCACATTTGAGCCCCGCCCTCTCTGAGTTTCTGTGAATTGACTTTCTTCAGACTTACACTGTAGGTCAGACACCATGAGTCACAGTAACATGACGCTAAATAGTGAGCTCTTTATTTTCTGTAAAAAGTCTGAGGCCTCATTGCTCTTCAGTCACAGACTGAGAAGTGAAGAAGGAAGTCATGGAGATTCTGCTTTGGAACATTACACTTCTGCTGGATGTAACAATAAAAGATTGAAATTCAAGTATTCCTTAGTAATAAGTGTGAAAATCCTGAATTGATGTGATTAAAACGTCAGTATATTAATAATAATAATAATAATGCATTAGTCTTATATAGCGCTTTTCCAGACGCTCAAAGTCGCTTTACAATTTGGTGCATTATTCATTCACTCCATACTCGGTGATGATAAGCGAGGCAACCAGTCTGCGCACATCAGCCACCACCACCAACCACTCACTCACTCACTACATTCGCTAGGCTTCCTGGTGTTACTGAACGGTCTCCCATCCAAGTACTAACCAGGCCCTTCCCTGCTTAGCTTCCAAGGTCTGACGGGATTGGGCATCGCAAAGGCGGTAATGACTCTAATTCTACCAAAACAAACCCTTGTCATGTGTATCTGCTGTAGAGTCATGTGTGTCCCGGTTCCTCTGAGTCGTGGTGCAGCAGGACTGATGTGGACAGATGTTACAGAAGAAGCTCATGAGGTTCATTTCTTCAACACAGTTACTATAGTAACTATTTTCTGCAAAGTAAAAGTAGATCTACCACAGTCCTGTCCACATCTGTCATGGTCCAACACGACTCAGAGCAACTGGGACACACATGACTCTAAAGCAGATAATATATATGGATATTTCTTCAACCTTCATAAGTATCAATCACATTTTGTCCTATATTTTTTGTTTTTACCATATTTCTGAGTTTCAGAATATGATATAACTCTTATATCCAGCAAAAGTCTGAAGTTCTGTATAAAGCAGAATCTCCATGACTTCCTTCTTCACCTGTCACTCTGTGACTGAAGAGCAATGAGGCCTCAGCCTTTTTACTGGAAACAAAGAGCTCACTGTATTTAGCGTCATGTTACTGTCACTCATGGTGTCTGACCTAAAGTCTAACTCTGAAGAAAGTCAATTCACATTTACACTGAGAAGGTTAGAAGGGCGCCCCCTTGTGTCCCTTTGTGTCCAAATACCGGGACCATAACTGGAGCCACATATGGCTCTTTAGAGTAGAAAGGGTTAAATCCTTGGCCACCTAAGCTTTGGTATTTTCGTGTATAATTCCCAGAGGCGCTCGGAAGCATGTGAGCAAAACGATTTGGAACAGGCAAAGAATGTCAAGTTTCTAACGTAATTAGCTAGTTTGAGCACTGTCCTGGTCAAACATTAA
Source organism: Neogobius melanostomus (assembly GCA_007210695.1). Lineage (NCBI taxonomy): Eukaryota > Metazoa > Chordata > Actinopteri > Gobiiformes > Gobiidae > Neogobius > Neogobius melanostomus. Next base: position 164,685 of record VHKM01000462.1, on the reverse strand, counting down.
TTTAGGAGGTATACTTTAGACTAAGACGAGCGTCGTGGACAATGACATGCACAAAAGAAGTAAGTCCTTTATTTGTCATTATACCTTGAGCGTAAGTTTGCGTAGAGACCATGTGGACATGTACATCCCCACCAATATTTCAGGATGGCCAAATTGTCCCCACTGGTCAACTGCGATCTTTCACAAAGACTTAAAGGAACAGGCCACCGTTTTTCCACACTGAGATATGTTCTTACCTGAGCTTAGACGAGTTGATACGCACCTGTCTGGTCTTTGTGCCCGTGGAAGAGCTTGGTCGCTTCTAATTTTACCCCCGTTTGGAGCTATAGGAATATGCTGGGAGAGGCCAAATGCTAACAACATCTTTGGTCTTTTTTGCGTGACTGAGCGCACGCACAAAGACCAGACAGGTACGCATCAACTTGTCTAAGCTCAGTTAAGAACATATCTCAGTATGTTCCTTTAACCTCTTAAGCCCAGGGTTTTATTATTTTAGTCTCAGAGCTTGGATCTTGGCGTTTGGTGCCCATTTAAGCCCCACCCACTCTGAGTCACTATGATTTGATTGGCTTCAGAGTTACACTGTAGGTCAGACACCGTGAGTGAAAGTAACATGACACTAAATAGTGACCCTTTATCTTCTGTAAAAAGTCTGAGGCCTCATTGCTCTTCAGTCACAGACTGGGAAGTGAAGAAGGAAGTCATGGAGATTCTGCTTTAGGACATTACACTTCTGTTGGATGTAACAATGAAAGTTTGAAATTCAAGTATTCCTTAGTAATTGTTGTGAAAATCCTGAATTTGTGTGATTAAAATGTCAGTTAATTATTCTCATTCTACAAAAACAAACCCTTGTCAGATGTATCTGCTGTAGAGTCATGTTTGTCCCGGTTCCTCTGAGTCGTGGTGCAGCAGGACTGATGTGGACAGATGTTACAGAAGAAGCTCATGAGGTTCATTTCTTCAACACAGTTACTATAGTAACTATTTTCTCCAAAGTAAAAGTAGATCTACCACAGTCCTGTCCACATCTGTCATGGTCCACCATGACCCACCGTGACTCAGAAGAACTGGGACACACATGACACTGCATCAGATATAATTGTCATGTTTTTGTGTTTTGTTTTGTAAAATGAGAGTAATTAATAATTAGCTAATATTTTTAATGATATAATTTCTGGATTTTCACATTTGTATTTTTACTTTTTTGATTGGAAATTTTTGTTTTGTTTTTACTATATTTTAAGTTTCAGAATAAGATATGACTCTTATATCCAGCAGAACTCTGAAGTTCTGTCTCTGTAAAGCAGAATCTCCATGACTTCCTTCTTCACTTTTCGGTCTGTGACTGAAAAGCAACGGGGCCTCAGCTTTATTACAGACAATAAAGAGCTCACTATTTAGCGTCATGTTACTGTCACTCATGGTGTCTGACCTAAAGTCTAACTCTGAAGAAATTCAATTCACATTTACACTGAGAAGGTTGGAAGGGCGCCCCCTTGTGACCCTTTGCGTCCAAATACCGGGACCATAACTGGAGCCAAATTTGGCTCTTTAGAGTAGAAAGGGTTAAGGCCTACTCAGATATGGGCCCTTTAGGCTTGAGAGAGGACAATCGGCATCACAACACTTTTTGTTTCGTGTTGACTGGTCAAATATTCGCGGCGATATTAATATTTCTGGCTTGCAACGGAGCTTCGTTCTGTTTATGGAGCCTTACGTGCGCCGCATTTACGTCTCCGGCAGAAATATGCGATGTCTCTAGTTTATTTAGGTCGGATGTTTCACTCAACAACGATCAGAAAGTAGTTGGTTTGCTCTTTCCATAACTTATTTTATGAGGTTAAGTGGGAGCGGCTTCTGTTCCATGTTCTCTGAGCGCAGCAGTGAGGGCAGGGGCAGCAGGGGATGCCAGATCAGAGATTGATTTTCAGTTACAAAAACAAAACAACTATATATAACAAAAAATCATATTAATGTCCCCACTGTTATTATGAGCCGCTGTGGGCCCACCTGATCTCCATGTTTTTGGAGGTCGGGGAACCCAGAGTACTGCCCTCAGTCTCCTCTGAAACGGTGCAGAGCCTCCTGGGTTTGTCCCTGTTTCAGAGCATGGCGTCCTGCACTGATCAGCTCCTCCACCTCCTCCTTCATCATTGTCGTCCTCCTTCTCCTTGGCTCTGACGCCGTTCTTCACCCGAGGGTCAGCTGTGAAACTCCGCCTTATAGTTGAATATAACAACAGTTTCTCACCATCTCCTGGGTAGAGCGTAGAGAATTAGGGTAGGCGAGCTATGGATCTGTTGAGAGGGATCCTCCCAACGGGCTCGTAATCCTCATCTTTTAACGCACCACACAGCATAGGAACATCATCTACAAAATCAGCTAGTTAGGGCAGCTGCGTAGGGGTTTGTTGATGAGGAGCTACTGCCCTCTACAACTGGCCCGCTCTACACCTGGCTTTGTAACGCACTACACTGTGTAGGGCTTACATAATAAATGTACATAATAATATTCACGGAGTATAATATGTATATTAATCTGTCTTTTTAACATAAAACTAGTGACTTTTGGTAATACTAACAATGTTACCATGGTAACCATCTGAAAGAAATGTAATGATCGCCTTTTGTTACTTGCTTTGTACTAGACTTCGTACATGAAACTAGACCGTTGTTGTAATTGTGCTTCTTTTCTGTTGATGTACGAACACTTCAAACAGTGTTTTGTAAGTTATAGTTCTTTGTAATTAGTTTGTAAGTATGTGGCATTATCATAGTTGTTATGTAATCAGTATTGCTCTGTTTTGGGGTATGGTCGGATGCTGCGGGTGTGTAGGGTCTATTTTGTTTTATTTTGTTTTGCTGTTGTTTCCTTGTTGCTGTTTTGTTCCTTTGTTGTTCCACTATGTTCCTGTGAAATTATGATTTTAATTGTATTGATTTTGGGGGTGGGGCTTATGAGCTCTTGCTTCGGCCCACTCCTTTAGAGCAGAGTGTTTGCTGCTCAAATAAACAAATAAACTAAACTAAACTAGACCGTAGCAGACAGATATAGGGACAGAAGTCTTGTGTGGCTTAGCTGCGAGTCTTGCCCTAACACCTCCTCGCTTGCCCCTTTTTTGTTCCCTGTAGCGCCTCTTGTAACGCCTCCACTGTGCTGCAGGTGTTCGGGGCTCTTGGTGACTTCAGAGTTTCAGAAGAAGCAATCTGTGGGTTAGCCTCTCAAAGACCTTGAGATCAACAAGCTGCTTCCTTTCATGGCCAGTAAAGACTCTTTGCAGTAAAAAAAAAAACAGCTGAACCTGACAAAAAAAAAACACAGCAGAGATGTAGAAAAGCAGCTTGTAAAACAATGTGGAAACTGAAACTGTGCCAAGGGAGAGAGACAGTGCCAGGTATTGTGTTTGATGAGGGAAAATCCACCCCCCAAAAAAGGTCATTCAGCCTTTTAACTCTTGAGGCCAACCAACACAAGCTGCAATCCCAAAGTGCCAGAATCTGAGAGAAAGTTTACTAAAGAATCCTTACATAACAGGATCTAAATTTTATCTTTCCTTTCCCAAGCAAAACCCATACATTCTTCCCCCATACGCTCATTTCTTTAATTACCTCTCATAGTTTTGTACATTAACGTCTCTCCTGGAGGTCCTTGGTTTATACGGCTTTTTCCCGCTGTCTATAATATCCCCCATAACGTGTTTTATGAAGCTTACCTCATGTAGGAATGACAGGAGGAAAAAGAAAACCCTCGCTGTGCTCCAAAAAAGGATGAGTTTAGGGGAGTCTGGGAGGCCTGTAAAACGCGACCGGACCAGATAAGTAATTGCTGCTGATTTTGCCAAACGCACACTCAAACCCATTCCCCCGTAATTCAAGCAATATGTGGGACTACAGAGGAACAGGTGGTCTGTTTAAAACGAGAGCTGGAGAGGATCGGACAGCTGGCAAACTTACTGCAACGTTACCCTGGTTGCGCGAAATAAATGAGTCCGCGACGTCAATCCCCGAGCTGGGTTATTTGCACGGAAAGACGGGGGTCGAAAGGTTTGGGGCTATACGACGGGAAGCTTATGGAACGGCTAATTATGTATTTGTGTGAACAGCGGGCTGCAGTGTCCGCTAATATAAATGTGTCCCGGAGGAAAAGGGATGAATTAAATAGGGTAATCCGAGAGCGTTTCTCTATGTGGGATGTAATGTTCGCTGGGAAATAAAGCTTGGGAAGTGGAGGCGATGTGTATTTACGCATTACGTGAATGTTTAAGTAATAGGACGTGATCGAGCTGGTGTCATTTCATTGGAGTTCAGGAGCATGAGGTTCCCATTTGGGAGAACTGAGCTTAGCGATTTCATAGACACGTGTGTAAAAGACCTGTTTATCTGAGAGTGTTTGGTCCTTCAGGAAGAGCAGACATGGACAAAAAGATCATTGTGCGCTGTGTTAAAAATAAGTTAGTTAAAAATAAGGCTAGGTACCGTTACATTCTTTTCGATACCAGTTCGTTAACGATACTTTGTTTTCGATATCGATACCTGAACGATACTAACATATTTGTCGTCTAGAACCAGAAAACAGAACAATAATGTGTGGAAGATCTGCACATTTACAATATCAGGTTCATCCCCAATGTCAGGAAATGTGTGACTCAAACACACTCTCATTCATCCTGGCCTGTTGTACATGACCTACAGTGAGGAAAATAAGTATTTGAACACCCTGCTATTTTGCAAGTTCTCCCACTTAGAAATCATGGAGGGGTCTGAAATTGTCATCGTAGGTGCATGTCCACTGTGAGAGACATAATCTAAAAAAAAAAATCCAGAAATCGCAATGTATGATTTTTTAACTATTTATTTGTATGATACAGCTGCAAATAAGTATTTGAACACCTGAGAAAATCAATGTTAATATTTGGTACAGTAGCCTTTGTTTGCAATTACAGAGGTCAAACGTTTCCTGTAGTTTTTCACCAGGTTTGCACACACTGCAGGAGGGATTTTGGCCCACTCCTCCACACAGATCTTCTCTAGATCAGTCAGGTTTCTGGGCTGTCGCTGAGAAACACGGAGTTTGAGCTCCCTCCAAAGATTCTCTATTGGGTTTAGGTCTGGAGACTGGCTAGGCCACGCCAGAACCTTGATATGCTTCTTACAGAGCCACTCCTTGGTTATCCTGGCTGTGTGCTTCGGGTCATTGTCATGTTGGAAGACCCAGCCTCGACCCATCTTCAATGCTCTAACTGAGGGAAGGAGGTTGTTCCCCAAAATCTCGCAATACATGGCCCCGGTCATCCTCTCCTTAATACAGTGCAGTCGCCCTGTCCCATGTGCAGAAAAACACCCCCAAAGCATGATGCTACCACCCCCATGCTTCACAGTAGGGATGGTGTTCTTGGGATGGTACTCATCATTCTTCTTCCTCCAAACACGTTTAGTGGAATTATGACCAAAACGTTCCATTTTGGTCTCATCTGACCACATGACTTTCTCCCATGACTCCTCTGGATCATCCAAATGGTCATTGGCAAACTTAAGACGGGCCTTGACATGTGCTGGTTTAAGCAGGGGAACCTTCCGTGCCATGCATGATTTCAAACCATGACGTCTTAGTGTATTACCAACAGTAACCTTGGAAACGGTGGTCCCAGCTCTTTTCAGGTCATTGACCAGCTCCCCCCGTGTAGTTCTGGGCTGATTTCTCACCTTTCTTAGGATCATTGAGACCCCACGAGGTGAGATCTTGCATGGAGCCCCAGTCCGAGGGAGATTGACAGTCATGTTTAGCTTCTTCCATTTTCTAATGATTGCTCCAACAGTGGACCTTTTTTCACCAAGCTGCTTGGCAATTTCCCCCGTAGCCCTTTCCAACCTTGTGGAGGTGTACAATTTTGTCTCTAGTGTCTTTGGACAGCTCTTTGGTCTTGGCCATGTTAGTAGTTGGATTCTTACTGATTGTATGGGGTGGACAGGTGTCTTTATGCAGCTAAAGACCTCAAACAGGTGCATCTAAATGTAGGATAATACATGGAGTGGAGGTGGACATTTTAAAGGCAGACTAACAGGTCTTTGAGGGTCAGAATTCTAGCTGATAGACAGGTGTTCAAATACTTATTTGCAGCTGTATCATACAAATAAATAGTTAAAAAATCATACATTGCAATTTCTGGATTTTTTTTTTAGATTATGTCTCTCACAGTGGACATGCACCTACGATGACAATTTCAGACCCCTCCATGATTTCTAAGTGGGAGAACTTGCAAAATAGCAGGGTGTTCAAATACTTATTTTCCTCACTGTATTAGTGGTAGGGGAAACCGAAGGAAACCTACGCAGACACAGGGGGAACAAACTCCACACAGAAAGGCCCCGTCCAGGTGGGAATCGAACCTGGGACCTTCTAGCTGTGAAGCACCACCGTGCATTAATATGTTTTCAAACTGGCATTAAATCTAAATTTCTTCAAAAATACCATTTTTCTTTTGAGACAGAATCCACTACAATGACATTGCGCAACTATTTTTACTGCATACATTGAGTAAAAACACAAAACTATGGTCTAAAACAGATTCAGCTGCAGTTCTGGCAGATTTCTCTCTTCTGCACAAAAGTTGCCCGTTGTGTCCAGTTTTGTCAAACTTTTAGGCTCATATTTAACAATTACAACTGTAACCTGTTACCTGCCTTAGGGTTAGGGTTTGCAATCGGGGTGCCCAAAGTGCCCTGAGGCCAAATGCGGCCCTCAGTCCAGTTGTTGGTGGCCTCAGGCTTGTGTTGAATTGGCACACATAGAGAGATACTGTATGGTACTTTTTTACGACAAGTTTCATAATTATAACCTCAAAAACTAACATTCTATTATGGGAAAGAGCTGGTTCCAAGGTTCCAAGCCTAAATAAAGATGTGGGGCACACATTAAAACTCTGTTAAACGCACACATTTTTACTGCATTGACCACTGATCTGTGGCCCTCCACACTGTATACACTTACAGCCCATAGGCTATGCCAGTGTGATGCCTCATTTGAAAAGCCCCCCGGCAAGTAACAGGTTAACGTTTAGGGAACACAGTGGGTGAACCCTTCGCTGCAAACGGGGCAATATTCACCACACTGCCTCCTTTCGGCGGCACGGTAGTACAGCAGTTGGCGCTCGTACTTCACAGCTAAAAGGTCCTGGGTTCGATTCCCACCTGGACGGGGCCTTTCTGTGTGGAGTTTGCATATTCTCCCCGTGTCTGCATAGGTTTCCCCTACCACTAAAAACATGTACAATAGGGCAGGCTGAATGACAGTGTGGTTGAGAGTGCGCATGTGGGACGATGGATGGAAATTAGCCCAAGGCTACAATCCGGTGTGGCTTGTTCATTAACTTGCACTGTCCCGACCAAATACACCAGTAAACTCTCTCCTCTCGCGGTCCTTCACTTATTGATCCAAGTCCATACTCTCTGAGCTCCTCTGTGAATGTGCATCCTGTTGGAACCATCGCGGTATTAAATGGCTGTTAAGTTGCCGTGCGAAATGCAAAGTGCCAGCAGGCGGCGTTCCACAGCGATGTAGCTGCTTTTGGGAGAGCCCAGAGGCCGCGCTCAGAGAGCAGAGCTGCGCTTATGGATGGAGTTTCAGTCAAAATCACCAACTTGCCTTCAAAATCTTCCGTCAAAGCTAAAAATATTCCATAAATGACGGAGAATTCTTGGTTAATGTAACCTGTGCTCACTACCGACCAAGCAACGCAAGCTGTAATCCCAAACTGTCGGCGTCTGAGAGGAAGTTTACAAAAGAACCCTTACGTAACAGGATGTCAGATTTCTTATGCCTGTTTTCACACCTAATGGGCTTTCACAGAAAACAAACTCCGGTCCGTTTAAACCAGACCAAAGGAGGCAGATGTGACGACGCCCTTTACTAACCCCGGATCAAACTGTTTAAACCAGCTCTAAACCAGGACTCAGGGCCGTACTGCGTTAAGAGTGTGACCATAAACTTGGACTAACCCAGACCTTAACCACTTTGCAGCAGGACTGAACCAGGTCCGGGAAGCCTCCTGGTTTATATAAAAGTGCCTTGTACCGAACCTGTATAGGCCCTTTGTATGAAGTGTAACATTTATTAGCGCTGAGAGCTCGCGTCCGTGGGAATTGTAAAAGTCCAGTTTCCTGTGAGCGCGGTGCCAGACGGGGGATGCCTCGAGTGGGAGCGATCTCGGGAACCTTCTGTGCTGCTTTTAGGCTGGCAGCGTTCGCAAGACTGCAGCTGCCCTGTCCAAACGCGTGGGACGGGGAGAGAGTGTGAGAGCGAAGAGAGGGTGTTCAGAAGACCCATGTGTGAGATCGAGGAGTCTGAAATGAGTGGGACGGAGAGAGTTGAGAGATGTGCACGAGGCTTAACCCGGTCCTTGCTTTATGAAGAAAGGCCTTGAGTGTTTTACTGCCAGTGTGCTGTATATTCCTCACTTGGATTCAGTTTAAAGGAGCATTAATGGGGCAATACCTGATTTTTTTTCTAGTTAGGGAATGAAATTTGTGTTGTCCTCCTTTTAGTATATTGTAAAGTCTGGACATTCGTGGGGGGAAAACACTGTAGATCTGCAAGTTGTGAAATGTGTGTAATGTCCCTGTGAAGAACTGGGATGCAACAAATATGTTAGGAAGTTTATACCTCAACCAACATTTAAATTTAGTGGTTTCCTTTTTCATTGTTTGAAATGAAAGAATCAGGTATAGTGCCTTTGAAGCAGAACTAAGTAACTCGTGCCCCTAGAGGCCATAAGCGCCACTGCAGGTGTCGTAGCATGTTGAGGTTTTTTACTCATTAATTGTCCGTGAGAGTAAATACTACGCTGACAGAAAAGACAAAGGGACAGAGGGATATTGTTCATTCAATTACACAATGGAGATCATTGTTTTCACTCAAACTTGGCTGTAAATACTGTTTAAAGTGGCGCTAGCCCACAGTTAGCTTTGCCCGTTAGCCTGTTAGCTACTTCTTCCTGTTTCCATTAGTGTGTATTGGTGACTTCAACCCATAGACAGGGAAGTTGCAATGGTGGTTTTCTGTCCAGAGACACCAGGGGGAGATGAAAGACCCCCCAATCATCCCATTAACACTTGTATTACCCCCAGAGGGACTACGGAAAGGATTTATTAAGGTAAACAAGTTACTTAGTTCGGCTTTAAGGAACTATTAATGTGAAATAAAAACGTTTTATCCATGAATATTTGACCTTTCAGTGACCAAGCGGCTGCGTGGCGCCTTTACTTTCCATCACGGTGGCCTTTATGATGCTCCAGGATCAATTGTTTTTAGAGTAGAGAAAACCTACAAAACAATGGATCCTGGAGCGTTGTAGAGGCCACTGTGATCTGAAGTAAAGCTGCCACGCTGACCACGGTTCGGAAACCTTCGTGAGGCAGATCAGTGGCTTGGGGATTGTTCTTAACTCCTTCTGGGCTGAACATCCCGAGGTTCCTCTGCTATAGGTGGTATTAAAAACTCTTAACCCCCACCTGAACCGAGCACATTTTCCCCAGTTTGGCTTTACCCAGATTAAAAAAGCTCATTGGAAAAATGGTGACAAAAATGAGACGTAAACGAGGATGAAAATGCGACAAAAGAGCGACAAGAACGTGACAAACAAAAGCAATGAATAAGTGACAAAAACGCAGAAAAGTGTTGCTACATTTCGACATCCGGGCAGTAAAGTCGAAGTGCTCCTAAGGTGTTATTACGCCTCACAATATAGTTCCCCTGTTTAATTTTGTGTAACTATACTTGGATCGTGTAACAACTAGGGCTGAACGATAGTGACAAAATTTCATATCTCGATATTCAAAACCAAGCATTTTTCAGAAAAATAAAAACATAGTAACAAAGAGTGCAGTTTTATTGATGAAAATCTATATAGTTTATATCTTGCTTTTTTCAATTTTAATGTTTTGAATGTTCATACCTCGATATCGATATGATAACGATATATCTTTGAGCCCTGGCAACAACTCACGTAACTGTATTTAAATAGAGAAAATGTGGAAGAGCTTGGTCACTTCTAACTTCACCTCTGTTTGGCTCCATAGAGGAGAGAAGGAGAGGCTAAATGCTAACAACATCTTTGGTCTTTTTGCGTGACTGAGCGCACGCGTAAATACCAGACAGGTACGCATCAACTCCTCTAAGCTCAGGTAAAACGGTGGCCTGTGCCTTTAACATAATCGCATAGATAGACCCACTGGAGACGCACATTTATTGCAAAAATCAGCTGGCAGCGCTGACAGCCGGTCTTGACCACAAAGTCCAGGGCAGATTTTTTCCTCCTGTCCAATAACTTTTAACGCTCTTTACCGCACAATACAGAACACTGGTGTCCCGCTGACTGTGTCACTGCCCACCCTCTCTCCGCTGAAGAGGCTTGTTAAAAAACTGTGGTTCCACATTATCAGCCCATTTCTCCTGCACAAAGGGGCAGACGTCAAAGATGGAGCAGAGAGTGGCCAGACGCGCCGCCACATCCAAGTCCATTCACGTGAAAGGCATGTGAGACATTTACATTTCTATTGTATCAAACCAGCTTTTTAAAGACTCGTTTAAAGCTCGTCCAGCGACTATAGGCTTACGTAGTTTCTTTGTCAAAGCTGGTGATGCTATCGGTGACGTCATGTCCAGTCAGGCCACTTCACACACAGCTACGCATGGCCCCACTAGGGGTCTTTGTCCTTTAATGAATTGTTTGGTTTGAAGGAATTCAGGCCTTGGCTTAGCGGAGCCTCAGTGCCTTTGGAACTTTGGTCAAAGCTGCGGCGATGACGACTGGAACTCTAACGCAAATGTTTGAATAACTGTAAAACTAATAGGCTCTATGAATGACACGTGACTCCGGCGGTCGTTCCTCTCTCGTTTTGCACAAATCCGTGAAAAGTTTAAAAATCTCATGTTGGATGTAAATACTCAACTGCAGGAAACGTTGGTTCATTGAGGGGTTTTATCTCACCCCCGGCTCACATTAACTACAGTCCGGGTTTGGTCCTGATCCAGTCCGGGTTTGCCCCAAACTACCACTCACAGTGAGTCCGGCTGACACTGTGGCTCCACCGGCTCCGGCGCCAGACGCTGCGCCAGGCACAGAAACAGCACTCGCGAGAACAGAAGTGCGCGTGGGTTGCCCTCTTGGTGCCAGTTCACGTGATAAGTAGCCCCATATATAGGTCGTTTTTTGTAAACAAAAGCTGTATTTGCCAGTACAATGACTCCCAGTTGCAACACATTGCAACACATTACTAATAATGGAGAAATCTTTGGATTTCTGACGTTACACGCGTGTACAGGCGGTAAAAGAGTCCAGATAAGTAGTAAGCAGACAGATTTTATTTTGAAATACACCGGATTTTCTTTCCTCACGAGACCTGACTTCCTGTTTGGCTCGTGTTTTTCCGTCAGCTTGATCCGTTGGGGCTCCAGGCTCCGGCAAAAATAGACTTCTTGCGGATTCTTTCCGTTGAAGCCGGACGGCCTCGGTAGCCGGACCCGGACTTCTCGGAGCAGTGAGTGTGCAACATTGGTTTTAATGACTTTCTAAGATCGCGGAGGCCGTACCGGACCTTAACCGGATTTAATGTGAGCCGGGGGTTAGAGCTAACGGCTAATATAAAAAATCAACACCACAAGAATTAAACAACTAAAATGTATTTATACTAAAGGACAGAACAATAACTTTTTAAATTTTGATTCAATGTTAGCCGTTAGCTTCAACACAATAACATTGTGATTAAGTTAATTGGACTTCGGTATCACTTTATTTTACAATACCTTGATACATTGTAACTAAATTTAGTACAATGTAATGTGTTCTGTAGCAATCTGTAATAACGTGTACCTATGGGTAACTACACAATGGAGTAACTTGTATTAGTACTTTGTATTATTTTTATTTTATTTTATTAGTTTATTTGACAGGGACAGTACACATTAATGAACATTTCTGTAAATGTGTCAGTATTAGCTGCAAAGCTAGTTTTCAACTGTTGTCCCTGGGTCAGGTGTATAATGCCAACAACAATTATAAAACATAAAACAATTTAAAAGTTGAGGCTACATACTTACATAACAAATGTTGATACAATTCATACATTAATAACATCTGAATGTTCGTTTGTAGGTACATAATGTAATAGGACACCAGACCCTTAGGGTTAGAGTTATGTCTTATTACATTATGTACCTACAAACTACAAGTACACATTGTTACACAGCACATTATATTGTACTACATTTACTTAGGTACAATATATCAAGGGTAGTGTAAAATAAAATGTTACCTGGACTTTTTATCAACTTACTAATGCACACTTATATAAAGGTGTTTTTATCGATGAGCAAATGACAGACAACAATTGAAAGCGGGGAGGACTGATATGCAGTTTCCCCACGTGACTTCGTCATGGACAATTAGCCATGCGCTGTACTTCCTGTCACCAAGTTTACATTCACAATTAGCGAGGTCCCACACAAATAAAGAGAATGCCCAGGATTTGGTAAAGGGCAGCGAGTTACTGTAATGTAGGAGCTTTAATCTTGCAGGCTAAAGGCTAGTGTTAAAAAATATAGCCCCTACCTTTTCTAGATATTGATACATATCCAAAAACTCCTATTATACATTTGGTGTCCAACAATCCTTTTTTTTTTTTTTTTTTTACAAAACACTAAATTGGGTCTAACTGAGCAAAGGCTGCAGATTACTTTGCAGGATCACATTTCACTAATAGAGAGTCACAGCGCCACAAGTGCCGAGCTAAAGAGCCAGATGTTGCTCTAAAACCGTAGATCCATAAATCTCCACTTTGGACCAGGGGTTTTCAAACTTTTTAGGCAGCAACCCCCAAAATGACTCAACAAACAACTGGTACCATCCCCTCTGCAAACTGTAATAAATACAATTTCACATGCAAAACATTGAACATCTGGGTTATTAATGCTGATCGAAAAGGTTTATTTTGTTTGTGTAGAGTTTTCATCTAAATTATTTACTTTGTGTATCAAAGACATGGAATTATGTGGAATTGCTTCTGACTCGTACCCTGTAAAAGACAGAGTTCATTTTAAGTCCTTCTCAAGTCGAGTCACTACATCTTGGTCATATTTCCGTTCGCTCTGACAGAACGGGCTGAATTGTAAATCAGACCCCCGTCCCGTTTGCTGCAGATTTACGCCCGTGTGTCATTGTTGTGATTGGAAAGGAATGACTCTTATCTCGAAAAGCACCTGTTCCACGGCTCATTGGACGTCAATGTCCCGCGGCAGCCCGGGCTCGACCCCCTTCTCGCCGAACCCGGCAGCGTCCCGCGGGTTTGGGACCACGCCGGGACTGGTTTAAATTTTTGTAAGCGGTCTCTAGGATCCCATCCATCACGGGCCGGTCCAGGGCTTGACGTGAGCTTCGCTAATTTACCTGGTCCTTAACTGTTCAAAGCAGAGCAGGCTATAAGCTACGGAAACAACCATTATTGGTGATTCAAGAGGTTCACTCAAGGTGCATGCTGGCAGAGTGGGTAGCCCTTACCATCCTTTTTCTGACCAGCCTGTCAGTGTCTGTTTATCTTGTTGTCTTGCCACAGTAATTTGATTTCTTGTGGTCTTGTCTGTCCCAATGTTCCTAAGAATCAGACAGGCCACTGCGCAAAGTCTTCTCCAGAAGATCACAAAGATTCTCAGTGGGGTTAAGATCCGTCTCATGCTCACTGAATTTCACAATGTGAGCCGCATGAATCCTGATAATAACACGGTCATTCAGGATGTTCAGGTCGTCAGATGATCTCATTCTTTGGGCGCATCATGTTGCTGAACCTAGACCTGACCAACTGCAGCAGCCCCAGAGCAGAACAGTTAGTTAATTAGCATTTTAACTCACAGAGTCTACATCAGGGCTGTGAGTTGAAACCATAGACATATGCTCCATCCGAAACCAGTAAATTGGTAAGAGGTCTTACGCCAAACCGGATGTGCGTCAGCGTCCGCCATGATAAGAAGCGTCCGAATTGGGTTGTCGGTTAGGAAGGAGTTAGGGAAAGTGGCCTGTATGCTAACTATCATAGCCACTTTAGCATAGGGACCTCTGATGCTAACTATCATAGCCACTTTAGCATAGAGACCTCTGATGCTAACTATCATAGCCACTTTAGCATAGGGACCTCTGATGCTAACTATCATAGCCACTTTAGCATAGGGACCTCTGATGCTAACTATCATAGCCACTTTAGCATAGGGACCTCTGATGCTAACTCACTGGCGATTAGGAGCTATGTGCCATCCCATAAGCCACTGCGCCAATCTCCCCACCCCCTCGCCCCCACCCTTGAGTGATTCATGCACAACCACTGTTGATTGACAGGTGCACATTTAATAATAAAAATAATAATTAAAAAATAAGATTCTGCACAAGCCAAACTTTATAAAAGTGACGAAATACATGTTGTCGTCACCACAGCTCAGTCACATGGTTTTAAAGAGCCTCCTCAGTAAATGGCCTAAATGAAGCAGTTTGTGCTTTTGCTTCATTTAGTAGAAACTTAAGCCACATGGCTAATTTGCATACTGTAGCTTTATGAAACAGCTGTTGAGATAAAATAAAGGGAAATGTGAAGGATCATTTGGATGTTTCTTTTTTTTTTGCCTTAAATGTCTTTATTTGGACACTATGTTGTTGTTGGACAATATACTGTAGGTGGTGGTATGCGCTTTTGTTTGGCCTGCACTGAACTTTAAAGAAGAACAAGAACAGCTGTTGGTGATGAATTGGGCAAATGCTGCTGAAGCTCTAGTTCACTAACTGCATAGAGATCTAACAGTTGAGCCCATGAAAGGTTAAGGATTAGTTGCTAGTGTTAGTACTTAGAGGCTACAATTTAAGGGTGTCAGATGCAGCAATAATAACTAGTAAACTACACGCCCTCGCGGGGCGTGTAGTTTGGTCATCACCGCGCCTTTAGCTCTGATGCTAACGGCCTGTCAATCAAAGTCAGGCCTTCATTAACAAGAACTCTAAAATGTACCTCCGCCTAGTTCCTTTGATTAGACCTAACCCAGTGTTATCACAGGAGCAATATATAGCTGTAGAAAGTTTAACATTATTGGAAACCTGACAAAACAGTTAAAACGTGTGTAAAGAGCAATGCTTTCTAGTGCAAAACTAGCTTTTTCTGCCGCCACTAGATGGAGGTACTGCAGCATTGGCGGCCCCCTGCATGGTGGTCACCGAACTGTGCCACCCGCTGCCATTGGTTGAAACACACTGTCAATAAAATCTTTGCAAATGCAAAGTGCTTCAGCTTCTCAATACAGCCTATTACATATGGCGTTATGTTTTAAACAAAAAAAATGCAAAATAGATTCTTCATAATAGCCGTCTTTTGCTGTGTTACTGCTTTGCACTTTTGACATTTTCTCAATGACCTTCACGATGTCGGCCGCCAAGAATAAAGTAGTTCATAGGTTAAAGTCATGTAAATGGTGTTGAAAATAAAGAAAAGCTGATCCATAAAACGTGTTTCCAAACTTTTGACCGACTGTGTACTGTTGTAGACCTCCTAAGATGACTGTGTGAGCATCAACGCAGTGGTTAAAGCTGTAACTTTTTATTGCATACTGTATTTAAAGATACAAGTATTCGCTCATGAATCTGCCCCGCTCTGACAGTGCGCCCCTGCTTCGTGTCCCATCCTCTCATCTCTCCTCCCTCTCCGCTGGAGTTCAAACGCTCCAGGATAAACGGCGGCCCTGACAGCTCCTTCTCTGCTCCGGTGCCAAGACGGTTTCATCTGACGCGTACAGGCTGACCTCACAGACGGATAGACACAAGCGGGCGCGGTATTTCTTCTTCAGGGCGGGGGTCTCCAGGGGCTGAAGACTTCAAGGCGAGCAGCATGGTTCCCCTGCGTATGCGCGCTCTCCGAAAACAATACGTGTACGGGGCAGTCAGGTCCGTTTAGCGTGGTAAAGGAAAACAGAGATTTCTTCTGTTTTTTTTATAATCCTGGATGTGGCAGCAGATATTACCGCTCACTTTTTCCATGACTAAATCTCATGACGAATGGTGCTCCGGGGTGTCTGTAAAAAAAGGGGCTTATCTGTTTTGTACAATATGTGCGCGCTGTTCTGCAATGAAAGCAACAGGGGCTCTGGTTTTAGCTCTTCGCTCTCAGCAAGTGGGTCCAGAGTTCGATTCCCGGATTGGGTGAAGTTTGCATGTTCTTCCTTGATAAGTTTCTTCTGGATGAGCGACCTGAAACATGCCCAGCAGACTAATTGTCCACCTATTTACTCCTGATCGTTACCATATTGTTATTTACTTGAGCACAGCACTGCAAAACAGCTTCACCTGGCCCAGGACTTTTGCCCTAAAGAGTGGGTATTATGCTTTTTTGCAGGAATTTGGCAACAATCTCAAACACATCTTTGTCAGATCTTGGTGAAAAAATACACTTTACTGCCCAACCATGTTTAAACAGACATTATGGTTAGAGCAAGCTGGTTTATCCGAAAATATAAATAACCCTAACTTTAACCATAAGGTTAACCATATCTCTGTTCCTATCCCTGTTTTTTGTCATGAAACCTGAAGCCCCTCCTCTGCAGACTATCGAGCACTAATCATGTCGAAAACGGGAAGATTTAATCACATGAGTTGCGTTGACGAATTAGGAGCAAGTTATGGCACAATAGCGAAAACAAACTAAAAGTCGGTCCAGGCTGAATATCCATTTCCACAAATGAATGCAGTATAGGATCTTTTGACATTGCAAAAAGCTCAGTTAAAGGGGGGTATTATGTAAAATGGACTTTTTCAAGCTTTATATCATGTTATTATGTCATTCCCTCATTAAACACATGCCTGGAGTGTTGCCTTGGCTCATTCACATATTTTTGAGTAATCAGTAAAACTTAGACGGCAGCCATTTTAGGTGTTGCTATGCCTCAGTCCTCCTAGGAACGCCCCCACCTCCTGGAGACGCCTCTGGACCTTTCGTCACCAGCCAAGCCACCAACCACTGCTCCTCAGCTCAGCAGAGCCCCCTCCCCGCACAGTAGTGTTGTTTAGATGCCACAGCAGTGTGCTGAAGGGGGCGTGTCGGAAAGCTTCTTAAAGAGACAGAGGCCTATTTCAAGACGTTCAGTACAGCCATTTTGAGAGAGCAATTTTATTCAAGGCAGTTATTTTAATTTACTGCATATACAGACCAACAGAAGGTTACGTCATCATTGTAGTATGCTATAGACTGGTGCTATGTGATTGAAAAAAGCATAATACCCCCTCTTTAAACAAAGCCACAACGAATGTGCCGTCCGTCCATCCATTTTCTTCGGCTTTATCCGGGGCTGGGTCACGGAGAGATGCCCAGACTTCCCGATCCACACAGATCTCCTCCAGCTGTTCTGGGGGAAGCTCATTTTGGCCGAGATACTTGAACTACATTTGAGGCAAGGACTCTCCACCGACCTGAAGAGGGGAAGCCACCTTTTTCCGGTGGAGAACCATGGCCTTGGATTTGGAGGTGCTGATCCTCATCCCGGCCGCTTCACGCTCGGCTGCAAACCGCCCCAGAGCAGCTGAAGGTCCTGATTTGATGAAGCCAACAGAACAACATAATCTGCAAACAGCAGAGATGAGATCCTGCGGTTCCCAAACCGGACACCCTGCACCTAGAAATTCTGTTCCATAAAGGTAATGAACAGAACCGGTGACAAAGGGCAGCCCTGGAGGACCCCAACATGCAATGGGAACAGGTCTGACTTACTGCCTGCAATGAACCAGGCTCCTGCTGTGGTCATACAGGGAACAGACACCCCCGGACCCCATACTCCTGGAGCACCCCCCACAGGCCACCACAGGGGACACAGTCGAACGCTTTCTCCAGATCCATAAAGCACATGTGACTGAGTCGAACTCCCATAAACCCTCCCATGAATGTGCCGTAATCAAAGCTAAAGGCGCTCAGAGCTGTAACTGTGGCACCTATAATAATTTGGGACAGGGTTTACAACTCTTGGTACGAGTTAAGTTACTTTTTATCTGATACAGTCGGCCTGCTGGGTTTTATTGGGCCCGCCCATCTCTCCCGTCCCAGCCTCAGGTGGTGCCCGGCGGCTCAGCTTGTCATAATCAGATTAACCAACACAAATATAATGCAGCGCGACGAGGACAGGGGCATAAAGCGTCCCATTGTCCATTTATCTTCGGCGCGGATCATGTTCCCTCTATTTGTGGTCCGCTCTGACATTTAGCTTTTAGCGCACAATGCCAGATCGGTTTGCACTTTCCACTCGCGCCACACTACGGCGAGAATTTAAAAAAAGGTGTGGACACAATGGAGCCGCGGTCACAAGCGTCGCTGTGTGACTATTTAAAAGTCGATTCATTAATTATGGCTTAGCGGAGCTGTAAGGGAAGCCTTTCGGTGGCTATAAAAAGTCGTGGCATTTGTTCACAAGTCGGATCACTACAGACCTTTAGGGGTTTACGCGGTTTTTCACTCGAAGTCGACGCTGTTCCTGGCACGCAGCACACATTTCCCTGCACTGTTTTCTTTACTAGGATTAAATATATGAATTATTGCACTCTTGGGTCCAACGCACTGTTGTAAATCTGTGAAATCTGTGTGCAGAGGTTTGATAAAGAGTAAGGTTTTAGTAAGTGAGGGCAAAACATGAGCATTTATGAAGGCAGGTGCAAAATGACATGTGTTTTTGCTAGATGTGTTTAACCCGATCTGATTTTGTAATTGCGTGTTTTATTAGGGCTGCAAATCTGATGTGGAAATGAGAGAAAGTGTCTTATTAACCCTTTATGGGGCAAGTGTCTATGCACTCTTTACACATGGCCTCCCGGCTGCACATCAGTATAAGGTAAAGAAGCATGTGGTCCTCACTCAGCCAGTCAGAAGAGATCACCCTACATCACTGATCCCACTACTGTGGCATTTGACCAATCAGCAGAGACCTCTCAACTTCCTGTTTTCTCTGAAGTCTGAAAAAGACCCAAGTCTGGATAAACTCATGGTACATTTCTTCACTTAAAGGGATATTTCAGGATTTTTGACATTGGGCCTCATTTCCTAGTTATCCAGAGTGTTGTTGATGTCTGGAGATATTTTTTTCTTAAATTCATGCAGTTCTTATATTTGAAGAGTCTAGTGGCGCTAGGCTAGGGCAAGGCTAAAGCATTTCTATGGTATCAGTTAGCCTGCATTAAAAACAGTGTGACCCACTCCACAGTGCACCTGAGGTAAATCACTTATAACACCAGACTAACCATATAAATGTCTGTGTTAATAGAATCATCTTTGGAATATATCTGACCTTGTATCACATGAATTACCGCATTTTGAGGGACTATTTTCTCGCAGATCACTCCGCCGCTGCGTTAGCTTACAGCCACGAAGCTGATGCTGCTCAAATATAAGTTATTTTAAATGCAAAATGGTTAAAATTATTCTATTAACACAGACATTTATCTCATTTGGATAAATACTGAGTCTTAATGACAAAGTAATACATTAAAAACATGTATAAATACCTTTGTGAGCAGTTTCAGACGGAGGAGGTGGAGGAGCAGTAATGGCCGCCGCTGACAGTTGAGCTCAGTGGTTTTGGCCCAACCTGCTGGGTAGAAATGCTGAGAGCGGGAAAATCTCTGTGATTTACTGTTTACTGAAATGACCCAACATTGACCCAACCTATTGACCCAGCAGTTGGGTAGAAAAAACTACCCAACTCTATGAAAACAACCCAACAAAATGACCCAACCGCCATAACCCAGCAGTTGGGTTGTTAAAATAACCCAGCATTTTTAGTGTGTATTGAGAATGAGGAGTTGTCGTCACGGCACATAGCCCCCCCCCCCCCCCCCGCCCGATCCCCCCTCTACGCCATGATGGATGCAGTCCGGCGGCGATACACATCGTTTACGTGTGTTGTTAAGGCGGTAGTAGCGGAGGTTCTTGCTATTCCGGACTGTTTTACCGCCTGGAAGTCACTGCTGCGTTAAAACTGCTCCAATACCTCACATGATAGATATGGAAAACAAAGGAACAATGGGATTCAGTTTTTTAGGTTACACAGGACACAGCATCGAGGAGTCTCACTCTGACCTGTCAAAACATGTTGGAAACGTTTGTGTACATTGAACATCTCGTAACAATGTAGTGTTTACGAAACACACACTTTATTACTTTGTCATTTTGCTAAATGCAATGTAATGACAACACACTAAAACGCATGTGAAGAAAGTTACTTTTGCCAGTACAACGCTGTTTTCACCAGCTGGAGGCTTATAGAGCCAAGTCCTAGACCCACAGCAGAAAGTCTCGTAACTTTCCAAAGACTTGTGGCTTTTAAACTCCTGCATCGTGTAGTAACTTACACCAAATACAAGGTAGTTTACTGTGTCCATGTATGTGCACGGAGGTAAATGGTCCAGGTCTCCGCTGCAGGGAGCTCGTGTGTTGATGTTTTGAATGTCCGCAAGCTTCTCCAAATACCGCTGTTTTGCGCTTGGTATGAGCTTGTTCCTGTGAGGTCCCTTTTCTTTGGCCTTATCTCTTTGCATTGTTTTACTTTCTTCCTTTTCGTTGTCGTATTCGTAGATCCGTCTCTGTCTCGCCGAAAACGTAAATGCTCAAAATTTAAAGTGCTCTGGAATATGAGGAATGCGTGAAATTCTGGGGGCATGCCCCTAATCGGCTTCCAACATGGGCGACAGGCGCATTGTGTTCTGCGTCTTGATTGGCTAGTTGTAGAGTGAGCCTCCTCTCGCTGCAGAGAGGATCTCTGTCAGTGTCCCGTCTACACATCAGCGCACACACCACACTGTTTGTCGTAAAGATGGGGCCGTAAACGTTACGTTTCTTTTCACATATCGGTGTCAAACACAACACCACAGACTAGGCCAAATGGAAGGTACCTGGTTTACGGACTAGAGAGGCCACATGGAGGCCACATGGAGGCTGCAGCCGTGACCTGGGCCACAGTCCGAGCGGGAGGAGTGTCACCAATGTGTCGCTGATGTGTGAGGCTCGTCTGTGCTGTGTGCCCTTTTACACCAATTCAGTATTGGCTGACTGGGAAATCTGTCCCGATGGCCTTTCCATCTCTGAGGAGGACGGGTCCAGCCTTTCAACACAACAGTTCTGACCTTTCTTTTCTGATTTTAATTAAAGAGCCGGTATTGTACTTTGTGCAGGTATTTGGTAAAAATCACACATATTTCTCACTATCTTACACTTTGTTGGTCAACATATTGATCTAAAAAGCTGACACAAAAGATCCAGTAGTTTCACTTCTTGTTTTTTAATAAAGAGAAAAACTAAATAAAATAAACCATGAAGTGTTTTTACTCCACGATGAAAGGATTAAGCATTTCCTAAAATCATCATGATTTTAGTTTCATTTTAGTCTCTTTTCATTTTCATTTTGAAAAATATCGAGATATTTTAGTCCAGTTTTAGTCTCATGAACAACTTTTAATTTAGTTTTAGTCCAATTTTAGTCACAAAAATATGACTGACTACAATTATGATGAAATATTTTAGTCGACGAAATTAACACTGCTCGGAACTAATGTGTATAGTTTGTTCAGATATCCAATTTAAGTGAGAAAGAAAATGTAAAATGTAAATCAAAAATAAGTTACAATTGATTTCTTGTGCAAAAACCACAAAATGTCTGAGCACAACATCGTGGGTTCTGCTCGTGTGCTGTTACGTTTGTGCAAAATGGCATAATAAACAGATCCAGATCTTTAAAAAAAACTAAAAGAAATCCAATTCGTTTTACATCACTTTACTACCAGACAGGCTTCATGGAAGGATGGGTCAAATGCAGAGGAGAAGACGTTGTGCAGAAGAATCCTCGAGCCATATCTCAATCCTGAAGCCGTGAGTGAGTCTGCAGAGGGACTTGTGCAGGATCGTGAGCAGCCCTGATTGGGAGATAAGGCCGTGGAGCGCGGCGCCTGGGGGAGGGCAGGCCACGAGGTCAGTATCAGATGGAGATAACCATCCCAAAATGTGTTCCCTTTCACACCGACCTGCATCCAACTGAAGTCACCGCTTTATCTCCGCGGCAAGTCACGACCCGCGCTCCACGTCTGGATACAGATGTGAGGGCGGCGGAGGACGAGGAGGACGAGGAGGACGGCTTTTTCAAGATTTTGAAAATACGGCCAACATTTTTGAAGCTGTTCTTGGATCAAAGTCGACAATCAATCAGAACAGAACATGCTTTTATCTCACAGAGTTCCTACACGCATATCAGCAAGTCAAATTGAATGTAATTGAATGTCACTGCCAAATACTATATTTAAAAACACTTTCAAACTTTAAATTCAGCTGCAGTTTTGGCTGAACTTGTTCCCACTTTTATTCAAACAACAGACAAACCATAGCAGTGGAGCAATTTTACGAGACATTAACATTCTAATGCCAGTTATCCAGGTCTTAAATGACTTTTAATGCTCAGCAGAAAAGGCCCAATACCTGATGTTTTAATACTATTTACATGTAGATTCTCACTGAAGGTGTTAATATACTATGAACTCATGGAATTATGTTTTAAACAAGAAAAGTTGACATGAAGCCGCCTTTTGCTTTGATTATACTCTCATTTTTCTTTTTGCTGAGGCGCTATAAAAGAGACAACTGTAAGAGAATCTGAGAACTCATATAGTGAGCAGTGAGAGACAGAGCCAGGCATATCTCTCACTGAGACGTAACTGAGATAGTGCTTCCAGGTAAGGAGATCAAATTGACTCTTAGCTGAGATCAGGAAAAGAGACAGTTTCGAGAATTTCGAGAACTCACACAATGCTCACCTGAGAAATATGTGAGACTTGTTTCTCAGGAGAGGAATTTGAGAAGAATGAGAAAACCACTTTGGTCTCGATCGGTGCTCATTTATGTCTAGGAGATGTAAATGTGACATAAATGAGATCTCATGTTCAATTTTTCTTTGCTATGGGGTTTGCTCATATGATTTTATGATTTTATGTTGATGTTTTATTGATTGATTTGATCTGTTTTCTTGTAATTTTCTGCAACTGTGAAGCACTTTGAATTGCCTTGTGTATGAATTGTGCTCTACAAATAAACGTGCCTTGCTCTCATTGAGCTTCACAATGCCGTTACCAGAAATGGTTTTCACTTCACGGACTGTTAAACCATTTCAGGGACAAGGACATTATGAAGCTCATGGAGAAAATGCCAAGAATAAAGGGAATTTATAATATAAAACATATTTGAGTGATTTCACCCTTCTTGTTTCCTATACATAATCCATACCTGTCAAGTGTTGGACTTGAAAGTAAAGGACATTTGGCGGCACCTGCTGCGAGCCGTCTCATGTCCACAACCGAGCTCCAAGATGGGGTTGAATACGGCAGTTTCCTGGCCAAAACGGGACACGTGACAGCTATGACATAATCCCACGTGTTCATAGTTTAATGCCTTCAATGAAAATCACACACTGTACCTGAAATGGTTTTGAACAGTCCCGTCAAGTAAAATCCATTTCTGGACTCATTGAGAAAATGTCAAAGGTTTGCAAAGCTATTTTGACGAATTTATTTAAACTTTTTGGGCTAGATCTTGTGCCTGGGGCATGGGGTGCACAGGCTGCTAGTGAACTGAGATGTTCCGAATGGCGGAGCTATGAGCTATGAGTCTTCGCCACTTGTGAGAGGGCGTAGCGAGAGGAGGCGACTGCTCTGATGGCAGCCTCACATTCATTTCCTCGTTTACCTTGTGCTGCCTTGTGTTCTTTACTCTCACAGGTCAAACTAAAAACTTTAGTAACCCATCGTGAGCTAAACAATGTTCATGTCTTGAAAGAAAGAAATGTAGCGTATGTAAATGGTCTCAACTTAAATAGCGCTTTTCCACCGACATTATGCACTCAAAGCGCTTTACAGCAACGATCCACTCACCCATTCACTCTCTCATTCTCCAAGGACACCTCCTGGAGACGCCTCTGGACCTTTCGTCACCAGCCAAGCCACCAACCACTGCTCCTCAGCTCAGCAGAGCCCCCTCCCCGCACAGTAGTGTTGTTTAGATGCCACAGCAGTGTGCTGAAGGGGGCGTGTCGGAAAGCTTCTTAAAGAGACAGAGGCCTATTTCAAGACGTTCAGTACAGCCATTTTGAGAGAGCAATTTTATTCAAGGTAGTTATTTTAATTTACTGCATATACAGACCAACAGAAGGTTACGTCATCATTGTAGTATGCTATAGACTGGTGCTATGTGATTGAAAAAAGCATAATACCCCCTCTTTAACACTATGAGACAACAGCAATTTAAATTAAAGACCCTCATCTCTATATTTTGACCAGACCCAATGTATATATAACAGTTTATATCGAAGGACAGTTTAGCATTGCTTGTGTTGTAAGTCTGGAGTTTGTTCCAGACGCACAGAAACGTTTACGAGTGTTTTGAGCTCTCGGTAATGAAAAATATCCAAAACCTCTCAAGTCATAAGCTCGCACTGGAGTTATAAAAAACGTTGTAGGTTAGGTTGTATAAGACTGTGAATCTACAATGTAAATAGTCTTGAAATAAAAGACAAACCAATACATAAAGTGTTTCCAAACTTTTGACAAGGTCCTGGTATCTGTATTGAAATAATCTGTTACTGCTAAAAGAGAAAAGAAAAGTTCAAAATTCCACATGCAATTCTCAGCACATCATTGCGAAGGTTGGAGTGAGCGTGGATGGGAAAACCCGTATAACTTTTGTATCTTTTCACGTGGATGAAGCAAGAATTTCACAGCTAAGCCATAAAAGCCTCCTTGAATAAGTGCGTTGGCTCCTGGGGGTATAGATTATCATAACATAACGCAATCGTCGGGCCAACCTCGACTCGCTCCGAGCTCTCGATCTCCTGTCCGGACACATTACTGTTTCACATGAGCACAATTTGCATCATCCTAATAAAAGTTTTACGGCGCGCCTCACCTCTTCCGTAAAGCATGCGGACAGATGGAGACGGTCCAAGGAAGCATGAAGGAAGGCCGGGGTTCCTGGGAGAGCGGGGAAATGGAATACCCCGCCCTAAGAAAGATTATTCATCAGAACGGTAATCAGGGCCAAGAGGGAACCCCCAAAGTGACGGACGGGGCGACGCATATCGAGCCTGTCATGACATCACTGTACCTGAGATATGATCGATGATTTCTTGCGTGGAATATGGATGTCGCGGTGAAAAGGTGGGGACCGATAAAAGTGATCTCATCGTATTCTGAAGTAAGAGACAGAGAGAATATCTGAGCTCATGTTTACGGAGCCAAGAGTCACGTTGGATTAAAGTCACGGCGAACTGTCCTGTTCTCTGTCCACTGCATTAGACCTTTGCCTCAGTGGGACGTGGTGTTTCCCCTAAGTGTCCTGCACCAGTGGCTTCCAAAGGATCCCCGATTTTGGCCTTCTCACCCACACCCACTCCAGAGACCACATCACCCCCGTCCTCCAACAGCTTCACTGGCTCCCCGTACAACAGCGCATCCATTACAAAGTTCTGCTCATCACCTACAAAGCCCTCAACAACATGGCCCCTTCATACCTCACAGACCTCCTACAACGCCACTGCCCTCCCGTCGCCTCCGCTCTGCTGACTTAAACCTCCTCAAACCCATCACCAAGTCAAAGCACCGAACCTTGGGGACCGAGCCTTCGCCATCGCTGCCCCCACCCTCTGGAACTCACTCCCCATCCACATCAGAAACTCAGACTCGCTGACCACCTACAAAAATCTGTTAAAAACCCACTTGTTTCAGCTCGTCTACAACCTACAATAGTACCCTCATCTTTGTTTGTTTGTCTCATTTGTAAAGCGTCTTTGTGTTCTTTGAAAAGCGCTATATAAGACTTATGTATTATTATTATTATTATTATTATTATTATTAGTGTCCTGTCAACTAGTGATGGGTCGGTCGCGAACAAGTCGGTACAAAGAGTCGGTTCACTCTTTTAAGTGAACGAGTCTCACAAGTGAGCAGTTTTTTTTTTCTTTTTTCTTTTCTTGTAAGGTTGCATGTTTATAAAGCTCTACATACACGGCTCTCTGCTCCATTAGAGATGAATAGAGCAGGGCAAAGACTAAAAGAGAAAGAGAGTAAGAGAATGGGTTCAGGGAGAGAGGGAGAATGGATAGGTAAAACATCTGCAGCTGCAGCCCGTCCGCGAGGAACGAAAATCTAGATCTCTACAAACTTAAACTAATCCATAAATGTAGTCAGCGCATCTCTAGCTTTCAGCCACTTCTTATTTGAGAAACATCCGCCGCATATTTTCGGTTTTATGGTTAGATCAAGTTACGCTGGGTTTGTGGAGTGAAAAATAAACAATGCGATCACGCGCGGAGCGGCGATACGTCGTAATGTCGGCCTTTTCCTTTCAAGTGTATGAGCGCATTACAAAAGCAACTAAAGCAGAAATATAACAGGAGTCCAGGCTAAAGTTTGGACTTCAGTGATGTCTGGAGTCTGTATTCCTCTCAGCGAGAGGCTCCAGCAGCTCCAGACTGAGCAGGACCAGGGCGGAGCTGACACAGGCCGCAGAGGGACTGGGAGAAACACTAAGGATTTTGACTGTAAATAAAAAAGGAGTACATATACGTAGGTACCAGCCTTAAAATTGTGTTAATTATTGCTATAATAAACAATGGCTCCACCTGGAAAAGTCAACTTTGATTCCTGTAGACAAAACAACACCACTATAAACCAATATCACTTCATTATAGCAATGGAAAATATATATATTATTCTGTTCTTTTTCATTTCTTTCTTGATCATAGTTGTTGTTTTGTGCAGGGAGGAGTCGAAAAGCTCAGTTAACAAGCCATGAATCAAAACCTCTCCTTAATTTAAACTGTATTAAAATGAAGAGAGCCGGCTCCTTTTGGTGAGCCGATCCAAATGATCCGGTTCACCAAAAAGAGCCGAAAATCCCATCACTACTGTCAACTCTGCACCAGGCGCCAGAGTCACAAGCACCAGAGGCCAGGCATGAGCGTGTCTGTCTTTCCCTGCACTTTTCCACAGTAGCGCACTTGCCTCAGCTAAACACACGCCGTTTGGAGCCTGATATTCGCTACAATAAACTGTGTTCGTTGCTACGAGAGCAGCTCACACTTTTACAATCCCCACGTCGTGCAATGTGACACATAAAAAGACAAAAACATCAGCCATAAGTCAGGGGTGTCAGGCTCATTTCGAGCGGGGGCCAAAATCGTAAAACAGTGGCGGTTTCTCGTTTGCCAGGATCTTTCCTCCGTAAACCGCTTTGTTGATTCCTCGGAGGTGGGTTCCTCCAAAGCGGAACCGAGAGTCTTCGTACCGCTGCATTTGAGCTCAACTGGAACAGCCTCCGAAGTGAGCGTCATGTCATGTGTCAAGTCATATGATAAAATATCAAACTGTTCTGTTTCATGAATAAAAGAGGCCAGAAGCCGTTTATAAACTGGTTTGAGCTGGATGCCTTACTGTTTGAATATTTTGGCCTGAATTTAGTGACCTGAGAGACTGAGAATAAGAACCTCTTTTTCTAGGGAATCCTGAAATTCTGCAAGGATTTGCAAGGAACATTTCACTTTTTTTTCCCATCAGGTTCAGGTTATCGTTAAAAGCTATTGCCTATATATGTTAACAACCATACACCCATAACAACCTATATACGCATAATTTCTTAAAGAGGGGGTATTATGCTTGTTTCAATCACATAGCACCAGTCTATAGCATACTACAATGATGACGTAACCTTCTGTTGGTCTGTATATGCAGTAAATTAAAATAACTGCCTTGAATAAAATTGCTCTCTCAAAATGGCTGTACTGAACGTCTTGAAATAGGCCTCTGTCTCTTTAAGAAGCTTTCCGACACGCCCCCTTCAGCACACTGCTGTGGCATCTAAACAACACTACTGTGCGGGGAGGGGGCTCTGCTGAGCTGAGGAGCAGTGGTTGGTGGCTTGGCTGGTGACAAAAGGTCCAGAGGCGTCTCCAGGAGGTGGGGCGTTCCTAGGAGGACTGAGGCATAGCTACACCTAAAATGGCTGCCGTCTAAGTTTTTACTGATTACTCAAAAATATGTGAATGAGCCAAGGCAACACTCCAGGCATGTGTTTAATGAGGGAATGACATAATAACATGATATAAAGCTTGAAAAAGTCCATTTTACATAATACCCCCTCTTTAAGAGTTCAAATGAGTTTTGCTCAAGAGTTTTTCATTGTGTCCGATTTGCGTTTGAATATCAAAAGTTCTGGTCATTCCTCAGATGGAATGTTTGCAGATCTCAAGAAATGAAATGTTTTTTTGTTATTGTGGCATTAAAATATAGCAGCAAGAATAGCAGCAATGGGGATCGTAATAAACATACACTTCAAAAGTCTTGCTCAATAAAAGCTTTTGTTTCATCCTTCCTTAAATCATAAAAAAGATAAACCGATGAAAGATGAAACCCAGATGCTTTAGCAGTTTTTGTCGTCTAAAACTGATTCCCGATTGGACGAACCAAATCCCTCCGCTCCACTTTTCTAATCCCGGTGAATGTCCCGCGGTAGTTTTCCAGCAGCAGATGTCCCACTCATCTCTGAATGGGACCTTTTGTAGGCCCCGTCCAAAGGAGCAAGTGTCCTCATCGCGTCGGAGCGAAGGTGAACCGCTGGGGTCCAGGGGTCGCAACCTTTGAAACGAGCGCAACACGATTCACTGCCCCGGTCAGCAGCTTCAGCGCGTCGGCGTGTGTTCACCCCTGATAAGGTTAAGACGAGTGGGCGCAGGGCTGTGAGCGGGACAGGTAACGGGGGGACAGAGGGGGATTTAAGGCGACTTTTCATCAGTCGACCTTTATGTGTGCGTCATCTTAGACACATGCTAGGTGTAACTTTCAAACTTTGCCAAACAATGGCAATAAAACTATTCTGATTGTGATCACGTGGCAACAGGAGGCCACTTGTTTACAACTGAAAGTGTCTCTACTGTGGCTCAATAATCTTCATGGGACTTTATAATCGTCAGGTTTAGAGCCATTTCTGTGGCAGGAACATCATCTATTTCAGAGTTCTGATGAGCCAATAGAAGAGTTTTGTGTCTTAAAGGGCCCATCACACCGGCCTGGAGACTAGTTGGAGACCAGAGTCACCGCAAGTCACGGAGATGTCTCCGAGACGTCCCCTGGAGATATGGCGAGTCTCCAGGTAGTTTTGGTGAAGAATGCTGAGATGCAGCAGTGTCTCCGAGACCTGTCTTATACCAAGGAGATCTGAAAGAGACGTATGGAATCTTGGTATCCGACAGGTCAGGACAGAGACATTGCAGGGACGTCACAGAAACTTCTAACAGGACAATAACTGCTTGAGACCATGCGCAGACTCAGCTGAAATCAAACCTACTCTTTTTCTCTAAGACTACCTGGAGACCCGCCTTATCTCCAGGGGACGTCTCTGGGACATCTCCGTGACCAGCGGCAACTCGAGTCTCCAACTAGTCTCCATGCCGGTGAGGCCCTTTGTATGCACAAAGGTAGTCTCAGTGAAAACAGACAGGTTCAATTTCAGCGGAGACTGCATGAAAACTTTTTGAATTCTCCGCGAGGTTTCAAGCAGTTGTGGCGATGTCACGGACACTATTTTGTTGTCCTCAACCTGTGAGATGGTTCTGTGACGTCCCTGCAATGTGTCCAAGACCCGTGGGATACCAAGGAGATCGTAAAGAGACATAACGGTTATGTTGCAGAGAAATCATGGGGACATGCAGTAAGACATAAAGAACCATTTCTATCACAAACACTGGAATTACTGCGTTTATTGTGGCACTGTGAAAATTGTGCGTGTAAATGAATGAAGGGTTTGTAACTGATGGATTAGCCAATAGCATTGCAAGAAACGCTTGACATTAGCAAATGAAATTCAAAAAATGCTTTTTCAGAAATAAAGTTAAGCCTACCTTTCTAGTGAGCTGTGCTGACTAAGTATTTTCACAAACATCAGTTTATCTCTCGTATACGGCTCAATGCTAACGGCCTTTTCGTGCCGTCATAAACCTCCATTTGGGATATTGACCTCTGCTTTGCGGTCGTTAGCCTCAGCTCCAAACCTATCAATCAATCTATCAAACTTTATTTATAAAGCACTTTTCATAACGAAAGGTACAACATTTAAAACAATACACCCCGCAATGCGGTCGGGACTATTCTGGGCCGGCTGAACCAGGGCAGTGGACGTGTCACTAAAATCCATTTCTCGGGCCGTACGTCATCTCTGAGTCCCAATTAGTGGTCACTAGGTTTGATCAGGTCACGACCTGCTGGAGGAGCTCAGGACCACAGAGAACGTTCATGTATATAAGAGCAGGCTCAAGACCAAGCTTTTTAGCTTAGCTTTAACTGACATCT
Source organism: Neogobius melanostomus (assembly GCA_007210695.1). Classification (NCBI taxonomy): domain Eukaryota; kingdom Metazoa; phylum Chordata; class Actinopteri; order Gobiiformes; family Gobiidae; genus Neogobius; species Neogobius melanostomus. Next base: position 134,255 of record VHKM01000462.1, on the reverse strand, counting down.
ATTTATTTAGTCCTAATGATATGTTGTATATATAGATGTGTTTATATACACACATCTATATATATACATACCTATATATAAATATAAATATATCAATTATATATATACATACATACACACACACACACACACATATATATATACATATATATATATATACACACACACACATACATACACACATATACAGCATATAATTAGGACTAAATAAATAGATGTGAGTTAAAAGCTAAGCTAAAAAGCTTGGTCTTGAGCCTGCTCTTAAATACATGAACGTTCTCTGTGGTCCTGAGCTCCTCCAGCAGGTCGTGACCTGATCAAACCTAGTGACCACTAATTGGGACTCAGAGATGACGTACGGCCCGAGCGCCATGGATTTTAGTGACACGTCCACTGCCCTGGTTCAGCCGGCCCAGAATAGTCCCGACCGCATTAGAGCTTAGTAATGTCAACACTGCGCTAAAACAGATGGAGCAGGTTTTTTAGCCAGTGCGATTAAACTAGGTCTAAACTGCAGCGCTTCCACGGAGCATTACAAAGAATTATACTGACTATGTGTCAACATTAAGGTCTTAAATGTCAATAGGTAGCATTAAATTCTATTCAAACTGATATTAGAGCTTTTTTTTTAATGTTGGCTGAGATTCTTCAGGTTGATGGAATATTTGTGAATTGTTGGCATCTTTGGCAACCAAGATTAAAGTATTTGGTCATAAAAATGGTGGCCTGGCCAGCCAGTGAAAAAATAAAATAAATAAAAATAAAAGTCTACCCAGGATGGGAAAGGCCAAATGTGCATATCGACTCCCTGATTGGTCAGTTTGTCCTCACGTCTGAAAGACACCTTTAGTAAAGTCCACTATCCTTAAGGTTAGGATTAGGGTCAGGTATACGGTTAGTTTGGATTAGTTTAAGGTCGCGTTGTCTTGTGGATGTGACATCATGGTTGGAGCCTCACTCATCATTGGCTGCTAAACTCGGCGAATGGCCAATCAGGGATCGACTGGCTTTTCCCATCTTGGGCAAAACAATAACACGACCGGCCAGTCACTCCTGCCTTTTGCTTCGGTTAAAAAGCAGGACCGTCTGGAATTTAGCTAACAGCCAATCATTCCTGGAAAAGTTTTGTATCGATCCAATCACAGACCACACTGTCACGGCAGAAAGACAATGGTCCACCCCTACTTTACATCGCCCCAGCAGAGCTCTCCCCGATCACATGGTTCTAGACGTGCCCAGGTCCCAGTCCAAACAGGGGGGCGAACGTTCCTCACAGACCTGTCCCTATTTTAAGACCAGATTAAAGACTCATCTCTTCAAACTGACTTTTAACACCTTGAGCGCACTGAACTATGTCTAGGATGTAATTTCTGTTTTATAATGGTCTTATCTTTCTGTGAAGCACTTTGGTCTTCCTGGTGTTGTTGTAACTTTGATTGATTAATTGAACTTTTAATCCGTTCATGTGATAAACACGTGAGTGAAAATGCAGCCGCCGCTCCACCTCGGCCTCCTCGCTGATGTGTTTTTGCAAATGTCGTGAGGTTTCCCCCGCTCCAAATGACTGCCTACATGTTCTGCTCAGGCCCGGCTGAATAATTTACTATCTAATGACAGTGTGCGCAAAAACCCATGTGTCCACTCCGCTCGCCGCCGCAGCCAAGCCCGGACCCAACACGCAAAGCCACTCTCTAATCTCCAAAACTACGGAGTCTCCACTCGGGGCTGAGTTTTATGTCCGCCGTTTTCGCTGAAAGCCCGTGTGTCGCAGATTAGGGGGTATTTGGTGATATGAAGCGCTGCCAAAACATGTTTCTCCAGGTTGCCATGCGGAGGGCGCCTTGTCATTTCAGCTGGCACGGGAGGAGACGTCCCACAGTGCAGCACGGGGCGGCCGCGTGGGCGAGACGGGTCCACCTGATCTGCAGTCACAACATGTCTGCAGTTCGGGGTCAGCGGTTTGACAAAACAGACTTGTTTTCATTTTTTTTTTTTTTCATGTAAAGCGTCTTTGAGTGTCCAAAAAAGCGCTATACAAGTTCGATGTATTATTATTATTATTATTATTATTATTGATTGATTGATTGATTGATTGGATTTCTTTGAGTGATTTTTACAACAACATATTACAGTGCAGAAAACAAACAAAGCAACAAAAAGACTCAAAAGGATTAGGCCGAAGCAAGAAAGCTCATAAGTGCCTACCCCCATATTCAAGATTAATTTACATTCCGGATACAGTGATACAATGTTTTCATACAATACAACACTTTACATTACAAATTCCTGAATGACTTATTTTTATTTACAATTTGTACTTTTTTCTTTTCTTATTCCTCATTCCCGTTCACATAATAACCATATCCAATCATTACTTATAAACACCAGTCACCATTTTATTAATTGACTATTAATTTAGTTATAATAAGTATTACATAGTCAACACGACCCATTATTATTGTCATTCCCATTTCTACTGTAAAATATTGGTTGTGATTGTTTTATTATTGTTGTTGTTTGCCTTGTTTAGTGAGGTGCCTTAAAAAGCCAGGGTGTAATGTGGCCAGTAGGTAGAGGGCAGTAGCCCCCACCAGCAAGCCCTCACCCTGCTGCCCTAACTAGTTATTGTTGTGAGGCAGTTCTGAGCCCTATACTGGGTGGTGCTTTAAAAAGACAAGATTTATGAGCCCGTTGGGGGGGGGGGGGGGAAACAGGCTATTACAGCATTGTGGTTAGCTTTTGCTTGTTCATTTCTCTCAAGTTCCTTTAATTCATAACGACTTAAACTTAGGGGTTGGTGACATTGGTTCTATCAGCAATGATGTGGTTAAACAGGTTCACAGTAATACAAAATGACTTTGTAGATAATACGAACAAGGTCACATGTCTTTAGCATATTTCTCAAACACACTTCTCTTATACTGTTTTTTGAATTGTTGTAGACTATCAGCGCCTTTTAAGGATTCCTCAAGATTATTCCACAGATTTACACCTCTCCGGGTGATGCAGTGACTTTTAAGGGTAGAATGAATACATTGTACTTTCAGATTATGAGCAGCAGTGGTTCCTCCCCAAGCTTTACATCCCACAAACCGTACCAGACTGGAATATTTTGGGCTTGCACTACAGCGGGACCATCGATATATTCTCTCTCTCTCGGGACATGGACAGGGGGAGAAATAGTTTGTAGTTTGTCCTGCGTGCAATGTTAAGTCAAAGAACAGGAGGGTGAAGGGGAAGCAGCGAGAGTGCCACACCTCTTTTTTTCCCTCTAAGCGACGCCCTCAGGCTACTGGCGAAAGCACTAGCGCACCGTTGTTTGTACGTAATAGTCGTGGGATTTACGGCTCTTTAGTGGGAGCCGAGCCCACAGACACAAAGACAAAGTGTTATCAGTCACCTTGAGTCTCTCTCTCTTAAACCAAAAAATCAGGTTAGAAATCTCGGAGTAATCATGGACTCAGACCTGAACTTAAACAGCCACATCAAAGCAATAACATCATCAGCTTTTTACCATCTGAAGAACATTAAGATCAGAGGAATAGTGTCAAAACCAGACTTAGAGAGACTCATCCATGCATTTGTCTCCAGCAGGTTAGACTACTGTAACGGCTGCTCACTGGCCTTTCTAAACGAGCTGTTAGAGCTGCAGAACATCCAGAACGCTGCTGCTCCAGTCCTGACAAGAACCAGGAAATACGACCACATTAGTCCAGTGCTCCGGTCTCTGCACTGGCTTCCTGTCACTCAGAGAATAGAATTTAAAACAGCTCTGCTTGTGTACAAGTCTTTTCATGGTTTAGCACCAAAGTCCATCTCTGACATGTTAGAGCCGTATGAACCATCTCGGGCCCTGAGAACTTCAGGGAGGGGTCTCCTGGTGGTTCCAGAGTCAATAATAAACACGGTGAGGCTAAAGCTAAAATCTGGAACAGTCTTCATGAGGATGTGAGACAGGCCTCAACTCTGACAATGTTCAAATCCAGGCTGAAAACAGCTCTTTTTACCCGAGCATATGAAACTGAAAGTATTTTATCTGCACTCTTGCCTTTTACTGTCATTGATTAACTTTATGTTGATGTTTTATTGATTTGATCTGTTTTCTTGTCATTTTATGCAGCTGTGAAGCACTTTGAATTGCCTTGTGTACAGTGCTTTAAGTGGACAAAAAGAAGTGCTGGTACTCTATTTTTGCCAAGACCCCTCCCCCCTCCAAAAAAAAAGAAAACAAAAACAAAATAGGCCTATATATATACTATGATATATTTTCTCTTCTATTTTTTTTTTTTTACAGCGTTATTACAGTATAAATGATATTGTAATAACGCTGGACTGTATCATTTATATCATGTATTCACAATAACGACACTCAGATCTGCTCAAATAAACAACTCATGATGACAGTCCAATGCAAAGATAAAAAGCTTAGTGAACGTCCATCGTCATAATAAACAACAGTAATGAAAGCCCAGTCTTACCTTTAGAAGACAGACTGTTTTAGCTGAACTCTTACAGACGGATGTCTCTGAAGCTCTGTTATAGATATGATTCTTACAGGCTAATGTCTGTGCTTTCCAAAGTGTCTAACAAACACTTCCATGTTCTGGAGCTTGTGCTGTCATTGCAGCTTGTCAGGCTGCATTCTGTCTGCAGTCCGCCTCATCTCAGGGCACAGAAGTTTGTTTACATCCATATTTACCGCTTTGTTTTGTTGTTATCGCATCTACGAGGTCAAACGGGGCACATCACTCTTGTGCTCGTCGCCACTTGTGAGAACCTCAATGACCGCGGCACAGGTGGGGTCAGCCAACGCGTCTCTGATTCTGACCTTGTTCTTTTACTCTGAAGTCATGAGAGCAGAGTCAAGTGTTCATTGTATTTTAACCGAGCAGCGATGGTTGCGTTTCACACACTCTCTCCGGGATCCGCTTGTTTGTGTGGACGAGCACCACGTTGAGTTGTTTACAGCGGCTACAGCGACGCATGCGCTTTTCTCAAATAAAACTCAAGGGAGTATGGGTAATGTAGTCTCTGCTCACGGTGGGACGAAATAGGAAGTGTGCATTGTGAAGGGCGCTCTGAAAAGCGGCGGAGCTAAAGGATTAAAACAGGTGTGCAAATGAGCGTACCGGTACGCTAAAGGCGTCGTTCCACATACAGTAGCGCGAACCGGCCGCGCACGCCTTGATCTACGTGCACGTATCGACACTAGCCCGCAGACCTTTCTGTTTCCACCACACACACACACACACATGCATTTGTTGTGGGCGGAGCCGCACAGAGGAGCCGCACAGAGGAGCCGCTGTACAGATTGTCATTAAAAGTTTTTAGAACAAATGTGGACAAATGCTGCCCTCTGGTGGGAGTTATGGAATCATTCAGAGGAGTCAAGCTGTATTAAAACAGAAAACAGCTAAAGTACAACTATGAAGGTAAGCTACATGCAAATGTTATGCTAACACCAGCTAAAGCTGCGCTAACAGCGGCTAAATGCTATTATCGGCAAAATCCCTTTTTAGCACAGCCGTATGACGTTGTGAAATATTAAATCCGTATGACCTGCGTGTCAATAGTGAGGGCTGTCCACTCTCTCGTGGCCAATCAGAGGCCAGAGTCTGTTCACGTCACATCAGACACGGGTCAGCGCTTTGGCCACAGCCAGAGGCCCAAAACCTATACCTGGTCAGACCGGTTTGGCCCTGGCCTTTGTTATGGAAAAGCTCGACAAAGCGGGTGAAAGAGCCATTCGGCTGACACGCGCCTGCATGTGGAAAAGAGCCTTAAAAGTACTGCTTGTGTGTGAATTGTGAACCAAAGAGCCGTTTAAAAGACTGGCTCTTTTTAATATCAAATTTTAATAACGCCAGCCAAATAACTCACAATATCAAAGAAGACTTAAGTGAAAAAAGTTTTCACAAGTGTCGCCTGCTCCGTTGTTGGGCTGATTCTTGCGTTCGTTAGTGGCAGTTCTGGGTAAAATTGACTGAAAAAAAGATCCGGCTCTTTTCACAATTGACCTTAAAGATGGTCACGAACATCACATAACTTTGAAGCAAACCGACAGTACATGTTTTCGGTGCCAGGGGAAGCCGGAAGCACCTGGAGAAACCAACACTAGAACATGCAAACTCCATTGTTTTAGTTTGATACATGTGTAACGATACTGGAGCAGCCGCTGGTCCCGGGTTTGCAAAAGGCATATCATTTTAGAGAGGATTTTCTCCACTGTTTTCATTTGGAACAGTTACAGTCAGATGTTGACCGGCTGAGTGGGTCATAAGAGGGCGATTCTTAAGAGGGTCAACACATTCCTGTGAGTGGAGCACAGTTTTTCAGAGTTATCTCCTCAAATGCCTCTCATTCCCAAAGGTGGTCCCGCTCATACCTGACACAGCTGTCCGCGGTTCAGAGCCCTGTCCCGCTCCGAGCCAGAGGAATCCAAGAACGCAAAAAACAACCGTCTTTAGTGAATAGTTTCCATCGAGCCTTTGTAAGAAAGCACTTGATTCAACATAGCAAAGTAAATAATACATAAAGTTCCCAGTCACACTCATGCACTCGGAAATATTTGATACATGGATACAAAAGCACACACATTATGTCGAGTTGTTGATGTAACAGGCTGAAAACACTTGAAGTTTCATTAAGGGCTGGGCAGGAAGACGGCCATTGTTTGGATTAAAAAACAGGAAAGGATCGAGCCCCACAGGCGTGAAACGTTTAAATAAACATTTGACATCGATTCACTGCAAAGAGTGAAATGTTCTTGCAATAAGTACTTTTGTCCTAGATTTGAGAGTCTAATTTCATCTGTCCACGAGGCAAAATATTTACTCTTAAATGAAGATAAAAGAAATCACTGCACTCAAAACTAGATGAAAAATCGTAATTTAATTCAATTCATTTCAAGATTACTTTTTGCAGTGCGTGATCTTACATTGTCCTTTTTTCCCCCCATTTCTTGTATGTTTTACTCATGCATTTTGAAACACTGGACAGTTCAAAGGACTAACACCTGGATTTTGTGTCAAATAGGAAACAGATTAATAATGAGGACGAGTTTAAAATGAAACAAAACTTTTTTTTTTTAGAATACTAAGATTATTGTCAAAACAAGTTAAAGAAAACTAGGTGTGACATTACCAGTTTTTATTAACTGTATTTTAAATAACTTTATTAAAAGGGGGGTATTATGTAAAATGGACTTTTTCAAGCTTTATATCATGTTATTATGTCATTCCCTCATTAAACACATGCCTGGAGTGTTGCCTTGGCTCATTCACATATTTTTGAGTAATCAGTAAAAACTTAGACGGCAGCCATTTTAGGTGTAGCTATGCCTCAGTCCTCCTAGGAACGCCCCCACCTCCTGGAGACGCCTCTGGACCTTTCGTCACCAGCCAAGCCACCAACCACTGCTCCTCAGCTCAGCAGAGCCCCTCCCCGCACAGTAGTGTTGTTTAGATGCCACAGCAGTGTGCTGAAGGGGCGTGTCGGAAAGCTTCTTAAAGAGACAGAGGCCTATTTCAAGACGTTCAGTACAGCCATTTTGAGAGAGCAATTTTATTCAAGGCAGTTATTTTAATTTACTGCATATACAGACCAACAGAAGGTTACGTCATCATTGTAGTATGCTATAGACTGGTGCTATGTGATTGAAAAAAGCATAATACCCCCTCTTTAAATGTATGTGTTTTAAGCCCCCAGGTTTCAAGACTTTAAAAACCCTGAGAAGCACTTTTTGGACGAGCACCTTGTGACATCATCAGGTGAAACAAAGTGATTTTAGCTCTTGAGAAGGACGCAGACTGAATATGCAGGATTTCTCCAACACAACTGGCTTAAATTAAACAAGACGGCCAACTCCAGGTCTGTGTTTTGATAGGCAACAGCACTAACACAATCTTTATTTGCCCTGGAGCCTATAGATCACTCTTCAGCAGGGAGGGGGTTGTTGTGGAACATTTGGCATTGAGGATCTATAAAAAGAGGTGGCGCTGGTGTTGGTTTAACGGCGTCTTATCGTCGTGTTTCCATCGGGATCTGAACAAAGGCCAGCTCTGGTGTCAGATACGGTCAGTGCTACATACGACACACACCAGAACGAGTGTGGGAAAGGTTCATGCAAAATATAGTTTGAATCGTTTCCCATTGTCAGGCTCGAACTAATATCAGCTTCACAATTTGAGGACCAGGAATAAAGCGGGTCTAAACCAGAGCATTGCACCAGGCGTATCAACGAATCAGAAACCGACACTAGAACATGCAAACTCCGACAGTGAAAGATGGAAACACGAACAGCTGATGATTTAAAGGTCTTTGAGCGTCATTTGAGAACTATAGATCCACAGATGTCTTCTCCTGGAACACTGAAGAGGCACCGAGACCCCCCACACCTGCATCACAGTGGAGGCGTCACAAGAGGAGCTACAGGAAACCAAAAAAAAAGGGATAAACAAGGAGGTATCCGGGCAAGACTCACAGCTAAGCCACACAAGACTTCTATCGCTGCTATTGTGTGGGTTTGTCCAATGGCCGCTGGTTGCACTGCTTTGTGACCGCGACGCTAGGGGCCGCCATTGTTGCCATTGCTGCAGTAACTTTATAATAAGCTACTTTCCCATTAGTTAGCATTGCACATTTTAAGCAACTGTAAAGCCTGGTTTCTAATTTTTTTAAACTTTCTACATGTAGATATTCCTCCAGGCTGGTTTTCGTAAGAAACATTTTAGAAATCTCGTATACTAATGAGGACCGGACTTTGATTGACAGGCCGTTAGCATTAGAGCTAATGGCACGTGCGCGGCTACGACCGAACTACAGTGAAGATCCCGCCCTTATGCCCTTTTTAGGAAGATGCTCTGTCACAACAAGGTAGGAGGAGTCTGTAAATCCGCCATGATTTCCCCCTCGAACGTAGTTATTATGGTAAACGGGGAGGAGTGAGGAGGAGCTGTCTATGTATTCTACAGTCTAGGGCAGGGGTGTCGAACTCGTTTTGGGCCGCATATATTGTGAAGGACTGTGGCCTAATAAACAACGGCTTACACTTATTGCGCTTTATCAGGCTGTGTCACACGTTTATCAAAGAGCTACATAAAGTCATTATTCAATCACTAAACATCAGTGTTAATTTTGAAATTTTAATGTAGTTTTAGTCTTTTGACGAAAATGTAATTCAATTTTAGTCGAGATTTAGTCAAAAAAATATCTTCAATTTTAGTCCAGTTTTAGTCGACTAAAATTGCAAGTCAATTTAGTCGACAAAATTTAAGACAAATTTAGTCGACTTTGCATTTATAATATTCATTATAATCATATTTAATCAGCTCCTCTGCTTCATGGAGCTGCTCCCACATGAACAAAGCTCAGAGCTGCTCCTTTGGCAGAGGATTTACCTGATCTGAGGCTCTTTCAGACGGTCAATAGAAGTTTGGATGATTTTAGTCTCTCCTTTTCATTTTTGTTTAGTCTTATTTTAGTCGACTAAAATATCTGGACATTTTAGTCATAGTTTTAGTCTCATGAAAAACGTTTAATTTAGTTTTAGCCCATTTTTAGTCGTCAAAAATATCACTTTGACTAAAATTAAGACTAAATATTTTAGTCGACAAAATTAACACTGCGGTAAATTACTATTGTAGCCACAGCCGCCCTGGGGCAGAATAACCATTTACCACATGGCTATAATATGTTGTTTGTATCCTGATCGCTTATTATGTCAGTGCCCCCTGCTGGACACGAGTGGAATTATTTCCTTTTTTTTCTTTTTTTTAAATTTAAGCTGCCCCCTAGTGGCTGGAGTGAGCATTCTGGTTGTTTCTTTAAAAATCCATAACTCCGCACAGGAATGGGCTAGAGACGTACTTTTTTTTTTGGACATACTCAGAAATGCATGGGCTGCAGTTTGACACGTGTTCACCCACCTTGCCTCCAGTGTACAGTCCCTCATTTCTACACTGGTGTACAAATGAGAGAGTGAATGGGTGACTGGTTCCTTGCTGTAAAAGCGCTTTGGGCCTGATGAAGGTAAAAACGAGCTGAGTCCATTTACTGTTGTTCTGACTAATGTGGAATAAGACGGATTATATTCATCTGTTACATTCTTCCCAGAAGGTGGGGAAAAACTGTATTTATTTGTCAGAGGTATATTTTCGATGCTTCGTTGTATTTTCCTACATTTGAACTTATTTTCATGCAGATGTGAGGCCTGATCATTTCAGACATGCCAAAGACAACAGAGGTTTGATTTATTTTGGCGAACGATCTTTTCAAATAAGTTTATGTCGGCGCTTAACTGTGTGAATAAACAAGTTTGACAGTGAAATTGTTACTGGCTTTACAACCGAGGTCGTCTCTAAGCAACGTCTGCAGGAAAAAGGAAACTGAAAAAGAGCGGCTAAAGTTAAGTGGGATTCGTTTCCATTCATATTTTTATGTAACTGATTCATCGGAATGAATCGCGGATAACCCTCAGGTGAAGAATGGCGTCAGAGCCAGGGGAGAAGGAGGAGGTCAAAGATTTATTTTGATTTATTTATTGGTTTATTTGGTAGGGACAGTGCAATGTTAAAGGAATAGGCCTCCGTTTTTACATACTGAGATATGTTCTTACCTGAGCTTAGATGAGTTCATTCTTAACTGTCTGGTCTTCACGTGTGCCTTCAGTCACGTAAACACAGCACAGACGGCGTTAGCATTTAGCCTCTCTCTTCTCCTCTATAGCTCCAAACGAGGTGAAGATAGAAGCTACCAAACTCTTCCACGTTTTCCCTATTTAAATATGGGTACGTGAAGTGTTACACTATAAAGTATAATTACACAAAATTAAACAATGTGGATTTTCTAAGCGGATAAAAAGGGGAACTATATTGTAAGGCGTAATAATACCAGGAATACTTCGGCGTCCGCACAGTAAAGTGAAGATATTATTGCGCGGATGTCGAATTACTCCTGGTATTATTACGCCTTACAATATAGTTCCCCTTTTTATCCGCTTAGAAAATCCACATTGTTTAATTTTGTGTAATTATACTTTATAGTGTAACACTTCATGTAACCATATTTAAATCGGGAAAACGTGGAAGAGTTTGGTAGCTTCTATCTTCACCTCGTTTGGAGCTATAGAGGAGAAGAGAGAGGCTAAATGCTAACGCCGTCTGTGCTGTGTTTACGTGACTGAAGGCACACGTGAAGACCAAACAGGTACATATGAACTCGTATAAGCTCAGGTAAGAACATATCTCAGTATGTAAAAACGGTGGCCTATTCCTTTAATGAAACAATAAAACAATTATCCCCCGACGTCTGCTCTTTATGTGGCACATTCGCACAGGATAAACGAAGCCTGAGATTCTTGTTGAAATTCACAGACATCTCCTGGATATGACGCCAAAGGACTCCTTTCCGAGTTCATTTGTAAAATTTTATTAAATTTAATTTGCGTCACTGAGGGCACATACCAAGACCAGACAGGTACATATCAACTCTTCTAAGCTCAGGTAAGAACATATCTCAGTATGGAAGAACGGTGGCCTGTTCCTTTAAGTTGAAATTGAGGAAATGCAAATAATAAGTCAGTCACTCAGGAGACTGAACTTGAAATATTTTCATTCAAAGACAATAAAACAAACCAGCTAAGTGATGTGGACCCTGACATGCATTTTTTTCATAATATATGTCGTAACTGTAAGTATTATCAAGACAATCAAATTTCACTATTAAGCAAACCAGAAAACATGCCAATAGTTCATTTAAATTGTCGTAGCTTGTATGCTAATTTTGAACATATAAAAGATTATCTGAATAAACTTAGTTTAAATGCAGCTATTATTGCGGAATTATTATACTATTATTATCGGAAACATGGATAAAGGAAAACAAAATTGGGAATTTTGAGCTTGAGGAATATTAAATGTTCAATCAAAACAGAAAACAGAAATCAGGTGGTGGATTTCAATGTAAAATTGGTTGATAAACCACATCATTGCTGATAGGGGTTGGTGACACTGGCTCTAAGTTTAAGTTGTTATGAATTAAAGGAATTATAGGAGAGAAATGAACAAGCAAAAGATAACAACAATGCTGTAATAGCCTGTTTCCACTGGTCACTATTAAACATAATAGAGCGAGGGCCGGCGAGAGATGAGAGATGGACCTGGTGGACGGGCCCCTCCCCCCTTTCAACAGGTTCATAAATCTTGTCTTTTAATGCACGACCCAGCATAGGGCTCAGAACTGTCTCACAACAATAACTAGTTAGGGCAGCAGGGTGAGGGCTTGCTGGTGGGGGGCTACTGCCCTCTACCTACTGGCCACATTACACCCTGGCTTTTTAAGGCACCTCACTAAACAAGGCAAACATCAAAATAATAAAACAATCACAACCAATATTTTACAGTGGAAATGGGAATGACAGCAAGGGGACATATAATAATAATAATAATGTGTAGTGTTGATTATAAAAACTATGACAAATGTAATACTTAAATAATAACTAAATCAATTGTCAATTAATAGAATGGTGACTGGTGTTTATAAGTAATGATTGGATATGGTTATTATGTGAATGGGAAAAAATAAATAATAATAATAAAAATAAATGTTTATATATACTGGTAAACTGCATACATTTCTATCTTCGTGTTATGTCTTCTTACTTTGGAAGTCTTGTAAACCATGTGATTTTCTTCCTGTAAAACATGAATGCTTTTCTTTATTAATGCTGCTGTACGTAAGATTAATGTGGACAATTGTAATTGTTGAAAGGACATAATTGTGATTCATGGATGGGCACACCACAGGGCTGTGTGTGCCTGTGTATGGAAAATGAAATTTGTCATTCACTAATTACTTGTACGTAAACAGGCACATGCTTCTGTTGCACATGTGCCTGGGTAACTCAGGAATTTGTAATGTAAAGTATAAAGTGTTATACTGTATGAAAACACGTTTGTATCACCGTTATTATTACCCCTGTTGGGGTTTACCTGCAGCCGGACACATGTGTTTCAGTGATGTATATTCTCAGTGTTATGATGGGCCTTTTCCTCTTGAAAGGACTTACAATTGTGTTTTGTATTTTCTTAAACTAATCTGAAATGCATCTAAGTAATCACTTTGAATAGTGGATAGGCACTTATAAGCTTTCTTGCGTCGGCCTAATCCTTTGAGTTTTTATTACAGTGCAATGATGTAACGATGCAAACTATGTTTGTACATTGCTCAAATAAACTAAACTAAGCTAAGCTCTATTATTTCTAATATTGAAATCTGAGGCTTAATATTGACGAGCAGAGGATGCTCTGAATAATTCATCGTCCTTTGAGACTTTTACGCACGAGTTTTAGCATTTGTGTTGCAATTTCGTGCTTCATGATTCTGTTCAGAAATTCTGTTTAGTTTAGCTCAATTTAACTCAATTTAACCTGAAGTCTCAGATTATTCCTAATTTAAATAATAGGTCTAAAGCAAAAGAATGTAATGAGAGATGAATTAATGACAGCTCAGGACGAAACTACTTGTTTAAACTCTAATGCAGCCTCTTTTCTTCACCAAAAGAAAAGTAAGTAAAAATGTGCACAGCATTGGATTAGTTTTATCACAGGACCTGTGATTTCAGCTAAATATAGTCGGTCATTCACAGGAGAAATGTTACTTTACAAATCACTGACATGGTGCTTTCTCATGTGGGCCCAAAACAAATCTCGTGCGAACAGGGCTTTAGGATCATTTCCATCCATGAGATGAAGATGACAAGGAGCAGAGGGAGCTGTGAGAAGGAGGAGGTGGAGGAGCTGACCAGTGCAGAACACCACGCTCTGACACGGACAAACCCAGGAGGCGCTGCACTGTTTCAGAGGAGACTGAAGGCAGTGCTCCGGTTTCCCTCAACCTCCTCCAGTCGACCCACAGCGGCTCAGGACTGACCCGACATCTGAACGTAATTTAGACAAATAAAGGACTTACTTACAGGAGCGAGGGACGTCCCGCCTCGGACTGCAAGGCGCCGTGTGCTTATATTTGTCCAAACAGCCTGGGCTTCAGCGAGTGAGAGCGAGCCGTTTGTGTCAGTTGTTTTGGCGCTGCAGCGTAAACTGTTTGCGTTTTGTTTATGGACGTTAGAAAGTCCCGGGCAGTCGCATCACAGCGTGTCCCGGGTTCGGTTCTGCTCAAACTTGCACGACACCGTCCCGTCATCGACACAAGGTCTCAGTGGGACATGAAGAAGCTCACTGGAACAACGCCACAGCCAAGAATCCAAGCTAAAGGAGCGCGTGACCTTTTTACTCGCTTCTTTTCATTGTGATTCAGTTTTTATAGGTCGGAGGAGACTTAATCATAGTTTTACTCTCTACTTTGATTTATTGATTGACTGATTGGATTTATTTGAGAGATTATTTACATTAACATTATTGCAGTGCAGAAAATAAATAAGCAAAAACTCAAAAGGAGTAGACCGAAGCAAGAAAGCTTATAAGTGCCTACCCCATATTCAACATTCATTTACATTCCGGATACAGTAATACATCATCACATGTTTACATACAATACAACACTTACATTACAAATTCCTGAATTACACACTTACAAATGTCCGCATTAACTTTACATACAGCAGCATTGTTAAAGAAAAGCATTTCATGTTTTACAAGAAGAAAATCACAGGATGTTTACAAGACTTCTAAAGTAAGAAGACATAACACGAAGATAGAAATGTATGCAGTTTACCAGTATATATAAGCATTTTTAATTTGTACTTTTTTTCTTTTTCTTTTTCCTCTTTCCCATTCACATGGGACCATATTATATTGATTGGTTATTAACCATATCCAATCATTACTTATAAACACCAGTCACCATTCTATTATTTGACTATTGATTTAGTGATTATTAAGTATTACATAGTCAACACGACCCATTATTATTGTCATTCCCATTTCCACTTTAGTTTTAGAGTTTTAAAGTCCCGGCCGGTGTAAGCATTTGCCGATCTGTTTGCGGATCGCTGTGTTTTTGTTTGTGTCGCGCATATTTGTGTATAAGCGTCGATAAATGTGAGGTGAGGAGTGACGAAAGCTGCGGGGACGTCATGAGCTGCAGTTCTTGTTATTTTCCACAGAAGGCGTCGTATGTGTAATGCCTAATTTGAAAGCTAAGACCTACAAAACTGATCTAAGAGTTTTCCTCGTGTTATCGCCGCTTTTTCATTGTATTTTTTGTCATGTTTTTGTCGCTCGTTGATTCTCATTAACGTCTCATTTTTATCACTAATTTGATGCTTTTTTTTTCTAAGAAGATTTAGATTTGGGTAAAGTCAAACTGGAGAAAATGTGCTCTGTTGAGGTTAAAGAGTTACTGACCCCCGCCTTCCAGAGCCTCAGATTTGAAAATCTCAACAGTAAAGGGGCGTTGCCTGGAGGACTAAGGGGCGCGTGGGAGGGGGGAGGGGTGGGCGGGGTCTGGGTCTGTGATTGACAGGCCTGAGTCATCTGACTTTGACGCTGCACCAATGGCCGCTGGCTGCTCTGCTTTGCGACGACACTGGAGGCCGCTATTGCTTTGCCATTACTGTAGTACCGCCATATAGCCGCTAGTCCCCCATTGGAATGCATTGCACTTTAGACACATTAAAAACAACTTTAATGCCCGGTGCCTAATTGTTTGGAACTGTCTACAGCTCGATATTCCTCCTGTGATTACGCTGGGTTAGACACAATCAGAGGCACCGGGCTGGTTATCGTAGGAAACATTTTAGAAATCTCCTACTTAATGAGGATCGGACTGTTAGCATTGGAGCTGCGCGAGCTACACGTCACGCAAGGGCCGAGTCTACAGTGAAGATCCCGCCCTTATGCCCTTTTTAGGAACATGCTTCGTCAGAGCTGGGGAGGAGGAGTCTGTAAATCCGCCATGATTTCCCCCTCGAACGTGGTCATTATGGTAAACGGGGAGGAGTGAGTATTAACGGTCTAGTAATAATATGTCTATGCGCTGCACCTGTAGCGCTACTTGTAAACAAAGTCCGAGCATGGAGTTCCAGCGACATGTTCCACTGGGACAACTCTACAGCTCTCTCTACAGGAGAAGCATCGTGACAGACAGAGGCCTTGTACCTGAGACTGCTCTGAGGCGCTGGCTTATTTTATTAGAGTGATTCCTCTGTAATTTACAAAGCTAGCGGCTTAGCATTGAGCAAGATCGATGTTAGCATCGCAGCTAAGGGACCGAACGTAACTGTCCTGGCTACTTTCAGAATTTACCGATCTATTTTAATGTAGACTTTTTGCTGTAGTCCACATAAGCATGGGAGATGTATCTGTGTCCTCAGCAGAGCATGTGTGAGGTATAGAGACATGACTATATGTATTACAAAGCTTTATTTTATTTTTCTTACAGCAAAGTGCACAAAACATGTCGCATAAATATAAATATATAATATTGTGGAGGAACACAGTCCTTTTGAAATAGTTTTCGGTTTGTCATAGAAGATAAAACAGAATCATCCATGTTTATCAAACAATATACACCAACATTACCCTCTAAAACCAACACCAACAAATACTACATTCAGCTAACTAATCTAGCAATAAAAGCAGCTAATGACTAAAATGCTAAATAAATCTACCTAAATGCTATAACTAATCTCAAACCTGACAATTGATGAAAATACTCTCTCGCTCCTTCTCCAACTCGCTACGGGGGCGTGAGCGAGACTGGGACGCTTTTATAGCCCAGAGCGGCAACTGACGTCAGGCTTCACGCCTGCGCAAATACTGGCGCCAAATTCAAAAATCAAATGCAGTAAAGACAGATCGCCTGTAGATGGCGCCTCACTGACGGTTTTAGGCAGAAAGTTGATCTAATTTGCACTAAAGGGCCAAAATTATGACCAGGATATGTAGACAACACTATTGGACACTCTTTTATACAGTTTATCAGCAAAAAAATGGATTTGAGGGTGAGTTTTCCTTTAAATGTTTACCTCTTCTTATGTCACATACTGAGCCCATGTCCAGCGAGGGAGTTAAATACTAAACATCATGAATACATTTAGATCTGGGAAATCTCAAATCGAATCATGTCCGACTGGTGATTGGGAGCATGTTTTTGTGACTTACCGACATAGAACCTGGGATGTGTGTCTTTAACACCAAGTCACTTCTATCCTCTCGAAGTTTCCAGAGACGCCTTTGTTGCTGTAATTGCCCTGACACGAGCCTCATCTTCCTGCTCCGTCCATTAAAGCCGGGATGAAGTAAACCGGGATTAATGCGTCGCGTTATTAACACATGAGCTCACGCGAATGGCTGTGCGGATCAGGCCCGTGTAATCATATTACTCTGCATTATCACCATATTGAGATTAATGATTCCACAGATCTGCCCACGAGTCAATCCATCTGTCGCCCCCGCCCCTCCTTTCAGCCGACACCGTCCCGCGGATTCAGGCGGGATGGGGAAGAGATGACGAACTTCAGGTGCAGGTGGCGCTCTTTTTTAACCTCTTAACCCCCACCTGAACCGGTCACATTTTCTCCAGTTTGGCTTTACCCAAACCTAAAAGCTTCTGGAAAAAAACATCAAAATAGTGACAAAAACAAGGATGAAAACACAACAAAAATGTGATGAAAAAAGCAACAAGAGTGTCAAAAACATGTCAGAAGAGAAACAATAACACAAGAAAAACGTAACATTGGCATTGGTAACCATCTAAAGGAAATATTTGCCTTTTGTTACTTGCTTTGTACTAGACATCGTACATGAAACCAGACCGTTGTTGTAGTTAGTTGTAGTTTCTGTTAATTATATGAACATCTCAAACAATGCTTTGTAAGTTTGGTCTGTGTTAAAATGGCCGCTTTGAAGTGTAACTGTATGACTGATGTAAATGCAATAGGATAAAGTTCATTTATAAGCGGGTGTGATGCTGCAGAGGTCGTGCATGCGACTGATATGGTTCTTGTAGCTTTATCATTGTTGTTTCATAATCAGTATAGAGCGTTTGCCCGTGACGTCACTTTCCCGAAGTCAGACATGATGGCGATACTCACCCATGTACTCACCGATCAAAACAAACAGCACCGCCAAGTTTGAAACAGCAAAACTGTTCATTATTGTCGTGTTCTTGGCTGTCACAATACATCAGACAGAGAAACTACTTTGCAGTACTAACGTTTACACAGAGTCGTGCAGAATAAGGGAGAGCAGACAGAACAATTATCTAAATAAAGGAGACGATAGATTGTAAGCCTCAATCAGAATTTGGACGGGAAAAATCTGGATAACATCCGAATTTGCGCAGCTCATTCTGTAGCCGGTTTGTGGATTTTACATTTAATGAACAGGGTTAAGCCTGTGTGTAAAAAAGTTTATTTAACATTTTCAATTAGCATTAGGTTAATTCCAACATGACCTCTAGTTAGAGGTGGGAATCTACCAAAACAAAATATTACACACATTTCTAAGAGTGTTTTGTCAACTTCGTATAAAGAGCATGATCTCAAATACTGATAAGAAAATGGATTCACTTACGGGAGGTGAGATTGTGAGATCACCACTAAACAAACTCGCTTTCGTCATACAATTAACTTAAGTTTGTAAATAAAATGTTGTTTTTTTCCATTCCGTCTTTCGTTGCACAACTGGTCGACTGTGTGAGAAGTTTTGGGTCCGCTCTCGAGGGTTTATCGTGAAACCTTGCGTTTTTGTCCAAAATTGATCATCCATCTCGTTAATTAACATGAGCTGTATCTCCAGCATGGCGGCACATCCGGGTCTGAACCAGATTTATGACGTCCGTGAAAACAGGACGAATGAGAGTGCACGAGCCGTGGACGGAAATTAGGCTGTGGCCACAATACAGGTTACCAGTATCAGTTTCAGTGGTTAACGTCATGGGCCTCTACGTAAAATGAATGATGAGTGCTTGAATCTGCAGAAGTATAATAGTCATGCTTTCATAAACAGGGTCATATACTATAAGTTGTACGTTTGTCTTGGTCACGGTAGTCACGGTAAAGTGGATCCTGGAGCTTAGAGTAAGTTTGTCACAGAAGTTGACCAGAGCGTCACGTCTTAGTTGCACATAAAGCAGCTAATTCCTCCTGTTCTCCTAAAGCTGTGAAATCCACTTGTGCGTCTGTGCAGATCCAGAACATGTTGTGCCGGTTCATGCGTGTGGGAGGAACTCAGCCGTTATATCATCTATGATCACGTACAGACCTGATATGAGTGGGTTTGTTCACATTATTCAGGTTTACAAGTCCTTTCAGACACTTTGTTCTCACTTCCCCGTTCATAAGGAATATGTGTCCTAAATTCATCCTTCCTCTGCCTGGAGTGAGCCATCGTTACCAGCAGGGGGTGCAAAGACTGCAGTGAGGCTCTTTAAAGGATGTGTGGTGGAGGCAAACTGATGAGATGAAGGTGCCCTCATGTGGAATAAAAACCAATGGGCCCTCAAGATGACTGTGAGAAATATCTTTACAAAAATGAGACTGTAACCTCTTAACCCCCGCCTTAACTTAACTTCCAGTTCAGCTTTACCCAAATCTAAAAGGTTCAGCCTATAGGCCAAAGCTAGGACCTACACGAAACTGATGGTGACTTCGCTGTGGCTGCGTTTTTGTCACATTATTCTCGTGTTCTCGTCTCTGTTTTTGTCGTGTTTTTTCATCGTGTTTTTGTCACTCTTTTGTGGCTCTTTTTGTTGTTGTCGTGTTTTCACCCTCGTTTCCGTCGCCGTTTTGACACTTCCAGTTCGAGAAGCTTTTCCATTTGGGAAAGTGGAGAAAATGTGCTCGGTTCAGGTGAGGGATAAGAGGTCAACATTTAAGAGTTAAAGTAAAAATGTGACAAATACTTTACAGATACTTTTCACAGTGAAGAGATTTTTATAGTTATAGTTTAACATCTTAGTTAAGTATAAAAATGACAAAACTTACTGGTGTCTCTGGACAGAAAACCACAATTGCAACTTCGCTGCCACCGGGTCGGAGTCACCAATACACACTAAAGGAATCACGAAGAAGAAGCTAACAGGCTAACGGGCAAAGCTAACTGTATTTACAGCCAAGTTTGAGTGCAAAAAAAGATCTCCATTGTGTAACTGGATGAACAATATCCCTCTGTCCCTTTGTCTTTTCTGTCAGCGTAGTATTTACTCTCACGGACAATTAATGAGTAAAAAACACAACATGCTACGACACCTGCAGTGGCGCTTATGGCCTCTAGGGCAGGTATGGGCAAATTTTTGATGCAAGGGCCACATTGGGTTTTCGAACTTGCCAGGAGGGCCGGACCAGTTTGGAGCATTTCAAACAAGTACAACTCTCAATTTGACTGTAATGTGTCATTACAGTCAAATTGAGAGACATAACTGCAACAAATTGCAGCAGTTATGTAGTATCCTTCTTTATTTCAGTGAAAATATTGATATTGTTCACCCTTTAAACCAGGGGTGTTGAACTCTTTTGGGGCGTGGGCCGAAATCCAGCTTCCGGTGGGTCGCGGGCCGCATATAATGTAAACAGAAAAATACTATTGAGAAAATATTTTTCCAATAAATGAATAATAATGAGCTGTGATTTTAGTGCTATTAGTGCTGATTTGGTCAAAAGACCGACAGGACTGTAATAAATAATAAAAAATGGCTTACACTTGTATTGCGCTTTACAAGCCTGTGTCACAAGTTCCTCAAAGTATACTGTAGTCATTATACTGTAGTCATTATTCATTCACTCCACACTCTGTGGTGGTAAGCTACTATTGTAGCCACTGCCGCCCTGGGACAGACTGACCATTTACTACATGGCTATAATGTGTTGTTTATATCCTATCTCTTATTATGTCAGTGCCCTCTGCTGGACACGTGTGGAATTATTTCCTTTTTTTTTTATTTAAGCTGCCCCCTAGCGGCTAGAATGAGCACACTGGTTATTTCCTTAAAAAATCATAACTCACACAGGAATGGGCTAGAGACTTACTTTTTATTTTGACATACAAGTCAGGGGCCGGATTAAATCATCCTTAGTTTGCCCACTTCTGCTCTAGGGGCACAAGTTACTTAGTACTGCTTTAATTCTGGGTCTATCCATTATATAGATTTCCTCGCTGAAAATGTTGGCAATTTTTATGCACAAAATGCCTTATTCTTATATGAAAACACAAAATGGCAGAACATTTGAAATACATTTTTTCTTCATATTTATATCAGTAATCTATAGCAGACGTTTCAAATTGATATATTTTTGAGCGTGTCTCACTTTAGTTAGCTTTAAAACGCAGAGGAGCCCCCCCCCCCCCCCCCCCCTCTTGTGACATCCCCAGGTGGAACAGGGCTTTTGAGAGTTGAATTGCTGACGAGTGCCTTGCGTAAAACGTGGGCTGTGAGCGTGTGCGACACTGATGTAAAAATGTTGATCTTTGTCTAGTGCTTTTCCATCAAACGCGTGCAGTGACTCAGACCCGAGATGCTGATTATAAAGAAAAGTTTCCATTCGCGGTCCGAGCCCAGAGACAGAGGAAGTGAGCACAACGGGGTGGAAGCGCTCAGCCCAGGAAAACAACGCTGGAACAAGGGAAGAGTCACAGTGCCACCGGTTTAAATCTGTCAGGAGCCGAACATCACTTCCCCCGCAGGATCCTGGACAGCACGTGTGAGGATATCTGTGCATTATTAAGACTCAGGAGTTCTTCACACACTGTGGGAGTTATACAGTACATGTAAAACACCTCAGACTGAACCTGGAAATAATACCAAAGTTTTTTGCAGACATTTTTGCTCTTATGTTCCTAATCCAACAACCAACCCAAAGGAGCAGGCCAGTGATTTTCCACACTGAGATATACCTGAGCTTAGACGAGTTGATACGTACCTGTCTGGTCTTCACGCCGGCGCTCAGTCACGCTCTTCTCCTCTATGGGGCCAAACAGGGGAGAAGTTAGAAGTGACCGAGCTCTTCCACGTTTTCCCTATTTAAATACAGTTACGTGATCCAAGTCTAGTCACACAAAATTAAACATGTCGATTTTCTAAGTGGATAAAAAGGGGAACTATATTGTGAGGCGTAATTACACCTTAGGAGCACTTCGACGCCCGCGCAGTAAAGTGAAGATATTACATAAAGAAGGAAAACGGTGGCCTGTTCCTTTAATGTGAGACGCTGCAGATGAAAACATTGATTGAGTTTGAAAAAGAAAAAACGTACTGGTTTATTTGGGCAGGACCAATGGCCGCTGGCTGCTCTGCTTTGCGACCACAACACTGGAGGCCGCCATTGCTGTAGTACCGCCATATACCCGCTAGGCCCCCATTGGAATCCATTGCACTTTAGACACGTTAAAAACAACTTTAATGCCGGTGCCTAATTGTTTGGAACTGTCTACAGCTCGATATTCCTCCTGTGATTACGCTGGGTTAGACACAATCAGAGGCACCGGGCTGGTTATCGTAGGATAAACTTTTGAAATCTCGTACTTAACGAGGGTCGGACTGTTAGCATTGGAGCTGCGCGAGCTACACGTCACGCAAGGGCCGAGTCTACAGTGAAGATCCCGCCCTTATGCCCTTATTAGGAACATGCTTCATCAGAGCTGGGGAGGAGGAGTCTGTAAATCCGCCATGATTTCCCCCTCGAACGTGGTCATTGTGGTAAACGGGGAGGAGTGAGGAGGAGTTGTCTATTCTTTATAACGGTCTATGATTATATGTCTATGGTCAGGACAGTTCATGTTAATGAACAAGCCACACCGGATTGTAGCCTTGGGCTAATTTCCATCCATCCATGTGCACTCTCAAACACTCTCATTCATCCTGGCCTATTGTACATGTTTTTAGTGGTAGGGGAAACCAGAGTATCCGGAGGAAACCTACACAGACACGGGGAGAACATACAAACTCCACACAGAAAGACAGAAAGACCGTTCTGGT
The DNA here is from genome assembly GCA_007210695.1 of Neogobius melanostomus. Taxonomy (NCBI): domain Eukaryota; kingdom Metazoa; phylum Chordata; class Actinopteri; order Gobiiformes; family Gobiidae; genus Neogobius; species Neogobius melanostomus. The sequence goes on along the minus strand of VHKM01000462.1, from coordinate 111,323 downwards.
GGGAATCAAACCCGGAACCGTGAAGCATGAGTGCTAACCACTGTGCCACCAAAAACTTACCCCGGACGATGCTTATTTTATGATGTTTTGTCGTGAGGGAGCTCCTCTGATATTGCACTGCAAAAGCCGGGTCCCTATGGGCTTATCCATTCACAAATACTGACATGTTTTATATCCACTTGTCCTGCGCGAGGTCCTTGAGACGACGCTACAATCCAAATATGGTATTTTCCTTCCGGTGCGAAACCTGCTGTGGACGACCTGAGAAATATACTGGGGACACGTTTTCTCAAAATGAATTTCAACTCTCGCAACAGCATCTCCACTTAAGTCGCTTTTTTTAGAGGGACTTTTTAATATCTAATTCCAGCCTGATTTATTGAGCTTTTACCCTCCAAAAACATGGCTTTTTTATGCATGATTAACTTTTTCAAAAAGAAACAAGATCCCAAATCCCCTCTGGAATAAAACATTTATTACTTACAGTACTTAATAAAACCAGAAGTATAAATCACTGAGGCACTATTAAACATTTCTCCTCAGGGTAGCAAAATTCATATCACATGACTGTCCACACTGTTTAATATATCTGACTAAAGTATTAAAGGTTCTCCTCGTAAAGCGTGCAGCATATGTAACAGCTAAACCTAATGGAGTCTGTGGAGGAAAAGCATGACTGTCTTTAGTTTCCTCTCCTCTGATACCTGCTACCTCATGCTGCCCCTAGCGGCCGCTCGTGTCCCCTGCACCGCGAGCTCCTTCCAAACTCTCAATAACTCTCCTCTCTGTTAATGCGAGTGCACCACATTTTTGTGCGTTTGCGTGTTCCGTGGCGAGTGGGAGAGTGGCTGCTGCAGCTTAAGTGCGCGCACACACACACACACACACACACAGAAACACACGCGCGCGCACACACTCAGCGCTAAGGAGAGGCTTCCACTTCGGGAGATCTGCCCGGAGAGCGGCTCTATTTCTAAACAAATTTGTCCCGAGCGTTTTTAAATATACAAAATAACTCATGAGAGAAAATCCGGGCAAAGTATCTGCGCATAAACAGAGGCGTCCCGAACCGAGCGCATAGATCTACTGAAGGGAGGGGGGGACAAGCTCAGGAAATGCATGGTGTAAAGACACGCACATCCAGGGTTATAGTGTAGGTTGAGTGTTGGGATCAGAAATATGTTACCACTGAATAGAGTTAGGATCCGTGTAGCTTCCAGAAAGAAAGAAAAAAAAACAAAGTGTGATGTTTCGTTTCGTGCGCAGCTCTTTCCCAAAACAATCTCAAATGGACTTTTTTGCACTTAAAACAACTACTTTACACGTCCTTAGCCTTAGCAGTATAGCTTCAGGTAAGGTATGTGTCTTAACCTCTCTTGGACCGTGCGCATTTCTCCAGTTTGCCACGAGAACGCGACGAAAAAGTGATGAAAAAGTGACCCCCCCCCAAAAAAAAAAGTTATTGTAGTATGTAAGTCTTAGCTTTCAAAATGAGGCGTCACACTGTCGCTCTCCAGTCGAGAAGTTTTTTTTTTAGATTTGGGTAAAGCTGAACTGGAGAAAATGCGCGCTCGGTTCAGGCGGGGAGTAAGAGGTTAATGATATGCTGTATTACTGTATAAAGGTTAGTTGTACTTTGTGGATGATATGGGCCCTTAAACATGGAGAGAGAGAGAGAGAGAGAGAGAGAGAGAGAGAGAGAGAGAGAGAGAGAGAGAGAGAGAGAGAGAGAGAGAGGGGTCTGGCGAGTTGCCAAGCCGTGAACAAGTGCGCCTCCCTCCCCGCTGTTTCAGGGGTTTGGGCTGTTTTTAAAAAGCCAAGCTGCAGCTCCACTCGCTCAGTGCGCTCTGGAGGTGCGGCCGCGAAGAGTCTGAGACGCAGAGAGAGAGAGAGAGAGAGAGAGCGAGCGCGAGAGAGAGAGACACACACGCACAGACGCGCATACACGCAGCGGGGACAGAGGACACCGCGGCGGAGTGGACACCGCTGAAGCCCCTGGATAAAGCCTTTAGTCTTGAACAATCGGATTATCTTTTTTTTTTTTTTGTCTTTTTTCCCCTCCTCTCCTCGTGCCAAGCAGAGCCCCCCTCCACACACCCCCGTCCCGTCGTTTCCTTCCTCCCCAACTTCTTCTTTTTTTTTTGTTGACCGCGGGGAACCATGTTGTTGCTCCTGGCCGCGCTCGTCGTGCTGCAGCTCGCCGGCTCCCTGCGCGGCTCCTACGTGCCGTGCGAGCCGTGCGACGAGAAGGCGCTGTCCATGTGCCCACCGGTGCCCGTGGGCTGCCAGCTCGTCAAGGAGCCCGGCTGCGGCTGCTGCCTGACGTGCGCGCTCGCCGAGGGCCAGGCGTGCGGCGTCTACACGGGCACGTGCACCAAGGGGCTGCGCTGTCTCCCCCGCAGCGGAGAGGAGAAGCCCCTGCACGCGCTGCTCCACGGCCGAGGCGTGTGCACCAACGAGAAGGGCTACAAACCCGCGCCCCCGCCGCCAGGTAGGACCGCTCTCCACCACGCGTAAAGATGGAACGATCAAGTGTAGGACGCGACATTAGGACGTCTCCGTGCGTAAAAGTAGGATAAACTGCACGTGTGACAACAAGAGGGGGCGAAGGAGCGGTATTTTGTGAGTTGTAAAGGTGTAGGATAAAGTGTGAGTACGTCAGCTTCGTGCGTAAACGTTAGGAGGGCGAACAGCAGGCTGGACCGTCGCTACTACTTGGAAACACGTCAAAAGGCGTCGCTTTGGTGCCCTTCAGCGCACGGATCACATCAGATTGTACAAGTGTCGAGGCGCGTAGGCATGTGTTTTCATCTGCTGGTGTCTGGGTTTTCGGTTTCCTGCCTCGTTAGGGGGCCCGCTCCGCCGTGCGTAAAGCAGCCGCTGTAGAATAAAAGAGCAGGTGTGGGGACTCGCGCTCGTGAGGCGAGAGAGAGAGAGAGAGAGAGAGCTCAGGAGGAAAAGTTTAGAGAAGAGTGGAGCCGCAAAATGACGCAGTGCTATAGGAGGGCAGACTTCCTTTTTACGCACGCCACATAGATGAAGTGAAGCATCCCCGTGTTGTCATTCCACGCAGACCCAGAACAGCCGTCTCCATGTGCGCTAAAACGCTGCGCTTGGAGAGCAGGTTGTTCACACTTTTAGCAACATAAGTGCAGCTTAAGTGCTCTGGTTTTGGTCAAATCATGTTTCATTTCCTTGCACACCACGCACGGAAGGTTTTTGCAAGAATGGCTGGCTCGAAGTGCGCTTCAGCCTAAACACTGGCACAGGTCTGCGCTGAAACCGGAGAGGAGCCCCCCCCCCCCCCCGTTACGCAGCTGTGTTCCGTGCTCTCCGATCGCACGTGATCCAGATAGAGCTATAAAGTCGTTCCAACGCGTCTCCCTGCCGCCTCTGCCTCTGCTGCTTCCCGTGTTTGGTGGATCTGCAGAAAAGTAGCGCGTTACAGCCAGGCTCGCGGCATTATCGACGCTGGAAAGTTTCTTGTTTCGTTTGGCAGCCGCGTCTGGAGTTTGTTGGCAGCGCGATTAGGGACGAGGAATGAAAAACCAAGGGCCAAACAAATATAGCGTCAAATTGGAAATCAGAGTACATCCACGGAGATTAGAGAGATCGCCCTCTACAATAGCCCCCCCCCTTTTTTTTTTTTTTTTGATTACGTCCCAAAGTGAGTAACCGAGACTTGGCACACTCCCATTTTTCATGTTTTCAAAGGTGCAAAAGACTGTAATGAGGGAGAGACTGGGCTGGAAGCGCCCTCCGCAGGCAGTAGTGGGAATGACAGGTGGCGAGACAGTGAACACAAGCTTTGACTGTCAGCTAA